>OW240914.1:327390108-327971245 GCA_933207985.1 Pelobates cultripes | reverse complement strand
CCTATATCAAAATAAACTTATTTTTGTATACATGTACTGTGCAGGAAGCCTCAATGAACCACCAAGGACCACAGTTACAAATCGCTCTATTGATAAATACTGCATTGAAGCAACTGATAAAATGTGTTATATGCATGAGAGTATAAAGTTTCCTTAAACACATACAGTAGAAGTTTACCTTCAGTCCTGGAACTAACTGATGGCATAGCAAAATTATATATAACTGTCTACTGACAAGTAGCATGGTCAAACGAGGCTTAAAATAAAGCAGTAAACGCTTGGCCGAACATAACGGATTGCACTGACCAAAAACTGAAAATGTAGTGCGGCCAAACGTAAGCTGAATGTAGTGAACCAAAGTAAAAATGCAACACGACAGAATGTAGGCCAAATGCACTGGACCAAATTGAACGTGCTGAATGTACTGAACCAAAAGTGACTGCAACTGAACGTAGGCCAAATGTACTGAATCAAGTGGAAATGTAGCAAGGTCGAACGTAGGCTGAATGTACTAAATTAAGTGCACATGTAGCATGGCTGAATTAAGTGCAAATGTAGCGTGGCCATACTTAGGCAGAATATATGTAGCCAAATATACATACCATAGTGAATATGTAGTGCGTCCAAGCCTAGAACGAATGTAGTGAAACCATTGCAAATAAGTAGCATGGCTGACCGTAGACCAAATATACTGAAAGCGCTGTGAATAAGTAGTGTGCCTGAACTTTGAATGTAAAGGGAATTTTTAAATTTAATACCAGAGCAGTTGGACTGAAAGGATAGCTGACAAAGAGATTTATTTTTTTTGGCTGTTTCCACCTTAAATTTTAAATTCACTTTAAATTCACCTTGAGCTCTCACTTGAAGGTTGTTCAAGTGAGAGCTCAAGGTGGGCTCAGTGGTTTCATTACATTCGTTCTAGGCTTGGACGCACTACATATTCACTCAATGGTTTCACTACATTCGTTCTAGGCTTGGACGCACTACATATTCACTATGGTATGTACATTTGGCTACATATATTCTGCCTAAGTATGGCTACATATATTCATGTATGTACATTTGGCTACATATATTCTGCCTGAAAGTTGCTTATTTGCCTCTTTACTAAAACACCTTAGTCTATCAGATTCATACATCTCTATTCTGCTACTGATTCAAACAAAATTGTTACAAAATGAAAGAAAAAAAAATTGGGACTTAAAAAAAAGGGAGATTGATCCATGGATCATCATGTTGGTACCCCACATATTAACATATTTCAAATGCATATTTTATCAAAAATCATCCAGGCAATGTTTAAAAATATTTGAAGAATATGATAACACAATCTCAAAGAATTCCACATATTTATTGTTCTTATGGTAAAGAACCCTTTCCTCTGCCATAGGCAACATCTCCTTTTTTCAAGTCTATATGGGTAACCATTTGTGCTACATACAGTCCTGTTAATGAACAGAATACTAGAAAATTGTTTGTATTGGCCCTTTGTTTGATTCATAAATATGGGCTGTCAGTGGAAGTCGAGCTCAGAACAGTCAAGTTAAAGGCGGTGTGTGTGTAATGAAGGGGACCGGAGATGTGCAAGGCACTTCCACCAAGAGGGTGATGGACCAGTTACAGTTAAGGGGACTATTACAAGATTGACTGATGGAAAACATGGCTTTCATATACATGCTTATGGCAATAACACCAATGGCTGTATTAGTGCTGGCCCACACTTCAACCCAGGAAATATAACTCATAGGGGCCCTGAAGATGAAGTGAGGCACGTTGGTGATCTTGGCAATATCAGTGTTGCGAATGGTGAGGCAAAATTTGAGTTTACGGATAGTGTGATTTCTCTTCGTGGCGAGCACAACATTATTGTACGTACTGTTGTGGTCCATGAGAAGGAAGATGACCTGGGAAAAGGTGGGAATGATGAGAGCCTGGTGACTGGCAACAACGGTAGCAGCTTGGCATGTGGTGTAATCAGCAGTGCTCAGTAACATGGCTGTATGTAAAAGAAATTCTATATTTCCTGTTCAATTTACTATCCATCTGTAAGACTGCTGCAAAAACATTGTGCCCACTTGTATGAAGTACAATACCTTACTGGCCTTTGTAATCGCTAAATATTATTGCTCATTGTTGCAAAATCTGTTGTCTGTTACTAATCCCAAGTTAACTCGTTTATTGTTTTTCTAACTCTGTGCCAGGAAGGATAGTAGGCAGTTTTTCTACCTGCACGTCGTCTTGATTCCTCTGCTTGTATTTACAATCTTGCCTTTTCTGTATACTATGATACCCATATTGTGTGACTTGCGTGTTACCACTTGACTCTTTCAGCTGTGAGTGTAAATCCATATTCCTGTTTTGACTTGCAATTCTATACATATACATAGCCGCATAACAAAAATGTAAATTTAAGTCAGCTTGCAATTGTTGCTTTTATTCATTTGAGTTAATGTATTCCTGAACTGTCTGCTGTTTATGTCTTAATCAACGGATTCCATTCGTCCCAGACTGGATAGTGAATATTATTGCATATACTTCTTGCCTCTAAATCTTTAGCATTTATATTAATTACAGAGCCTAGACAAATACCCATTTACAGTGGGATTGTTACCTAACTGTGACAAAAGGTTGTCTCACAAACCAGACCATATTAAACCATTCTAGGTACTTATATTTGCACCAACATTGTTTGCCCTGACAACTATCTGACAGATGATGTTCTCAAGTTCACATCTTAAAGTAAAATTAATATCACATTGAGCTAATCACAATGATCCATTCTAAACCAATTCCATCATCACAAACAAAAATTCATTCTTTATTTTTGATGTACCTATTTATTCGTGGGCTGAAGATAAGAATGTCAGGTGATGAACTGATGACAGGAGACTCAAAAAAAAACAAAACTCAAGTGTTACTGATTATTTTTTTTTTTTACAGGGATTTTATCCCCTTAAGGATCGGCCTGTTTTTGCGATGTTGTGCGTTGACACTTTGTTTTGCGATGTTGTACTTTGACAGTTTTGACACTTTTGTGGTGTTTGTGTTTAGCTGTAATGTTCCTCTCTCTCATTTACGGTTCCCATACTAGTTATATATTGTTTTTTTTCAGGACAAGAAGGGCTTTCTTTACATACCATTATTTGTATCATGTCATATATTTTATTAAAAAAAAAAAAATATATGGTGAAAAATTGAAAAAAAACATGTTTTTGGACTTTTACTTGAAAAATCTTTTACTTATCTAAAAAAGCTAATGAAAAAAACTGCTAAATAGATTAAAAATTTTGTCCCTAGTTCAAAAACACCGGTGTTTACATGCTTTATTGCTTTTTTTGCAAGTTATAGGCCTATAAATACAAGTAGGAAATTGCTGTTTCAATATATATATATTTAAAATTTATCAATAGTGACATTGTAACACCGTTATCTGTCATAAATCCCCGAATCACACCTCACATGTACATATTTTTTTAAAGTAGACAACGCAGGGTATTCAAAATGGGGTATGTCCAGTCTTTTTTAGTAGCCACCTAGTCACAAACACTGGACAAATTTAGCATTTATATTTGTTTGTGTGTTAAAAATGCAAAAAACTCTAACTTTGGCCAGTGTTTGTGACTAAGTGGCTACTAAAAAAGGCTGAACATACCTCATTTGTAATATCTTGGGTTGTCTTCTTTTGCAAATGGTATGCCATCATGGGACTAATTCTCATTCCTGGGCTACCATATGCTCTCAAAGGCAATCTAACCAATCTGACAAATTTCAATAATAAAAAAAAAAAAGTAAAATCAAGCCTTATATTTGACCCTGTAACTTTCACAAACACTATAAAACCTCTACATGTGGGGTACTGTTATACTCAGGAGACTTTGCTGGACACAAATATTAGTGTATCAAAACAGTAAAAAGTATCACAGCAATAATATCATCAGTGAAAGTGCTGTTTGTTTGTGAAAAATGCAAACAACGTCACTTTCACTGACAATATAATCGCTGTGATATGTTTTACTGTTTTGAAACACTAATATTTGTGTTTATCGAAGTCTCCCGAGTAAAACAGTTCCCCCCATGTACAGGTTTTAGGGTGTCATAGAAGGTTACAGTGTTAAACACAGAGCTAGCAAATTAAATTCTCTGGACTTTCGGCCAGGGTTGGCAGGCAGGTCCCTCAAATTGCAATCATTAAAATTACTTAATTAGGTAAAAATATTACATAAATACACGTAAAATTTTAATATATATGCATATTTATATATTTGACGTCTACGTGTATATTTATGAAATTATTTATGTAATTATGTATATGGACATATGTATATTTCGTATTATTTTTATTTATTTATACATAGATATATATATCATTACATTCTAGGTGTATTTTGATATATATATATATATATATATATATATAAATATCAAAATACTGTTAGAATAAAATTACATATATATATATATATATAATCATATATAATCAGCACAGACAGTCCCCCTGCAGGCAGATACACAGGCACCTATTGCAGCCACGTGATCGAATGATCACGTGGCCGCGGGGTCCTGATCTGCCGAGGGAGACTGCCCGGGCAGACAGGCAGTCCCCCTGGACCGGGAGGAGCGCTGATCGCCGCCGGGGGACCGACGGCGATCAGGTAAGTAGCCCCAGAACGTTATGACGGTTCAGGACCGTCATCGGTCCCCAAGGGGATTTTTCCGATGACGGTCCTGAACCGTCATCGGTCGTCAAGGGGTTAAATAACCGTCCAATTGAAGCCAAATGCAATTTCATTTGCATCGGGATCTGGAGTTTTGCTTGCGGTACCAAAAAACAAGATGATCGATGGTAAAAAAATATGATTGATCGCTGGGGAAAGCCAATAAAGGGAGAAAATAAATAGAAGTAAAAAAAAAAAAATTATATTTATATATTATATATTTATGATGGATAGATCATTGGTCGATAGATAGATAGATAGATTTATTTATTACTTCTCCTATTTTTCCCTCTACTGGTCACTTTTTCTTACTTGATCTGCAAAGCAACTGATTTGAAAATGTGCCTATCAGTGTCCTGCAAAATATATTAAGAATGTTTATATTACGTATATATTTTGCAGCACACTGATTGGCCCATTTTCATGCCCTTTTTGATTTGTCTGAATCTTTTTCCGAATACTTCTCCACGAATAACATTTAAATGAATCTAACTGTTACGCAAACGAGCATCAAACATCCCGAACAAAATTTACATTTCTGGAAAATTTATTCTGCCTAACCGAAGAATCCCAGTGTGCACAAGTCTTGTTGGTAGTGGAAATTTTGTATCCTCTATCACATCGAAAGAGTGAAGCACAATCAAACATTATTTAATTAGGAGTAATTAACAGGAGAAGCACCATGGCCAGGGTACTCTAGGCCCCATAGCCTATCATGGTCTGTAGTGATTATGGTGCTTGGAATGCTCTCTTAAAAGGTGCAAACCTTACACAACAGATTATGCTGCAATTTGTTGCATGATTTTTCTCAAATCCTCAAAAAGTTGAACTCTTTTGAATTCAGCTGATATAATCCTTGAAAATTTGACTATTCTATTTACTATCATGCCAGCTTGCTCCAAGGCATTTACAACTAAAGAAATAGAATATTTTCGGACTGGACTAACAGACATGTAATTTGATCAATTCTAAGGAAGTCTCATCTCACAATTACCTTCTGTTTACACAGGTAACATTTATCGTAAAGCAAATTGCCAGTTATGGAAATATTCGGGTTGGGTCGCCCCGAGGCATTGCAGAATTACTCAAAGTGGAAACTGGCTGAGAATCACACTCACAGAGCTAGCATCAGCAGGACCAGCATAAACCGCCCAGAAACCCTTCACCCCTCCCTTTTTCCTTTCCTTTCCGACACAGCAAGACCATTCTTGGTGCATTCGTCTCACTAAAGCATCTGAAACGTCAGTGAAAAAAAAAATCAAATGTTCCCATTCATACTGTAAAGAGCCATTATTAACACAGGACGACAGTAAGACATCTACACTTCCAGTGACAAGGTAAACTGATTCAGCTCTCTGTTTATGCATTGTGGTGGATGATTTAATATACCTTCAGTTGTGATGATCACAATCAAGCCAGATATGCTTATCAACGCAAACAAAAACATACACACAGCAACATTCTGCAGTTCACCTCGCATTACCCTGTACACGACTTGTTAGTGTATCTCATCAGTGATTTGTAACAAAGCATAGGATTACATGCAACTGAAAATGCAGCTTGCTCAATAGGAGTGCAGACCCTATTCGGTGTGTGATTTCTTTGTGATTGTCCTAGATTTCACTGGGGCGGTGCCTTTCTTCCTCTGCTGTGAGTGGAGAAAAATGACTCTAGCTTTGTGACGTGTACGGATTCACACAATTTACTCCTGTTTGTTTTGGTGATATGGCAGCCTCTGACGTGTCGGGGTTTCTGTATATTTACTTTGAAATTCCAAACAGTCAATATATGTATAAATATTCAGCTGTTAAAAAAAAGCTAACTTAAGAATGGAATAAGAGAATATTTTGTTATTTTATAGAATGCTCTGTTAAACATCTATATGATTTTAAGGTGTAAGAAGCAAACATTCAAAAATTTCTGATTCTGTAACACAACTGTTTGAGAGAAAGTACTGGCCCAATAAATCTGTTTTATTTTAGAACATGCAGCACTCCGTGTCCTCCTTTTTCTAATCTTCATGAAAATAATGTGACCATATGGTGTCATCAGAACGGCTGTACAGTTCGAAAACACATGTGCTCCCTGGTAATGTTGCTGTAATGCAAGCAGAACATTAGTGGGACGTTTGTTTCAGCTTGGCCTCATTAATCATATCCTTGTGCAAAATAATTAGATACAGATTTTATATGGCATGTACATGATGTACTAGGATAAAACTGTGTGTTGCATAACCATGCTTTTTATACTGCTTTTAATGTGGTTCTAGTAGAGAAGTAGTGAAAAAAGTTGTGCAAAAACACACGCAAAGCATGACAAATTGTGAAAAGTATTACATATTGTTGATTTCGCTCAACAAACATTTGTATACGTGGCCTAGTGCATAGATAAACACTCAAAAAGGCTCATACCAATCAGAATATACACATTAGAATATGTTGGCACTTTACAAATAATAACTATACTGATTGCACTTAATTTGTCCATGTGTGGGTTCTCATTTTATTTGCAAATGAAAAAGTTACTTTTTGCACAAAATATATCTAAATGTCCTATATTTTTTTCTTTTGATATTTTATTTGATAAAAAGCATATAGTGATTGTAAAACGCAGGAAAAGAGGCATCCTTACTCATCGACAATTCTTTTTACAAAAATGCACAGCTGAAATTTATGAATGTGAATGATTAACTGGTAACAAGAACACTGTAACTGGGTAGCACATGTTATGAGTTGCACAATATCAGGTGAAATAATTATATGTGGGCTATTCAATAAAGAAAAATCTATTGCAAGATCTGCTTTTAATTCCAGCTCATACTTTTTAACAGGGTCAGACTGGAAATACAAAACAGCCGTGGAAAAAATGTATGCCATCTCTGTAATGCATTACATCATTGTATAGTGTGTGCCAGTGTGTGTGTTTGTGTGTATATATATATATATGTAAAAAAAAAAACAGATACAATTCATATCTTGTAATACCTTTTTTTATTGGACTAACATAATTTTTTAATGACAAGCTTTAGGGAGAACCTTCCTTTCTCAAGTCTAAAGAATTTCTGAGCAAGATGACAAATGTAATTCAAAGTTGAGTTGTAATACAGGGGTTAAAGTGACATGAGTGCAGAAAAGACACAAGTTTACTAGAAAATAGACAACATTCTCGCACAGGGTCGTAAATATCTTGTGTGAAGATCACAGAGTGAGAGAGAGAAAATAAATATAGTTATTTATTATTATTTTTTTAAAGTAAGCTTGTCATGGCATTTTATTTTTAACAGATAACAGCTCTCAGGGCACTAAATAAGCATATATTTTTGTGTTTTGGGAGCAGTTATATGGTTACTTACCAGCAGCACCTAACTCCAGTGCCACCATCCTGGTTGACCTGTTGGTGTAATGGTGCAGCCATATCCATCCACCATTGCTGCCACTTGTTTGCTGTGATTGGCCCTGCTTGTGACACTTGCCAATGAAGGGCAATCCTCCGTGCTGACACTGACATGGTATCTTCACTACCAGCAATTTTGCGTCAGTGCGTCCCATAATCCCCCAGCAAGCATGAGAACTGCCTGCTGAGGGATAGCATTGTGACAAGGAGCAGGAGAACCACCTGTCAATAAATCCATGGCATTAGACTAAAGTCTGTGCAGCATCCTGTGAGACAGCGGAAACCTCTTTAGATGAGGTTTCATGATGAGCAAGACCATGTTTGAATCCCATAGCACCGCTGGGATTGTAAAAAAGCTCATGGAAGAGCCATAAGACAAATTAGTCCCCATTTTGTCTTGTGATATTTTGAATTGCATCAGAATTTCAATAACATTCTTACACAGTAAGCATTAGTATTTCATAAAGATTATTAGGGTTATTCACAAAAGTGCTTATGGTCCTATACAGAATAGGTCAAAACCATAACACAGAGTTATTCGGACTGCACATTCCAGACATTATTTATGCTATTCAACAATGTCTGGATTTCAGCTTGATCAAATGTCAGTCAAAAGGCACTTGGCAGCGTGAAGGTTAAATATGTGACAGTTGACTAGCGCTTTTTATATTAAATAGCTAAAAATAAATCAACAAAAAAGCCTATTGGGGCCTATAAAACAGCCATGTACTATAATGAAGGTTTAAAACCACCCTATGCCCCCACCATGTAGCGGGTGAGCAGCATTTCTGATAACTGGCTAAAATTAGTGACTGGGTAGGCACTGACTAGTTGTTAGAAAGACCCATCACATGGGACCTGTTGGGGGGACATAGTCCCATACCTGTGGACATCACGTATGGGACTAATTGTTATATTCATTGGGGAGAGCCTATTGTCTCCACTGGGCCTCAGAACATTGGCAGTGGGTGGGGCTCTAATTATAATATTCATGGTAAGAACCTAGTTTCCTCCCCAGCCCACACCCAAAGACTGCCTAGTTACCAGTTTCAAACATTTAGTAGACATGCCTCTAGCTGCAGCATGGCAGGTGGGTTCATAAGGAGATTTTTAACCTACATTATAGAAAAAAAAAAATAAGACACCCATAGGGTTTTGATTTATTATTATATTTATTTATTTATTATAATTTTTTCATGTGGTGGCTGGCTAGCAAGCGAGTGCCAACCACCATATAATTAATCCTTATGTGGTTGAGCATTTTTAGATTAATTACTTAAAACATTACTTAAAAATGATTATTCACTTGCAAAATAGCACACACATATTCTCTCACAGACAGACATGCACTGATATACTGACACACTCTCACTAACACACACATTCTCATTGACACACAAATATTCTCACTGACACAAATAAACATTCTTTTACAGACAGATACTCATTGATATACTGACACACTCTCACTGACACTCACTCTCTTACTGACACACTCACTCTCACTGACACACACTCACTCTCTTACTGACACATACACACTCTCACTGACACATGCACTCTCATTCACACTATACACTAATCAGCCACAATAATAAAACCACCTGCCTAATATTGTGTAGGTTCCCCCTTATGCTGCCAAAACAGCTCTGATGCATCAAGGCATGAACTCTTCAAGCCCTCTGAACATGTCCTGTGGTATCTGGCACAAAAACATTAGCAGCAGCCCTTACTGCCAAGGCTGCATCTCTTCCTGATTAAGACCAACGCACATTTTTTTGACTGACAGACACATGACTTCACTGATGCATGCATTGACTGACAGACACACACACATTCACTGACAGATACACACACACACACACACTTTCTCATAAACTCACTAATTTTTATTATAAAAAAAAAATGATATTTAAGTCCACACAACCTCCCTACGTTTGGGAGGGCTGGAGTGGTTCATGTTTCTGGGCCCACTGTCCTACCATTCTCTTCTTTATTTTCTCCTTCTCAACATTTGCCTGCAGACAAGACATGTTAAATACACGTGACCCCCTTTAATTCAGCCACTTTAAAATAATTTACATAATTTATAAATACAATTATCTTGGCATGTCCATAAACCTGTTATTATTTTAAACTACTATGTTGCTTTTTTTTTTTTTTTTTAACCTATCATATTCTTACTGCATTAAACATCATGTTGTCAGTAATATATTACTATAGTTCATAAGGCATCTGGCTAAAACCTCCAACATTCACATTCAAATAGTTTCCATAACACTAATCATATATCTACAAGTTAAATAGATCAAGTGCAGCATTTCCGTATATGGTAACAGTTGTTCGACTGGCAACAGAATCAGTGAATAAGCACAAACAAATGAATGTATAAAATAACTGCATGTTGAAGAATAAATCAGTAACATCTTTAGCTACTTGTAAATTGCAAACGAAAAACAGAATATTATCTAAATACAAAAAAACAAAACGAAAAGAAAAGAAGCATTTAAGAGGTCCTTAATGCAATTCAATAAAAAGTTCATTTAAGAATCTAAAGGAACACTCCACATACCATAACCCTTACTGAGTACTAAAGTGGCTGTGGTGTCAGGAGTGCCCTGATGTCCCCATGTAAGAAGTCTAATGGTGGGACTCCTTACCTGGGGTTCGCCAGGCACTGCTAACTGCCTCTCAAATGCAATGCTAGCTGATTGGCTAAATGTGATAAGCTGATAAGCTAACTCCTGCACCGCCAGGCTTATTATTATTATTATTATTTATATAATGCCAACTAATTTTGGAGGTACAGGCAGACAGGAAAATGAGCCTCACTGCCACATTCATTATAGACTATAATGGGGCAAGTTTGGAACATGCAAGACCTGTGAGAAGCGGATTGCAGCAGTCAATGCGAGAGAGTACAATGGCATGGACCAGCACCTTAGCTGCGTCCGTGGTTAAATAGGGTCATGTGCGCACTATATTTTTGAGATGAAAACATCAGGATTTGGTGATCGGCTGGATATGAGGGGTAAAGGAGAGGACGGAGTTAAAGACAACACTATGGCAGCAAGCCTGGGAGGTGGAGGTGATGGTAGCGCCGTTATCCCAGAGAAAGCTTCCAACTCTCCTGTAGATGGTAATGGCGGCTGAGAGCAGCACTCAGGTAAAGAAAGCAGCACCCAGGTAAGAATCAAATAGTTCTAAAATGGTTTGTATGGGGTTGGGTAAGAATTCCAAGTGTATTTCAAATTTATGGTCAAAATAGCCAAACTAGATACATTATTTAGAGACTTTCAGTTCAAGTACTTTGGCATTAAAATTGAAATTCTCTTTGAATTCACCTTTAATTCTCTCTTTAGTAAATAACTCTGTTATTATTGCAGTTGTTATTTAGATGAATACTCACAACATGGAATGTAGATACCTCTAGAAAAACAAGACCGTGTTGAGGGAGCTTAAATTCCAGAACACAAACTACATGATCCTCTGCCAGCTGTGCTGTATGTGATGCCCTTGACAAGGTTCACTCAACAACAGGACATCAACATATAAAAACAGGATCCCAGTGAATAAGTGAATAAAGGGAACACACAGGATGAATTGGAAGAACAGAGCAACACTAGAAAAGAAATTAAATTCTTTGAAATATGAATGCAAAGTAACCATTCATAAAAACATCGACATGATCAAAATGCACTCATTTACATAGCATAAGCCTAGAAATAACTAGAAACCACCGGTCCCCGGTGCAAAAATTGCCCTGGGGCTCTCCTCCCATGTGTTTCATTCCCCATCCTTGTCTCATTCCCTCGACCCCAAAGGCCCTCCATGTGTCTCATTCCCTCTGCCTCACAGCCGCTGCATGTGTCCCATTCCCTCTCCCCTCTCAGCCCCTCCATGTGTCTCATACCTCATCCCCTCAGCCCCTCCATGTGTACCATACTCTCCTCCCCAGCCCCTCCACATGTCCCATTCCTTCTACCCCTAGCCCCTCCAAATGTCCCAAATTCAGATGCATTGCAGGCTGCCCAAAATTCCAGACAAAATCTGGATATGTTTGAAACTGAATGCACAAGT
The DNA here is from genome assembly GCA_933207985.1 of Pelobates cultripes. Taxonomy (NCBI): domain Eukaryota; kingdom Metazoa; phylum Chordata; class Amphibia; order Anura; family Pelobatidae; genus Pelobates; species Pelobates cultripes. Next base: position 327,959,057 of record OW240914.1, on the reverse strand, counting down.
CTACTATCTACAAATAGGATCCTTCAAAATATAATTTTATAGAAAAATGGTTAATATTCAGCAAGAAATCAAGCAAACATCTTGCAAACTGGACCCTTGCCCACCACATATGTACACTGTGTATAAGAGAGTATATCCCTTTAGCACTCATAGGTGGTATTTGACAGACAATCCTTTCTCCTAATTTCATTTTGGCTGGCATGATATGTTGCCTAACATCTTTGATTTGTGCTTTTCACTATATGACTACATCTAACTACAGTTTGCAACAAAAATTAGAAAGTAGTTTTTCTAATCTTTTTATTCACTTTAAATTCCTTTATATATCACGCTTATTTCTATCTCCTTCTACCCTTCTCTGGAATGTAAAGCTAAAGGGGCAACATTAATGAGAGTTTTAATGAGAGTTTCTCCCATCAACTTAGGTCCTCCAATTCACAGTGGTAAGTCACACTTCGCAATATGCTAAGTCCACAATGCATAGAGCGATGTTCCGTGCAATTTAGGATTTAAAAAGTGATCATGCATTTCATATGCCGAACATTATTCTGAAGTGACAAAGTTTTACATGACCTTTAATAAAATGTATTTTAAAACACAAATACATTTCAAAAGAGTACATTTTTATAGGACATACATGCTGTGAGAAGCTTTATTTTTCCTGTATTAAATGTCAACTATAATTGATATAATCAACATGCTATGGCGATACTTGTGGTGCATTTATTCTGCAGGCTACTCTAAATTAAAGCTGATTTTGAATTTCATGTTGATTACATCAATAATTACATTTATAATATTTATATTGGTGACTTGTTTTCTAATCAAGAAATATTTGTCAAATGCAAATTTTATTTTTTTATTTTGTTAGGCCTGCATCATAAGGATTTATTTTTAGTAGGAGGGAAGTGTACTAAGCACGCAAGAACAAGCAAGTAATAGATGATAATTAGGTCCTACAATCAGTCCCCTTGTTCGTTTTGCAGGCTTACAGATCACAAGTGGCTTGAAAGGTTCTTTTGACTTGGTAGGAAAATATGATGCAGCTATCAGATACTAGACAAACAAAAAAAAAAAAACTAAAAAAAAGGAATTAAATGCCAGGCTATTTGCTAGCTTTGGTTACAGTTAACAGTTTAGTCTACAAGTGTTTCATTAAAATATACATTCTGGTAAATAAAAAAATATAGAAAGATTAAATGAAAAGTTAGGAATCTTTTCCAACTAAACTGCAAAATGTACATGGTTTTGGGAGAGTATATGGCAAAAGCGTAATTTAAGATTGCAGACAACAATTATCTCTATTTCCAGCTATTTTTTGTAAGGTTAGAAAAGTGAATTGGGTCTCCTACATGCAACTATTAACCAGAGGGGCACTGACCCGTGCTCTTACCCATCACCCTGATGTAAACACCTAGTCCTGTAATATGTGGACGAGGTAAGGGCTATTTAATTGGTCCTAATAATATATTCCAACTCCTTCCACAAATAGAGCTAGGTAATACTATAGCCTACATTGTAAATAGTTTAACATCTGCAGGCTTGGGGGACCACCCCCATGTCAATGGCTAGGGTCCCCCAAAACCTGCAACCATCACTCCACCCTGATTGCCATTGACTTCAATATAAAGCATCCTACTTTTAAGTTTTATGGAAAGGGCTGATACCACATATGAAAAATAAAAAGCTTGTAAGAAAATGTCAAATTTACCAGTCAACTGTCCGTGCGCCCTTTGTTAGCCATCCTGCATGATTAGCAGGCAGACTGACAGGCATTCACGCCAGGCTGATCTTCAATTCTTCAGGCAGACCTGCCCCATTTCTTGGCATGTCTGCCCCTTTGGGCGGTTCAGCTTATGTGATTTGCGTCATTGGCTCATCCATTTAACCCACCCACAGATGCTCTGCTTCACTGGACACTGCTGTTAGGGGTATGAATTTCCTTGAGAAATGAAATGAAATTAGCATAGGGTATGAGTTCTCCTGTCAATGCATCATATGAGTTTCTCTCCAGCACCACCTCCATCCAGATACATGACGCTTGGGAGGTATGACTGTTTTAGTGTTTTCTAACGATAAGATTCTGTAATTAGGCCCATTGTAATTGTCAGAACCAGGCCCAGTGGGCTCTTAATCTACTCCTGCTGGGTGCTAGAGTCACTCAAATCACATGACTTAGGAAGGACGGAACTATGCTCGAGGCTGCCTATTATCAATTCTGTGCAAAATTTACGTCTGTCATTGGCACACACAGAGCGCTGGAAATAGATGTAATGATCTATTCCCTATATAGTAATAGGGGACTATAAGGTAAACAAATGTGTTTTAAAAAGGTTAAAGTAATTCTTTAAAGCTCTACAAATACAAATTTCAGTTATTGCTAGGTATGTAGGTTTTGTTTAGGTAATTATGGTTACATGAAGGGTTAATAAATTGTGCGCATTCCAATCAGAACATATGAATTCCACCACAAATTAATTTCTCAGTGTTGTGATTTGCTTGCAGCATGGTTTCTCTGTACTTCCTAAAGCCTACAAATATTTTTTTGTGAGAAGTCATGCATTTCTCATTTTAAATTAAGTTTGCTCCCGTGACAACTTTACATTATTTTCTCCCTATAACCAATTTCCAGTGATATGGTTTATTCAATTGGAATTGGAGTGAATTAAAAAACTGAACTATATACTTTGTTTGGGCAAAATAAAAGTGCTACACTGTCAAAATTCACCCCAGTTATAGTCACAGCGTTGCTAGTATAGCCTAAATTCTGTTTACAATTTACTATAATTTTTTTTGTTTAGTGACTAAGCACCAATGCGCCAATTCTACAACCTCTAATGGAAAATGCAAGTGGAAACCAAAGTGCTGGTGTATTTCAATATAATCTTACACAATCTAATGAGATATTCTAGGCATATTTAACTTGTTGTGTTATCAGTAGTCATACGAATTCCGTGACAAGTAGTATAGGTGTTTCCAGGGGCGGACTGAGCACTCGGGCAAATCGGTCATGGACCGAGGGCCCGAGGCTCTGGGGGGTTCTGGCCGTCTGCCTGCCATGCAGTAAAGTAATAGCTGGGCTGGGGAGTTTAACAATCTCCCCAGCCAGCCTGCAGTCAGTCAGTCAGGGGCCCCGCACGGCACTCCGCGGGCCCTAGTTACCAAATACATTTCCCCCTTGTTCGGGCAGGCACAGTCAGAGACAGCTAAAGGGCCCTCCCAGAGACCCACTAGGCTGTCTCTCACTGTGGCTGACTGGTGAGCAGAGCAGGAGAGCTGTCTGTAGTGCTGATCAGGCAGCTCTGTGCGGCTCCTGATAGAGAAAATGACATCATGTGTCAAAAGGCATGCGGAGCTGCCTGATCTGTGTTAGAGGCAGCACTTCAGTGAGAGAGAGCATGCTCCACTGCTGCTGGGAGAAGGATTTCCCCCTCTGGCCAAAGGTAAGGCTCCTCTTCCCCCAGCAGCTCCTCTTCCTTCTACCCCCTACTGCCCCTACAGCCACCACAGCCCCTACCCCTACAGCCCCTCTACCCTCTGCTGCCCCTTTGCTCCCTACTCCCTGCTGCCCCTCTACCCCCAGTAGACCCTCTGCTGTCCTTCTACTCCCTGCTGCCCCCCACTCCATGCTTCCCCTCTACCTCCTGCTGCCCCCTACCCTTTGCAGCCCCTCTACCTTCTACCCACTACAGCCCTTACCACTACAGCCCCTCTACCTTCTACCCACTCCAACCCCTATACCCACCACAGCCCCTACTCCTACAGCCCCTATATCCTCTACTGCCCATTTGCCCCCTACTCCCTGCTGTCCCTCTACCCCCTGCTGCCCCTCTTCCCCCTGCTACTCATATACCCCCAGCAGCCCCTCTACCCTCTGCTGCCCCTTTTCCCTCTACTCCCTGCTGCCCCTCTACCCCCTGCAACCCCTCTACCTTCTACCCACTACAGCCCTTACCTCTACAGCCCCTCTACCATCTACCCACTACAACCCCTATACCCACCACAGCCCCTACCCCTACAGCCTCTATACCCTCTACTGCTCATATGCCTCCTACTCCCTGCTGCCCCTCTAGCTCCTGCTGGCCCACCTACCCCCTGCTGCCCCTCTACCCCCCTACTCCCTGCTGCCACTCAACCCCCTGCTACTCCTCTACCCCAGCAGCCCTTACCCCTGCAGCCCTTCTACCTACTACAACCCTTATACCCACCATAGCCCCTACCCCTTACAGCCTCTCTACCCTCTGCTGCCCCAGCAGACCCCCTGCTGTCACACTAGCCCCAGCAGACCCCCGCTGTCCCCCTACCCCCTGCTGCCCCTCCAGCCCCAGCAAAAACCCTACTCCCTGCTACCCCTTTACCCCTTGCTGCCCCTTTGCCCCTACTCCCTGCTGGCCCCTCTGCCCCTTTGCCCCCTACACCCTGCTGGTGCCCCCTACCTCTGCCCTTGCCCCCACCTCTGCCCCTTTTCCCCCCTACACCCTGCAGGTGCCCCCTACTACCCTGCTGTCCCCCCTATCCCCTGCTGCACCTCTACCCACTTACTCCCTGCTACCCCTCTACTCCCTGATGCCCCTCTACTCCCTGATGCCCCTCTACTCCCTGATGTCCCTCTACCTACTACAACCCCTATACCAACCACAGCCCCTACCTCTTACAGCCCCTCTACCCTCTGCTGCCCCAGCAGACCCCTGCTGCCCCCTACCCCTGCTGCCCCTCTAGCCCCAGCAAACCCCTACTCCCTGCTACCCCTCTAACCCCTGCTGTCCCTTTGCCCCATACTGCCGGCTGCCCCTTTGCCCCCTACTCACTGCTGGCCCAACTACCTCCTGCTTGCCCCTTTGCCCCCTACTCCCTGCTGGAGCCCCCTACCTCCTGCTGGCCTCCCTACCCACTGCTGCCCCTCTACCCACTTACTCCCTGCTGCACCTCTACCTCTTGCTGCCCCCTGCTGCTCCTCAACCCCCAGCTGCCCCTCAACCACCTGCTACTCCTCTACCCCATCAGCCCTTCTACCTACTACAACCCCTATACCCACCACAGCCCCTCTACCCTCTGCTGCCCCAGAAGACCCCCTGCAGACCCTCTTGCCCCAGCAGACCCCCTGCTGCCCCCCTACCCCCTTCTGCCCCTCTAGCCCCAGCAAACCCCCTGCTGCCCCCCTACACCATGCTGCCCCTCTAGTGCCCTGCTTCCCTTCTGCCCCCCTACTCCCTTCTGCCCCTCTACCCCCTGCTTCTCCTTTACCCCCAGCAGCCCCTTTGACTTCTACCCACTACAGCCCCTACACCCACCACAGTCCCTGTATCCACTACAGCCCCTCTAACCCCTACAGCCCCTATACCCACCTCAGCATAAATACCCTATCCAGCCCCTAAACCCACTACAGTCCCTACAACCCCAGCAGCCGCTATAAACACTACAGTTTTTATTACCCCTGCAAACTCTACAGCCTATGCAGACCCTATACCCACTACAGCCCCTTTACCGCATGAACAAACCGCATGCCCATATATTCCTCACAGCCCTTATACCCCACTACACCTCCTATAGTCCCTATACCCACTACAGTCTCTATATACCATGCACCCACTACAGCCCATATACCCCATAAAAGCACTAGAACCCCTGCAGCCTCTACACCCACTACAGCTGAAATACCAACTACAGGCCCTATACCCGCTGCAACCACAACAGCCTCCTACAGCCCCTAAACACCTGCATCCACTACAACCCTATATCCATGAAAGCTCCTATGCCCACTACTGCCCTTTTTCCCTGCACCCACTACTGACTCTATTGCTGTCTGCACTTACTACAGCCCCTATCCCCCTGAAACAACCACAGTCCCTATGCCTCCCCTGCAACCACCAGTCCCTATCACTCCCCTGCACCCACTGTAGCTTCTATTACCCCCTGCCCCCCTATAGTCCCTATTTTCCCTTACCCCCACTATAGCCCTATTATTCGCTGCCCCCACTATAGCCTCTATACCCAATACAGCCTCTGCCCCCACTACAGCTTCTATGCCCCAGCACCCACTTCAGCATTTATTCCCCTGCCCCCACGGCAGCCCCATGTCCACTGCACCCACTACAGCACCCCCACCCCACAGTTTTTATCTACTTAAAGGGAAACTATAGTGCCAGGAAAAAAAGTTGTTTTTTTCCTAGCACTATAGCTTCCTAAAGTGCCCCCCTCCTTTACAGGGTTAAGGGACCTGGGACACTGTACCTAGACCACTTCAATGAGCGGAAGTGGTCTGGGTGCCTATAGTGTCCCTTCATAGATACTCTGAATCCTCATATCCTAACACGACATACAAAGGCATACATATATTCACTTACATCAAATATGATTGGTTCAAGTAGTCTTGGAAAGACCAATGAGAGGAAGGGATTTATATAGGTATGCACATTTTGCCTCAAATAACACCGAGGTTCTAATATAAGTAGTCTCTAATCCAGTTTTGTCTAAAACAATTACACAGATAAAACAGGAAAAAGTTATGTGAGCTCAATTATTAAGGGAGGCTAATACATTCGTTATAACACTCTCATTGAAATACAGTCATCAATAAATTAGATATTTTTGCATTGTGTCTGTAATTCAAATTATCATGCAATAAACAAATCTAATACTTTTAGATGCATATTTTTTTCGAATTGTAATCAAAGTGAGGATGCTTTTCACTGACTTCAGAAATCATATCTGAATTGAATTCTATTTCTGCATCTCCATTTTGATGAAGAGAGAAAATGTTTTTCTCTTTGCCAATATGAGATACCTCGACAGATACTAGCATTTTAGTACCTGTGTTTAGTACTTGTAAATGGTCATTTTTAACCCCTTAAGGACACATGACGTGTGGCATGTCATGATTCCCTTTTATTCCAGAAGTTTGGTCTATCTATCTATCTATCGTTCTATCTATCTATCTATCTATCTATCTATCTGTCTGTCTGTATGTCTATCTATATGTCTGTCTGTCTATCTATCTATCTGTCTGTCTGTCTGTCTATCGTTCTATCTACCATTCTGTCTGTCTGTCTGTCTATCTATCTTTCTGTCTGTCTATCGTTCTATCTATCGTTCTATCTATCTATCAGTCTATCTATCTTTCTATCTGTCTGTCGTTCTATCTATTGTTCTATCTATCTATCTGTCTGTCTGTCTATCGGTCTATCTGTCATTCTATCTATCTATCTATCTATCTATCTATCTGTCTGTCTGTCTGTCTGTCTATCTACAATATGAGCACATATAAAATGATTTACATGTGAGGGCATATGTATGGACAATTATTAGTATTACATATTTAGAAATTTATTTTATTTACAACACTGTTTTCTTATCTGTAACTTCATTATTTGGTAAATGTTTTTTTTTTTTAAATTGTTTCCTGTCCAACCAGGAGTTGTTATTTTTTTTTTTATTATTATAACATAAAATAACATCCCCTCTGTGCATACTGAAATGAAAAAGACATTTCTAGGACTTTCCAGGGCACCGAAAATACTTGGATACCGGTGGTAGTTTTTCAAATCGTTTGGTAGTGAAGGGGTTAAAACACATAAAATCAGTGTTTCTTTTATGAATGAATGTTGTGCCACAGAGGTTTGCAAACAGAATAAAACATCTCTAAATAAAAGGAAAGGAGTCAAGGATGCACAAGAAAAAGATACAATTTGCACCTTTTGGTTTATATCAGCAAAACCAACCCTGGGAATCTGAGTCTTTTTGTTTTTTTTTTTTGCTTTCTGGTAGCTATAGTACTTACAAAATTTGCTTTAACTTAATAATAAAACTACATCAAGCAAAATAGTTATAAAAATGAAAAAAAAAAAAAAAGTCAGAGAGACAGACGTGTACATTAAAGTACCTATACATACAATAAATCCTAGCAGCTGACTTTTGAGATTTTTCTTTCTCCTGTGCCAAATAGCTTAGCTATGTAATCATTTCTATAGATAAAACAGCTCAATTTTATTAACTTGTTAGCCATCTTTGTAGAAGAATAAATAGATAAACGCAGTAGCCCTTCAAATGAGAACTGTGTCTTGTTATAATAGAGAATAATATTTTTAGAAAACAATGAAGGGGGTATGGCTGACTGTGAGCCAATCAGCAACAAAGGCATTCCACTGCTAAAGTGTTAAGAACTTTTCATTACATTGCAGCCAGAACAAGTAAAAGAGCCCAGCAATCAAAGTTTCAGGAAAAGCTACCTTTTTGAAACAGCTTTTTTCAGCATTAACAGGTGTTGTATGGGTTTCTCTTTATAGTACGAGCTGTGATGAATCATTTGTAGCAATGAATTTGTTTATTACCCGGGTCTATATTTCTATCTACTATAGCGTTGCTCATAGTGTTAGGTTTTAATTTAGAATTATTTAATAGTTAGAATAAATGATTTCATATCTAATGGAGGAAAGTGAATATTTATGTCACTGCTGTTTGCTTTTTATTATTTACTTAGTGTTCCAAATCAACAATCCCTATGGATTTTTATTTAACAATATCTGAAATAATATACGATATATATATATTTACACAATTAATATTTTTTTATGATAAAATGCTGCTTTATCAAATCAACAGTTCCTATGGATTTTTATTTAAAAATATCTGCTGACATAATATACAATATATATATTTACACAATTAATATTTTTTTGTGATAAAATGCTGCTTTAGTGTGCTTGGGTAGTCAACATAAAAACATCACTAGTATTGTACTTACAGACTTATAAAAAGTGGACGATATATTACCGCGTGGCATAGACATTAGTTTTTGTTTCATATACTTATAAAACGTTGAGATATATTTTTAGCACATCTGCCATTCAGAAAAATTATTGAAAGGCATGCAAAGATGAGTTCAGTTTTATAAGTGCAAAGAGACCAGACCAGCTATACGAGTTAATGGTTCAGTAGAGGTTATGTTTAAAATTCTATTCTGAGAAATCTTTCTGAAATGAAGCAGAAATATTTTTTTTAATAATGTTGGTTATTTTATGGTCATATACAACAATAGAATGTTAGTTAGATTCACCAGGGTTGTTTTCAAAGCTATTTAGAGTTTCTTTACAGAAATAGAAGTTGGTCATTTTGAATGGATAAATATTTGCATCAGCCCAAGTGACTAAATTATCTATTATGAATTCTTGATTTTGACATATTTGACTAAAGAGCCTGTCTTAATTTGACTGCAGTTAAGGTGTTAATAGTGATGTGGTGCAGCTAACCCTTTTAAATATTTCATATAGATAAGAAAGTTAAACTTTCAGATTGAGAAAGCAAAGGCAGAATGAATGGTCCTTTCTAGACCTGGTTTCTTTTTCCAAGGAGACGCCTGTTTTTTGCCAAACTACTTAAAAATAGTTTGACAAACAAAACAAACAGACTGTATCCAAATTTGGCATTACCATAAGGCAGCGTAGGTGGCTGCCTTAGGACACCCCAGCTGGGGGTATAAAATCCCCAGATGTCTCATTTACAATCTTGTTGCTATTTTTTTGCCAGCCACTACTCTCTAAAATGCCTGTCACTTCTACTGAAAGCCACTGGCTAAGTAGTGGCTAGCATCTCTCATTATTCTCAATATTTTTTGCAACTGTGGAGAGCGGAGGGGTGTGAAGAGTAGGAGATGGACAAAATGCATTTTTACCTGTGTAACCAAGGATCATTGAATCAGCCCTGACTGTCTGCATAGACTTGCATCCTAGTCACTACAGTAAGTTGTAGTGGTTATACTGTCTGCGGTGTCACTTTAACCCCTTAAGGACACATGATGTGTGACATGTCATGATTCCCTTTTATTCCAGAAGTTTGGTCCTTAAGGGGTTAAACACGTATTTTGGGTGGATGCTAAAGTTTTTTTATTTATTATTTGTATAGAGTACAGATGCCAAAAAGGAATGTTTAACAATTCAACATAAGAAACAAATTTACTAAAATGTAATCTCCTAAAAAGTTCTAGAAAAAAAAACGACATATAAGAACGTCAATTTGGTGGAACTACCCTAAACAAACTCCAATGAAAATTCCACTGTCACTATCTCTCTAGTTAATCTGCATAAACAGCATGAATAATCGTAACTAACCAAGGCAACGTGATGCTTTGTGGATCGATTGCTTTGTTTGATATACAATCGAGTGTACTCTCATTTTATTTTCCATAGCAGCCTAACTTGGTCATATTTTGCCTTAAACATTCTGCTTTATGACAGTTTTTAGTTTTTAAATTTTTGTTTAACATCTTTAAATACTTCTTGTTTTGAGCCTGTATGATAAACTCCCTACAGTGAGTAGCATTCCGGTGCTGTGTGAGAGAGATGAACGCTTCTCAGGGCTGTAATGATAGTGAAGTATTTATATAACCCAGTTATTAAGAAGTTAAATAAAGGCACATTCCAGGCAACCCATGCAAGTTAGGTGCAATGCATATGTTATGTTATTTTGTTGTGCCAGGTATTTTTTTTTAATTCTTCTCAATAATAATTAAGTTTGCTCAATTATCCTATCCTTTCTGACCCTCTCTTTCATCGTTCAAAGATAATTATTTTTTTTATTAAATTCAAAGTTAATTTCACATTTAAGGTTAAACTGGAAATATATATCCAAGCCAACTAAGCTTCCAGTTCAGCTAATTTTGACTTACATGTGTAATTCACTTTGAATTCACTAAGAATACCCAACAATTCTTTCTATAGAAAATAATCCAATATGTGATACAAATAAAATAGGATAAATCCAGTATGGAGTGACCATTTAATTGTGGCAGGGACAACAAATGAAAACGTGTAGTTATTTTTATAGTGCCTATATCATGTGAAAACTCCATACTACAATGACGACTATACTGTACTATAATATGGGAGTCCTAAAAGCCTTTTAAAACTCCCTATGCCATCCCACAGACTGAACTCGCATAGCAAAGAAAGCCCTGATTAAGTTGCTCCATGCTATGTCAGCTATCACATTGCGTAGGGAACTTTCCCACACTATGTATTATCAATGAGTACTCTAATTAGCTGGCTTGTAAGCCAACCAATCAGAGCACTTTGACACTAAAGCTTCATGATACGTGGTGTCCAGTGTGTGGGCATTAGGCCCTGCCCGGGCAAATAGTTTGGATTATTTTCAGCCATTCAGTGGCATTCAGCCAGTTAAAACCCAGACAAAATTCAGGCCTGTTTGAGGACCGAATTGCAAAATCCAGTCATTGTTAAATAGTGTGAACAATATCTTGCAGTCCAAATAGCTGTACATTGGAATTGCCTGTTATTCCTTTTTAAAGAGTAAACTTAAAGGAACACTATAGTTACCAGAACAACTACAGCTTAATGTAGTAGTTCTGGTGTCTATAGCTTGTCCCTGCAGGCTGTTCAGTGTAAACAATGTCTTTTTTCTAGTAGCACCTCTTGTGGCAGTCACTCAGATGGTCACTAGAAATGCTTCCTAGTTCAATGCAGTACAGTATGCAGCACTGGTGTTCAGAGACTCCACGCCCTGCATGGAGGTGCTGAATGTCCCCATTGAGATTCATTGATTCAATGCAGCTCTATGCAGAGATACTGATTGGGGCAGAGCGGCATTTTGCAGTGCTTGCACAATAGCCTCTCAATCCTAAGGGAAAGCATTGGATTGGCTAAGATCATCATGACTGATACTCTTAGTCATGGAGGCAAAGGCCTGCCACAGCAAGACCGGCAAAGCTTGGGAGTAAGGTGATTAAATTTACTTTTTTAGGGCAATCAGAGCAGCGCCGGTCACTTAAACAGCTGCACCAGCCCATAGCAGCACTATAGTGTCTGGAATACATGTCTTTATTCCTGACACCGTAGGGCTCCTTTAATGTAAAATGTATTGGGCATTTTTCAGCCTTCATTGTTGACTTGTGCTGAACGATTTTTCCGAGGATTTACTTTGCTAACTGAATAGCAAATCCTGCATTAATGTCTATTTAAAATTGCTGTTCAACTAACGGAATCCAGGCAATTGTATTTACAGCAACACATTCAATGCCCCTATGCTAGAGTACTTTGAACAGCTTGTGTAGTAGAAGCAGGGGTTAAATAATACACAATGTACACATTGAGGCTGGGAAGATAGGGCTAGCCTCCGAGAAATGGTCTGATTGTGGAATGAGCTGACAGGCGGCTGATCAGATTGGGAGAGTAATGTTTGACGGTGCATACGTTGAACTATGTACCCACCCTCTTTTGAAACATAAGTCTTTAGTGAGTAGCTACAATAGAAAGAAAGAAATAATATATTATCATAGATTAACTACTAGTAAGGTGATCCCTTTAAACAAAACACTGTTTTCTTTTAAGGAGGACAATTTCAATTCATTTTAAAAATGTCAATCTCATGCTGACTAAAAAGACAAGCTTGATTACAGATATCTGCTGTATACATTTACGTTGTATGTACAAGCAGAGATATTTCTATACCTGAACGTTAAAGCCTCAGAAAGTGTATGGTTTTCCTTCAAGATGGGAATTGTGGAGTACTGAAAGAGGAATTCATAATTGTTTACCAAAATATTTGAAATGAGAAACTCTAAAAGCCTAAAATTTGGAGTGTCCATATTAATTTATTATAAAGCTATCATTTAGTAAATTAACTAGTGTTTTGTGCACAAGCTAGTGGATAATATATCTGATGCAGTCTTATGGATTTGTCCTAAAATTATCCTAAAAATATTGTGCTATCAAAAAATACATTTAAGACAAAATCACTCTTACTTCTCTGCCATTTTTATAAAGTAATAAGCTATACAGAAAATAATCTAACCTTTTAAATACATCTTTTCATGTTTTTGAAGAAATTGAAAAAAAAAATATTTGAAACCATGGCCTATTTTGCCACAAATAGGGAAATGTTGACTCCAATAATAGTAATCAGATTTCTACTTTGATTAACAACCTTGCATGCACACTAGTTATAGCCTTGAATATTTAGTTTTTTCATACTATCATCCAGATCTTTTTTCAAAAAATTATTACAGAATCTGATAAGACAATCTCTTTGCATTGATAATTCCACGTTCTTACTGTAAATAACCCTTTCCTCTGCTGTAAGGAAAAAAGCCCTTCTTCCAGTCTCATTTGGTGACTTCTTGTCTGTTGTATATTGCTGTTAATAAACAGGTTAGTACATGTGAGTTGTACTCACCCTGTATATATTTGCATAGTGTTATCCCATCCCCTCTGAAATGCTGTTTTTCTAAAGAAAGCAATTGCATATCTAATATATAATGTTTTCATCCCCCTTATAAAGTTTGTAGCTAAGCTATGCATTTTTTCTAGTTTTTGTGATTATTTAAAACTGGTGCCCAAATATGCATTGCATATTCAAGATGGGGTCTTACCATTGATTTATAAAGAGGCAAAGTTATATTTTGATCATGTGAATCAAAACCTCTTTTTATAAATGACAGCCCCAATTCCTCTCTTTATACTAGACATGACATCACTAGCCTTTGCAATGACAGACCTGCACTGCATCCGGCTGCGTAGTTTGTTATCTATAATTTATTCCCAAATCCTTTTTATTTAATGGTATGCCTAAATGAACTGAATTAAATGTATAAGTGGCTTGTGGGTTCCTCAGTCCAAATTCCTTGACTTTCCATTTATTTGTATTGAATCTCGAATTTTATTCCCCTACATCCCTCTTAAGTTTCCATACTGAAGCAAGAGCATGTAAAGAGTTGTAAAAAAAAAACAAAAAAAAACCCATCTATAAACCTTAAGCCCCCATGAGTTGTTAGCATGCTGCTACATATTATAAACTATATGCCCATTTGAGCGACTAGCACGTTATACCATTGTCATCAGCGTGAACCCATATGGGCTGCTAGAACGCCACACCATAATGTACATTTTACGTCCACAAGAGCGGCTAGCATGAAACAGAGTTTAGAAAGTTATTTGTACACTCTTCTTCCGTCTAACACCTATACCTGAATCGCTAGGATGCCTGTCCATGAATGACTTATGCATCTTGTACATCAATGTTCTGTTTAACTCTTATTCTTCTGCATTGGATGCATGTATGCTATTGCAAAAAAACAGTGGAAATTCTCCACAACAAAAATAAAGAATTAAGAAAAAAATAAATTAAAAAAATATATATTTTTTTTAACAATGGGCCTATTCCATGGGCATGGGCCTGGAGCTGCAGCTCCATCAGCCCCTATGTTAATCGAGCCCTGAACACAGGCATATGTTAAAACATCCTCTATCCAATGACATTGGTTGCTCTATCACTGGACTCATATTATGAATCCATTTAACCCTTGCTAGCCACTTTGTTAATAATAAACATTGGATACTATTGTAACACAATGTTCATGTGTAAGCTGTTGTGTAACATAAGCTGTAATTATCATCATGGAGATCAAATTCGGCGGTTACGTTCATTGTCAAATACCCTATTGATGACAAAAAGAACATTGCAAGAATGCCGATACTGCAGAACTGTCATCTAGCTCTTAGGATAAAAACAATAAGAACTTAAATAACTTCCATCTAATTACTGAGTGTAGCTCTACACTCCGAAAGACAAACACAAGGGAGGCTAGACAAGTAAACAAAATTAGTGCATCTCCTGAGTCTGCGTCAGTAAATAAGCACTGCAAAGGCACAAATGAAGCACAAAATCATGAACATTATTATTTTAAAAATAAATAAAAACACATGGCCACATGTATTGCAGAATATGAAACCTTAAAGAAATCATCCTACTAACCCTGAAACTAAATATGCAACATGATTCAAGGAAATTTGCTTAATATTAACAGGACCATAGATATAAAATAACTCTAATCTACTTATACATTACAGGCTCTCAGCAAAATAGATTTTTTTATTTCCAAAATATAAGGTAAATATAAAGTGTACTATTTCTTCCAGCAGTCCTAAATGTGTCAATTTATAAACAGTGGAGTTCAAGTGATTTTCATTCAAGATCCTTCTAGAGCTGTCGTGACCTACAGAGGATTCTAATAGGAATGCATTATCCTTAAATAGATGAGAATTAGTCATCTCAATGGCTTATGATATAGTCAAAGAAACTCACGCAAGCCATTAATATAACATGTATGCAATGTATGGCTTTTGGTCTAAATAATTAAAAAATGTTTTGCATAATTTTGCATCTTAAAGCGATACTCTGGGCACCATAACAACTTCATCTAAATGAAGTTGTTATCATGCTTGAAATCCCCTGATAGTGTACTACCATTAGGAGTTACACTTAAGAGGTATCCTTAGGTGCTGGTCTCTCTCTCTTTTCTTCTGCTCCAGGCTTATGTGTAAAACATAATGGGGGGAGGGAGTGGTGGTGCTGTGATTATCTGAGAGCATTGGCACATGGGTACAAATCTTAAGTGTGGTGCCAAGAGTTCCAGGCAACATAACAACTTGATTGCTATAAAGTTGTTATGGTGCCTTGAGAATTCCTTTAAGCTGCTTTTCTCTGTTCAATCTTCTTTATTCCTCAAGGGACACTGCAAACTCCCATCACCTTTAACCCTAGAGTGGTTATAATTGTAGTTTTTTTATAAACTGCAATCGTTACCTGCTAGGGCTAACTCCACAGGTAGTAGCTGTCTACCAGAAAGCCACTAGAGGGACTTCCGGCTTCTTAGATGACATTTGGTCATCTAAACAACCCTGGACAGGCTCACGCTGTACATGAGGACTTCCAGAGTCTCCGGAATCCCCATAGGAAAGAACTGTGCCAGCGCAGAGGGACATCGGTGCTGGACCCAGGTAGGTGACTGAAGGGGTTATTAATCCCTTCAACTCTGCGGGTGGGGTCTTGTTTCCCTGGCACAATAGTTTCCCTTTAAAAATGTATTTCTTGCTGGTGAGTTTACCTGTATATGGCATCGAGGCGGCAGGGTGGTTTTGGGCAGCACTAACCGCCTGGGAGATCCTGTATATGAGCTTTCACTACATAGAATAACATATGAAATCAAGCCAGGAGCATATCCTGAGGAAGCGCAAAGGCAAGTGCTCCCCACAACATGCCAGATATAGCTGCTCCTGATCCCTGTCTAATAGTTATGAACATGACATGCATTCATAGCAGGTACATCAGGGCAGTTCAACCATAGTGAACACTACACTTGGCATATGAAGACAGATGATGGCTATGTGTAGAGAGCTCAGGCAGTGAAAACCTTAAAAACAGAGAGCATTCAGGGAGCTGTCGACATCCATCTTACCCGGTTCCCCGAGCCATGAAAGGTTTAAACAACCCTTTAGGCACTTACTTAACCTCAGCACTGAGTCAGGCTCCTCCAACGTCAGCTGATGGGAGGAACCTAATGTGCAAGCATGGGAAACACTAGGAAGCGCCCCTAGTGGCTGTCTGGTAGAGCTTAAGGGGACAGGGACACTGCACCCTGACCACTTCAATGAGAAGAAGTGGTGTGGGTGCCTATGGTGTTCCTTAAGTACAAAAGGTTAAGACGTAAATAATTTGGGTCTGAAAACAGGAACTAAAGCTTTTAGGATATATGAAGTGAGAAAACTAGTTAGATGACACTTTACCCTACAAGTTTCAACTTGTACAACCACTTTCTAAACTTAAAAATTGCCATTTAATCTCTT
The DNA here is from genome assembly GCA_933207985.1 of Pelobates cultripes. Taxonomy (NCBI): domain Eukaryota; kingdom Metazoa; phylum Chordata; class Amphibia; order Anura; family Pelobatidae; genus Pelobates; species Pelobates cultripes. The sequence continues at coordinate 327,942,426 of OW240914.1, read as the reverse complement.
AATAGAACAATCTGTTTCACTAATCTTTTCAAGGAAGAAAATAAATATATATATATATTCTCTTATTATGTGTCTTTATTAAACATACAAAATTAAAGGGGCCTCTGTAGATATTGTACTTTCATCCAGTGTTAAATAATTTTTAGTTGTTTAACACTAAACAATCATTCTCAGCAGACCTTATTCTCTGTACTGCTTAGGCTAACAAGGAAGCATTACCCCGAACAGAAACGAGCAGTGGTTACTGGCTGATAGTGTCAGCTGACTGATTTCAGTCTATGACAGCTGTCCATTGCTGGTATATCATGGTATCAAAGAGTATAATTTCTGACTTAGCCACAGCTCCAGTGGTTGCTGGGCTATGTGCTGCCACAAAACCTCATTTATTGTTAAACTTGAATAATGTTATTTTTTTAAAACGGGCATGTTAATAGCTATAATTAGGATATAACAAGGACTATACGGAGGAAATATTTGGTTTGGCGAATTGGTTCGCCTGAAATATATATTTTATTTCTAATTTGATTTTTCAAACTTGATCTGTGAACCAAAGAGCAGTGTGCACGTATACTTTTTTTTTTTTTTTTAATTCTCACAAGATAAGATTCAGAACAAAGGTGTAAAGAAGTCATGAGAAGGCTAAGTGGTTGGTAGACTTTTTTAGTTTAGTTGAAACCAGTATAATGCTGTTATTTAAATGACCTAAAACTGCATATACAGAGCTTGTTTTGTGCCTGCAGGTTATGTGATTGATTTTGTCTGATCTTCTGTGTGTATAGCATCCCAAAGAAAAAAAAAATGTCTTAATTTCTTTTCTTTTTTTACTTCATATAGTTATAGTCTATTTGTTGTAAAAATGTTTTTACTATAAAAGTTGTTTTTCAATTTATAAGTTACAAAGCTTTTTGAACAGAATTCTTTTTTAACAGTTTATATGAACCCTTTTCCACTTTTTCTCCATATTTATTTTTATCAATGATTTAATACTTTAACCCCTTAAGGACCAAACTTCTGGAATAAAAGGGAGTCATGACATGTCACACATGTCATGTGTCCTTAAGGGGTTAAAGGGACACTATAGTCACCAGAACAACTACAGCTTAATGTAGTTGTTCTGGTGAAAATAGTCAGTCCCTGCAGGCTTTTTGTATTAAACACTGTATTTTCAGAGACAAGGCAGTGTTTACATTACAGCCTAGGGACACCTCCACTGGCCACTCCTCATATGGCTACTAACGGTGCTTCCTGGGGCAGTGCTGCACAATACTTTCCTAAGGGGAGGTCTAATGCATTAGCACTCACTCGTCGTGGGACGTCGGAGGGGGCAGAGCATCGATGGGATAAGGCAAGTATATAAAAGGGTTTTTGTTTACCTGGGGGGGCGGAGGGGGTACAATGGACATGAGAAGCAGAGGTAGCTATAGTGTACACTTGTAGTATCCCTTTAAATATTTATTTTGAAACCACTTTAAATTCAGTTTTAAAATTGTGTTTTGCGTAGCCAGCATGTAAACATATAATAAACAGCAAATATATGTATAGATTGCTTTAAAAAAAAAAAAAAAGTTAAAAGAAATAAAAAATGTTGGGCTATGAAAAGCTTTAAACTGTATGCAGTAACCCTTTTATTGTAATGTTTGTTAATGTAGCAGCAGTCTAGTACTGCCAACAGGCAAATGGTGGCACTCAAGTCACAAAACAAACGAAACAGCTCATCCATTCTTCATTTCAACTGTTTCATGACTCGTCAAAGCCAATTCGGAATTTGTCCTTTAAGCCGAATGGCCAATTACCCCAAATTCGGGCAAATGGTGATTTGTCCCATAATGAATGTTCTAGTAAAGTCTAGTGGACATTCAGTTTTTCAAAAATAGTAACCATATCACAGCCCCTGATGGAGGTTCATGTCCAATCATATCTGCTGGAAAAGTTTCCTCTGAGTGCATGTCACCCTGAGAATTTGTCGGTTCATCTTGAGATGCTAAGATTTAAGTGAAAACTCAAGGTTAAACCTTTGGTATTGCCAGGTATGAAAATAAGCAGTGACTTTAAATCATATCAGAGTGTTGATCTTTTTGCTCTATGGTTCTATTTCTCTTGACGTGTGTGAATTGTGACTGCAAATATGCTACTTTGTTTATGGAATTTATCTTCTTGAAGTCAATATGATTGTTTTGACAGCAATTTGCTTGTCAAGTGATTTTAATTCACTATGACTGTTTTACGAGTCACTGCTATTTATTCACTGAACATCTCAAACTGTAATACATTACAACCAAACTGCAAACTTCAGGCCTAAATCACTGATCTAGGAAAATTCCCCAGCTTGTCTAGAGTCCCAGCTGGGATATATTGGCCTTAATTTTGCAATTCAGCTCTCTACTGTGGCAGAGCTCCCTGTATCCCGGCTGGGTTCCTCCGACAAGGGTCCGCTTTCTAGCTGGATCTGAGAAGGGGACTAGCTCTGTTTTCTCCCAGGGGCTGGATGGCAGTGGCACACAGTCCTGGGAGCTACTCAGTCCTCACAAGGACTTTCCCCGCTGCATCCTCCACACGCTGGAACAGCTAACCTAGGGATTGACCCTTCCCCCTGAGTAACTTGACGACACACAGCTCTGGAGGTACAACACTGACAATCCTTTTGGGGGTCTCCATCCTGTTCAATACAATCCCAGGCTGGACAGCGATGGTTTACAGATAACCATCTCCCGCTCTGAGAGATACATACTGCACAATAATTACAACCGTAAAACACATTACATATATGGAGAGCAAAAAAGCAAGTCTCAAGAAAGTGCTGAGGATGGACAACAGCTCAATTAGCTTGCCCATCGGCGGATCCCCGCTCAATTCTCAAGCTGGTTTTAGCTCATCTTGTGCCATTACCAAGAGAAGCAGACCATGCATCTCAGACTGATTCCACCCAAAAGGGCAGAACAGATTCAAAATACAGGCCGGCTCTCTCTGCACGAGAGATCCAGCAGCCCCAGACAATCGTTTCAGCCTTGTTAGGCATCATCAGTAAGGCATAGCTGATATCTCTCTAGGCACCAAGAGCAAGGGTTCCATGTTTGGATTAGCCTTTAAGCTTAAGAAGAGCAAAAAAAACAAGTCGTAAGAGAGTGCTGAGGACAGACAACCGCTCAATTAAAACGGGTCGCAAGAGTTTTCTGAGAACGGACAGCAACTGAAATAGCCTGCCCTTCGGTGGATGCCCGCTCAGTTCTCAAGCTGGTTTTAGCTGGGGTTGCTGTGTCTCTCGTGCAGAGGGAACTTGCTGGCATTTCAGAAATGGACTGCCCGTATGGGTGGGACCAGTCTGATATGCTTCAGATATGTTCTCTCTGTAATGGCACAAGATGAGCTAAAACCAGCTTGAGTTCTCAGCGGGGACCCACCGAAGGGCAGGCTATTTCAGTTGCTGTCCGTTCTCAGAAAACTCTTGCGACCCGTTTTTTGCTCTCCATAAGTTTAAAGGGTAATCCAGATGTGGACCCCCTTGCTCACGGTGCTTAGAGAGATAAGAACGGTTTCTGTTCGTATGAGCGCTGCAGAATGGGGAAACAGGCACAATACATGGAATACAAGTAGGAACACATAATGCAAGGTAAAAAACACATGAATAAGCAGTGGGCATGATACTTAATGACAGCAGTTTGTCACACATATACTACATTTCTATTTTCAGAGATAAAAATCCCATTGTGTTTTGCATGTGTTCATTCTCCTGAACATATTAGCAAAATTACAAACAATTTGCCTTAAAACATGGCCTACATTGATCATCTTAATATTAGTTCTAGAATAAATCAAGTATATATTTTATTTTCATGTATCTTACAAAGTAAAATCTAGTCCTTACAGCCTTGCTGACACTTTTTAGACTCAAGTTTTGATGGCCATCCAGTAGAAGAACAAATGTCTCTGTAAGAAGCCACTAGTCACTGATATAAGGCCTGCAAATGTGCTGAAAATGTAAGATTACAAACAGTAAAGAACGTTTCAATGGGTCATTTCATTCCTACAGTCAGGGAGAGGGGAGAAGTGAATGGACTCTACCATTTCACTGTCAATATTATATTAGCATTTCAGAAATTGATAAAGAATCATATAAAAGTTTTAAATATCTTTATTTTAGAAATATATGATTAACCTATATTTGCTGTATGATAGGGTTATGTTTAAATGCAGACATTATTTTAATTTTTTTTTCCCTTTTTAATAAGATGCTCTGCTATTAATGCCTTCAAGGTCCTTAAAAATACCTATAAGCAAGATATTTGACCATTTTTATGTATTTTTTTTTTGTTACTTCTATGCATTTTTGCTTTTATACTAACATTTCAGACGCTGTGTAAAATATTGAAAGATGAAGGACACTGTATACTATCTACAGCTTTTCACAAACATTTTTATAAAGGCTTAACAAATAAGTTAAAAATAAAATTTGTATAAATTTACAAAATTTTAATTTTTACATGTATCTGCAAATAATACATACACAAAAACTGCTGAGTTATAATATGTATATATTCTAACTATGCACCCATTCTTCAAATACATATTATGCTAATATATTTTCAATTAAACATGCTCAGGAGTGGAGGAATTAAATGAATCTAGACCCCTTTTTTAAAAACCAAGTATTAAATGTAACAACACTACCTCTCAACACAGTGAATTCTGTAACTTTGTTTTTCTTACAATAAAGAACCTTTTTACTGCTGTAGGTAAATCTATTTTCCATTAACAACTCTCTATGGTCTTTTTTTTTTAAATCCATTTTAAATCCAAGTGCAAGCTTGTTTTCCAAGTCTCTTTATGTTTGTACTGTTATGTGTTCCATGGAACTACATCAAACAGCAAAATGTTAAAAGCTCACATCCACTGATATGCTCTGTTATATATTTTACTTATTCATACAAGGCAGGTAAGTTCATTTTATATAGTAGGTCTGTATTCAATTAATTTGGACTGTTTAAAAAAAAATTAAAAAAAATTCCTTAACCCTGAGTCCGTGGCGGACCCAAGGAGGGGGGGGGGGCAATGTGGCAATGTGGCAATTGCCCTCATCCCCACCTCTTCCCCCCCCTCGAGAATACAGCACAGTAATGAGAGCAGGGCATATCGATGGGGGAGCTGCAACTGGAGGCGTGAACGTGGAGTTACTAGTTACAGTTCTGAGCCAGGTGAGTTTCAATTTGCAAGCTGCCATGCCTGCCGGCAATAGTGTCACTAGTCTAATAGTTTGCTAACATGGCCCCAGCCAAGCTAGCTGGTGTTAGAGGCAGAGGCTAGAGCTTCAATTTGCATGTGGCCACTACGCTGGTCATAGTATCACTAAAAGTTCACTAACATGGCCTGAGCCCATCTAGCTGGTGTTACTCAATTAGTGACTACTACTTTAGCATAATTCAACTTGCCCTGGCAGCCTGAGCCTACGATCAGTGAGTGACAGTCTCTGTCTGCATGCTGCTGTCCCTAATTGAAATGGACTGTTTCTGCAGGAAGAGAGTGATAGAAACTGTCACTAGGTTAGACTGCTCTGCACTCAGGGAATACTTGATGTGTCCCAAAACACATATACTGCCCCCCCCCCATGCATGCACTGCATCCCTCACACACACTGGCCCCTATAAACACACTGCACCCCTCACACACAAACTCTGCCCTACATACACACACATGGCCCCCATACACACACTGCATCCCTCACACACACATACTGCACCCCCGACGCACACACACACTGCCCTCCATACACACACTGCCCCCCTCTCACACACACACATACTGCCTCCCCACACAGACACTGCACCCATCACACACAGGCATTGCACATCACACACACACTGCATTCCTCACACACACATTGCACCACTCACATACATTGCACCCCATACACACAAACACACAGACATTGCACAACTCGCACAGACACATTAGTGCCCCTATTTCCTGCTACAGGCCCTATCCCAGCAGACCCCAGGTAAGTTGTCAAACTGTTTTTTAAACAGTTTGACTGCTTACTCTGGGAGGGCGCCACGGCACTCCTGAAACCATAACCACTACAGAGAGCTGTAGTGGTTATTGTGCCTGCATTGTACCTGTAAATAATCTTCAAGTGCCCCTCACGTGATTCGGTTCTGGATCCGCCCCTGCAACCTTTTAAATAATTTCCGCAGAGGTAAAACTCACACATCTTTCTGTATTCTATAAGGACCAAAAAATAGAAAGATTGAAAATATTGTTGTGATTATTCAAGAGATATATATTCTCTAAACTCAGAATTGTACCATATTGTGATATTATTTGTAAAATTGGAGCAAAATTGGCTAATCTGAATATGTTCTTAACCTGAGCTATAGTTACCTTGGCTGCTTCAGCCTTATTTTTGCTATTTGTATTTGCAATTTGATGTTTAGTGAAGAAAACACAAATAATTCAAATATACAACATATGTTGCTTAATTGCATCTGTACTTCATCTATTGTCAGTAATTCGGATATTGGCTAATTTAATGTTACCAGTTCTTCTATTTCTTGTTTCAATTGATTATTTTTTTTATCTTTAACTTTATCCATTAATAGACTTGAAAAATAGAATTGATTTGACATACTCCCTATGGTTATTTTTTGTTTTGTTTTCTTATTTAGGCAATCTAATTACAATTCTGCAGATTTCCGGTATTTCTTTGTATTCCCTACATTATACTGTTGATTTATTTTGTTGCTATATCTTAAATGCCACTTTCTACTTATTATTTCCCTAATGATATCTTTGATAAGCTATGTTGACTTTAATTAGGTTCTTTTATTTTTCGTTACCCCATGGTAATGTTGTTAAGTTTATTTTTGTAACATTTGCAATATTCCACTTAATTCTTTTATCCTCTTACTTGGATGTTTGACATAAACGCTAAATTATGAGTTATTACTAGGTCCATACAGGCATATATTATAGCTAAGATATGAACCAGTTTAGCTGGTTCACAAATGTGTTCCCCTTCACTGAACTACTTGTTTCAATATCTTAATCAAGAATCGGGTAATTGTAATATACTAGGCTTTAATTTGAGTTTGACGTATAATTGTGCCCTATCTATGTTGCGTTTTACTCTGTTCTTACTAAAGTCTGGTTAAATTAACTGCACAGCCATGCATAAAATATCACCGTGTTCCAATATCGACAATGAAATCTTTTAGTTCATCACTTGCCAGTATCTCTAGGTCTTCTTTTTTGCTTGTCAAACATCTGGCATTTGAGAGCAAATATATTAGGCAGCTACCAATCTCAAGTTTTTGGACATTGTTAAACAAATTAAATCAGTGGTTTATTTAAGTCACTCGCAAAATGTTTTCTCAAATGGTAGAGCTGTTTCCAGTTCAGTTTTTTGTCATTACTTTTTCCCTACACTTATTTTAACAATTTTAACTCTAGCCAACCTTTACCCCAGAACAGACATGGAGTCTAGTCCTACTCTAAAGCCTTTAGCCAAAGGCAAAAATCAAACCAGTTGTCTAAAAACTCACACTCCTGCTTTATATTCCACAAGCTCTGAATAGTATGCCTGTCTCAATCTTCTAATGCAGGGGTAGGCAGCATTTGGCATGCCAAATGTTGTGGACTACATCTCCCATGATGCTTTTCCTGTGGTTCTGTGAGCATTATGGGAGATTTAGTCCACAACCTCTGAAGTGCTGAAGGTTGCCTTCCCCTGCTCTAATGCATGGTATTGATATATTCTAGCAGATGGTCATTACTCTACACTTTTCTACTTGTATAATTTATTAGTTGTTCTGCATCAATGGTACAATCAGCAAGATGGAGCAGAACTTTGGGTCATGGCCTCAAGGAACCATAGGATGTAATAATGTATCCTTATGTTTTTAACCAAGCATGGACTGTATCCAAACAGGTGCTTCTTTGGATCCATTTATCGATCACACGCATATTTGATATGACATGGTAAATTGAGAAACTTAACAATACATTGTAAAAAGAGATTATTTACTCCTGTAGCCACCCGCCCGTTGATCCATCATCAATGTATTGAACAAATAAAAATAAAGATGTTGTGGGGCTTATCTCTTATCTCATTGGCTGAGAACAATCAGACTCTCAGCACTGCAGGGCTTAACACCAGAGAGCTAATTGAAAGTTTTAAGAAGGAACTGCACCCGGCAAACACCAGGAAAAGAGTCAAACAGTTCTAAAACAGGTAGACTACTTACAATGCGAAGGCACCAGGGCACTCTTAGCACCATAACAGCAACAATGATCTGTAGTGGTTATGTTACTTGGAGTGTTTCTCTAAATGACCTTGTACTGATGTTTAGTGCTAGATATAATGAAATTACCTGGAAACATAGTAAGCCGGTAACACAAACTCTGGTAAATACATGGACCTTAAGCTGCCAAAAAATACAGCATCTGACCTTCACAAATTTTCTTTCCCCTACTTATTTATTTATTTATTTATTTATTTTTCCCAGAGAGAAGCCGAAATGATTTTACAATCATTAATTCAAACTAATTTCAATTAGGATGTATGTGTTTCAATCTTAAAGGGCAACTTACTCCTAATAATTGTTTGTTCTGTCTAATGATTAACAGGCAATGTGACACTTTTGACTTTCACCACCTGCAGTACTATCAGCCCAGCCCTGAAGCTGGAAGAAGTCATGCCATTGAATATGTAAACCTTAATCACATGCCTTCCTCTTGGACAGGTTTGACATGTCAGCTGATATTTGGAGAATTTACTTACCTACAAATATAGTCGGGCAATAGCATATTAACTCTGGAGATTTAAAAAAATGTAAACCTAATATTACTACCAACAAACTTAACATAATATAAATGCCTTAACCCGATAAATACTAAGGTTAAAAAGTAAGAAAAAACAGGATACCATTTATTTGAAACAGAATAGTTAACAAATATAGAATATATAAATAGTAAAATGCTTTTTGGGTAACGTTAAAAATAAATAAATACACAATTACATTTTTTTGCTTAAAAGAAATACAGTTTTTATTAAGTATATGTTTCGGTAGACAATATGTGTACTTTTTTTAAACAATGTCCAAAATGTTAGCATTAGCATGAAAGCAGAATTATATCAAATATTTCATTTATATAAAGTATATAAAAATAGAAAACAATACACTATCCTGTTTACAGATATCATGAAGGTATTTAAAGGAATTCATTTAACATATTTAAATGCCACTAGTTTATAAAAAAATAAATAATATTATGTAGACACATATAATTTCTTCATGTTGTATTGGCAGCACAATAAATTGCTTTCCTGTGCTTTATAAAATGTTTATGCTGTAGCAGCGTAGTCTTATTCGAAGGGCCATTTGGGGCAGCACCTCACCAATATTTATGTAGGGAAAAAAATATGATTTGCAGTAGTTTAGACACACTAAGATTCTTTTATTGGAGGGGAGGGTGGTCAGCCAAATAAAATATGGAGAAAAATTATTTAATTCTGTAATGGGTTTAGTTCTGCAGGCATCCTCACCCTCATTGGTAGCCTCATCTAGGCTGTAAAAAATTTGTTTTTATTGAGTTCCCATTTGGGCAGCAGAGGCAGCTGCCCATGAGTGGAGGCATGCTATTAGCCAGTCTACACCGACGATCCCCATATACATCCCTGCATTCACTCTCACGCCGATAATCTACACATATGCCCCTGCATTCACACTCACACTGATACTCCACACATACATCCCTACATTCACAAACCAGAAATTGCATGAGGATAGGAAAGTCTAATGCACGTGTGCCACTCACCATGCATTCACATTAGGTTCCCCAATATAATGACATCAGAGGTGGCAGACAGAGACCCAGCAACTAACGGAACTGAAGAAAAATATCTCAAATTGCACTCCCCTGATTTTTATTTTGGGGCGGGGGGGAAATTCTTATACATAATGATTATCTGAAGATGTGCAGTACTACTGTAAGCTGATGGATTTTTTTAGAATGTCATGTGCTGCTTCCGGTATCTTTAATAATATTTAGAGAATGCACTCTTTCTCCTTTGAACATGCATTTTCACACATTTTTATTTGGTAACTTAAGTGCCTACGAAAACCAGCTCAAACGTGCTAATGCTTATATCAACTGAATTTCTACAGGGAGCAGGTTTTTCAGCCTAGTTCCCAAAATGTAATCAGCTGCGTTATCATACTGTTAGATTTTGGACGGGTAGTGCATGCAGTTATGGAATAAAAAAGGCAACATAAAAAATGTAGAGTGAAAAATACATTAATATTTCTTTTGCTTTAAAAGACGTAGCAATCGAAATATATATTTAAAAAAGAAAAATATCCAGTAGATTTCACATGATGGGTTTTACACACTTCAGTTTACTGTTGAACTGCCTTTAACTGACTTTATTGACTAATCCTGTGAAATATAAATCCCACTGAGGCAGTGGGATTTATATTTCACAAGATTAGTCAATAAAGTGTGAATAATCAGGAATTCAAAATGAATTAAAAAGCCAATGTCAAAATTTAGGAGACACTGGACAAATTGGAAAATTAAATTTCATATTTTGACTTAAATATGAAATTAAGTTTGAATTTACTTTGAAAACCCAACACTTCACACTTTAGCATGTAATCATGTATGCTTTTGAAAATATTCACTTTTTTTGCAGGGTTATTTACTAAGGTGAAACTTCTAAGTGAATTCAAAGGGTAGCCGATCTGGGGGGGGGTGAAAAATCTGTTAGCCACGCTTTCAGTTTGGCTACTCTGGCTTTCAATCTGAAATTAACTTTGGTAAAATAACCCTGTTAAAGTGATTCATGGGGAGAAAGATAGGAATATAGGCCTTGATTTAATATATTCGGATAAGTTTTTTTATAAAATATATATAGTATATAAAGAAATATATCCATACACTGATCGGCCACAGCATAATTTATCCTGCAGGTCCTTAACTTGCTGCCAAAACAGCTCTGATGTGTCAAGGCATTGATTCCACAAGACCTATGAACAGGGCCAGGCTTGGGAAAAAATGTTGTCTCAGGCATTTTTTAATCACAGTGGTCCATTGAGAATGGAATGCCACATCACCAATGACAAACACGCCCCCTCTCAAAGTGAGCATGTTGGTTCAATGCTCTTCTAGGGCAGACCATGCGCAGAGCCCTGCTGAAGAGCTCTTGCATGAAAAAAAGTCCCTGTGTCCAATCTGCACAGTGCAATTGGATCTAATTAAACACTTGAGCTGTGTTTGCTTGTGACTTGTCTCTGGTGTCTTCAGAAGTAGGATAGGGTAAGCATGTGTTTGGAGGCTGCTTGTGGGATAACCAGTGTGTAGAGTGAGCTGATTGTGGTGTGGTGTTTTGTGTTGTTTCAGTTGTTTTGTTTTTGTGGTGTAAAATGTGTGGCTAGGGGCTATAGAGAGTGAGCGAGTGTGTGTGTGTGTAGGGGTCATAGTGTGTTTAAGAGATGTAGCAAATGTGTGCAGAGAGGCTGTAGTGTATGTATGTATATATGTATTGCTTATGTAGTGTGTGTAAAAGGGTGTAGGGAGTATGTTTAGGGAACATAGTTTGTGTTTTTGAGTACAGAGGATCTTGTGTGTGCATAGGGGATTCAGGGTGTGCATGTCAGGAATGTAGTGTGTGTGTAGGTGGTGCAGTGTGTGTCTATATGGGATCTATTATGTATGTAGGGGATCACTTCTAACTACCATAGAAGTGATACGTTAAATGGCTAGTAGAGCAACCTGGTATATTCTGTAACCAAGCAACCGGAAAGTTGAATACCAGGAGAGAGGGGTAAAAGGGTGTGGAACCAACATTAAACAGGCAGAGAGTCAGACCCATAACGTAATCAATAATACCACTTAACCCTCCTAATAATTGTTCCCAGAAAGCACTTTAATTAGCAGTAACTTGAGTGTTTGTTAACTGAGCCAATGTATTATTTACTTTTCTTTTTTTAATGGCTACCCTGATGGTTGTCTTAGAAGAGTAAATAAACCATATAACAGCAACTTCAAATGTGACTTGGTGGGATTCATTTTCAAATAAATCAGACTTTCCAATGTTGATTCCATGTAATTTAAATTGAAATTGGGTTTGGGCAATCAAATCAATTTGAAGGTATTTTTCAGAATTCTTTCCCCCCACATATTTCAATGTAAAACCTGTTCTTGCTGTCATATAACAGACTGTTATCATGTTCTAAATATATTTCCCTTTTATCTTACAGGGTATACATTTTTGAAAGATGCCAGATATGCCAGTGACACTACAGCACACCCCTCCAGATGGAGAATGGGGCTGGGTTGTAGTCTTTGGTGCCTTTATTTCAATTGGGTTCTCGTATGCATTTCCAAAAGCTATTACAGTGTTCTTCAAGGAGATTCAAGAGATCTTCAACACTTCGTACAGTGAAATCGCATGGATATCTTCAATTATGTTGGCTGTTATGTATGCAGGAGGTAAATCCCATCTTCCTCAATATGTTTTTTGCGTTTGGAATGTGATCATTGTGCTATTAAATGATCCATTATATAGGTAATATCTATTACTATTTTAGTACACGTTATGTAAATATTTTGGAATTTAGCTGATTAGTTGTTTTGGAAGTCTCATTGTTTCTATGAGGGCAGGGAAGGGAGATGTTCCAGAAAACAAATATTGCTCCACTGTCACAAAAAGTGGCTGAAAACAGCAGTGATAGATCAAAAAAAAGGACAAGGTCTGCCCTAGAGACCCTGGTTTGCTAGTTGATATTCGTCGCATATACCATGCCTCATCATGAGAAAAAATTAACAATATTTTTGCAGAACATAAGTATAATGATATTTTCGCTAAGAATGAACAATTCCATTGACAATGATTTTCTGAAATCAATCGGTTATAATGCATCTTATCAGGGCAATTACTTGTATTTAGATAATGCAGAGTACTCGTAAAAAATTGTTAAACCTGTAGGAAAAAAAAAGGTTTATGCTCTTTACTAAAATTCAAGGCTCACATCTGACCATACTTCACAATTTTGGGCTATGGACCTAGTTTGAATGATGTCAGAAGAAAACATGCAGTAAGTGGCAAGTTACAGCCGTAAACAGACCTTCTTAGAAAATCGACTGGGAATGCATTGTATAAATCCATTGTGTCTACAAGAGTTAGCATAAGCCAAAAATGCATTTTTTTTTTTTTCAGTTTTACTCAACAATATTGTTCTACTACATTCCATGTCTCTGAGTCTCTGAAAGAAGAGTCTGACCCCCACCTTATCCTCTGCAGAGCAGGATCTGTGGCTTTTCTCTCCCTTTGTTTCTATATGAGCATTTTAGAATTAGGCAGATATACATTTTTGTGACAATTCATACAACTAATTATTTTTTGATGCCCTCATTCAATCTCCTTTATTAAAAGATTGACAATCTACTTATTCATTCAAACTATAGGCAAAAAAGTAATCACAACAACATACACTTATCTTGATCTCACGGATCATTTGATACAAACCCACACAGTCATCAAACTAAATTTTCAAGAAACTATCAATTCCATCCTTTTTCTTATCACCAATTTCTGCAAGATGCCCTCTTCAATCTTTAATCTCTTACTCTGAAGAACTGGTACTACCTCCAAACAATGGCTTGATCTTTCATTCAATATGTCATATATCTCTTAATACATAATGTTATAGAATCTTCTAAATGTAATATAGTCATAACCCAGTGGTCCATTCACCTCTCCTGTCTAGACAGACTGAACTTTAAACTTAAATGAGAATAACTTTAAACTTAAATGGGAATAACTTTAAACTTAAATGAAAAAATTTACCTGCATTCACCTACCAAGAAATATCTCTGAAAGTCTTTCCATAATGCAATATATCTCTCTCAGTCAACTATTTCTCATGGATGAATAAAAATGTGATTCATTTTTTTAAATGTAACTAACCCTCTGTAGACATACAGATACTCACTGGTCTGTATGAGTTGCTTTTAAATCTGTTGGGTTAGAATTTGAGTCTTTTGGCTGCAACATTTTAACTACTATTATTAAAATATTTCTAGCAGATGTTAGAAATTATCTACACAAGTAGCTGTAGTCTTAACCAGTTAATCTGGAGTTTTTTTTTCACCTAGATAAATTAATGTAATCTCATTTAGAGAAGCCTTTGAGTTTTCATTTAGAGTAGTAATTTTTATCCCTTTCAAACTGACAAAATTAGAAAAAAATTAATCTTACAGTTGATGTGTAGATAGATATGAATCTGTAAAGCCTGTTAGTAGCCCTAGTGGTCAGCGAACCCATTTATTGTTTTTTTTAAAAAAGTTTTTTACGCTTTACAAGTGTTAGATGATGTAACCTAGGCTTATTATATTTACTTAGATATTTAAAGAGTTAATGACGGGCAAATTATAATTTTCTTATACATGATCCATATTTAGTCTCATCATGTATAGCTCAAGAGTCCTGAATGGCATAATTTTCCCATATTAAATGGTCCACAGTTGGATATCACCCCCCTTCATTTTGCGTACTTTTTGTTGCCTATGGCAGTAAAGACTTGTAAAAGTTCATGTTTTGTAGTTTTCTAATGGAACCATAACACTACTGGAGAACTGTAAAGCATGATAAATTATACACCAGGATGCTACACCGTGTAAAACATTTATCCGGTATAATACAGTAATGATAAGTCTATTTGCCTAAGGTTTTTAACAATAGATACTGCAATTCTATTTGTTTGCTAAATGATCTGAGACAAGCTTATAAAAGACTTCATACAAAACCTAAAGAGCAGTGAATAAAATAAGATAAATGGCAATAATCATGCCCAAAAAATGAATAAAAAATGATTATTTGATTGGGCACGACTGATTCTTTGTGTTTGCAGTCCTCAAAGGACAAATATTATTACAGGTATATTTTCCTAGTAGCATAGCAACCAGACAAAGATTCACAGTTACCTGAAAAAGATGAATCCTTTGCTGATTGCGATAGTTTATGTATTTTAGAGACATAAGTTCAATTTAGCCATTCTTCTTTGACCCATGTGCTGGGGGGTTGTTGTAGAGAATAAAAAACTGGGTAGGGATTGGAAAATGGCAAACCAATGGCAGTCCACAGATAGTCATATCTCAAACTGGCCAGAGGGTGCCCTCCGAATTGTTGAAATAATTCTCCACCCATGAGAGGGCCCTGTCATCACAACTCTTCAACCAAAATAATTTATTTTTCCCTTTAGCTTCAGAGAAGAGATCATTGAGTTTTTTTAATGTTTTCTTTTTTATGATGACTGCATGTCCAGTAATGCTAAACTAAGTCATCAGACTGGTGACACTCTATAAGTGAACTCTAATGCATGGTACTACAACATGTAGAAATAATACCAGAAAGTGGGTTATTCTATACCTGAAATTCAATGCCATTGACTGTATGGCTTGTGCTGTTGAGATGTGTGTTTACTAAATGCAAATCCAGGTGAAAGTTCTGAGAGCAGATCAACTAACAAGAACATGACATTGATTGCTCATCTTTGAGAACTTTAACCCAGATATACTGTATATACACATCAGTAACAAAGGTCATAGTGCTACACATACATTGATTTTTTCAGAGTATTTTCAAGGTAACCAGACAGATGACATTCAGTTAGTGAGACCTTAAGCTTTACACCACTAGATGTAAAATTAACACCAGCAAGTGGACACCTGAGAAATCAATGACTTTTACTGAATTATTTATGTTGTTGTGTACTAAAACTGAATCTAGGTGAAAGTTCTGCGAGAAGACCAAACAGAAAGAACATCCCATAGATTGTTCACCTTTAGAGAACTTTTACCCAGATTTTCTATTTATACATAGAGGTAGGCTTAGGTAGCTAAAGTCCCTGTGCTATATGTACATTGATTTTTGCTGAACAAACATTTACATTCTCAATCAGGTCCTGACTTAAAATAAATGAGATATAAATGAATTTTGTGAGATTATGCTTTGTTTTTTAAATTTTATATTCAACCTCTTTATTTTTTGGGATTGCAATAATATGAATTTAATTAGACCACCTTAGTGGTTTTTTAACTTCGCATATGGAAAAAATGAGCCTTGACACCCACAAGCTGGTATTATTGCAAAAGAGAAAGAGATAAAGAGATACAAAATAGGAGTGTAGGGGGTGTAAAGATATGTTTAAATAGGCTGATCATATCTTAACCCTTTCAGCTATCCAACTGTCAGTGGTTCAATACCAAAGAAAACACAGGTACCTGCATTAAAATACATTGTGTAACAATGAAAAAAATATAATTTGTAGGGACTCACAGTTGGTCCACATGTATCAAAAGGTGAGAGAAACTGAGAAGTACTTCAAATAAACAGTAAATAATCAGATGCTCTTAACCCATTAAGGACACATGACGTGCGACATGTCATGATTCCCTTTTATTCCAGAAGTTTTGTCCTTAAGGGGTTAATTTGCTTGTGCAAGGGATATAGAGAGTAAAAACAACCTGCCTGGTAAGAACATGCCGAAAACTGTCCCCTACCCCTTCCTTCACTCTTTGTCCTATATGGTGAAGGGTAATAATGAATGGTTGGCTAGAGGGTCCCCAAGCACCTAGTCCAATAGAAGATTATTGAGTATCAAGTCCCTTGAAAAGCAAGTGGATCAATGAGTCCTGAGTCCTTTTTGCCACAATAAAAAACACCCTCTCTATAGGGGTCCATGGGATGTCCATCAGCTACCTCCCATTAAAATGTTAACCCAACCTAAACTCTCTCACTATAATAAGCATTAGGCTTACAGTGAGAAGATGCTGCTGTCCATAGGAAAGCATTGAGAAATGCTTTCCTATGGACTGATTGAATGCACGCGGTTCTTGCCGCGCATGCGCATTCGGCGGATGACGTCGGAAAAGGGAGGAGGGTCCTCAGCCCTGAGGGAGCCCGACGCTGGAGAAAGGTAAATGTTCAACTCCTTAACCCGTCTTGAGCCCGGCGGGAGTGGGACTCTGAGGGTGGGGGGAACCTATTAACACTATAGTGCCAGAAAAATGAGTTTGTTTTCCTGGCACTATAGTGGTCCTTTTAACATATTGCTGGTTACTTCAATTCTCACTTTTAATAATCTAAGATAATTGGTTTGCCAGGGAAAATAGCAATTAGACTTGGAGATTAATTTAATTAAGAACTGCAAGCTGTCCTAATTTTGTCTAAATTGTGATTGTTCGAATTCCAGAACTCTGAGCAGAAATATATTTGAGGCGGCGGGGCCTGGCAGCCAAGCTGAGTGTTCGCATGTTGCTTGTGATCCGTGCAGCACTGAGTATTCTGCACAATTTTTGGACTTCTAATCTACGACTTAACTGCCTCTACATACATTTGGTCCCATAAGACCTGTTGAAGCAGCACTGCCCTCCTATATAACGGATTAACAGTGGCAGATGCTCTGGTGGCCTATCTGTGGACTCACAAGTGGCGAGGGCATTGGGACACGGCTGATCTGGTGATCTCTGACCTACCTGGAGGCAGACACTTAGTAGCTGGGCTCACTGTCCCCCCCCTTCCCCACCGGTGAGGGTTATCTGGGCCAAGCTGGCTAGCAGATTACATGACTCCACACATACGCTGACTCCCACTGATACGCTCAAGCGAATACCAGATGCACCAGCCCCACAAGACATCATGCCTATTGCACCCAGTGCTGGCCTAGCTCCAGGTAGAAAGCCTACCCGATCCACAGTGGACATCCCCTATCCTCAGTTACCCCGCACACTTCGACATCGGCACATTACCCGACCACGCTGGGTTCATCATTGCACCAGAGGCAGAAGCTCAAGCTTTTTACTGCTACTCCTCTTTTTTCTCTATTAGTTAAATTGTCTCATTTGATCTGTGTACTGTAAGTACTGTATCCTGTATTTTGTATATATTTTGCTGTACACTGATTGACCCACTTTTGCTCAATTGTGGTTCATCTGTTTTCCAGAATATTTCTTAAAATCAGCTGAACTGAATTGCCAAATGAACAAAATTTGTCTGCCTTGAAAAATATTGTATTTTCAATAGATGTATTTCGACCATAACATATTTTTCCACCATGCTCAAGTCTATTGCCCATTGCCACATAAGAAGGAAATATAGAAAGTTGGTTCCATATGTACCATAGTTTTCTTTTCCTTGATATATCCATGGTAGCATTACCATAGGGTTATCTCCTCCAATCTGGCTGTTAAGAACAATTAGTAAAACCTTTAAATACACCACTTGGATTTGTATATCCTCAGTCTACATTGATGGGAAATCCATACTGCTACGGATATGTTCAGATAAAGAAAATTATGGTAAGTATGGAAACAATTTTCTATGTTCATGGACAATCTATGGCAGTATTACCATAAGGTAATACCCACACTAAATCCATGAAAGTGATAAAAAAACAAAAGGCAACTAAACACAAAATGCTGCAAAATACAAAAATGCTTTATTTAGAGGAAACCGAATATAAGACATTTCTGCCAAAGCAAGAAAATTTTGAGGCTCTAAAATCCACGTCATAATGAGAGATGAAGGTATTAGAAGAAGTCCAATAGCCGCTTTACAAATGCTCTCCTTGGACTTGGGTTTTGGAATCTTCAGAATGTATTACCACTTCCCTTAAACACGCCTTAATATTTTTGTCTTCCTCCTATGGATAATTGACCTTCCTTCCAATTGCTAGACTTATTTAATTCTTTGCTAGGTCTATAACCTCTAGAGTCCGTTAGGAAACTCTGTCTCAAAAGGAGCGTCATTCACTCCATGATTAAGAACCTTTACTTTCCCTTCCATTTTGCTTAAGTAAGGCTTGAAGATACATACTTGCAGAACCAAATAACCAATTTGTGAGACAGAATTTTTACACTTGTGCGAAAGTTGTACCAAATGCAAATTCGGTCACGCGATTCACCTCAACATCTTAAATGTTAAACATCCCTGAAAGTCTCAAATGTCTTTCTGAATCTGCTGCAATATTTGGAAAATGATAAAAATATTTAAACGTATTCATCAGTATTACATTTAACATGCTAAAATATAACTTAGCAGACTTTTACATACACTTCAGCAGTAATTCATATCACTGCAGAATTAAACAAACAAATGTAATACAACAAATATGTAAAAAGATGATAATTATGTGTATTACTTATTTCATATTGAGAATTAATTTTCTAAACCTACAATAAGCCATCTGGTCATCCATATGGTGTTATGTCTGCCCCTGGAAAATAGATTAAGCAAAAATCCAATAAATAATAAATACAAATAGATTACACAGAAAGAGAAATACAATATAAATGTTAATAGAAATAGATAGATAAGATAAACACAGAGAGACAATGGATGGATGGATGGATAAATGGATGGATCAATGGATGGATGGAAAGATAGATAGATATCTGGATTTGGATAAATAGATAGATAGATAGATAGATAGATAGATAGATAGATAGATAGATATGGAAATCACACTATTGAACAAAACATTGAAACTAATCAATAACATCAGTTCACCATCTTATATGTTGTTCCATTTCTTTTAAAATATATATTAAAGATTTAACAAGGGACATCACAATATAGTTCAGTCCAGATACAGACATGCTACAACATGCAAATGACAAAGAGAAAACGTTGTTTTGCTTTCTCCTCTACCACTATGTCCAATGACAGAAAAAAAACATTTATGATGCAGATTGACAGGGTGCTAAATTGAAGACAACGAATTCCAGGAGAGATGTGTAGATTTCTAGAGTTAATTTAACTTTGTTAGACCTCACCAACACATATTTTCTAAATATAGATCATAAGTAAACAAACATTCAATAAGTAAAATTCCCTTTAATAATCCACTAAAAATAAAAACCCTGGAAAATTAATTTAGGGTGTTTTTGCCTGATAAATTATAAGAATGAAACTACAATTTTGTTTTGAGTGTGAGCACTTAATGGATATCAGATTAAAGGACCACTATAGTGCCAGGAAAACATACTCGTTTTTCTAGCACTATAGGTCCCATGGTCCCCCTCCCGCCATGCTGGATGGAGAGGAAGGGGTTAAACTTACCTCATTCTCCAGCGCCGGGCGGGGAGCTCTCCTCCTCCTCTCCGCCTCCTCTCCTCCTCTTCGGCTGAATGCGCAGGAGCTGCGCACGCATTCAGCCAGTCCATAGGAAAGCATTTTCAATGCTTTCCTATGGACGCTGGCGTCTTCTCACTGTGATTTTCACAGTGAGAAGCACGCAAGCGCCTCTAGTGGCTGTCAAGAGACAGCCACTGGAGGCTGGATTAACCCATTTATAAACATAGCAGTTTCTCTGTTTAATAAAAAAAAAGGGATAACCCTAGCTGGACCTGGCACCCAGACCACTTCATTAAGCTGCAGTGGTCTGGGTGCCTATAGTGGTCCTTTAAGGGATATTATTATTTTTTTTTCCTAAAGATAAAAAATGAATATTCAGATTTGTTTTTGGGGGGGGGGCAATGTTTATTGTTTCTCAACAAACAATCTGTTTTAGTCTAGATTACTTCTGCAATAACCGTTACACAAAAACTGGTCAGTTTTACTACAACTTTATCTTAACTACAAGGCATTAACATTTTTTCAACAGAATTACCAGCAAATATATCAATTATTAATTTTAGAATTAAAGAAAATTACCCTTCCCGTTGCCCACTAGTCATTTCACAGCATGCACTTCTATGCCATTAGCAAAGGAATGTATAGGTCAGTGGAGGTTGGTCCAATAGTGGTAGGTAGGGTGGCCTCCCCAAGTTATTATGAAAATAAATGAATAAAATAAAACTCTATTGGCATTGAAAGGATTACTGAAAAGTGTGTTTATTTATCACTGGGGATGCAGCTGGTTTTGAACTGGGTAAAACCAGCATCTAATAAAGTGGGTGAAACCTAACAGGTGAAGGAGGGCAGCGCCCCGCCATCTTTAAACTTCAGCAGCTGGCCCTGGTATAGATCATGTGTAAAACATCAATTAGAAAGACAGTTCTGCTGCTTGCCTTCAATGTATGCAAACACTCATGCGTAGCTATGGGGAGGCTCAAGATGGCTTAGTGGACTGATTATAACAGTGCCAGCAACTTACTGCTTTATTGGCAATTACTCCAGTTTGTGTGAAGTGGCAGCTGTGCGCTGGTCAGAATTATTTGCTTTGCGAACAAGTACATGCCTACTGTTAACAGGCTACATTAGATTAAGCTAGTTAGTGACATACATTAGGTATAAACTTTGTAAAAAGCTTAAAGCAAAAACCTTGTCATTGTGTAGGAAACTGTAAGCAAGAAAGGTGTGAAAATATAGACCAGTGCCCAATGTGCTGGGTTTGGTTTTAAATGTATTCCTAAAACAATAGTGTATTCCTTACACTATAGTGTTTAACTAACTATTTAGGGCCCTGGTCCCCCTTAGATGGCAGTAAAAATGTGTTTTTACTTACCTTTTTTCTCAACACGACTGGCCCCAGCCAGCTACACTTCCATGGGTGAGGTCATCACACTTGACGATTTCAGCCAATCCAATGCTTGCGCATGCACAGCAAAACACCTTGCTACGCCAATCAGTATCTGCTCATGTAGACTCAATGAATCAATGCATCTCTATGAGGAATGTTAACATAGGTGCTGCACACTGTACTGCACTAGAATAGGAAGCATCTTTGGTGGCCGTCTGAGGAACAATAGAAAGAGGTGTTACTAGGCAGCAATATATATGTTGCCTTTTCTCTGAAAAGGCAGTGTTTACATTAAAAGGCCAGCAGGGACAGGCTATAGGCAAACCTCTTCATCCTTGGTAAAACAACTTATCATTTGAAATATTTCCATTTTGAAAATCTAATACTTTTGTGCATTTTTGTTTAAAATGAAAATTAATATTTTATTAACATTAATCATGTATTTGCCACTTCTATATTGTCATATTTGTCAGAATTCTGCTGTCGTTTTAGTGCGTTTTATTCTGATACTTTTTCGAATGCTAAAGGACATTTATCAATGTCTACAATGTAAAGTGTTACAAATTTGTTGTGTAAATCAGTTCATTAGTATGCTGACAGAAATGCTTTTGCAGTTTATGTATTCCCTTACCATGCTAAAATTGAACTTTACATACACTCAGATCATTGCATACATATATATATATATATATATATACATATATATACATATATATAAATACATGTATATATATATATATATATATATATAATATATGAATATTTGTTGATTGACAGAGATAGACTGCAAGGGAGGGAGGAAGGGAGGAAGAGAGGGAGGGAAAGATGGATGGATGGACCAAGGATGGATAGACAGATAGGTGGATGGATGCAAGAATGGATTGATGGATGAATGGAGGGATGGATGGGTGGATTGATAAATGGATGGATAGATCAATGGATTAATGGATTTGAGGAGAGATGGATGAATTGATGAATGGCTGGATGTATGGGTAAACGGATGGGTGGAGGGATGCATGGATGAACCTAAATGACTCAGGCCAAATTATAATGCTTTCTTTAGAAGAAAATAAAATCCCATCTGATGATCACATCACTGGGCATTGAGAAACTCTACACTGCCCATCAATAGATTTACTGACTGTTAAAACAACTCATGGGCACTAAAATAAAACTCATAAAAATATATGGCAAAACAGAAAGCCATATTGAAAATCATAATAAAATGTTATTGAACGCTGTCTAGAACCAACATACCACTTCCTGAGCAGCAATGTTATCAGCTGTATATTTTTGCTCCAATAGGTCCATTGGTTCAGTAGAGCCAATGTTTATAATTATCTGCCAAATGTTAGGCATGTCTGCAGGGACACATGGTGATGTTCTTAGCAAGATAAAGAAATTATATTTTTCTGTCCACATTTATAGAAATATGTTTGGCAGCTGGGTCCAAATGGTAGATTACCAGCAGCTGCAAAACTTCATCTCCCATGATGCTCTGGCAATGTTAAGGCTGTCAAAGCATCACGACCATTGCCTTTTTGCAACAGCTGGGGATCTACCTCTTGGGGACCCCCGTTGTAATGGTTTTCAATATAGCCATGTACTTCTCAGCATCTAATTTGCATGTGTGGTTAAGAAGTCTTTGAATTGTCCTGATAAAAAGCCATATTCATCATTTAATTCTTCCTTTCATTTCACATTGGCATCATTTTTCAAGTAAATACATTTACATTTACCTGTCTTGAAATGTTGATATGTAGACATCACAATGGAGACAATACAATGGCCACTGTCATCTTCGTATGACATCTCTTGCTCATTATTTTGAAGTTTAAGTACAACTTTGACAGTTCTTTAGTTCATTATCTTTAAAGTGATTGACAATTCCTGGTCCCTACACATAAAGCCTTTCTTCTTCACATAACAAAGGTCTTGGATTATCAATATTGAAAACAACTAAAATGCTTTTCTGAAAATAGCTGGAAGCACAATTAGTTCATGATGATCAGTTCCATGTGTGTTTATAAAATGGTTTACATTTCTCCTATACAATGCGGGCCAGCAAGTCTTAAAATACATCACAGACTAAGATGTTTTAGAAGCATATGCTCATTTTGATGCATTTTGAAATATTATATTCTGCAGTTTCCCCTTTGGTACTTGCTTTCTTAATTTCTCCTTAAATATATACCTGTTCTTTTGAAATGTGTCTTGATAAAATGCCCTAGGCAAGGTTAAATTGTGTTTGACCTTGCTTTCAATAATTTAACTTGATTAAAATTTCCTGAATATTTGATATTTGATCTATTCGGCTTTAGGCAATCCATTTTGTGAAATAATTTTTATGCTGAAATAATATTTCACAAAATAAGAAAGTGAAAGGTATGTGTAGACAGATAGGCAGGTAGACAGAATTGCTATATTTATGTAACTAGTTTGTATATTCTCAAATGTATAAAATCTCATAACATTATTTATTTTTTAGGTCCAATAAGCAGCATCCTGGTAAATAAATATGGAAGTCGGCCTGTGGTTTTAGTAGGTGGTTTTTTATGTGCTGTGGGGATGGTATCTGCTTCTTTCTGCAACAGTGTCCTCGAACTGTACATATGCATTGGTGTCATTGGAGGTGAGTGCGAAAGTCTTTTGTTACCATAAATGTTTTATTTTTTGGTGGGAGCGATATGGTATGAGACAAAGAAAGATTAGAAAGATGGCATAGGAGTTTGCTAGACCAAGAGAAAGGAAAACCTATATAGTTATCTTCACAACTATGCAATAATATATTTAACCTGTAGATACCTATATAGTTATCTTCACAACTATGCAATAATATATTTAACCTGTAGATTTTGACACATGAATATTATCTTTTTTTTCCTAAGAGAATTTAAAAAATAAAAAGATGGAGTTTTTAAAAATTATTTTTCATTGGATCCATGGATGATGATATAAGAAACATGTGCACAGTAGTTTTTCCTATGGCAGTCCATGTCAGCGTGAATAAAATTGGGAAAACAAAAGAGGTAGAGCTTATCAGGTCAAGATGTGTAGCTTTGGAATGTCTTGTCTCATAGACATCATAAAAAGACTTCATAAAAACTAACTAAGATCAGTCTATATATTTTGGTAAAAAAAAGTGCAACATGGTTCTTTGATAGAAGAATGAATACATTCTTTTATCAACATCAACCTCTGTTTCTATTATCTTCTCTAACTTCTTTTTTATCTCCCACTGTTTGTCCCTATGCTTTTCTATAAAGTTCCCTACTGCCTTGACATTGCACTTGCTCTGTTTATGCAGTTTATAAGTTCAAATGTACATAGGTAGATCAATAAATAGTTGTTCTTATAAGGTTTGCTAAAAAGTGAGGGGTGTACAGATATTATGCAGTATTTTAGTAAGAGTATATTGAATAAAACTTTGTAATGAGGCACTTGGGTGATAAATTAAACATCTTGCAGTGTTTAGAAAAATGCAAATAAATCATGTTTCTCAAAACTTAGAGGCTGGACAGAATTTAGTCAGAGGTCATCGTTAAGAAGTAATTTTAGATAATTTTAGAAAATAACTTTAAAGAGAAGAAGAGGGAGAAAATAAGACTTAATTAAATGTATCTACAGCATCTGCTGATTATGTGGAATCCTTGTTGGTCCAGTGTGGGAGCACAGTGATTTCTCTTGTCCTGTTCCTCCATTGTTGGTGTTCTGCAAAGCAATTAATGGAGGTGGCAGATATGATGTTATGTACAGTGTCTTCCCTCTTTTTACTTTGATAGAAGGGGAAGATATGTATCATTGTTCCTGGTCTTTGTTAAGTAACCCTTGCTTCAAAATACGGTCTTCAAGATAAAATACCACAAAGTGGTGTAAAGCCTTCATGGTCTAGTGATGTCTCATCATAGGTACAACCCCCACAATCTAAAATACTAAAATAGCAAGTGTAAGGCAGTCTAGGTCCATGTTTAAGTACTCTGTCTGTTTGTCTTCCTCTATGTCTTTCCTTTATCTGTTAAGCAATCTGTAAACATCCAAGATATTTATGGGGTTTTTTTATTCCTCATTTTCTCAATCAGTTAACTAAATCCATGTTCATGGGCATGCACAAGTAGATATGGCAAAGGACACAGTTGAAATGCACTTTCTATCCCCCATAATGTGCCTAGCTACACTTTCCTCACCACTTTAAGTCATTGTCTAGTTACAAATAAAGAGCTTTGAAGGAACACTATAGTGCTAGGTATACAAACATATATTCATCAGGTTATAGTGTCCTGACACCTATCTAGGTGTCCCTCCATATTACTTACTTTTCAGTCCTCTCCTGCCAGTCTCCACACTACCACTCTTCTTCTTTGGTTGATATAATCAATGCTGATGATCACAGTTAATCCAATGCTTTCAAATAGGAGAGCACTGGGAGGCTAGTGCACATGTGTACCAAAATGACTCAGTGCACCAATCAAATGCTGATATAGGTGCAGCATTTGATCTATACCCAAGCTTAACTCGGTTATAGCAGA
The DNA here is from genome assembly GCA_933207985.1 of Pelobates cultripes. Classification (NCBI taxonomy): domain Eukaryota; kingdom Metazoa; phylum Chordata; class Amphibia; order Anura; family Pelobatidae; genus Pelobates; species Pelobates cultripes. Next base: position 327,916,385 of record OW240914.1, on the reverse strand, counting down.
AGACAACCACTAGAGGTATGTAATGCCTGAAATGTAAATATTACTGTTTGAAAAATATGTCAATGTTTTACATTCCTGTCTTGAACACACAGGGGTTCTGCACCCAACCTATGATTAGTTGAAATAGTCTTGGTGTCTTTAGTGTCCTCCCTAAAATGAATTTTACATTGGTAAAGTTATATATAGCAATAAAACTATAACATTATATAAAGCTGTAAAAATATATATGCATTTATCATTAATTGTTGTTTTCGTCTTATTTCTTCCAGGATTTGGTTTAGCATTTAACCTCCAACCGTCTTTAACAATTATTGGGAAGTATTTCTACAAAAAGCGCCCGATTGCTAATGGATTGGCCATGGCTGGTAGTCCAGTATTTTTAAGCACCTTGGCTCCACTTAACCAGTTTCTCTTCAACTATTTTGGATGGAGAGGAAGCTTCTTAGTACTTGGGGGTCTTCTTTTAAACTGCTGTGTAGCTGGCTCTTTAATGAGACCAATTGGACCCAAGCCTACAAAAAAAGATGTTGAAAAAGCAGCAGCCCCAATGACTGCAAGCAAAGAGAAGAAGTTGACTGTCTGTGAAAATATTAACAAGTATTTAGATTTATCACTTTTTAAACATAGAGGATTTTTAATTTATTTATCTGGAAACGTGATAATGTTTCTTGGATTTTTTGCACCTATTGTTTTCCTGGCACCCTATGCCAAGCATATGGGCATTGATGAATATTCAGCTGCATTTTTGCTCTCAATCCTAGCTTTTGTAGATATGGTTGCAAGACCTACAATGGGAATGGTTGCAAACTCAAGGTTCGTTCGTCCACGAATACAATATTTCTTCTGCTTTGCCATTTTATATAATGGTATTTGCCACATTCTGTGTCCTTTTGCCAATGATTACACTGGTCTGGTGATATATTCAGTATTTTTTGGATTTGCCTTTGGAATGGTTAGCAGTGTGCTCTTTGAAACACTAATGGATCTTGTTGGAGCCTCTAGATTTTCAAGCGCCGTGGGACTTGTCACAATTGTGGAATGTTGTCCTGTTCTAATTGGGCCGCCTTTAGGAGGTAAGAGTTCTTCTTTCTAACTCTACATCACAATAAACTACATTATGGATTCTGAGAAAGTGGCAAGAGAGAAAGGATAGTGGGAGTTGAGGTTTAAATGGGTATTTACATGTGATCGGGATATGACGTAGTGGTAGGATACTAGAAATTGTAGGACAAAAGAAAGAGAGAATTCCTACATTTTCTACTTTTAACCGGTCTATGAGGTATGACATTATAACGTCTTGTATCAATGGGATGGGGTGGGCAGCTGAAATGATAAATGATAACAGCTGTTCACCAATTGATAGCAGATAGCATCAGCATAGAAGGTACCGCAGCAAAGTGGGAAAGGAAATATTGCTGGTGCATCACCAGTAAAAAGCACTGGGTGGGCTGGTATCTGGTGAATATTTGTAATGTCGAGCTACCACCTCCTAAATGTGTGGTGCACCAACTTAAAGAAAATAAATAAAGACCCTCCTATTATGGATAAAATGGACATAACTCCTGCTTCCTGAAAGAGATACTAATCACAGTAGTATACACCTTCCATCTAAAAAAAAAAAAAAATGTTTGTAGGGGTTTAATTTCCATTAACCAATGGTGAGGACCTGAAACTGTAAAATCATTTATAATTTCTGTTAACCTTTTTTTCATATCGTGCTCAATTTTCTTTTAACTGAAAATAATATTAAATATTTAGCAAATTACATTATAATCTGGTGCAGACAAGGCAAATCCAGGGCAGACATAAAAAATGTCACCAAGTTGCAGAATAAAGAGAATTTCTATATTTCATTTTCTTTTTAACATCTCATAAATACATATGTATTGAATATAAAGGATAAGTAAACATAATATAAAAAATCCTGGAAAGCAACAGTTCCTCATCCCAATTTTAGCTTCCCCATTCCAGAGGATTTACATGAAAGTGACCATGTAGAAGTACTGAATTAAGAAAGCTTGTGGGGCTTTTAGAGTACATCCCTAAGTCATAATAGTTTTAAACTTAGTGGGTTAACAGAAATGCAAAAAGAAATTACCTACGTCACAAAGGTTTACTAGAAACAAACTAGAATAAATCATTGAATTTCTAAATATGCAAATTAAAAAAGCAGCTGCTCCCATCCTGTCCTTTTTTTCTGTAAAAATTATATATTAAGGCGCATTGCTGATACCATCACAACTGGTAAATTTATGATAAAAGGTTATGTAAATAGTTCTTATAGAAGTACTTTGGCGTTCCATTAATGGGAATCTGTAGAAATTATTATTGCTTACAAAATTAAAAAATATATCCTTGGCACTTCATCCTGTCTCTGAAAGCAGACATCTGCATACATGTTTTTATTCTTCACCTATAAAATGCTAAACAAATATGTATATATATATATATCAGTCTCTGCACTTATCCAGTGTATAACAATGTGTTTCCTGGGTGCATCGACGTATGTATGAATGTATGTATGGATAGAGAGCTAATATATATAAGATCTTGAAAAAGACTCAGTGGGATTGAAACGTCAATCAGATACTATGCCATTAAAATAAAATAATGTATATACATTTTTCACATTTAATTGCTATTTTTCACTTTAAAGTCCTATGAGTGCAACTGGATTTATATATATATATATATATATATATAGAGAGAGAGAGAGAGAGAGAGAGAGAGAGAGAGAGAGATAAAAGAGTATAGCAGCAGTAAGCAATGATTACTTTTTTATTGCACTAACAGAATACTTAGAAGACAAGCTTTCAAGAGTTTTCCTCTCTTCCTCAGGTCTGAAGCAATACTGATGGATGATTTAGAAAATTCTCAAAAGCTTGTCTTTTACGTATTACGTTAATCCCCCCCAAAAAAAGTATCACGTATTGACATCTTGTCTACTGGATTAGTGCTGCTAATCCAATCTAGATAGATTGATAAATGATTGTTGATAGACGGATGGACAGACTGATGAAGCGACGGACCGATGGACCGATAAACAGGAATAATATATTGTCAGAGCATTTTTCAAGGAAGGATACTTTTCACCTTCTTTAGTTTTCAAGTATATCTTGAATAATATAGCTTTCACGGTTAAGTGGGAGTAAGTAGCATATCACATTAAATTAACAAAGAGTATTTATTTACATTTATCAATAAATGACATGTCAGTTAACACAGAATTATACAAGCCAGCTACTGGCTTCATATAGAAATCCATGCCAGCGGACACTTAAATAAATACTTTTTCTGCTACCTTTACACTGCTGCTACAATAGGATAATACTGTTCTGCAAGATTTCTATTTTATTAAATGCATAAATCATGACTCACTCGTGCATCTCTAGTGATTGGAGTGCCCAATGTAAAAGGAATACTCTAGGCACCAAAACAACCTTTGTTTAATGAATCAAGTTTGATGTAAATGGATCATGCTCCCACAGTCTCACTGCTCAGTTCTTTGCCATTTAGAAGCGTAATCACTTTGTTTATGCAGCCATAGCCACACCTCCCCTGCCTGTGATTCACACAGCCTCCATGAAAAAAAGGTTTAATTTTTATATACTCTTAAGTGTGCTTTAGCATGTATTATCTCCTGCTCTGTTCATTGCACTTTAATCACATATAGGATTCTGTTGTGGGCTCTACAAGCAGAGTATAATAAGTTCTAATTAAATCACACTTTATAATAAGGGAAGCTGGAAAAAGCGGGCTCTTTTTCAGGAAGTGTGTAGGCAGAGTGTGAGTCACAGCCAGGGGAGGCGTAGCTAGATTTGCTTAAACTTAGTAATTAAACTTATAAATGTCATTAAACTGAGCACCGAGATTGCAGGGACATGATGTATACACCAAAAAATAATTTTTTACCAAACTATTTTTATTAAAAGGATTCATGCTACTTTGTTATGGTTGAGTATGCCCGCAGATTCCTTAAAACACTGGATTCAGTAACATTAAAAATATATTTTTGGACTTTTATCATAAACTCAAGCATTAAATCTCCATTTCACTGGCAATTCCTTTACTATAAATGCCTATCTACTGAAGGACATAACATGATTACCTTTAGGAGTCTTAAAAACCCAGGAGAATATTGTGAGAGAAGATTTGAAAATTTGATAAAATAAAGATCTTTTTCCAAGAATCATTGGTTTAAGATCGACATTTGACATAAAAATATTAACTTCAAGGATAGAAAGCAAATTTACTTTTGAATGAAGAAATTATGTTCATAAGTCTATCTTGAATCCAATAAAGCATGAATCTTCTTTTCTTTACTTGAATTTTGGAATATATATATATTAATGTTCAAATAACATCCATTTCACCCAGAATGTAATTATTTATTTTGCTGAAACAACTTCTGTACTTTATTAAGGTTACTAACAAAAAGTGATGTTTATTTTGATGGCATGGTATAACCATCAATCATAAATGAGTAGCCCATTCATGAAAAGGGTTGTTTTACACCTTGAGAGCAAGATACATTTTTAAATGTTTGTTGTGTCTTGTTCTCTCTTAATCATTTAGCACGCAATCATATATATTGTGGATAGTATTTTTAAAGACAATTAAGGCTTTCTTTTTATACTCTTTATACATTATTAATGCTGCCATTTTATTAACTTGCTGCTAAATTTTCAGGTAATTTTATATACAGACAAAACATATATATATATATATATACAGTTTTGATGATAATTCCTTAAACCTGATTTATTCTACCTGAATAATATACCTAAATGTGTAGTCTGCTACCCACTTGGCAGAAAAATAACCATTATGCTTACGTTGGTTAATATTGGGTGAAATTGCATGTTCAAATCTGAGACATTTTAGTTATAAAATTTGAATTCTGACACTTAGCATATGTTTAACCTTAAGGTTGCAGGTCACCGTTTTAAAATTCCATATCATTGGGGTCTAACATTTTTTAAGAAAGAAGTGTTGGGGGCATGTTTCAGAACTCACATCTAAACTCATTCTCCCACAACCACCAATTAACCCCTTAAGGACACATGACGGAAATATTCCGTCATGATCCCCCTTTATTCCAGAAGTTATGTCCTTGAGGGGTTAATGAAGTGGTTGAGGAATTCTGGAGAATTAAGGTATATGTACACCCCAAGACTCCCTGTCACTCATAATTACCGTGGTGGGCAGTGATGAATGCGTTAAAACTTTTATTTGTTTATATTTTTTAAACAATGGGATAGTTGTGGAAGTATGGGAAATGCAATTATTACAAGTGAACATGACCGACTAAATGCACAGTAATCAACATGCAAACAAAATTATTGCTAAACTGGTATGCTAACAGATTTTTCTCTGTTTGGATTTTCAGGTTGGCTGGTGGACATCACTGGAAATTATAAATACATGTACTTTGTATGTGGTTGTATAGTTATTGTAGCTAGTATTTATTTGTTTATTGGAAATGCAATCAATTATAGATTATTGGAAAAGGAAAAGAGAGCAAGAGAACAGGACATTGCTGAGAAAATTCCACAACAGACAGAAAAGGAACCTCTGAACAACCCCGGAAGTGTTGACTTCGCTGCAAAAGAAGCCCCTAATTCTAAAACAAATCCATCGGATAAGGAAACTAGTATATGATGTGAAAATTGATGTATATATGTAACGGTTAGTTTTGGAGCTTTAAAAACATGAGCAAGTATTAAAATGGAAATAATGTTGTTAAATCATTAATATTGAATTATATTTGGTTTGTACATTTGGGATCAGATCAGGGTGAAATGTAATTGGCAAAAAAATAATCTTTTTTTTGGCAAAGAAAGTCTATGCTGTCCTGACAATCTCTTCCATTCAGATCGTATATGATATGATAGGGTCTGTTTATTTACCAAACATAGTTTTTATACAGCTCTACTTTCAAGCTCTGAAAGTGTTAGATTTTGTCCTGCAGGGGGTTAAATATAAAAAGAGGGAATTTTTTTCTCTTGTAAATATTATCTAACGTAACTCTGTAATCGTAACTTTGGAATTTATTTGGTAAACCGTGAATTTTAGTGCATTTGAAAATCTCAAAAATAAAATGAAGTCCAAAATAGCAGAGTTTGGACACTTATCGAGTTACATTATGTTCACAAATATTATGGCAGATAACAATTTTGATGTTGAACAAACCATATTTCACAGTTTAGTAAACAACCCCTACTGCATCAGTATAACATAGAAAATGGATGTTTCTGGAAACTATACAATAATTGTTATACTTGGATTACAAATCTAATTAGCAATTTAAAATTGTATCAAACCGTTATTAGAATGATGGCAAAGAAACTAAACACTCAGGTTTATATATATTTTTATTTTTTTATTTTTTTAAGGTCAAGTCATTTTCTGTGCAATTTTGACAAATACTGCTAAATCCCAAAAATACAACAATGCTTGTGTAAATAACCTCAAAAGATCAAAGATCACTGTGTTAAGTGCTATATAGAAATGAGGGGAAAAAAGCTTGGAAGTAGCTCACTTTACTAATTTAGAATTCAAATACAAGATATAAAACCAAAACACAAAATGTGTTTTATATGGTGGCATATTAACAGTAAAGACTCAATTTACACCTTCCAGTACCTGTAGGCTCAGAGACATTATTTTAATTTCCACAAAAAATCCAATTCTGTTTTGCTCCATAATTTGGAGAATATTTTTGGAAAATTGTGCTTTTTATCATACTTGCACGCACATGTAGGCAACTCCCTACTCTGTTTACTGTCACATTTCGCCTTGAACATTCTAAGCAACATTCTAAGGAACATTCTAACAAACATAAGCAACATTCTAAGAAACATTCTAAACAACATAACCACTACAGCGTGCTGTATGGGTTATGGTGCCAGGAGAGCTCTTTTATTATTCACTTCCCCATTGAACTTAATCAAACCATTTTAGCATTTCTTACCGGGGGACCACTGGATGCAGCTCCCCACCTCTTTAACATCTCAGTGGGAGCCATAAGTTCAGGAGCTTCCCTTTGTTCTCCTGAGCTAGCCATGAACCTTAGGCCTGACCTAAGGTCTAGGACCAGCACATTGCCCGCTTGTGCTGCTCAGCCAATGAGCTCTCTCCTGCACTATACCTAACTGAGAAAATACTGCAGCTCTGGTTTCAAATAAAACCACTATTTTTAATAACACGCAACAAATGGGTTAAATTAATTCTCAAAACACATTTCACGAGGCAATAAATGTTATTGTAAGAAACAGATAAGTCATTACTATTACCTCAATACTAATTTTGTTTTTCTAATTCTCATAGTTTATTAAACACAATTCAGTTACTTACTTCTTTTTGCAGGTTAATAGCACTGATTGGCAGGTATTACACTACTCTCTATGCAGTAAACCTATCTTCATCGCTGTCATTTACATAGGTACATTATTTTGTGATAGAAAATTCACGTAGTATTGTTGTTCCTTTCTGTTTTGTATATAGTTTGTACATTTTCTTTTAGTCAAGATTGCATTATAGAATTTTACTTATGATTAATGATACCAGGGAGAATATCAATAAATTAGATGGCTATATGCCAACTATAATCATTAAACACAATAACTTATGGTGCTTTCATTTTCCATACTTCATGTGTGTGTGTTAATAAATAGTCATAAATTCTGAATGGTTTATATACTAAGCCATGTCCTGCACTAAAACATTAATCAAGCCAAAAACTAAGGACAAAGGGGGAGAGTTATGTAGGTAAAAACGGATGCTATTCTGGGACAAATAACAATCACACCAATAGAATGTCTTTTAGTATTTTGCACTTTGCACCCAAAATAGCAGCCATTTTGGTGTTATCAACTCACTAATTAGCAAATAGTGTCAAATGTTTATTGAATCAGCCTCTGCATTTCTGCAGGAAACTGCAGGATGCTATATAGTGTATTTTGTGCTAATGTGCCAGTGCCCTGTATATTATGTCATGTATGCAATAATTGTGAATGTTCTATGAATTAAACGGACACTCCAGGCACCCATACCACTTCTGCCCATTGGAGTGTTCTGGGTGCCAACTCCCACTACTCTTAACCCTGCAACTGTACTTATTGCAGTTTTTTATAAACTGCAATAATTACCTTGCAGGGTTAACTCCACCTCTAGTGGCTGTCTACTAGACAGCCACTAGAGGGCACTTCCTGATTCATAGCAAAGATTTTCTTTGCTAGAGCGTCGCTGGACGTCCTCACGCTGTGTGAGGACCTCCAGCGTCGCTCAATTTCCCATAGGAGTTGGCACTGGAGTTTTCCTTTAAGGCTGTGTTTGAGATTATGGTCCATTGTCATAAAATGTGAACATTCTTTGGTAGACTGTGTTGCTTTCTCGACAAGTATTATGAAATCTGGATGTATGTGATTTTAATAGTATATATTATCAACTGCATCATGTTAATATAAAGAATGAGGTACATAATCTGATTATATTATATAAACAATTTTACTTGTAGAAACAATACAATTCCAGTTACCATTTAGTGCTTTCTCCATCCACCTGTGTATATGTCCCCTCCATCAATGCCGCTCTCTGGCCTATGTACCTGCAGACCCTGTCATCTCATTAGTTACTACAAGGATTCTAAATATACGGGACTGACAATGAGTGCATACTAAGAAATACTTAAAAACACATGAAACTTTTAAATACTTAATAAACTAGGAAAATAAACAACCCTGGGTGTTCCATGGATTTAAAACAAAACAACATAAGAGCATATTACACAGTAACACAGTAATTATTTTCATGAAAAAATGAAAATAAATACTAATAAAAAATATATAATGATGTTAAATAATATTGGATGTTTAAGAAATGATATAAATAGAATATAATGCTCACATTTTGTTAGAAAAAGTTTCAAAAATGTAATTTTCTGATGCAGTCCAGTCTGCAAGGTTAGAAGAATTCTTAGTCTTTACCGATTATCTTATCTCACAGACGAGGCTGCTTTGCTTTAGAACAGGAAATAGGAAGGTATAAAGTAACACATTCTAAGACACACTTTCAAGGAGTGTGTGGGGAAGCTTTGTAAGTCACAGGTGTGGGGGGGAGGGGGTGGATCGGGATGCAAAAATAAAGTAAATTGCTGAAATGTTAAAATGATTTTGGTGTTTAGATAGAACCTTTAAATGTAACAATATAATAATTGGTGTTCCCTGTTATTCATCGGAGTTGCAAAGTTTATGAAAATACTGAGTCCTTGCATATCTACGATATTCAAATAAAATCTAAAATGCATACATATGCTTTGTAATTCATGAGCAATTTATAACTTAAATTAATTTTTAAAAATCTGTCAAAAGTTTGCAGATTCCGGGATAGATAGATAAATGATAGATAGATAGATAGATAGATAGATAGGTAGATAGATAGGTAGATAGATAATGGATGGATGGATGGATAAATGGAGGGATCAATGGATGGATGGGAAGATAGATAGATATCTGGATTTGGATAAATATATATATATATATATATATATATATATATATATAAATAGATAGATAGAAAGATAAATAGATAGATAGATAGATAGATAGATAGATAGATAGATAGCTAGATAGATATCTGGATTTGGATAAATAGATAGATAGATAGATAGATAGATAGCAGAGGGGGATATTGTAGTTTTAAAATTATTTTTTAGAAATATAATCATAAAATGTATAAATGTTAATAGTTTTTCGTTCAATTAGAAATATAAATTTTTTCCATCAATGTCATTTTTAAAGCATATTTTTACATGATTCTTACAAATTCTTGGAGACATAGAAATGCAATTTTCCTTTTTATTTTGTTTGCATTCTGTGACAAGGGAGAAGGCACATCCAAATAATTAGTTGTTTTTTTGTTCTGGGTACAGGATCATTTATAGTGGTGTAAATGGTTTGGTGGAATTTAGATGTTTTTATACAGTTCCAAAAATTGTCCTTGACAGATTGATTTCAGATATGAAATAGTGGGCTCTATCCAGTGTTGTTTGCTTTGTGCATGTTATAAACACTTGCTTGTAAGCAGTGAGATACACACAGAGTCAGTTTGCATAACATTTTACAAGAATACATGTACATAAAACCGAATATATTGCTGCATATCTTTTCAAAAGTGCATTTTAGGTTTTGCATTACAACTCACAACCCACAGAGCCCTCAGCAGGTAGCAGCACCAACCCCTCTTCATTCTTCACCTAGGGATGGTTAATGGGGCCCAGAAAATTCATTGTTCTAACCTTGTCTAACATCTGGGCTCTAGGCAGCTGCCTAGGGTCACTTTATGGTCAGTTCTGCTCTGCAAACACACCTTGTTTGAGATGCCAGTGAGTATTTGGCTTCTCACCCATATAATTTAGTATCTGAGTGAGATGTATCTGATACAGGTCAGTAAATGCTCTGGTGTGTCATTGTTTCTGAAACATTAGGATCACATGTATGCAATGGTAGCAACTCATATGCCCTTCATGCAATTATTATTATTAGTATTAGTATTATTATTTTGATTTATGTAGCATCTACATAATCTAGGCAACTTTATAATTTTACAATTGAGATTTTATCTCTTTTGCTGTACGTGAGCCCATATAGCTCACATTGTACAAGGTTTATAGTCCAAGGATGTCAGAGGATTAATGGAAAGATCTGTGCACTGTGCAAGCATATTTGGAGCTTACAATAATAAACCATAATGCCCAATGCCTGTCTTTATCCAGGCAACTATAACTACTGGATGTGGTCGGAAATAATTTTAACATTCTGGTGGTATCCTTGGAAAGCTTTAGTCCCAAAAACTCAATGAATTTCATTAGTATATTGTTTGTTTTTATGTATTTTGTTGCATTGATAGACAGCATCTAAAAAAATGGTATTTGTCTTAATAGGTCAATATTTCATTACTTGTCTGAGGTATTGCTAGGTAAGGAATACTATATAATCTCTTAAAATTCTACTCTCTGCTATATTTATGCAAAGAATAAATAAAAAAATGAAAAATGAAAGTGTAGAGATCACTAGTATGATATGTTGAACATCATCGCTTATAAATGTCTTGTATGTTATCTCTTCAATATTTGTGTAAAATAAAATAAGAGAAAAATAAAAATTGTGTTCATGTAACCTGGGACAAAAAGGACGTAGAATCGAAGGAGTTTTTGAAGTATATACGAATTAAGAGACAGTGGTTCTCATGCTTTCTCTCCCCAGATCTGCCAAGCATTTTAATATTAAAAACTAGTTAAAACTGCATTCTATATGATCTCCCAAGTTATGCTACCAACATGTTACATTAAATTCAGTACATGTTGTTGCTTTTAGGTTACATATTAAATTCACATGTTCTCTTCTTGCAGCCATGTGTACGAATGTCTTGTGATGGTAAACACAAATGTTGATCTCACCCTGTATTTTATATATGTGTTCAGCTATTAGATATGTTTTATTGCAAACATTTCGGCACTGCTCTATTTTTATAATATAAGATTATTGGATCTATGTTACTGTATATAAGTCAACAATCTGTTATATATACAACACAAAATAAAATACACACATAAACTTTTACATGTGTTTGTGTTGGTTAATTTGAAACAAATAGAATATTTTTGAAATGCTGAAACCAATTTGTCACTGATAAATATTTACCTTAAACAAACACGAGGCAAGAAACATACATAATGAGCTAGATAAATGTCAGAGGGTACTTGGCATTCTTAGCAAATATTCCCCTCAATTGTAACACGTATTTTGACCTGATTTGCTTGATTGCATCTCCCCTTCTTTGACACTTACTGATATATTCCACCCCAATGGTGGAAGTTGAGGTGTTCTGACAAAATGAGCACAAATATCCCAACATCTTATAATCGCTAGCTGAGGGAGAGCTAACTATTCACCCATCTTACCAGCAAAGATCATTTCTGTGGAGTCTTAAATGAGCAACAAGTAAGAAAACATTATATAGGTGAAGATACGTAGAACAAAACAAAGGGATCAAAGTAGGTCCAATAATTGGGTATTTTTGGTTCACATGCAAACATGTACTTCAATGAGTTTTTGACACTAAACTCAATGTTCTTGGGAAGCATTAGACACAATCCGTTGACTGCCTAAACTGAGATTTCAAAGTGAACTTAAATTAAAGGCCAGTTTGGCTAATTTGACCATAAATTTGAAATTCACTTTGAATTTGCATTGAATTCTTACTTGTGATGTTCTGCATTTAACATCCTGCAGCAACTCCCACAATGCCAATGTACTGACTGTAGCTTGGAAGATACTTCACCTCATTTATTCTTACATTGCTACTATATTATCACGTGTTACTATAGAATTGTTTCCAATTATACCTGCAGTTTGTCACTGTAATTTTCTGTGCATGGAGTTTTTATAATCGTCATTTAATGTTTCTGACCAATATTTCATGCACACAGTTATTAATATTTTGAGTGACAGAATGTGGTTGCTAAACTTTTCAACACATTGCTACTCTACCCTTCCCCTCCCCTATTTTCCTCATGGCTGTAAATACCTTCATATAACTGTTCTATCTCCATCTCTGTTCTTCAGGCCTCATCTCACACTCATACTTACTCATAGGAACATCGATGTGATGCTCTGCATTTTCTTTTTCTCACCACTGAGATTTTGTCTTGTAAACCCAATCAACCAAGCCACGTGTCATTCCTCTCGCTATTAAAGAACATCTAAAGGCACCCAGACCATTTTGTCTCAATGAAGTAATATGTTTGCAGTACTTTTCTTTGAACCCTGCAATGTAAAACATTTTAATAGAAACAGCAGTTTCTCTATTGCAGGGTTAAATACACCTCTAGTAGCCACCTTCCTGACAGCCACTAGAGGTGCTTTCTATGAGTAGCATCGGATGCGATAAGCAGAGGAGTCGGCGTGACATCATGGTAGGTGGATCGAATGGCTGCAGGGACTGCATTTTGATGCTGAAAAAATTGAGTTACAAGGGATTTAAAAGGGGGTGGGACCATGAAATAAATGCAGAGCAGAACACTATATCATTAGAATATAGGTTTGTATTCCTGACACTACAGTGTTATTTTAAGGCATCTCTAAATTATGTTGCTTACCCTTAACCCACTAATCAACCACTTTTAATGTTTCATTCTACTTATAAAACATTCCACTCCAACCAGTCAAACATCATGTCTCTTTTCATTTCACCACTTGGAAATGTTAAAATAGATCTGAAAAAAAATGTATATCATTTTTATATTATACAGATTTAAAACCCAGCTGTTGAATACATTTTGCCTTGCTCATTAATTAGTTTAAATGTATTTTATTTTGTTTCTCTTAATCTTTTGTTTTAGTTTATATTACACACTCAGCCAGAGAACAGAATGCCCTTTTGGTACCATGCTGCCATCTAATGGAGTATTACTGAATTGCAGTTACACTGAACATATGGATAGAAAAATAAGTAACAAGAGAGGTAAGAACGGACAACAGCTCAATTAGCCTGCCCTTCGGTGGATCCCCGCTCAGATCTCAAGCTGGTTTTAGCTCAACTTGTGCCATTACAGAGAGAACATATCTGAAGCATATCAGACTGGTCCCACACGTACGGGCAGTCTTGATCTAAAATGCCAGCAAGTTTCCTCTGCATGAGAGATATGACAACCCAGACGATCGTTTCAACCTTGTAAGGTATCATCAATGAGGTATAGACAATATTTCTCTAGGCACCATAAGCAAGGGGTCCACGTCTGGATTGCTCTTTAAACTTAATGAGAGAAAAATAAGTAGCTGTGTCTCTCTTTTTTTCTTAACAATATTGAACTGTAAGGATTTTTGATTTTTTCCCTATAATATATTTGCATACATTTATTTAATATGATCACATTCATATTAAATATGTCATCATTTCCTATAAATATTCATTTTTGTTTGAAGAGCCCTTTGTTTTTTCTCGTTTTATAAGTATATGCAGTATTTAACATAGTACTCATGGCTGCTGTCTGTGGAGTATGGCCAGTATCACATTAAAGTGGATTGCTATTGCCATCAATTGTACTTGGATGAGCCTTGCATTTAGCAAAGCCACATTACCAGACCCTGTTGTTGGAATAGCTGCGAAATATTTAGACATTCAATAAATGTGTTGCTTTAGGAAACAATCAGTTTCATGAAGCACAACTTCTGATAGACTATGTATATCAGAAGTTCCGATATACATAATCTACTCTTTTATAAAGATATAAAATGAACCATCATACAGCTATTTACTAGATGACTGAAAACCTCACGTAGTAAAACAAAAACATACTGTATTATAGAGCAAGACTGTTTGTGGCTGACTCCTGAGCATTACTCACTTCCTCAAGACACCAGAAGTGCTACATTTGTACAACGATAGGAAAAAGCTTTGTGGAAGTTGCAATTTGCAGACACAAACAGCAAAACATCTCCAACATTTACCTCCGTACTGCTTCCATTTCAATGTAGTAATAATAATAATAATAATAAAAAACTTCTAGTTCTCTAAGATCCTATATTATCCATGAGAGATTTGCAGTTCCTATCGCCATGAGACTCGTTGGGTGGATGATTTAAAAAAAGAAAATGGAATTCTTATTTTATTGACTTCAACATTAAATCACATTATTTTATAACTCTTGTCACTTACCCTACTTTTAATGTCCAATGCTCTGACCTAAAAGAAAGCATTATCTCCTCATGTCCTAGGTCTAGAGAAAGACTGGTCCTTAGCAGTCAACTCTCTGCCCACATTTTTCAACTTTGAGAGGTCAGTATTCAATAATTATTACTTTACAAAAAAAAATAAACTGCATAAAGAAAATATCAGCATCATTTAAAGAATTTAGTCAGGTGTTTTTGTCCAGTTTAGGTCTGCACATTATTCAGTTATAGTGGGCAGTACAAGTGTCACGTGGCTTCAAAATGTCATCCAGTATCGTCCTAAAGATGTTAGCGGATCGAACATGAAAACTGAAATACTTGAGAGCAAATCTATAGCACTGACATGATCACAATTCTAGAAATAGAATCTTATAAACCTTTAAAGTAGAAGCGTCTATCAGTTTGAAAACATTAGTATTTAAATCAAAAAATATACAATATGTTGCTCTGTCATCTTTAAGAAAAATGTTGATTTGGCATCTGTTTCATTTCTTGGATACATGGAAGCACTTCTTATGCACGTTGCCTGAAAGCATTTTAGCAATTCTCTTTGATCTCAGTAACAATTGAATGTAAGCTGATCAAAGCTATTTTAACATCTGTGACTAAAAGAAAAACAAGTTTTGCTGACTGCAATTGAAAAGAAAGCAAAAAGAAAGAGAGAAAAATATTTTCGTAAGGAACATTGTCTTAAGTTTTAACTCCTTTCTTCCTGACCTCATGTATACACACACAGAGTTATGTACTAAAGTGAGAATTCAAATTAAATTCAAAGTAAATTTCAAATTCAAGGCCAGGGCAGCAGAATGGAAAGCATGTCTAGCTTAGAGAATTTTCTCCTTTGGCCATTTTCACCTGAAATCTACCTTGAATTTACCTTAAATTCTCACTTTAGTGAATAACCCTATCATGATTATTCATTAAACACTGGAGTGGAAATTCTCATATTTACTAAAGTGAGAAACGATTGGAATTCAGTCAGGCTGAGAACATTTGCAACAATCATCTAGATGTATACAGTGTCCGGATTAAAAATGAATACATCAAGACGATAGTTGCAAATTTGCTCTGCCTTACTGAATTCGGCCTCACACTGAAGAATGGGTAAAATTCTACATCCTTGACTGCTGTCCTTCTTTTAAAGGAACACTATAGGGTCAGGAACACAAAAGTGTATTCCTGAACCTATAGTGCTAAACCCACCATTTAGTTGGTTTGCCCCCCACTTAGCACCCTTAAAAGTTATTAAAACTCACCTTATTTGCAGCGCTAGCTCCGCCCCCTTGGTGACACCATCAGCATTGCCTATTATTAGCCAATCCAATGCTTTCACAAAGTAGGGACTATTTTTTCTTATGTAGGTTTCCTACGCCTGAACATCTATGACCAGCGGAGGAGCAAAGTATGCTCCATTTCCTGTGGTCATAGAAATTTTCCCACAATTCACACCTTTCCTCCGTTTTCTCTTGATGCCTCCTTTCCGTATTCCCGAACGCTGGCAAAACTACCAAATTTTGCCCTAAAAGAATGAGAACAGTTTATCCATTCATGTTAGGATGCAATTCGGGACTTTGTTTGGATCGGAATTTAATTTGAATGAATGGAATTCCAATCTATTAGTATTACGGTATTAGGGAGTTATCTACCAAAAGTCTGAAAGACCTAATTGGTCTTTCAGCCAAGTTTACTAATACTAAGTAAAGATTACTTAGCATTAGTAAATTCTGCTCCTACTGGCTATATAGCGAGTAGGGGTATGTCTACTAAACAGTGAGCAGCTTGTGGCTGCTCACTTTTGTAAAAAAAAAGCTAATCCCCCACCTGTGCTGCTTGGGTGGGGGCTATTAAACTGAATGGGGGACCTAGCGTCCCACCCCTGAATGAAAATGGAGGGGGGAACCTATTGTATTACCCCCGGCCCCTACCCATGAGCAGTGGGTGTTTGGCCTGAATGACAATTGGGGGGACTTATTGTCCTCCCCCCTTGCCACCACCCATGGGTGGCAAGTGGGGATCCTGAATGAAAATCGGGGGAGAGCTATTGTCCTCCCCATGGCCCCCACCCATGAGTGGTGGATGGGGGCCCTGAATGTAACTGGGGGGAACCTATTGTCCTACCTCTCGACCCCCACCCATAAGTGGTGGGTGAGCGCTCTGAATGACAATGGACGGGGACCAATTGTCCTCCCCCCTGCCCCAACCCATGAGCGGCGGGTGGGGTCCAGGAGGGAAGACAATAGATCTCCCCCATTGTCATTCAGGGCACCCCACTCTTTCAATGAACCAATCAGAGAGTAATTTTACGGAGAGTAATTTGACTTATAATAACACACTGATTGGTTGCTTTTAATCAACCAATCAGAGAGTTATGAGTCAAATTACACAGCATGAGAAAACTCCCAAGAACTTTCGCACGCTGTGTACAATTACTCAGAATACTCTGACTGGTTGGATTCCAAGCCAACCAATCAGAGTGCTGTGACAGGTAAATGTAGAGACTTACCTGTCAGTCTCTTCATTGGCTTGGAATCAACCAATCAGAGCACTCTAAGTCAAATTGCAGGGCATGGTTAGGCTTTATAAGCCTTTCTCCACCCTGCGGAGCTGTCTGCTCGGTGCGCTCGCTGGGAGAAGATGGATTTTTTTTGTCAGGATTTTTATTTTTCTGCGTTTTTTTTTTGCACTAAGGTTTTTTATTTTATTTTCAAACTTCAACGGGTATTTTGGATTTTTATTTGGCCTTTTTTGGGGCTGAAAAAAAGAAGGTTTTAAAAAAAGATTTATTTAGGTATTTAGTTTTATTGTTCCCTTCTCACTAATTTTATAGTGAGGGGGTAGGTAGGGCTTTATTTAATTTTTTATTTTCATTTAGGGCCCCCACCCGCTGCTCATGGGTGGTGGTCAGGGGGGAGGACAATAGGTCCCCCCCATTTTCATTTAGGGCCCCACCCATCACCCATGGATGGGAGCTGAGTGGGGAAGACAATAGGTCCCCCCATTTTCCTTTAAGGCCCCCACCTGCCGCTCATGGGTGGGGGCTGGTGGAGGGACAATAAATCCCCCCCATTGTCATTCAGGGCCCCCACTCGCTACTCATGGGTGGGGGCCAAGGAGGGTGGACAATAGGTGTGTCCCCCATTTTCATTTAGGGCCCCTACACATTGCTCATGTGTGGGGGCCAGGGAGGAGGACAATAGGTCCCCCCTCATTTTCATTTTGGGCCCCCACCTGCTGCTCATGGGTGGGGGCCAAGGGGGACCGTATGTCTCCCATTTAGTTGCATAGCCCCCACTCGCGGGGCATGGGTGGGGACTCGGGGGAGGATACTATGTCCCCCCCACTTGTTAACAGATGCCCCACCACTGGCTGCTTTTAGTCTGGCAGATTTTAATTTCACTTATGCTATTAAAGGGGTCATATTGAACCCCATAGAGTGAGGGAGGAGATGGGGGCTTTGGAAGTTGTGTGGAGCACTGCTCCCTGGAGCTTCTATTTTTACATATTATGAGGAGGGAGCTACACGCTGGTAGCTCCCTCCTTGTAATAAACCGAATGAACAAATGAAGAGGTCTTCGTTCATTTGTTTGAAATTTCTATTCATTTATTCGTCTTTCTGATGAATGAATGAATAGATGAAATTCCCTTTTGAATGCCCAAATGCATGCGCAGGGCATGGGCATGCGCGGGAATTTCACAGTGCTATCTAGTATGGGCAGAAGACGTGTCCCACAGGGACTTCATCTACCCACACAAAGATAGTGGCGCCCAGGACCTAGATCCGGGCACAAAATAAAGATGAAAAAATAGGTAATATGGGGGGCTTAGGGACATTTGAGGGTGACTAGGGGGACAATTAGATGTAGTGGAGTTGGGAGGGGGTTAAAAAAAACTGAATTCAGCCATGACATTGCCGCTTTAACAGTGGCCAAATAAAATAGACTTGGGCTCACCCAGTAAACAGAGGCTGCTACAGCATGCCTCCACTCAGCAGCACAGTGCAGCACACATATAGTATAGTTAAGTGCTGGCCAATGCCCTGACAGAGAGCACTAATCTGTGCTCAAACGGTTAATTCAAGGTTATGGGAGATATTTATTTAAGCAGTATGTCCTGGAAATAATGTCCAGCAGTTAACAGAGGCTGTAGTAGCATGTCTCCATAGAGTAGCACAGTGTAGTATAAATATAGTTGGTGCCTCACCCCAGGTGCACAGGGTATGAACCCATAAGCTCAAACAGTTAATTCAAGGTTATGGGAGGAATCCCTCTAAACAGCTTATATAAATGGTTTAATTCAACATAAACATGCAACCCCAGTAAGACCCAAAAGCCCCTCAAGCTCCAGAAAAGTGAGAGCAAGAAGGGGAGAGGGCAGAAACCAAGAATAAGGTAGAAACACAATAAATAACATAGAAAAGACACTGATGTACACAGTACAGAAGCAAAGGAAAAACAAACAGCAAAGTATATAAAAAATATACATACAGAAACAACCTCAAAAAAGGCAATAGAAACATAAAGTAATGGAAAAGAGTAATACTCTGATCTGTCTGGTTGATGGAGCAGCAAAGAAAGAGGAAGTGATTAGGTCATTATGCCTCATGTACATCCTACTCTCTTGTGATTGGTTCTTTTTTGTGTGTGTGTTTCTTTGCTGCTGTGGAGCTAGTAAAGAGAGATTATGCAAAATATGAAGCCTCCTGTCATATTGTAAAATTGTATGGGTCTTTAATGGCATAAATATAGAATTAATTCGTTTTCATAGGGATTCAGAGTTTGCTAAACAAGAGGAAATAATCTGGAACGGAGTCACCATCCAGTATCGAGATATACAGAGCTTGTAAATAAAGAAAATGTAGTGGTAAACAGGATTCATAATAAGCATTTATATAACTGTCTGGGCCAGTGACTTTATGGGCTTTCAGTGATGGAATTGCCTTTGCTATATATTCCCCTGTAAGCGGCATTGTAGAGAGGAGATTTGTTCACAATTCAAATTTGGGATGGTACTTTACAAGAGGTAAGCAGAGATAGAACTAATCAGATCATCATTAGAAAGCATGGTTAAATAATTTTGTGAATCGTAATTAATATGTCCTGGATATGAGGAGAAGGAAAGGGGGGGGGGGAAGGGCTTGAAGATCTGACTGTTAGTGAAATGGTGGAGAGTAAGATTCCAACAAGCAACATAGAGAGAAAGGGATGACAGTGAGGGATACAAGGAAGGAAATATGCAAAACTGAAATATTAATTGTCTGCTGGCACGGGTGTTAGAGCAAAGCCAACTCTGATATGTTGTCTCTAAGTCTTTACCATGTTTTATTATCTTTTCTCTTGTTTTAGTGGTATGATTGCATCATATTGTATCACTCAGAGATTGCATTTCTTGTTTTGTATTTTTCTTTGCTTTTTACCTTCAGATTAATGACCTAACTTCTCCCCCACCCCTCAGCTAACTCCTTGGTAAGGGCCAACTGAAAGGATGCATGACTATTAGATGTGCCAATATCTACTTGTAGGCACATCACCTAGCTTTTCATTGCTGGCATTTTGGATCTGGACTGCCCATATGGATGGGACTGGTCTGATATGCTTCAGATATCTTCTCTCTGTATTGGCACAAGATGAGCTAAAACCAGCTTGTGATCTGAGCGGGGACTCACCGAAGGGCAGGCTATTCTAGAACAAAATACTTTTTATGTATTTCTCACCCCATTATAGAACAAAATACTATTTCTGTAAAAAAAATACAAACATCACTATGTTTCCGCTCAGCTATTTTACCCTAAAAACATTAATTTCCTTGTCACTTCACCAATATTCCCAGCTTAATGAATAAAGAGTGGAAATGTTGTGCTCTGGTGTTCAACTACAAAATAATGGCTTTTTTTTTGCACATGTAATTCATGCAACTGTATGTGTATAGTTCTTTTCATGTGGAGTGTGTGATAATTTGATTTAACAGACAGAGGCTGTGACATCAAGGAGTGACATCATATATCTCCTTAACCCCTTGTTGTGGTCGTGACCTAAATATGAATATTAAGCTCTTAATACATAATAATTAAGCAATACGGAACAACATTAATATTTTTATAATTCATGGTATTATGGTCGAATATGTGGATAGAAAATACACAAAACGTTGTAATATTAAATGTATATTTAATATAACTATAACAAATAAACAGATGCTAGCAGAATGTCAATTTACTACAATTATGATACAATACAAAACTACAACATATTACTTACAAAAGGTTGCTACATGTTACACAACATTTTACTTACAAGGCCCCAGCCCTTTGGCTGGGGTTAAGTCAGAGCTGGTACTACATCTTAGGTTCAGTCAGGTACAGGCAAAGAGACAGAGTTTTCTCCTCCATCTGGTTTTTATTCAGTGTAAGTAGGCTGGCCTGTGATGTCACTGCCAGAAGCACATGTCTTCCTACACACTCCCCCTAGTGGTGCCCCCAAAGCATTACACTAAATATGCTTTCTTTATGATGTAAAGTCATTAATTAATAAATACCATTACAAACCACCCTTTGACTTATGTCATAAAACAAGCATTTATAAAACCAGTAAATTGTGAATCTTCCCCATTTTAACACTACCTGCCCTACAACAAAACCCACCTTTTGAAGAACGATACCCATTTACCCATTAATTATTACCCATTAACATTTTATTGCTTATATAAATGTTCACCATTGAGCACATGCATTACCAGTTGGAAAATAGGCACATACCCACCCTTATAATAATGAACAACTCAAACCATGTTTTATTAGATTAACCAATGATATTGTGTTCATGTGAGGATGTGTTTTGGAGCTTATTATAGTATTAGACACCACAAACTCATAACACCTATGAATCATGGCACAGACCGACTCGATTTCTGTAGCCTCTGGCTGGTCTGTGTGCCTGGAATTTTCACAAACATTAGTCCTGGAAACTGGATACTCTATTCTTCGACATTCTTATAGAACATACGCATGGAGACAGGGATGAATGAAACAGTTCATGTGATCAAGGACTTTTGTGTGTTTGTGGTCACATTGTTTTGTTTTTTCTTTCTTTATACCATTAACCACCTTGACGTAACAGTTTCCTGCTCCTGATGCATTTTGTTCCGACTCTCACCACTCTTAGCTGCAATATTTTTTCTCCTTACAGCAACAGTTGAGCATAGTGTCCAGTGCTTCTTCTTCTTCTGCTTAAAATATCCTTGCTTGAAAGTTCTTGAATGAAAACACAGGCAATGACGAACACAAACATAAATAATAACTGTGCCAATCATCACAAGTACCATTTGATTGTGGTGTCTTAACCATATTTTTTCCTATGGCGTTTGGATAAATACCTACACACCTCTCTTCACATCCAGCACACTCCTGATTCACAGATAAACACAATATCACTGCTGTATCTACCAATTTAACCCAAACACTCGTTATTACTGCTGCATTTACCAATTTAATCTAAACACTCGTTATCACTGCTGCATTTAACCAATTTAATCTAAACATTAACCAAAACAATTACATTCCTATTTACCACCCTTCTATTTAAACATGTATAGATAACCCAAAATGCCTACTTTCTCTTATCCCTCTTATCATTCTTCTGTTTTTTTTTTTTTTGAACTGCAACCACTCATGCACTTTACACAGACACAAATCAAGCACCTACTGGACAATGGGGTTCCCTCGTTAGAGCCCTCCCACCCCAGTTTGGTTTACACAAAAATACCCCCTGGTCCCTATGGGTCAATTCCCCCCTTTCCCAGGCAAGCATACATACATACATACATACATACAACAATAATACATAAGGGTTTCAATTGCAATACAACCACTAGAAATAAGAGAATAGTATGCACAAAATCATAGCATAGACATGTTAAATAGACAATAAAATAAAACATTCAATAGCTCATCAAAGGTCAACATTTAAACACTGGTCTCCATCTGATATTCTATCTGTGTTCCAATGTCCACCTCTGGTTTCTGCTACATCTGAAAAGGTTAGGAAACAGATCAGGATTACTTTCCTAGTCACTTATAGCGTATACTGCAAATATTTTACTTAGAATATATATATATATATATATATATATATATATATATACACACACACACACAGACATGTAAACACTTTCTTATTTTTTTTTTTTTTACAAGGCTCTTAAAAAAACAATAAGCTAATAGCTGCTTTCTGCATCTTCTCTGCAATTCAGGAAACACATTTCTAGCCAACCTAAACATGTTTAATAACTCTCCACCCTTTGGTTAAATTATAGAGGAGTGAACCACAACACCTCTTCCGCCTCTGAAAGGATATAGGTCAATATGTCTCAAAGTTCAACACTTCTGACAGCTATGAGTGACTCCCTATTAATTTCTAGCCTTTCCACGGACATGCTTGCACCTCGCGGCTAAGGGCCTGCACAACTAACCACCCTGTGATGGCAGTGGCTTTCCGCATGGGGGTGACCGCCCCCGCAAAATTATAGAGGAGCAAACATACAGCAGCCTCTTTTCTGGCTCGATTAAAGGTTCTGGGCCAATATGTCTGCAATTTAACCAGTACACTCACGTATCACTTATTGTATATTTCCTGGTCTCTCAGGAATTTCTATTAAATAGCGTATCCCCTTTCCAGGGCAATATACAACAAAAACTAGTCACCAAGGGTCTCTATGGTCATGATAGGCCACCCTACCACTAGTGTAATACGCCCTTTTTTAAAAATATATTTCCTGGTCTCTCAGAGATTTTGCCTATCCCTTTCCCAGAGCAATATATATAAACAATTACAAATAAGTTACAAAACGCTACTTATAAGTAATACAGGGTTTCAAATAATAATACAGGATAGAACTGCACAACAACTATTGGGTATGCTCCCCCTTATCCGGACACGTTTAAATACCCCCTAGCTCAGGTTCCCCACCCGCTACTGTAACTAAAATCACAGCCCACGTTATGGAGGTTCACCCGCTAGGCAGATACACCCTAATTCAAAGCATGGAAATATTAAAATCAGTTATAGATGGCTTCTAAAATAATATAAATCTTAATCTGAGCCCCTACACTTACTTTGTTAAAAATGCTAACTTGTTAAAATATTCAGACTAAATAGGACAAAGGAATTATTTTACCATTTTTTCAGTTCATTTGTTACCAGTTCCTGCATATGTCCAGTAATTCCTTAGTCCTGGATAATAAAGCTGAAAAACACTCCACAAATTGATTAGTTTAGGCAATTACATTTACAAAACAATGCAGTTTATTTTTTCTCATACAGGCAAGACTACCCACCCCCAACAAGGACAAATTCTCCCCCAGCTGTAGCTGAAAAGCATGGTCACACAGCTGTTAAAAAGGTGGTCTCTCCTTCATGAGTCAAAATCATATATATATTTATACTAATATTCTGTGCATACGCACACATAAATCTATTATTCGCTGAATCTGCTTTACTAAACGTATCTTTTTCTTAACTACTAATTTAATACATTTGTCCAAATCTCTTTTCAACTAGACAAATCCATGAATGCCAAACAAATGTAAATTAGTACACAGACAGGGTCAGATTTAGCAATAAAACCTGGTGAACTAGTTTAGTGAAAAGTCTTTTCCTATGCAAATGGTAGCAAACAATGAAACTAGGCCTCAACTCATTCACACCATGTGGTCAATGGTGGATTAAAATCCACATGGTCAGACAAAAAGTAAAATAGTTTTTTGTTTTATATATAAAAATGACCAAAGGTTGGTAAAACGTAACAAGCAACACAATAATTCATCACTATGTTCTACAACAAGGGATACCTTAAAAAACAAATATCTAATCCCTACCTGCTATCTGCATTCATTCCATTAA
Source organism: Pelobates cultripes (assembly GCA_933207985.1). Taxonomy (NCBI): domain Eukaryota; kingdom Metazoa; phylum Chordata; class Amphibia; order Anura; family Pelobatidae; genus Pelobates; species Pelobates cultripes. Next base: position 327,891,760 of record OW240914.1, on the reverse strand, counting down.
AACCAAATCATCATTCATTTATTCATTTGTTTTAAATATGTTTATTGTCAGCAATATAAACACGGGTGTTGAACTTGGTATCATTCATGCATATAGTTGCCTACGCAGAGGCGTGCACATTGAAAGTGTATATAATGTGAGGCCGACATATTCCAGTTAACTCAGAGTGACACATAGTTGCCTGCGCAGAGGCGTATAAGTCAAAATAAACACGCAATGACAAATATTAGGCATTTATAAGCCTTGCAGGGCTAGACATGCAAAAGGTGGTGAGCTTGCTTGGTATTGCGTTGTTAGGGCGTTGTTGTCAGGTATGTAGTGGCTATTTGGGGTGGCAGTTAGTATCATGTGTTCAGCTATCGGCTCATTAAATGGTGTTAGTGTGGTTCGTTAATAATACACTGTTTTCTTCTGAGATGCCTGTGTTTGCGTATTTACATTTATTCATTTGTATACAGACAGACAATTTACAGTATGATTTAAGCAAAATGCATAACATTTATATTTTCCCCAATAAGCATAATCCTGCCGACTACGCCAAATGTTGTAGTCGTGACCTAAATATGAATATTAATCTCTTAATACATAATAATTAAGCAATACGGAACAACATTAATATTTTTATAATTCATGGTATTATGGTCGAATATGTGGATAGAAAATACACAAAACGTTGTAATATTAAATGTATATTTAATATAACTATAACAAATAAACAGATGCCAGCAGAATGTCAATTTACTACAATTATGATACAATACAAAACTACAACATATTACTTACAAAAGGTTGCTACATGTTACACAACATTTTACTTACAAGGCCCCAGCCCTTTGGCTGGGGTTAAGTCAGAGCTGGTACTACATCTTAGGTTCAGTCAGGTACAGGCAAAGAGACAGAGTTTTCTCCTCCATCTGGTTTTATTCAGTGTAAGTAGGCTGGCCTGTGATGTCACTGCCAGAAGCACATGTCTTCCTACACACTCCCCCTAGTGGTGCCCCCAAAGCATTACACTAAATATGCTTTCTTTATGATGTAAAGTCATTAATAAATACCATCACACCCCTATTAATTAACTGCTTATCACAATGAAGCATTCATAGAGATCTGCGCATGCCTAAGAGACAGACTATGTTTTTCATGCCTCTATCGCCACCAAACAATGTTTAATGAATGATAAGAGCACTGTCTGATCTCACCCTGCAGACACTTCTAAACACCTCCTGTGGGCCACTCCAAACCTGGAACAAATTGCGATGGACCACCATACCATAGTGCTGGACTAGCAACAGTCCATCTACAAATCCTGCCTGCTACATCACTCATGCAGTATTTTGCTAACAGACATCCCAATACACCTCCTGTAATTTAGATACACAGAAGAATGGTGTGAGGTTGCCCTCATGGCCAGCTCTCCAAATGCCATAGAAGTTTCCATCCTTGCATAGGGTAGAATGGTATTTATGTCTTTGTATGGGAAAACAAATTACCTTTAGCTATAGTTATATGAACTTGAATGGAATTCTGAAAATGATTATAGATTTGACATTGCCAAGGGTACAAACAAAGAACAGATAACAAACAAGAAATTTGAATCATTGTCCAAAATGAATTGCTACATTTTACCATCCCTGACATCTAATTTTCAGTTTTATGGTTGAAAAGTGAAGGCCAATGAAATGCGCTTATTCTTTCCATGTGCTCTTCAGATTGAATATATTTGTGTGCTTCTGTCATGTATGAAAAATATCAGTCTGACAAATATTACCTTAGGGAAGCTACGGATGAATCCTTCATTTCCAATTAATTTCAGTAATGGTGATTAATGGGAACACATTAAAATGAAAAAAAAAAAATCTATTTTAATCCGTTAAGTGTCTTGTCCAACAGCACTTGCAAATCAATCCTCCAGTTTGCAAATATATCTGATTAACTTGGGAATAATTTTGTATCAACATTTGTATTCTGCTGCAAATGTATTAAGTGTATTAAATTGATTATGTTTATTGTTCAAAAACATGGATTAATGAAAAAATGTGTTTGATTTAAAACTATTCCCAAATTCATAACATACAATGTTTAATACCTTTACTTTTACATAGAACCTAGAAAGCATTAAATCACATTGTATAGTTTTTGTTAGTTTTCATCAATTTCAACATTATAAGAATTATAGCCTTATGTGCCTCTAACCAGACATGATCCCGAGGACTCTGAAGATAACAGAGATGCTGTGATTGGAGTACTCACCACCAGACCAAGAATGACCATTTGAAAGCTGAGCAAATATCCAGTGGGCCACTATAACTACTGCCAGCTAGGGAGAGCCGGTGATCTCCCACACATGGCAACAACTGTAGGGGTGGAAGAAATTAATTTCAGGTATGTACCAAGGTGGCTCCCAGACAACAACTACTGTACTCAAAGTGTTACAACAAGCACCATGACCTCTTCAATGATTTGAGAGAATGCATGAAAGACAGCACATACATTGCGAATATAGAATTTAGTGTGTAACAAACCTTAAAATAGAAGCAGCTCAAACAACACCTTACTACCCACACCACCAAATACAATCCAACAACAGATATTATAAGTGAAATACTTATAACTATAAGTGGAACGTGTCTTACCTTCTTACAATATATTTGTTGCCGGTGGGATCAGAGTTGAAACTCATAGAAAAATACAAAACACAAAAAAAAACAGTCTATAGTGCAAATGGTACTCATGTCTTTCACAAAACCCCAAATTAAAAGATAGATAACAATAACAATAATAAGTGGATAATACAGGCGCTCACAAATATTTATCAATATAAAAAAATAAATGAAATATAAATTTGGTGTATATCCTCTTTAACCCCTTAACCCCTTCAGGACGGAGTCAATAGTGCACGTTCTGATCAAAACAAAACGTAAACAAAAACTGGAATTTGCGCTATATGTCTGTTCAACCGTAATTCACCGCTGTCACATTAAGTGCCCCCACACTTATTATATATCATTTTGTTCAGGAGAAACAGGGCTTTAATTTATCATTAACTATTCATATATGGAACATAATTTATTATGAATAAAGTTTAAAAAATGTGAGATAATAAGATTTTTTTTTTTTTTAATTTGTATTTCCGTCTGACGTTTTAGCTGTGAATGTCATAATACTGTTAGGTTTTACTGCAAAAAAATGCATATATTTGTAATCAGCGATGTCTCACGAGTACAACAGTACCCCCCCATTAACAGGTTTTATGGTGTTTTGGAAAGTTACAGGGTCAGATATAAAAGGTTCCATTTTCACATTGAAATTTGCCAGATTAGTAATGTTACCTTTGAGACGGTGTGGTAGCCCAGGAATGAGAATTACCCCCATAATGGCATACCATTTGAAAAAGTAGACAACCCAAGGTATTGAAAGTGGGGTAGTTTAGTCTTTTTTAGTAGCCACTTAGTCACAAACACTGGCCAAAGTTAGTGTTCATATTTGTTTTTGTGTGAAAAAAAGCAAAGAACTAATATTTGGCCAGTGTTTGTGACTAAGTGGCTACTAAGAAAGACTGGACATACCCCACTTGCAATACCTTGGTTTGTCTACTTTTGCAAATGGTATGCCATCATGGGGGTAATTCTCATTCCTGGGCTACCATACGCTCTCAAAGGCAACATAACCAATCTGGCAAATTTCAATGTCAAAAAAATGAAATGCAAGCCTTATATGTTGCTCTCTAACTTTCCAAAACACCATAAAACCTGTACATGGGGGTATACTGTTATTCTCAGGAGACTTCACTAAACACAAATATTAGTGTTTTAAAACAGTAAAACCTATTACAACAATAATATAGTCCATAAAAGTTCCGTTCGTTTGTAAAAGATGCAAAAAACGTCACTTTTACTTAAAATATCATCGTTGTAATACAATTTACCAGTTTGAAACACTAATATTTGAGTTCAGCGAAGTCTCCCTAGTAAAACAGTACCCCCTATGTACAGGTTTTATGGTGTCTTGGAGAGTTACAGGGTCAAATATAGTGCTTGCGAATTAAATTCTCTGCACTTTCTCCATGTGTTGTCAGTCATGTCAATGAAATTTTAATTAATCAAATCACATAATTATGTTAAAAGATTACTCAAGATTACTTAAATACATGTAGAATTTTAATATATATGCATTTATAGGTATTTAAATTCTACATGTATACTAATCTTTTATGTAATTATATGTATTTATCTATATATATATTTGCGGTTATTTGTATTTTATATATAGATTGTCATTCTAAGTGTATTTTGTTACCAGTGTGTGTGTGTGTGTGTGTATGTATGTGTGTGTATATATATATATATATATATATATATATATATATACATATATATAAATAACAAAATACAGTTAGAATGAAATTACATATGATTATATAATTTATATTTTGTTTCAATATTTTATTTATTTAATTATTTTGTTTATTATTGTAATTATACGTATATATGTAATATGTGTGTATATATAATATATATATTATATATATGTAATGTCATTCTAAGTGTATTTTAATACTAATACTAATATATGTACTTATATTAATATTAAAATACACTTTGTATGATGTTTTATATATATATATATATAATATACATAAATTATATATATATATATATATATATATATATATATATATATATATATATAAAAATACATTTCTATTTTAATTTTACACATGTTTAATTCTTCTTTTTTTTTTTTTCATTTCCTACCAGCAGGGGGACTGTCTGATATTTTAGACAGTCCCCCTGCTGGCAGATCCACAGCCAGCTATAGGGGGCCACGTGCTCGCTCTTTGAGAGCGATCACAAGGCCCCCGGGGGCCTCATTTGATGGGTGAGGGCTGCCTGGGCTGTCAGGCAGCCCTCCAGAAGAGGATCGAGGCGGAGGTGAGTTCTATGCCGCCGCAACAGCTTTAATGCCCTTTTAATGCGGGACGGCATAGAACGCCGTAACGGCGTTAAGGGGTTAAGGACTAAGCCAATTGTACAAGTTGTGATCAAATCAAAACATAAACAAAACCTTGACTTTGAGTGATATGTCTGTTTAAGCGTAATTCACCCCTTTCATGTTATGTGTACCCACACTTATCATATATCATTTTGAAACAGGGCTTTCATACCACATCAAATATTTGTATATTAAAAATGTGAGAAAATAAGAAATGTTGTTATTTTTTTAGTTCTGCATGGCATTTTAACTGTGAATTTCGCAATACTGTTTGCTGTTACTGCAAAAAAAAGTACACATATTTGTATTCAGCGATGTCTCACGGGTAAAACAGTACCCCCAATGTACAGGTTTTATGGTGTTTTGGAAAGTTACAGGGTGAAATATAGCACATTACATTTTTCCATTTATACACATTTAAATTTGCCAGACTGGCTATGTTGCCTTTGAGACCAAATGGTAGCCCAGCAATGAAAATTACCCTCATGATGGCATACCATTTGCAAAAGTAGACAACCCAATGTATTACAAATGGGGTATATCCAGTCTTTTCTAGTAGCCACTTAGTCACAAACACTGGCCAAAGTTAGCTTTCATATTTGTTTGTGTGTGAAAAATGCAAAAAACTAAATTGAACGCTAATTTTGGCTTGTGTTTGTGACTAAGTGACTACTAAAAAAGACAGGACATACCCCATTTGCAATACCTTGGGTTGTCTACTTTTGCAAATGGTATGCCATCATGCTGGCAATTCTCATTCCTGGACTACCATACGGTCTCAAAAGCAACTAACCAATTCAATGTAAAAAAAAGGAAACTCAAGCCTTATATTTGACTCAGTAACTTTTAAAAAACATCCGTAAAATCTGTACATGGGGGGTAATGTTATACCCAGGAGACTTCGCCGAACACAAATATAGTGTTTCAAAATAGAAAAACGTATCACAACAATGATATCGTCAGTGGAAGCACAGTTGTGTGTGAAAAGTGCAATAAAATGCATTTTTACTGACGATATCATTGTTGTGATATGTTTTACTGTTTTTAAACACTAATATTTGTGTTCAGCAAAGTCTCCCGAGTAAAACAGTTACCCCCCATGTACAGGTTTTATGGTGTCCTATAGGGTTAACTATAGGGCTTGCAAGCCAAATTGTTGTGCAGGTCCCTCAAATTGTAAATAATAAAATGAATTGATTATGTGAAAATATTATATAAATATATTTGTAGAAGTTAAATATATATGTATATATAAATATTTTTTTTTAAATATATTTATAATGGCATTCTAAATGTATTTTGAATTTTATATATGTATATTAATATCAAAATACACTTAGAACAAATTAAAACTGGTATATAATTAATTTTTTTTAAATGTATTTGTTGATTATTTTTATTTTATATATATAGATATATATAATTATAAATTTTATATATAAAATAATGTCATTCTACATGTATTTTAATATGAATATATATATGTATGAAAAAAAAATATATATATATTAATATAAAAAAAAACTTTTATTAATGGTTTATGTATGTTTGTGCATATAAAAGTACTTAAATCATAAATATATATATGATCCAAGTACTTTCATTTACTTTATTAAACTTTTTATTAACTTTATAATCTTTTTTGGAGGCATTAGGGGGACTGCCTGAGAGCTCAGGCACTGCATATGCTGGCTCTTTCAGCCATGTGATTGAGCAGAGGGGATATATATATATATATATATATATATATTGTGACGAAATTGCAGCAGCAACAAACAATATAAGCAAATATCCCCCCCCATACATAAATCAACCCAAAAAGGTGGTGCGCAAAACAAACATAAAAACGTGATGATACTTATATCAAGCTTTCTTTTAAGCTTGTGTTGAACCTTTAAGACAATAATAAAAGCACATCTAGTGCAGAGCTCCTACACACTTTAAAAACATATAATCAGATAAAATCGTATGATATCAAACTCACTGCGTTTGAATGTATTGTGTGCCATCTCACTTTAAGAGCCCTGGAGGGATTAAGCTCTTTGAGATTGGTGCATACACCTGGCATAAACCAGACTGCAGACAGAGACTTTTGGTACTTGTGAAGCCTTTGTGCCAAAATGCCTTTTGTCACTGGATTTTTTGGTGACAAGCTGCCTTTTGCCCCTGGCTGTTGGAGGAGCCTTATTGCCAGCATCCTGCCTCATGACTATGGCCCTGGGTTACATGGCCCTTTACAAACATTATTTGGGCTAATGGATTTATATTGTGCTGCTGCTGGCCCTTTAAGAACTGCATTGTGGCTTATGGACTTGTATTGGACCATGCTGGCCCTTCAAGAACCGTCTGGGGACATATTGAGACTTTGTGTTACAATGCCCCTTTAAGACTTTGTCCCCAGACTGTTAAAATCCTTTGTTCATTGCTATTTTCCACTTGGTTCAGTAAATGGGGCTTACTGAACCAAGTACCACACAGGCGGACCACCCAGAAGTGGAAGTGTGCAGGCAAGTTACCTCCCAGGCTGGGAGCCTGCTGTAGGTAAATTGCTGACCGCTGGGTGGCCGCACCAAATTCCAAATTCATGGAACTGAAATCGGCTACACATTTCAATGAACACCGCTGACCCTTACCTTCTCCTACACTCTGTTTTCAGCTACAGAGTCCCGTTCGGCAGTTTGAACTCACTGTTATACTGAGACAAATGCACGAACGGCCTCATTCATGCATTCGAATGGGACTTAGTCATGTTCTGCATAAAATTAACCGGCCGCACAGCCCAAATCTATGGAACTGTTTTGGGCAGGAAAATGTGCTTGCGGTCGGTCATAAAGGACTTCCGTCTAACTTTTTATCTACTGGATGGATTTGTCTGATTTTTGAAAGTGTTTATATTTAAAGTGTGCTGATTCTGAATATGTCATTTTTATGGACGTATATTTTTAAAGTTACAGTGTATGTATAAAAACTGTATTTTTCCTGCCTGTGATAATTACGTTAACCTTTATTTCACAAGTAGAATTAAAACAATTTAAACAAATCAAATATTTACCTGGAAGATGTTCTGTAACGCTTCAATCTGTAAGCGTTTCTTCCCCTCTCAAAGTCTTGTCTCACCTCACATGCATGACGCGTTTCTCTTTTTACCCCCGGAGCTTTTTCAAATGCTGAAATTAAAATTTAAACTCACATGGAGTGGAAAAAAGAAGAAAAAAGGCTGCGCACTCAGATAAAATTGGAATAAAATAAAAAAGTTATTTTTAAATAAAATATTAATAAAGTCCAATTGGAAAGAAGGAAAAGTCCAATATTATTGTCCTTACAGATAGTCTTTGCTGTTGACGTCTTCTACTTTGTAGTGAGTCCACTTATATGAAAGATAAAAAGAGAGAGGGGGACAACCAATAGTGTAGTATGTAGAGTTCTAATATGGATGTGTAGAAATAATAATATAAAACTCACATTTATCAGAGCTAATGTCCTAGCTCTGGAATAAAGCGCATACGGCGGTTTGATCCCCGCTTATGGGATATAGATGGGTTCCTCTCTGTGATACGTGTCCAGTTTCTCGAAATAAAAGAGACAGCCAATAGTGCTCACTGTATAGCAATATTGATAAAATAATAAAAGAATGTACTTACAAAACCAGAGCAGACCAACTGCTCCGTGATGACAGCTTGGGTGGATTGATCCCCACCTTGGATTTCTTTAAATGCAGGAAACTTCCAGGGGTTTTCAGGTTTTTTTTAAAAACCAATAAAAATAATAATTAAAAAGCCAGGGTAAAAAGAGTATTATGTGTCTATAAAAAAAGATTATTGGCACAAACAAATGACCAAAAAATACTTTAATATATTTACAAACACAATAATTAAATATCCATAACGCGTTTCGTCTAAGACTTTATCAAATGGAATAACAGATGATACCTGGCTTGTAGGTGTTATATAGGAACATAACTCATTTGAATTTGGCGCCAAAAATTGGTCCGTCCAATCAGAAACAGAATCACATTTAAAACTTAAAATATGTTCAAAACTTAGTCAGTATACAATTTATAGTAATATAACTTGTTTCTAATGGTTAGAAATCAAAAACGAGGGTTGGAAAGTATAATTTAGAACATTTTAAAACAATCACGTGACATACGGCACTTCCGCATTTCGGAAGTTTTCGCCGCAATGCCTTATGGGAAATGTAGTTAAAAGTTAGCCGCGACCGGCGGCCGCATACAGAAAAAAAAACAAAAACAAAAAAAAACGATAATCATACATAACCTAAGGAGATTTAGTGCCTTGGAGGCATTTTCATTGTAGAGCATAGATTATAAGTTATAAATAAAACAGGTAGGCAGGGGGGCACATAACTAATACATTACTTCCTCAAAATGGAGGTTTTTGCCCAAGTGCAACCTGGGAAATGTAGTTATCTTTAAAAAATAAATAAAAAGAATAAAAAATGAAGTATGGAAGTTTCACCATTGCAAATTAAAATAAAGATATACAAAATAAGAACTTAATTTTTAAAATACTGGCAACATTAATACAATAAAAATAGATGTATAAAAAGGGATTGTATACATAAAAGGAATATATAAGCCATTCATATTATAGACAGCAATAAATAATACAAATATTATTTAACATAAAAGTCATAAAAAATTGTGTAAATCAAAATCAGCATTAAGACCATGGGGTATAAGAGTCTAAAGTTTATACACCCATTCCATCTCGGTTTTTCCAAGCAGTTTTTTTATGTCACCTCCACGCCAAGAGGTAAAGCATTTTTTTATACCAATGCATTTTAATAGGCGTGGGTCCTTATTGTGCATAATAAAATGTTTGGATACTGTATGATTTAAGTATCCATTTTTAATATTTCTGCAATGTTCGCTTAGCCTTATCTTTAAGCACCTTGTGGTCATCCCCACATATTGGAGGCCACATGGACACTCAAGCAGATAAATAACATTTTTCGTATTGCAGCATATAAAATCATAAATATTATACACTTTTTTTGTCTGATTGGACATAAAACTTGAGACTTTTGATGAAATAAAATGATCAGTGGTTTTGCATACAATACATTGTTTACATCTATAAAAACCCTTTGTCTGGGGAAAAAAAGACAGATTTTTGGGAGGAGATTTTTTAGTAAAATTAGTAGTTAAAATAGATTTAAAATTGGGTGCTCCTCTAAAAACAATATTTGGATGAACAGGTATAATAGAGCTAAGTATCTCATCATGTTTGAGTATATGCCAGTGTTTTCTTATTATTCGTTTAACATCTTTACTTTTATTATTAAAATTAAAAATAACTGGGAGTACTATTGGTTCATTGTTTTCTTTGTTTTTGTATGTTAAAAGTTCTTTTCGTTCCTTTTGTTTGACAGTATTTATAGTAGTGTTCAATTCTGATTCTGAATATTTTTTTTCCATGAATTTATTTTTTAAAAAATCCGCTTGTTCATTAAAATCTGTAAGTTCTGAGCAATTTCTCCGGAGGCGTAAAAACTGGCTTTTTGGAGCACTTTCAAGCCAGGGCTTATAATGGCAACTGGATCTGTCTATAGCCGTATTTACACATACTTTTTTAAAAAATGTTTTTGTTTGGACTTGTCCATTGTTGATAAAAATATTAAGATCTAGAAAGTTTATGGATTCTTTACTAAATTCGTGTGTAAGAATAATGCCCCTATTATTGGTATTTAAATGATTAATAAAATCAATAAGATGGTTCTCTTGTCCATCCCAAATAAAAAAGAGGTCATCTATGTATCGAAAATAAGAGACTAGGTTTGCCCGCCATTGGTGATTACCCCAGATGGCTTCAGATTCCCAGTTAGCCATAAACAAATTTGCATAACTGGGGGCAAACCTAGTCCCCATAGCAGTACCCCTTTTTTGCAAGTAAAATTAATCTAAAAACCAGAAATAATTGTTATTTAAAATAATATTTATACCTTCTATTATAAAATCTATTTGGATATCGGGAATCCTAGCTTCATGAATTAAAATTTCTTTTATAGCTTGACAGCCAATGTCATGAGGAATAATAGTATAAAGAGACTGTACGTCGCATGTGACTAGTATAAAACTATTTTTCCAAGTAAAATCATTTAAAAATTTTAAAAGTGACATAGAGTCTTTTAAATAGGATTTCATGAGTTTGACCGAAGGCTGAAGAAGGGTATCAATATATTGGGAAAGGTTACATAAAAGAGAACCTATCCCAGAAACAATAGGTCTACCCGGGGGGTGTTGCTCATTTTTATGAATTTTGGGGAGAAAGTAGATGACAGGAGTAATCGGGAATTTTTTGTTTAAAAAATTAAATTCATGTTTGTTTAAAATATTTAGATTAAGACCTTTGTTTAAAAAATTAAGTAAAATAGTTTGTATATTTTTAGTAGGGTCAGATACAAGTTGTTCATATATTTTAATATCTTTCAATTGTCTGTGAGCTTCATCAATGTACATTTTGCTAGACTGAATGACTACTCCACCTCCTTTGTCGGCTGATTTAATAACAATGTTTTTATCATTTTGGAGTTCTTTGATTGCCTGTCTTTCGGCATTTGTGAGATTATTAATATCATATTTCTTATATTTAATTTTTTCTAAATCTTTGTGAACAAGTTTCTCAAATAAAAATGCCTAACAAGGCTGAAACGATCACCTGGGGTTGCTGTATCTCTCGTGCAGAGAGAACTTGCTGGCATTTTGGATCTGGACTGCCCGTATGGGTGGGATCAGTCTGATATGCTTCAGATATGTTCTCTCTTTAATGGCACAAGATGAGCTAAAACCAGCTTGAGTTCTGAGCGGGGACCCACCAAAGGGCAGGCTATTTTAGCTGCTGTCCGTCCTCAGAATACTCTTGCGACCTATTTTTTGCTCTCTATGTAAATCCCTGGCTCCAAGGTTATTCAACCAGTGTCAAATTTTGGAGTGACACCTCTCCTCCTCAGTCTTGGATCCTCAATATAAAGTGCTTGCGACGGTGCTTAAGTAATCTATTTTATTAGTATATACAAACAATACTATATAAAATAATAAAAGATGCACTTAGACTAAAGTCCAGCCTTATAAAATTACCAAAACATATTTCACTGTGTTCAGTTTCCTCACTTAGCATGGATCTAATAGTGTCCTCTTTCATATTTAAATAATCCTGCCCAAAACGCGGATGTCATGTGGGCAATCATTGTCTGTTCACAGTCATCTATGGACATCCTTCCCTTCCTTAATGGCGTCAGGCGCCATTCCTAGAATAGGAAGACTGGGAGCTTGTTACACCACTACAAGCTGCCAGAACATGCACACACTGCCGCTCGTGGTAACCGAAAGTGATATCACGTCTGCCTTATGAAAGTCCTGTATCTTGATGAGGGCATCACACACAATATCACAAAGAGGCCCAAACCACCATATTGAGGTTGGGCATAAGTTTCAAAACACATAGAAAAAGAGGAGAAAGAGAACTTTGTTTTTATTATGAATAGTTATGAAATGGACAAGGAAAAATTCTATCTGACAGAATGAAGGGCATAGGAATATACAGATAAAATACATAACCTTATTGGGCAATTTTTATTGAGTTCCAGACAGGGCCGATGCAAGGATTTTTGGGTACACAGGCAAGATGCCTCTCTCTGCCCCTCCCCCACCAAAAAATAACATCTTCACCTATGTGCCTCTTAACGATCCCTCTCCCCCCTTGTTCATTAGTGGTCCCCTCCCTTCCCTGTCCCTTAGTGTTCCTCTCACCTCTCCCCTCTTTTCCCTGTCCCTTTGGGTTTCTCTCCCCTCCCTGTCCCCTGGTACACCCTCCCCACCCCCTTAGTGGTCACACTCCCCTTCCTGGTGTGCCTCCTACCTCTCTTGTAGCGTTGTTGAGCGGAGCAGATCCCATACAGGAGCTTCAGTTTTCTGTACCCGGCCTGACTGACAGGAAGTGCTCTCTCAGTGAGCACCTCCTGTCAGTCTGGCCGGGTACAGAAAACAGAAGCTCCTGTACCATGCTCCGCCATGCTACATTCAGTAGTGTATACACACTGACAGTCACACACACACTCAATGACAAACACACAGACGTCACTGACAGACACAGACTCACTGATCTGACACACACTCAGTCATTGACAGAAACACACACTGACAGACACACACTGATTGATACTCATTGACAGACACACTGATAGTCACACACAGACTCAATTACAAACATACTCTCACTGATTTGACAGACACTCACATTTACACACTGACAAACACAGACTCATACACTGACAAACTCACTCATACACTCACATGCACACACATGCACACACATACACTGACATGCACACACACTCATACAATCACTCACAGACACACACACTCACTCACAGACACACGCACTCACTCCCAGACACACATACACAAACACACAAACACAATCACACAGACACTCACTAAATATTATTTTTATAATTAAACATTTTCCGCCCAGCCTCCCTATCAGGAGAGCTGGCGTGGATCTGTCCCTAGGGTCCAGTGTGGCTACTGGGAGGCGTGCGGCTGTGGTATAATCAGAGGCAGTGAGGGAGCTCTAATCTCCCTGCTCTGCCCCCTTGCCAGCTGTCTACTGATGCCAGGAACCAGAATATGATGTCATATTCCGGGTCTCACGGCATCAGCAAATGGCGCGCGAGGGAACAGAGCAGAGACATTAGAGCTACCTCGCCTCCTCTGATTATACCACAGCAGCGTGGTCCAGAAGGTGGCCTGGCAGGAGGGAGCACTTCCCTCCTGCCGGTCACTGAAATCTTGCGCCCCCAGAAGCGGTGCACCCTAAGGCGGCCGCCTGTGCCGCCTTATGGACGTGCCAGCCCTGGTTTCAGGTCCTAATATACAATAACAATGTGGAGAGGAGAGGAAAGGAAAGTTGAGGAGAGTAGGAAGAATAAGAAAAGAAAGGGAGAAGGAATAGAAGATAGACAGAAGTTAAAGACATGAAAAAGATGAGTTGATGAGGAAGCAGAAAAAGGAGAAACAGGTTGGGCAAAGGGCCATGTCCAGACTAGTGACACATAATGCTTAGGTGGAATTATCTGACTTAACTGGGTGCTCAATAATAAAAGCAATCCAGGGCAACCAAGTTGCAACATACCTTTTCTGGGACTGATTGAGATTTACTGTGAGAGCTTTCATGGAATTGACCTTCTCAACTCTCCAAAACCAATGGAAGATCCCTGGCATACTCCGCCGTCTCCAATAAAGCAAAATCAAACTCCTTGCTGTGGTCAAGACAATCTGAGTGAATTCTTGTAATTTTGCAGAGGAAGTGTGGGATAGTTAAGCAGAACTGCAGTATCAATTCCTTTTTTGGTTATTTTTATTATATAAAACTTTGAGTATATTTGACATTTAGAAAAGCAACTTTGTAGAGCACAAGTAAGCTAGTAAAGCAATTTATTTATAGACTGTAGTCGATAGTCATTCATCATTAATTATAATAAACACTAGATTGTTGATATATTTTCTACATACAAGGAACACATTTTGTGTAAAGGGTTATTTATCTAGCTGTGAGGATGTTACATGGTCTCCTTATTTAATTTTCTAACTTGAAGTGTAAATATTTTAGCAGACAAAATAATTTTTGTCATCTCTGCACTAGTGTTCCTGACGCCTTCCTGAAACATTAATCAGCTCTAGACAAAATAAAAATCAATAGATCCCTGAAGCACTGGCTTGCAAAATCAAAAATAAGTGTTATAAAAGGACTTTGCAGTGTGTTCCTTTCTAACAGATTACACTGACATTCTGTTTGTGTATGCAGACACATGTATCTAAAGATATAGATAGATAGACAGAGATAGATAGACAGATATAGATAGACAGACAGATAGATAGATATTGAAAGGCTCTGACTCATGAATTTTATATTAATCATTTATATTCTTAGATGTTTGATTCCTACAATGTCATGCTGTGCACTATATATCTTTCATAATGCCATGGTGAATGTATCACTGATATCAAGATATAATGTTGTGCAGAGAGTTGATCTTTAATTAACTCATTCCCCCGGTTTATAGTAATTTTTGAGCACTCTTGAACATAACATGGTGCAGGAAAATACCCCCATCATCTCACATATTCCACTGCAAACATGACATATTCCACTGAGAACATTGCAGAGAGAAAGATGAAATGACAAGTAAAGGACTTTATTCCAACTATAAAAGCATTCCTTGCTCGCATTTAAAGAGCATAAACAGAGACCATTATACCAGTTGTTATAAGTTTATCTTTATGGCCCCACTGACCCCATTAAAATGTTTTCTCATACCTGTGAGTCACCTAATTTCTGGGTTCTAGGTTGGGTCCTGTCAAACAAGTCACTCTTTAGCATGGCGTACCCATTAATAGTATTTTTGCCATCTGTTTCACTTGGAAGATAAACCATAAAAGATGATAGGAGTATTTTATAGCACAATTTTATGTTCAAAAGTGCTCAAAAAGTACTATAAACTGGGGGCAGGGGCGTATTAGCCGTGAGGCAAACAAGGCATTTGCCTTGGGCGGCATTTTTCAGGGGGCGGCAAAAAAACGCCGCCCCCCAACTGCCCAGGGCAAATGCCTAGTTAGCCTTGCGGCTAACGGACATGTCGGGTGGCGCTGGCTGATGGGCGGGCGGCTGGCGAGGGAACTCTTCCTCTGAGCGGTCTGCTCAGCTCCCTCGCGCGCCGCAGAGTGAGGCTTGGAGCCGGAATATGACGTCATCAACCCGGCTCCCAGCCTCACTCTGTGGCGCGTGAGGGAGCTGAGCGGTGAGCTCAGAGAAAGTGCTCCCTCGCCAGCCAGCCCATCAGCCACTGGGCCACCATGGAGAAAGAGGATTTCCCCCCCAGCATTCCCAAAGGTAAGGAGGCTGGGGGGGTTAAATAAAAAAAAAAATATGTTAATGTGAGTGAGTGAGTGTGTGTGTCTGTTACTGTGTGTGTGTCTGTTACTGTGTGTGTGTGTCTGTTACTGTGTGTGTGTGACTGTTACTGTGTGTCTGTTATTGTGTGTGTCTGTTATTGTGTGTCTGTGACTGTTAGTGTGTGTGACTGTTACTGTGTGTGTGTGTGTCTGTTACAGTGTGTGTGTGTTTAGAAGGCGGGGCGGGGGGAGGGGGGAATTAGTTAATTAAAGATCAACTCTCTGCACAACATTATATCTTGATATCAGTGATACATTCACCATGGCATTATGAAAGATATATAGTGCACAGCATGACATTGTAGGAATCAAACATCTAAGAATATAAATGATTAATATAAAATTCACGAGTCAGAGCCTTTCAAAATCTGTCTGTCTGTCTGTGTATCTATCTATCTATCTATCTATCTATCTATCTATCTATCTTTCTTTCTGTCTGTGTATCTATCTATCTATCTATCTATCTTTCTTTCTTTCTTTCTTTCTGTCTGTGTATTCTTTCTAAAGCCTATTTTTAGTCACCTAAAAACTTTTTAGCGCAAAGCTGCTGATGGGAACAATACTGTCACAGGTGTATGTCAGGCCTCTATTTAAGAGTCCTCAACAAAAGTAAACTGTTGAGACAGGAGACAACATTGGAATTCCACTGTGACTTTTCTGTTACACTTCATTAAGGTGGATGAAATGGGATCAATTTCAGAAACGTGATGAAGTAGTAATGAAGAGAGACTGATGCATTACAGAGAATTCTTCACAAGTGACGTTTTCATCTAGATCTAGGTCCAGGGGACTCTGTAGGCTTACTTACTCTCCACATAATTGCAGTCATCACTGTTGCCATTTATTTAACTCTTCCATCAGCTTTAAAGTTCGTACTCGGGAAGTTTAGAAAGTATAATTACATTACAGAGAGTGCTCAGGCAAAAAAAGGTAATTCCTTGATCATTTTCATTTAAAAAAAAAAAATCCACTATGAAGATTATAATTAACAAAACATAGATGACCTTAATATACTTGTTGAATATATTTTTAGTTGTCTTAATGATTAATTTCAGTCCGGTTTGGATGAGTAAATGAGCTCATAAGCACACTGCAAGATGTAAAACGAATGACCCAGTCACAAGAACAAATCCCTAGCAAATGCCCTTCTCCTTTGAAAACAGAATAGTACAACTATACTCATATTCAACCAATAATCCACTATTGAACTGTTAGTGATACATTCCTCACTTCCAAGGATGAAGACAGAATGTATTTTTGTCTCTTGTTTGTTTTATTTTGATGTTTGATTGACATAATTCTATAACAGCAAAAGACCAAGCATTGGATGTAGCTTCAATTATGATCTTTTCATATATGTGTCACTATAAGGACCATTAATAAAAAAGAGAGATGCTGAATGTGCATTAATGCTGAACTGAAGTGCACCTATCAGGACTTTGACTCACGTCAGTCTGACCATGCCAGAACTTCTCCACTCAAGACTCTGCTTGTCACTCAAAGTAATATGAAATAATTATCCGACAGAGTCACTGAACAGCAATGGAAGGAAGGCATGCATCCCAATAGGAATGCTTCTCAAGGTTTGTCTAAAATAAAAAATAAACGCAGAACACTATAAAACAAATGTTACACATTGTGTGCCCTGTGCACTTAATCGTAAGCAACCAGGAAGTAAGACAGACACAATAAATAAGTGAGTAAACAGTCAAATGAAAGAATTAGTGATACAAATGACAATTGTGCTAAATAAAGTTAAAATGTGCAGTCATTGCAGTTATATGTTCATATAAAGTACAGTTAAATGTGCATACAGAAATTAAATACAGGTGTGCTCAAATGTTTGCATACCCCGGCAGAAATTGTGACATTTTGGCATTGATTTTGAAAATATGACTGATCGTGCAATTTTTTTTACATTTTATTAAAGGATAGTGATCATATGAAGTCATTTATCATCACATACTTGTTTGGCTCCTTTTTAAATCATAATGTTAACAGAAATAACCCAAATGGCCCTGATCAAAGGTTTATATACCCTTAAATGTTTGGCCTTGTTACAGACACACAAGGTGACACACACAGTTTAAATTTGGTTAGTTGGTTAATTTCCCATACCTGTGGCTTTTTAAATTGCAATTAGTGTCTGTGTATAAATAGTCAATGAGTTTGTTAGTTCTCACATGGATGCACTGAGCAGGCTACATATTGAGCCATGGGAGCAGAAAAGAACAGTCAAAAGACCTGCGTAACAAAATAATAGAACTTTATAAAGATGGAAAAGGGTATAAAATAGCCTTTAAAAAGCCAGTCAGTACTGTTCAATCACTTATTAACATATGAGTTTACATGCACATTCATGGACACGGCTCGTTCTGTTTTCCAGCGTATTGAAATATGTTAGTGCATATTTGTATGTTTGTGCACTTTGGCGGGGCAATGGATGGTGGAACTTTTGATGGAATTCAGGATCTGAGCTAAGGGTGGATATTGTGATAGTTTGGGCTGTTGTGATTAAGATCATTTTGTCTCTACATCACAACCTCCATGACGCAGCGGTAGCCGTGGTCTTTTACTAGAGTAAAAACTAACCTTTGCATAAATCGGTGGGTGAGAAAGAATGTTATCACAGAATAAAAGCTGTAGACTATAGGCTAGGCAGGCCACAGAGAATGCAACCATCACCTATTTACTGTGAATTGTTAACTTACAAAAGTCCAGCATTCTGGTAGATGAAATCAATTTTAATTGGTCAAATAAACAAAAATAAAAGCTATAGTTAGATTCACTTTAGAAGTTAATTAAATGCAGGCTGGAATTGATTTGACACTGAGACATATTTGGGTTGGAAGAGCACTAGGTACAAAACCAAGGTTGACTAGTTACATTTTGCATTAGGTTCACAACAGTGACAACTCAGTAATCCTAGCTTTATAAAAGTTACCACTAATGCCAGTAAGGCTGGAAAAAAACAAGCTTTGTAAACCAAAGGGCATGCTTTGGAACAAATTACTTGTGGATATGAACATTTTTTTCCTCTCAAAAATGGTGTACAATTCCTTTGGGCTGAATATACTGTTGACAGGACTTGGTTACATTTTAGATTTCAGCTTTTAACTATTTAATGCACAGTATTACACTACCTTATGCCCCAAATCAGTGTGGCTATTGCTGTTCTCATTCACTGTTTCATTGCAGCTCTTGCTGTCCCCTTTTGAGTCTCTTACAAACAGCCCTTGTGCCTCTTGCTGCCCTCCCCCCCCCACCTTTTATGTGTCTAATTGCCCCATTGACCTTTCTTTGTAGTTTGGTGCAATGGTACATAGAGTGATTGGTGAGAAGGGAGAGCTTTGCCAATTGGACATTACACCAAAAATTGCACTGGGTGACAGGATACAAGGCAAAGGCAGTTTTTTTACCCGAAATTTTAGAGTAAAAAATCTGTGTCTTATATTCTAGAAAATATGGCATTTGATGAACATTTTTATTTTTTATTTCAAGATATTGTTTTTAAAGAAAGGTGTGCAATATGACTGAATAGGCTGCGGTGCCCTTTGCATTATAACAATATTCTCTTATTACCAATTATCCTGGTTGTTCAGTTTCTATTTTCAATACAATATAAAAATAATTTATAAAGTGTATCTTTTGATATATGTGCGGAAAATTCTTCTAATTATTTACATTTGCATTGTGGTAAATGATTTATATATATCTTAAAGTTCATGTATTTACATTGTTTTGCATTACTGCTTTTTTATAACTGTCGGAGGAGAAGAAATAATGAAAAAAAAATGTTACTTTTCAATTATCTTTCTTTAGCACTATACCATGAGCATATATATAGAACCAAGGACTGTGCTCTCAGCAATAAATAGATAAACAATTGCTCAGGTGCTTCACGGTCTACGAAACACACAGGAGAGCACTCATGGGACATACTAGAAAGGCAGTTGTTTTTTTTAAACAAATGAAAAGCAGGCAGTAGCAGTTGATGTCTCAGCCTTACACATATTTATATATATTTATATATATATAAAAATATATAAGTTATATATAATGGAAATTAAAGTGGAATCACAGTGTACTCTGTGAACAGGACAAAGAAGACCCCGGGAAAGCAGAACTGCTTTGAGAAACAGTTGTTAGGACTCTGATAAAAGCATCTGGTGTGTCTGTAAATAAATGAATTAAATTGTCATGACCGAAGAGAAATTACACAAAAGGAAAAAGGAATAACAGGGTAAAAAAAAAAAAAGAAATTAAAGAAAGCAGAAGAAATAGCAATCAAACTTTAAAGGTCATTCCAACTGCACTGTGAAAGGAAAACACAAACTATACGATGAATTAGCTATACTGATTTACTAAAATTCCATAAGTGCCAAGCTGAATAATAATATTGCAATGTAATGATTACAAAAAAATATAAAGTTTCATGGTGAACAAAGTTATGTTATCAATATGTAATACTAAATATTTATCAATTACCAACACTATCCAGCTCAGTTTTGGGACAGCCAGGATACACGTTATATTAGAGGAGAAACAGATAGACTAGTTTCTACATTTAGCACTTAGAGATCTTTCATATTATAGATAATTTTTTCAAGGAAATTCTGCCAGCATTGTGTTAGCTTAATTAGTCCTTTCTTGGCAGACACAATGAAACTCCTGGTGTGTTATATTTGTCGTTATGAGGTTGTGAGAGACAAAATTGCGTAGATCCATTAGGAGGTGAATCAGGAATCATATTGGGAAAAGGTTACTACAGTTGGCTACTCTGTGTCTTTCTAGGGAGAATTTAACTTTTTCTTGAATTCAAAAATATTAGTTTCTATTGAAGTGACGGAAAAGTGTTCTGTCTTAGTAAATGAAGCAAATGTGGACAATATGCCAGTTGCATTCATTTCTTTAGTGATTTCTTTAGTGATTCAATAAAATGAGAATTTGAAGTAAATTTGTATTAATATTATTTTTTGAACAGAATTTAAAATTTAAGCCCAAACTAAACAAATTGGAAAAAATATCTAATTCAGCCATACTTTCAGTAAACCTCTGAAGCCTTGAATTTGTAATTCACTTTGAATTCACTTTAAATTCTCACTTTAGTGATTAACCCTGTTAGTTTTGAATCTTGTTTGAGAATCTTGTTTGCATGTAATGGATATCTTAATGGTCAGGGCTAGCAGCTAGGAAGCGTGGTCTAACATCAAGCCGAAGGCCAGCAGCAGGAATATTCATAAACTGGAACAGGCATCCAGAGGTCAAAACGAGACCAGGGTCAAAGCCAAAAATCAAAAGCCAAGAAATCTCTCAGAAAAGGATCCAGAGATCAAGAACCAGGAATCAGGACACTAGGAAACTGGGACAAGCACCAGAACAACCAAGCACTGTCCAATTGCAGTGCTTGGGAATTTATAGGGCAAACTGGTCTCTTCACTAGCCCCCACCCCCTATAGACAGAACCCCCAGTGGCAAGAAAGGAGGAACCAGTACAAGGTGCCATCTTGGCTGTGTCAGAGCACCCCTGCTCTGCCCCTGAGCGATCTCACATGTCACTTGGGTGTCCAAGTAGTGGTGCCATCTTGCCTCAGTGGCATCAACCTCGATCCTGGAGCCAATGGTGGTCACCAGATTTAGACAGCGGTCATAACTGCAGCCCTCAAAGACCGCTTGGAAGGAACCGTGATATAGTGTTAAGAATACATGTGTGTATTCCTAACATTTTTGAGTTCCTTTAATGTCTCAGAATTATGTGCAAGAAAACTCCATAGGTTACATGTACACACATACATACACACAGACAAAATGTATTAAATCCTGTATAAAAATCAATAGGTTTATGGATTATTGTAACTCTCTCCTAATAAGTCTTCCCACAAGTCATATTGCCCTGCTACAGTCTGTAATGAATGCTGCAGCTGGACTGATTTTCCTCTCCTGTCTCTCCTCTCATACCTCACCCCTCTGTCAGTCCTTACATAGGCTTCCTGTATCCTATAGGAGTCAATTCACCTATTCACCTATAAAACACTGACCAATTCTAGTCCCTCCTATATTTCTTCACTGATCTGCAGGTATGCCCCTTCTCGGTCTCTCCGCTCTGCCCATGACCTTCTCCTGTCTGCTGCTCGCACCCATACAGCCAACTCACGCTTGCAAGACTTCTTGCGGGTGGCTCCTTTCCTTTGGAATAGCCTGCTTATGACCATCAAGCTCTCCTCTAGTCTTCAATCATTTAAAAAGTAC
This sequence comes from Pelobates cultripes, assembly GCA_933207985.1. Lineage (NCBI taxonomy): Eukaryota > Metazoa > Chordata > Amphibia > Anura > Pelobatidae > Pelobates > Pelobates cultripes. The sequence goes on along the minus strand of OW240914.1, from coordinate 327,869,544 downwards.
CTCAAAATCCATCTCTTTAGGAAAGCTTATGGCTTCCCAGAGTAACCTCTACCTCACATACCTGTCCCTTGCTCTCTCCTAAAGGGCAGCACTCTATTCTCTGCTTCACTCAACCTTGTTTGATTGCTACCTCCTGTCCTGTTGGATTTTACACCTCACCTTGTATAGACTGTTAGCTTGTTTGAGCAGGGCCCTCTTCAACCTATTGTTCCTGTACGTTTTTGTAATTGTCTCATATATCGTTAAATCTCCCCCTTTGATAATATTGTAAAGCGCTACAGAATAATATTGTAAAGCACTATATATATACCACTAATAATAATAATAGGTGCAGAGGAGACTATAGCTGCAATGTTAGCTAATCCATAAATATACAGCACAAATTTAATATATAGAGATGATTAAAATTACCACTTTCACAAGCAGTTTTAACATGTATCATGTAACTAGTATTTAAGATTCAAAATGAAACATTCAATAATTATTTGTTAAAGACTATTTTCCGTATATGTAGCTTATGTGAATCATAGTGAATTCCTCTTCATATACTAGTTAACTGTAACAGCCCAGATGATGTTCATTTATATAACATGTTGGATGATAGACTTCTGATTAATTATAGTTATTACAGCTATGCGTGAGAGTTTATATAACACAACATTTGTTAGGTTACAGTAAAGAAAGCTTTATTTAATAAAAAAGACAAATAATATCAATTTCACAATTACATGATTATATGTTACTTGTATTTCTAAAATTATATTGCTGCCATTGAAGTCAGAAGGGATGCCATGAACATCATATGTTGTAATTAGATTTTCTGAAAGCATTTGACAAAGTTCTGCATCAGAGGTTAATGAATACAAGGCAGTTTGATGGAATAAAAAATGACAGATTGAATTGAACACTGGCTGGCTTCCAGAATACTCAGGTAATCTAAAAATGAAATCTCTTTTAAACCATATTCTAAACACGATTTTGGGGTAATAAGAGTGTCCATCGTTTTTTTTAGGGTTTTTTTTTTTTTGCTTGCTTGGTTTTTTTTTTGGATTGAATTGAGATTTTCCAAAAAGTTGTTTAATTTTTTTAAACGACAATTTATTTACAATAATCTATTTAACATTTAACATTTATTTTACCAGAAATAAAAAAAAGAAAGAGAGAATGAAAATTATTTGTTTTATTGACGGATGAATTCTAACAATACGTCTATGTAGTAAGTTAAATGTTTTGTTTTCCAAAGTCACCATAGATATAAAAGTTTGTTTTGACAGACAGGTAGATTGACCACGATTCTGAAAGTAATGAGATCTCCAAGGCCAGTAGGCAGATCATGGAATTTCGCTTAATGTTTTATCCAGTTTAAAACTTTAGAAGGTTTTATCACTATATTTTCTGTGGTTTGAGTGCAAAACTCTACAACATACTCTCTCACAAATAAAATATATATTTCGAGTCACAGAGGAAATTTAATAAATCACTCTATGTAGTTACATGAGCTGATAATAAAGCACTGTGTGACTTGACTGTGTCTCTCCTTAAATTATTCCAAAAGGGGGGTATCATGAAGACCATAACTGTTCATTTACACTTATGTTTTGGGTCTATCGCTGTATGCTACCTCCTACTGTGCACTGATCATGCCTACACATTTATTTTGCCTTCATTTTTGTCTGACTGATCTATCACAGGTTTCAAATATACAGCTTCAAATGCATTTAAATGTCGTACTCATCATTATTATACAAATCATGGTTACATAGTTACATAGCCAAAAAGGAGACATGCATCCATCAAGTTAAGCCTTTCTCACATCTGTTTTTGCTGTTGAATTGAAGCGCATCTAAGTTTGCAAACTAGGAAAAAAATAATTCTTCACCCCGGGATGATAGTCAGATATCTCCTTGGATCATGAAGCTATTACCCCACTAATTAAAAATGATATCCCTGTGTCTTATGTTTTTGCATATATTATCCAGCTGCTGTTTAAACATCTGTGTACACTGATAAAACAAGAGAATTCCACATCCTTATTGTTCTTACTGTAAAGAATCATTCTTTTGCTTAGACGAAATCTCCTTTCTTCCAGTCTAAATGTGTGACCTTGTGTCCTTTTGCATAGTCCTGTTTATGAACAGATTTCTAGATAATGGATTGAATTGGCCCCGAATATATTTGTATAATGCTATCATATCCCCACTGAGGTGGGGTTTTTCCAGACTAAATAGATTTAAATGTGTTAGCCTTAAATTATCCATTTACCTTAGCCTTCTGACCAGTGATATATGAATTCAAGATTATAGCGGAGACAAAGCATATTTTTAATTTAGCCCACTAAAATAAAAAATAATGAAAAGTAGCAATTGTAAAGTTGAGCATGGACTTTTTGGAGAAAAGTGCTTGCCTTAGAAATATAATCAACTGCTCAAAATGCATGCATGGCTACCCTGATGACATGAGGGCAAATAAAAAAAATAACCTTTCATTTTTGACAAGTAGACTTTTTTTATTATGATTCAATTTTTGAACTTTGATAGTTTACAGATTTTTATTTTCTGGATTTTCCAGAGATGAAGATTCTAAGGAATCACTTGCCAACGAGGAACACTCAAGGTAAACTGAATAATCTTTTTGTTTGGTCTAGTGCAAGTTTGATCTAATAGAGAATTCCATAATTAATTAGATTTGTAACCAGTTATAAGTCAGAGGGGATGCCAAAAGGAGGTTTGCTGTAGCATCTAAGCACAATAGTGTTAAGAAGTAAAGTCCCAGTTAATGTGGGAGGAGTACTGTGAAATGACAATTGTATTGTTAGTACTTTTATTTTAAAAGTTACAAACACAAGTTTTACTCATATTTTATTATATATTTGATCAATTATATATTTAAAATGTAAGAAATGTATAAAAATGTATAAATTGAATAATAAAACATGGTGCATTGGATCACACATTTACATTTATAGATCCCAACAATGGAAAATAAATCTCATAACTATATGAAAAGACTGCATTCACTACAAATAACATCTATGTATTAAACTTTTTTATACAAATAAAAAAGGAATTAATATGTTCATTGTATAAAATAAAAATACAAGTATTAGACTTGTGGACTGCTAAAAAAAAAAAGTCAGATGAATCAAACGTTGTCCATGTCACATTTTGATTGCATGAATTTCATCCATTAGATCGTCTTAGGAAAAGCAATTTGGATGAATCAAATGGTGCAAAAAAGCACCTATATGGAGTTACAGTGCACATCCAGCAGCTGGCACTATAATGAAATTTAGCAACTGGGAAGCTAATGCTTACCAGTCATTATCAAAATATCAAGTCTCAAGTGTTCTTTTCTTTTACATATTGTCACAAAAATATTACCTCTCCCAGCCCACTGTAAATCAACTTTTTAAAGCTATTATGGAAACTAATACTGGTATATGATATAATGTCAACTAGACTTATGCATTCATTTTTAGCCAAATTGCAATTCACCCAAATTTAGACAGAATTTAGGCTGATTGGTGGGTTATCCAAATTACAGAACGCTGAAACAACATATGAACATATAAAGGAACAACAAACGTGTTTGTTTAATTTAAGTGAGAGGTGACCAATAAATTGAAAAAAGGAAGAGCAGAAAAAAAATCTATAATTATATTTTAGATATTAAAGTACTTTGTACAATATATAAATATAGATTTTTTTTTTTTTTACTTCTCCTCCTCTTTTTCCCCTCCATTGGTTACTTTTTCTCACGAGATCTATTAACAAAATGGCGTGAAAATGCACCAGCGTGTACCAGAAAATATGTACATTTTATTCATATTTTGCAGTATACTGATTGGCCCATTTTCATGCATTTTTTACATGGTCAAATCGTCTTCCTAATAATTTTATATGGATGATATACGGACGAGCCAAACCACCACACGGCGACTAACAAACTATACAAACTACATTCCATTTTTGGTAAAAGTGATTCAGCCCAACTAATTTGTTTGGCCATGCATAAGTCTAATGTCAATAAGCCACTTCATTTTTCATGAGTCCTAAACTTTTTCCTATCCAACAAGAAGCAGAGTTATTTCTGTAAAACTCATCAAAAATTATGTGGATTAATCAATGGTCCAGTCATTTTCCCCTAAGCTATAGGGATATGGTTTCCAACATCTATTCCAATTATAAAATATCTGGCATTGAATTTATGTACGGGATGTCTGAAAATGTTAAATGAAAATTTGTATTCCCCTGGCTATAAATGGTGACAGGTGGTGAGGGAAATTATATCATGGACTAATGTGTTTAATCTTATTAGCAAAGAAGTGTAGATAATATGCACATAAAACAAATTAAACAGCATATAACGCAGATTTTTTTTTTAATTTATCCAATGAGAGATTTCATTTCCAAATGTTTTTAGAAGTTCATTTAACTCCAATCTGTTCAAATGCACCAATAAATTAATGCACATGCGCATTTCTTAAAATCATGGAAAAGGGAATAGCAAACAAACAAAATATAATCTTAAATATTTTCAGCATGTTTAACAGTAGGCAATATCATCTATAATTTTAACCGAGCATCAGAGCTAAAAAAATTTCATAAACATATTTTAAACTGAAATTCAAAAGGGTACTATTTTTGTAATATAATTTCATATTCAATGTAATTATATTGTATTATATATATTAAATATATTTAATATTATAGGCAATTGCAGAAAATATATAATGCAACACATTTATAAGCATGTCAACCAATCTATTACTTACAATAAATCAGATATTATAAACTAGAACTGATAGATTATTGAATGCAAAGGTAAACATGTTATTTAAAGTTCTTTAAAGTTTCTATTACATTCCACAGAGGTGTAGGCATCATTCTGTTTTATCTTAATTTATATATTGCATTTAATTAGAGGTACCCATAGTGTTTAATTCCAATGAAAACATACAAAAACACATGAGATGTTTCGGAATGGATATGGTATTAAGCTTGGTACATTAAAGTGAATGAATTGGCAAAGTAAAGGATTATTAAATGACAACAATGAACCTTAAATAGATCTTCTCCATAAATTATTGAGGACTATTGGTTAATGCGTCTTATCATCTCTGAATGGGTTATTCCTTTTGTCATCAATAGTTTGCAAGTACCCCGTGTAAGGAACAAATCTAACTACAGACAAATAATTGGTACCAGCTTAATTTCATACACAAAGATATAAGATGATCCCAGAAGTACAACATTGATGTTACTACACTTTAATGGTATCTGACAGTGCTCACAAAGCATGGCATGTTAGATTGGCTATGATTTTGTGGTCATTGCTTTAATATATGATGGCAGACATAATGCGAGGGGAAGTTCCAAAATATCTCTAGCTTAATGCGGTTTGGCTAAAGTACCCTGCACTCTATCCTGCACTTCTGTAGTATATGTGTTACACTCTAAGTTTAATTTAAAGTAATACAGTAATTTAGGAAGTCAGTTGCAAGGAATTTACACTATTAGCTGTCCACATGTGAAATAGCTATTTGATTGGTAATGTCTTGCAAGTACATGAGGACATGGCAGGAAATTATCGCTTTATGAATGTTTCCCCATTTAGGACAAGTCTAGAGTGAGTAGAATAGGCACAATATAGACAGAGGTTTTTTCTTTTGATAGGGGTCCTCTCACTAAGTCAATTTTCTTAAGTTCAGAGGGGCAGGAAGATTGTTCAGAAGATTGAAACTTAATGTTGTTGATCAATGATTTTCTCTATGTTAAAGATCGTATAGACCTTTCAGCTTTCTTCTCTCTAATCCTTCTGTCAATATGTATCCATAGAATCTCTAGTTTCTTTGGAATTTCAATGTGACCCAACTCAACCTTAAGTGATTCAGAATATTAAATTCAAATCATTTTTTTTTTTTAAAGTTATCTCTTTCCATTGGATATCTAAAGCATTTCTTAAATTCTGCTATGTAATCCTCCACAGGTGTTTTCCCTTAATGAAGATATTGGACATCAGTTTTAAGTGTAGATTGTTAGGGTCCTCAAATAGGAGATCCATTGCACGGAAAAGGGAATTTAGGGAGTCTGAGATTTGATCCTTTGTTTAAAATATCGTCTAAGCAAACGGCTCCTTTCTTATAAAAGAAATAACACTGCAAACTGTTATTCTTTCTATAGCATAGATACATAGTTTTAGAGCAAACTATAGTCTGCAAGTGTTCTAGAATTCACAATATTTTTTTTTCCGCTTTCCAGTGACTTTATCAGGCAAATAGATTAAAGGGTGAGGGGGTTCAACTTGTGGAAAAGGAGTGGATTACATATGAAGTTTCACTATCATTAGGGAGTTGTAATTCCTGCATGACCTGAGTTAATAGATCTACCCTGATTGGGTAAAGTGATTTGTGCATTTATCTCTGCTAGTTCCCTAGAGAGGGATAATTCTAATTCTGAGAGAAAAAAACGAAATAAAATAAAATAGATAAAAGAAAAGATACATATAATTAAGATATATCAACCTCTTTTTTAAAAACTTTTTATTGTGCTCTGTCATTCATGTAAATCACATAACATTCTTCCAAGTACAATGAAAAGGGAAAATGTATACAAATCAGTTATGCGTTGTATTTCTTACAACTATTTGTGACTTGGAATTGCATTACTTGTAAAGTGCTTGGAATATAAGAAGGAATAAAGTAAAGAGAACATTGATAGCAGTGAGACATAACTAAGCATTAGTGATGTCCCGAACGGTTCACCGAACGGTTCGCGAACGGTTCACCACGAACGGTTCGCCACGGACTCATCATTGAGTAAACTTTGACCCTGTACCTCACAGTCAGCAGACACATTCCAGCCAATCAGCAGCAGACCCTCCCTCCCAGACCCTCCCACCTCCTGGACAGCATCCATTTTACATTCATTGTGAAGCTGCATTCTTAGTGAGCTGTCCAGGAGGTGGGAGGGTCTGGGAGGGAGGGTCTGCTGCTGATTGGCTGGAATGTGTCTGCTGACTGTGAGGAACAGGGTAAAGTTTACTCGATGATGAGTCCGTGGCGAACCGTTCCCGAACAGTTCGGCGAACCATTCGGGACATCACTACTAAGCATATGTGATATCTGTAAGTTGTTGATAGGTATGTGATGTCTTTATTTTGTTAAGCAAAATTAAGATATAAAGAAAATGCACAATCAAGGTAAAAACCTATTTTAAACAAGTATATTTACTTTACTTTTTCATTTTTCAAGCACATTTATTTTTACACTTTCACTACATTTATTTTCTTTTTGTGTGCGATTTCTGTACCTATATGGGGATTCAATAAAGCTTGTGTTTTTACTCAAGGCACCTAGCTTAATACCTGTTTAGTTAATTCAAACAAGGGTAATAGGATTAGTATTGGTCTTGTTTTTTGCAAGCCTAGTCTAATCTTTCTCTGCATATATTGACACACAGGTAAGGGAAGAATAGAAAAGTAGGTTGCTAGAGTTTTCACTGAGGTCTTAATGTTTTGTATTTTTATTAACAGTTTAACTAATATGCTTTTCCAAAGAAGTGAGCTTCTAATGATTTTTTGAAGGAATGGAGGCTGGGTGACATTATGGGCTGGTATTGAAAGCATTAGAAATAAATAGGGCCAGTACCACATGGGGTGGAAGCTAATAGTATGCTGACCCAGTCCTGTTCCAGATATATCAACAGCTTATTTATGGGTCTCTGGCACCAGATTAATATCCTAGAGAACAAAGCAGATAGATAATAATGAATGGATATGCTAGTCCTAATCCCCTTCAATCTTTGGGTCTGGTCAAAATGGAGAAATGCTACCCTTGGTCACTTATCAAATCATGCAGTCAATGCATAGTCTTCAAAGTGAGGATGTGAACCTTTTTTATTTAAGACTTGATTCTATATTGAGTTAAATGAACAGTGCATTGAACAGTCAAGACCTGCTCCCATGAGTTTATACCCTGCAAACAATATACAGGGAGAAAAAGTAAACTTTGAGTTATTCTCCCAGGACTGCTTCTTGCATTACTAAATTAATATACATATTCATGGGAAGAGACTATGTAATATCATCATTGATAAGCTGGAAGCCAGCTGGCCAGACATGGCCTACTAGGGTTTCAATATAGCTTTCCTGCAGGCCTTTGAATAATATTTGGTTTACTAATTCACATCATTGCCTAACCTAGCAGGAAATGCATATTAGAAAAAGACCCAGGCGTGTAATGCTGTGAATTAAAAATACCAAATTAGCTGTGAAAAAAATGTAGATAAAAACAAATAATTGTCTGAATTGGATTGCCATTTCAAAAAAGGTCATAATGTATTTAAATTGTAACATATTTTTTTATTCTTGGAAAGGTATACAATCACAAATAGGTTTATAAGTGACATTTATTTACCGTGTTACCTTGCAGAGTGTGAAATTTCTACTAATGAAAATGATGTACAAGATGTAAACAGACGATTCCAATATATATTAACAAAATCAACATTCCATCAATTCCTCTAAATATCTCCCTCAGTAGATACATCTGTCACTAAGGATTTACAATCCATTGATTCATTTCAAACTGTGGAACATTTAATAAAGAATTAAATAAATGCCTGATGGAACATTGAATTATGAAAGAAAGGAATTTGACAAATGAAGGTTGCAGATTTCTACCAAGTTCTTCTCATTGCATTTTTATACTTAATACCCACATTGAATCAAAGAATTAGTCATCAATTTATTATTAAATGATAGTACATAATGTCACAGAATAGATTACTATTACTAGAATAGATCATTACAGGAATTTAGTTGTTTTAATAATCCCATTTATAGATTCCAATGCCATTTATCATTTAGACTATAAAGTCAAAGAAAAAAAAAATCTACAAGTGCAGGGAAAAAAGCATACACAGAGTAGCACAATTTAAATTGTCCGCAAGGGAGATAGTTAATGATTGCACTCACTAGATCGTTAGAAGTGTCAGGCACGTCATAGGTACTTGAAGATTCCTCAATGTAATGTGGAATATATATGTGAAGAAAGGACACAAAATATGGTGCAGTATATCAAAAGTTAACAAACAATTTATTCATAGAAAACTTGCAATCAGGACTATTCATGCAAGCCCATCAATAAGAACAGGAACACTTTGTCACTGGGGGCAACATCAGTACAGTTAACAGGGGATTCATCGAACAGAGGGGGAATGAACATGGCTTTCTCTTTCCAGTAGGATAGGAAGTTTAACCCAATAAACTGGTCTGCTCAAGCGTTGGTAAAGGTTGAGTAGTCTGAAAATGAAGTAATGACCATGTGGTAAACGTGTATGACAAAGTTCAAAGAACATAATAATAGGGCAATATATAACCCCCGATAGGCAGGAAGCGCAAAATAAGGTTAAAGCAGTAAGCCCACCAGGGGATATATGACGCCTATGTACTGAAGGCCTAGTGAGGACCGTCTGTCGAGTTATAGGAATAGAAGGCCGAGAACCCACTGTGATTCATGAGTAGTGGGTTGTCCACATAAGGGCAGTATAAGAATTAGTGGGTGTATGAAATGATAGGACGTAGGTTGATTAATGGTTGTTGAGCTGTGGAGCAGTTGCAATTTACACATAGTGAAGCAAAATGGTGGCCCTGCTCCATATCATAACTTGTTTAAAACCAACTTGATACATGAGAGGCCCATAATGGCAGTACTGATAAGTAGAGATGGTAATGATGAGACATTTGAGTAATATGATGGATGGGTGGCAGGATGGATTGATGGATGGATGGGCAGTACCAAAAATGCTTACCACATGTATAGGCCTGACATAAATATAGGCCGACAGTTGCAATACCTAGACAAATAATAATACTAAACCATGTAGGCCCAATGAGTGCCTGAATACCCAGATGGCAGACATATAGAATACATATAGGCACTGAGGCTGGAAGAGGCCTGGTGAACATAAGTAACACATGCTGATCTGCTCAAAGCTAACAAGTATAGCCAAGGCTGTGTGGGCTGACAATAATTAGCTGCAAATATGAAAAACTGAATATGGCATAGCATTTATTATACATTAAAATGTAAGGTAAATAACTGAATTGCATATGATAAAATCTATATGGCCAAATGAGGTCCAAATACAGCAAGCAGAATACATGAACCTAATTGAAATAGCACTGTAGTGCTATATGATTAAAATAGGCAGAATTTGCCTTAGTAGTAATATTCAACATATCCAAATTCGGGCCGTATATGGACTGAACTGTGAATGCCACCATAGTTAAAAGGTTGAATGTGGGCCGAATACATGTTAAATGTTAGTAATAGTGCAGCCCCATGTGGGCAGAACATATAAACACAGTTTTGTTGTAAAAAAAAAAGTATGAACAGCAACAGGATAGCGGCAGCTGGGCCAGACGTGGCAGTGCCCCATGAGTTTCGAGTGAGGCGGATGCTCTTTACTTGAGTTAGGTAAAATTAATACTTGCAGAGGCCGCATGAGGCCAGCATGTTTGGAGTTTAGGCACTTTGAACCAAGTGTGGATGGTTCTGTACTGAAACAGACAGTATTAGACCAGGGGAAGGGCTGACCTGTATATTTATAGGCTAGGTAACCCCTCCCACAACTTCAGACTCCGTCTATAGGCTCAGCCTTCCTGCATATATAAGTTTGCAGGCTTATGCAATGTATGATCATATATTGTAACTAAACACCCGTTATTTTTGCCTAGATTAGGTGGTTTAAAAAAAAAAAAAACTAATTAAATCTGTAAGCTTTGAAGTTGCTGTTTAGTGGATAAGTGAGTGTGCTTCAATCTTGTGTATTGTATGAATCGGCCCCAGCAGCACCCCATTAATGCATGTCCATTTATGCATGTATATATAGATATATATATATATATATATAAAACCAGGAAGCTGCACTCACATGAACATGCATAAATGGGGTGCTGCTAGGAGCCAATACACTCACTTATCCACTAAACAGCAACTTCAATGTTGACAGATTGTATTCAGGTTTTTTTTTTTTTTTTAAAACAACCTAATCTAAGCAAAAATAATGGGGTTTACTTACATTATATGATCATACATTGCAAAAGCCTGCCACAACGTCAATCCATCTTTGGCATGTCCTATTCTAACAGCTTAATATCTGCTCTTATGAGATTAACCCACTTACTTGGGGGGGAAAATTCCATCTAGGGCTCTCTGCAGTACAAGGCAAAAAAGGTCCCTGGGATGAGGCACCTGTGACAAGTAAGTGGGTTAATCTCATGAGAGCAGACATTAGGCTGTTAGAGTAGGACCTGCCAAAGATGGGGTACATTGACGTTGTGGCAGGCTTATGAAATGCGTGATCATATAATGTTACTAAACCCCCATTATTTTTGCCTAGATTAGGTGTTTTTAAAAAAAAACAAAAAAAACTAATACAATCTGTCAACTTCGAAGTTGCTGTTTAGTGGATAAGTGAGTGCGCTGGATCTTGTGTATTGTATATAAAAAAAAAAAAATATATATATATATATATATATATATATATATATATAACATGATTGAAAACCCCTTCCACCTAGTGGAAGTCAGTGGATCGTCAATACAATGTTAAACAAAGATCTGCACACCAGTCAAGCCATTAGACTTACTTTTCCCACAGAAATCACAAATTTGCAGTGATTTTACTACTGCAAAGGATTCTGGGTGAGCATATGCAAATTAGTACAATACTTCCGGGTTTTGCCAGATCCCGGGTCCAGGCTCCGCCTCTTAGTGATGTCTCTTGTTGGATTCCATAGAGTTTGTGTTTGCAGTATACAACAGCAGTGAACCACTCATGGACAGCTGTTTCATTGTTAATGCAACTCATCAGCATGAGGTTTGTTTTATATGTATAATTTATAAAGTTTTACTTTTTATGCTTTTAACCCCCTCCATTGGGCACTTTACACTTGATCGGAGAATAAAATCTACATTTAGTGGCTGTCCCTTAACCATTAATCCTGTTATATTCACCACTTGATTGGACAGTAGACATGAGCAATTCGTTTTGGTCCAAATTAAAATTCGGACGAATTTCAGGTAATTTGGACATTCGGGTGCTTTCGGGTAGTTTACCCACCGCTCAAGTGCCGAAGTTGCCGAAGTTCTGAAGTGTCGAAGTGCCGAATTGACGAAGTCCCGAATTTCGGAATGCCTAACCAAGCCGAATATTTTCCCCATGCACATGCCTATTGGACAGGAGATACAGCCCACATCATGGGGCATCTTGTTCATCATGGCAAACTATGCTGCTTACTGCTTTACTCATCCCCCAATAATCAGCTTCTTTTTTTTGCATCCCACTTTTTCTTGCACCAGAGACAGAATCATGAATCAAATGAAACATCTGGTTCACTGCTTGTATCATTTGTTTTGTTATCTGATCATATGGCTTTTAGGAGTTTTGAAATTTGCACAACTTGCCAAAAATTCATATGAATCGTGATTAGAACAAACAATGAATGCACGCGTCTAATGAATAATGTCTCAACTCATTTACATTTTTTTGAATTATTTGTTTCAAAGAAATCTTTAATATTCATCAATCGGGTAAATGGATCATTGTTTATTAAATATTTTTGTTTGTATCTGCATGGTTCTTTGTGTTTTTCATGAAGTACTATATGCAATTTTGAAAATATTAATTATAAAATATATTTATACAGAATTTTTAGTCTAATTATTGATCACCTTTTAGCTATTTTCTAATGCATGGATGGGATTTGTAGTTAATAGTTCTTTTTCCACCATTTCTATTTTAAATCATATTTTTCTTTTGTTCCCCAAATTCCTCTTTTCCAATCTTTATAGATCAAATGAATATCTCATTTATATTGAAGATTAGCAAGTCCTCACTAATGTATTGCTGCAGGTGTAGTGAAGGATTGTCTATAGATGTAATTGTGGATAGCACAAAGCGTGTTGGGTGGAATTAGTGTATTCAATGTTGGCTTGTGATGCTGTTGAAGGAATCATATGATATGGTGCTGTGGTCCTAACAGTAACATTATTGTAATAGTTCCAATGAATGTTAAGTTTCTATAACAAACATTGATAAAAAAAGGGAACAAAAAATAAGAGGGATGAAAAGGAAAAATTCTATCCACTGATAAATATTCAAACAATACATTTTTTATGCAAAATTAGATAACAATACAAATAACATTGTATGCATACAGTAATTTGTACCATGTGTAACAATACTCAATGTTCAATGTAGTCAATGTCATAATTAATAATGTGTATAAGCCAGTCGTAGGTCTTGATTACAGAGAATATATTTTTTAATATTATTTTAAAGTGTTCCAATGGAATTTTAATAGATCCACTAAAGAAGATGATTGTCTAAGAGCCATCTCTTTTATTATCTAACGCTAGATATAGAACCTCCCTAATAGATGGAAAAGTAGGTTATTTGAAATATCTAGGTGTAGTCAATGTAGCAGTTATCAATATATGGTCTATTATAATCTTATCAATTTGATTTATATTATCAGGATTTTTTTTAAAGAAGCATAATTCTGGCGATAATTGAGTAATCTTTTTTTAAACTCATAAGTGAATATCTTGCCAAAATTTCTGAAGTTTGGGACGATGCCACCAAATATGAGATAAAGAGCCAATGTATCTACATCCTTGCCAACATTTATCAGAGATATTAATATTTATATTTTATAATCAAGATAGAGTCAGATTCTATCTATAGATAATATTGTAATAGTTTTCTAAATTAATGTAGCATTTTGTTACTCCTAACAAGTAAGATGCTAAACCAATCCGGAAAATAATATTGTACATTCTAATCTTTGACATTAACATGAAATCTAGTTTTGAGATGAGCCTAGATGTAATATAAGAATAACATAAAGAAATATTATGTTTCTATTTTTGAGATGCGCCTAGATATAATATAAGAATAACATAGAGAAATTTGTTTCTGGTGTGGAGAAAAAAGATAAAACCTTTCTACATTTGAATTGTCTAATTTATTAAATCTCCAATCTAAATCAGGAACATCAAAAGCACACCTGTAGGTTACAGGAAACCATTTTATAGTCTTGGGTGATAAAGTCATCTAAATCATATTTTTATATATTTTTTTAAAAGAAATAAGAGAGCTATCTGAAAAATTGTCCAAATTATAAATTAAATGGATATACCAATACTCTAAATCAATTTGCAGTGAAGTATGTTTTAATATAGGTAGGGGCATAGCTCTATACCAACTGGATGATGAATGAAATGACCCATGTCTTCAAGGCAATCATGCAGAGGAAAATAGTTAAATTCTTGGGCTTTAAGATATGGGTAGCCAAAAGATTTCCTTGAAAGAAATGGTGAATTTTATCTATGTCCACCTCCAGACATTTAGATTGATTAATGTCTAGATTTAATTTTATGGCAGTGACATCGTTAGTTGCATACTAAAAATTCTTAAAATCTGGGGCTCCCAAATCTCCATTTTGGAGCCATATACTTGCTAAATTATAAGCATGCATTATAAATTGCCGACCAGGAGTGATAGGAGTAAACGCAGGACTTATCCATTTGTATTCACTTTTTGTATCACACAGCTATGTTACAATGCTGCCGCCCATCCCTTGTGTTCCCTAGTAAGGCTTAATAAGTATATAGGGGTGTATATAAAAAATACCCCTCTCTATCTCATTAGAGATATCTTTGCCAGACGCTCAAGGAAGCAAGCTGAAACGTCAGTGTAGGACCCTGCTTGGAGGTGGGCATTCCCTCCAATGGACATTGGAGTAACTATATGACCTCCATTTGTTTAGATATACATAGGGATTTAGGAGAGAGCACAGGTAACTTTTCCTTAGATTTTTACATATTTGTTTGCAAAACAAATTGATACTTAAGTATGGAATATAGGCATCTCTCCAATTAAAAAGGAATTCACTTTTCAAATCGCTCATATCCAACCATGTACTATTAAAGGGCGATGATTGGCTTTTATGGGAGTTGAGTTAATAATAAGAGACCTCTCTAAATTGCTGCAGAATAGAGTTAATTGGTTTAATTGATGTTTTTGTTGCTTTAGTGATAATATTATATTATCTGCAAAAAGGCCTATTTTATGATTCCTGTCTGTATAAACAGTTCTACCTTTTATTTTGGGAGTTCTTCTAATAGGCTAAGCAAAGAGTTCCAGTGCCAAAACAAATTAAAGGGGAGACAATGGACACGCTTATCTAGTCCCATTCAAAAACAAAAAACTCTTGGATAGAAAACCTGTCAGATACCCTCACCGTTGGTTTAAAATATTATGCAAAATCCGCTTTGATGAACAATAGATGTTGCAACATTTATATATTTGACTGTTATTGTAGAATTAGCTTTCAAGTTGTGGATAAAAACTGATTTGCATTTCCAACAAGGATCACCACCAACTGGCTGACATTGAAGTTGCATTGCCTACCTATTTTTAAGGAGAGATTAGCCAAAGTCTCTATGCTATAATATTAAGTAGCATCCACATTTCAATGCATCTAAAATGTTATGTCTTCCCAGTCAAAATATTACACTATCCTAAAGTTATATATAGTAAACTTATATGAGGCTAAATGTGATATGCTCCTTGAAATCATGTATTGCATTAAAAGGTGCAAATGATTTTGGTTACATAGTGCCTACATTATTATATTAAAAATGTTCCCCTACAACGATGGGATGACGTAAGAACGTGTGATGTTGCACGCACGGAACGGCCACACGGAGAAGGAGTAGGGAGATGCTATGAAAGCGAGCTAACTGGCTCGTGGATGAGATGCCTCGTGTATGATGCCTGAAGCCCAACTGCGATGAGATAGAGTGTTGGACAGCAGCAGCTGCTAATACCGACAGCCTCGAAGATAAAGTAAATCCAGACTATAGGCAAAAACAAAACTTACCTCAAGACTGAAAAAATAAAATAATAGATAAGGAACACAGAGAGAAGGAAAGAAGAAAAAGAGAGGGGAGAGGAAAAAATCTGAATATCTGAACATCTGAAAGCAACACAACTTTGACAAAAAGTATACAGCTCGGATAAAGATACTTTCTCCCTGAAAAGAACTACACCTTCAAGCAACTGATCGATAAGTAAAATTTATAAACATAAGCATACTGGAAAATAATGTTTTTGTGTGAATATATATGTAGGGAGGTCACAGTATAGTTAAAGAAGATCTTGTAATCCTCAGTTGGAAGGCAACAGCAAAGAGAAAAGAAAGTGTAATAAATTTTCCTTTTTAAAAAAAAGTACAATATTGCATTCTCTTGAAACTGGAAGCAACCATCTCTGCAAAAAGCAGTTTATAACCTTAAAGACCCTAGAAAACAAGACATTAAGGGGTATAAGGCCAATATAGGACAAAATCAGAGGAAGCACCAGGCCCAGAGAAAAATAGACATAATTTAACAATAAGCCTAACAGTTGTAACTAAACAGGTTAGCTCTGTTTTATATATAATATCAGATCACAAAAATCATCTTATAAGAAGACGTATGAGAAACTGATCATAAGAACGAAGTAGCCTAAGATCAATAAAGATCATAAAGCCAATTAATTCAATAAAGTCTGGGGTCTGAAGGAGGGAAATGTCGAATTAGAAACACAGCCAACAGCTGCTACATGACAGACTAACTATCCTATGAAGGAGGAATTTAAATATACGTATGAATGTAATTGGTATATGGAAAGAGGATAAAAAGAACTTAATAGTTTAGAGAAAAAAGACCTAATAAGTATATGCACCTTACTAACAATAAGGAAGAATAAAGAAGGAGAAGGAAGAAGGGGGAAGAAAAAAAAGGAAAAGGGGAGTAAAGAGAATAATTATAAAGGGAAAGGAGGCAAAATTCTAAGGAAATAAAGAAGAAGAAAATAAAATAAGGCAAGTGAAAGTAAATCTGTAATGCCACCTAAAAAAGATAAAATGGCAAATGGAGATAAAGCTGAAAAAGCTGAAAAAAATTAAAACATTAAATGTATTTTACTCCAAAAAAAGTAATATAGATGTGTCCAAACTCCAAAGGAAATCTCTATCTCCTAGAATGCAAAGATTGCAACAAACTCCTCTGGTGGAGCAGACACCTGATACAAGTTTATTAGTGGGAGCACCAATTCTAATAATGCAAGAAAGCTTTGAAAAATCCTTAGAAACTCTCTATAGTACTGAAGGTATTGGTTTTCTACTAATTACATATATACGTAAACATATATATAAATGTGGATACAGATATTCTTTACTTTAGAATCTATTGATTTCTCACTCTGAAAGTGTGAATGTTAGTATATATGGCATGTATATGGAATTTATGGTATGACATTTGTTGTATTATGTTAGAATCAAATTGTAATATTCATGCATATCAGGTTAAATTGATTTTTGACTGTACAATTATAACTCACTCTTTAACTGGACTGTAATTTTTATGTATGTTTATTAATATTACTGTATGATGTGAGAAGAATAACAACATTTTTCAATAAAGAATATAATTAAAAAAAAGAAACTCTCTATAATAAAATCAAACAGGATTTAAATGAAATAATAATGGATCTCAAAAAAGAAATGTCTACACTGATGGAGAAAATAGAGCAGCGAGCTACAACAATTTCTCAAATTAATGAGGAAATAAAGTCCTTACATTCCCAAAATACCCAATTGAGAAATCTCAATAGTGAACTAGAGGATAATCTAAGAGATTTCAAAGATAAAAAGCAGAGAAATAATATTGGAATTAAAGGTATCCCAGAAGAAATAAAAGGCTAGGATCTGATGGCGAGGAAATCTGATGAAGGGGGAATGTCTTTCCTGGATATTTTTCTAGTTTTTAACTCAATAATGTTCTCCCACTATCTAGCATGGAACACAGTTGGAAAATATCCACCATTATGGTATTTATATAAGAAAGCATGTTGTAAAAACACAATTTTAAAGTGGATATTCTGGTTGGAACCCAGTGTTTTTGAAAATCTAAATATAGGCAATCAAATCATACACAAGCTATATACATCAGTAAGAAATTTAAAAAAAAATATGTAAGACAACAAGAATATTTTACTTTTCAAACACGTATAAAAATTTTAGAAGTATATATTCAAGACCTTAGTCTGACAGGTTGGATAGAACAAGGAATAAAACAGTTAGGGGATATTATGGATAAAGGGAAAATAATGGACTTTTCTCATATTCAAGTAAAATATAATATATATCCTCTAAAGAATGTTTTTCATTCATAAGAGTAATGTCCTTTTTGAGGGACCGGTTAATTTTAGAAGATTCAAATATAGATAAACTATTAATATCCTAAATAAAGGAAAAATTATTTTAAAAATTAATAAAATATTGTATTTTAGCAAAGATAGTGGGAAGATACTGGGAATGACTAAATGGGAGAAAGATCTCGGGAAAACTTATCTGCCAGAGACATGGTTTAACTCTTTTAGATGGTACAAAAAAACTGTACATAATGTTAATATTTGGGAAACACAACTAGAATATTCATAGATGGTACAGAACTCCGATTTTACTACAAAAGTTTAATTCTGGACACTCCGGAACTTGCTGGAGATGTGAAAGGAAAATCGGAACTCATTTCCATATTTGGTGCTCTTGTAAAAGACTTGACGAAATTAAAAATTAGAGGGAGAAGTTAATAAAAGAAGTCTTAAGCATTGAGTTACAAATAGAGATTGAAATGTTTCTGTTCCATTTAGATCTACCCAAGACCCCCAGATATGCTAAATGTCTAATGATTAAAATTTTTATGGTGACCAAACTTTGTTTAGCACGGTACTGGAAACTGAACGATATTCCAGGTCCCAGGGAAATTATGAATCACATCCAATTCCAATGTAATATGGAAAAAGGGTTACATAAGACACTCAATATAAAAAACTAAAATTTTCATGAGACTTGGAACCCCTGGGCATTATTTTGGAAAACGAAGGAAATATAATAGGAAATTACAGTTAACTTTGGTACCCAATGTAATCAAATTTCAAAATGAACCTCTTGCTGTGTGTTTTTTTCTTTTTTGTCATTCCATTGAGGAAAGGGTATGAAAGATGCTTATGTCTAAACTTTCGGTATTTATTGTAGCTCCAATGGCCCTTACTTAATAGTTAAAAATTCCTATAAAAACTTTGGAAAACATATCTTAAGGTATAAGTAAATTAGATGAGGGCACAAAAGACAAATTAAACATTGTATAATAAAGAGCAAATTTGTGAAAATAATGTATGTAGAAATTTGTTGAAATGATAAATGTTACGTATGAATTAATGTATGTAATTTTGTAAAATTGGCAATAAAAATATATTTAATTTAAAAAAAAAAAATGTTCCCCTACAAGACATATTTGCTTGTTAGAAATGAATAGAAACATTATGAAAGAGCAATCACTTATATAACCATAATGGTGCAGAGACTGCGGTTGCGCCTTTCTGGAAGGATATCCAATAATAAACAGAAAAAAAGTCCAGCACTCCTTATTGTTAAAAATAAATTTAAATTTGTCTGCATTTTCGGATGCCATATGGATATGTCATGAAACAAACGACATTGACAATGGACTAACAGTTTCATTTGATTTATAATTTGGAGTTCCAGCCGTTGTGCCAAAAAAAAAGATGATTGATGGGAACAAGATGATTGATAGTAAGGGGGCATCCATTAAATGTTGATTTTGTTCAGTAAAGAAAAATCTCTATTTTTATATTATATATTTAATAAACACTATATATAAATATATATTTTTAAAAATAGATTTTTACTGATTTTACGTTTTTCCCTTCTTTTACATCTGTGAAATAAATGGTGGGAAAATGCTCCTATCGGTGTAGTGCAAAATATATAATTATAATATTTACATTTGGTTTGTCTGAGTCATTTTTCCTAAAATAATTGAATGGGCTAAATTTGTGCAAACCTTAATGCCAAATGGACTAATTTCAGACCACCCGAACAATTTATTCTTTTTTGGGACGTTTCGATTAAGCCAAACGGAATTGTTTCATTTTACACAAGTCAGATCATCATCAAGTTCCCAGGCATTACAGATCCAGATTCTTTCTTCCCCATGTCACTTTGTTTCTAGGGCTATTTATTAAATGCACCTTTTTGATATGTTTTGTTACTATGTGGGTCTAACACTGTTAAACTGTATTGAAAAATTATTTTTGTGCTAATGAATTAGTTCATACTTAGATTATTGTGTGACAATCTCTTATTTCGGAAGATCTCTGAATTCCAGTAAACTGAAATTCTAATGCAAACTGAGATTAATCTCCAACACATCTATTGGCACAATTAAACTGTATTTTAAGCTAAATTGTGCCATTCTGATAAAATTGCCTAGAATTCTGTGCGGTGTATATTTGCATACACTGATATGTGTCAAAGGATGCTGTACTTAGTGTTTGAAGACAGGTGAAAGTGCATATCCTTTAAGGCAATTGTAAATGGAGGAATCCATTTTTGTCACTTTACTGGCAAACTATTTCTTTGACTTATCTTTCGTGATCCAAGTCTAAACAATCTAATATTTGTATTGCTTACTATATTTTGCTGTGCTGTGCTTTGTGATATGAAGCCAGTCACTCATCCAAAGTGAAAGAGTTATTCAGGATTAACCTCAGAAGTATACAAGAACAAATATCTCATAGATTTAACCTTTATTTCTGTCTAAATATGTAACCCATAAGATTAGGGAGGGATTATTAAGTTTTTGATCACATATTGGGAGAAAGAAATCAATTTTTTTTGATATGCTGTATGTATGCACCATGCAAAGTTATAAAGTCTAGGAGACAAAACTGCTAATACTGTTCACAATGAGGTTTGATTGTCTGCAGTTAAGGAAAACAGAGTCTATAATTTTTAGGAACCCTACACACTCAGTGATTATAGTTCCTGATTATACATGTTCCGCAAATATTAGATGCTTTGCAACTAAACAGTCCTTCATATTTTCTTTCATCTATTCTTAGTGAAATACATTGTTACTCTAATCACGGTAGAACAGTATACACTGATCACATGAATATTTTAAAATGTCACTTGCACATATAAAATGATATATACAGGAAAATAGCTGGGATTTTTACTCTGAATCATGAAACAAACAAAATGACTTGTTCAATGGCTGTTTTGTTTAATTCGTGATATGTCTATGTAGCGTTTTAGAGTTACAAATTGTGGACATATTGTTATATATGGCAAAATGTATAAAGGGTAAAGCACATACACAGTACTAAAGAGGTTTATCTAAGTGGTATAGCTAAACCCAAGGTGTTGTTGAGTGGTAACATAGACGGGGATAATAAACCATAAGCCTATATATGCAGTTTAAGGGGACAGCCCCTCTCAAGATGTGCATAGAGAGTGTCTGCTAATAGGATCTGAAGCTGGGGTAATTGTTAATCCTGCTCTTAAATTACTGCCACAAGTTATTGTTGCAAACTAAGAGGATAGTTGTATACATTTGTTCTAAGGCAGCTTGCTGACACATCCCCACTTAATATATCCAGTCCAACAGAGATTATTGAGTCTGTCTATACAGTGATCAACCCACTGCTGCTTCAAGGCAGCCTAACTAACCCGTCCCCATTCAATGTCAACTGTAAGTAAAAAATATCGGTAACTAGGCGTATAAACCCAGACCGGACCAAATCCCCCCAGTCACCAAATAGTTAAAAACAAGATAGTTGTATTGGCATAAAAACGCTCACCTCTCTATACAGTTTTTTTCAAGTTACCAGACGTGACCAGGCACTACACGTGTATTCTAGAGACATTAACATAGATACGGATCCTGTTTAGGATACAAATTTTGTCTTTACATACGTCTCCTGTACACACTTTTAGAGTCTATAGACAAACTGTTACGCTACTTGGGTGATTTGGATTGGAACTCAGCTGCAGCTTGTAAAACTCCCTAATTACAATAGTGAAGAAGCGGAGAATCTTTAAATTATCAATACTGTAGCTTTAAGAAAGGAGAGGATTGCTGGCACTTTGAGAATCAAATGAAGTGTTAATAATTGTTAAACTTAATGAATTGCATTTAAGCAATAATCCAATAAGAATAAGTGAGTCATTAAACAATACAAAGTTCATCAATAAGTATTTCCTCAGAGATATATTAAATAAGATTCATTAGGTTGCTAGGAATAATCTTCAATAATGATATTTAGCAGGTAGCAAAGTATTTGCAAAGCAAGAAACAGTTCCTAGTGTTTAAGCTTGATGGGAGTTGTCCTCCATATAATTAGTAGCTTGAAGCAGTGAAGTTTTAAGCAAGCAGTAAATAGTTCATCAATAAATGAGATAGCAGAGAATAGCTGAAAGGTATACTTAAGGTTAAGGTGGGTTATCCTCCAAGAGTTCAAAGTTATAGTCCACTTGATAAGTAACAAGTATTAGTTCTCCAGTAATCCTCCATGACATGCAGTATCATCCATGCATTAGCTCAAAGGCTAGGACGGCTTGTCAGAGTCTATGGAGCCGGCGTGTATAGCAGGAAGTCGGTTCCACATTGTCAGAGCCTCGGGAGCCGGCGAGTATGGCGGAAGTAGGTCACACAATCACCAAGCGCCCTCTCTCTGGCGCAGACTGCTTAAGTACAGTCAGAGCCGTGTAAGAGGGGGGCGGGGTCAGCTCCGCATCTTGGAAGTGCCAAACCCGAAAGTGTTACCACATGACAGGATCCCCCACCTAAGGAGCACACTCCGGGTGCTGTTACCTCGGTTTCTGAGGGTACCTTCTGTGAAAGGCAGCAAGAACACATTTCCTTCCAAAAACGTGAAGTAAATTGAGAACCTCTGTCTGAGATTATTTCTTCAGGGAATCCATGTAATTTGATTATATTGTCAATAAAATTTTGGGAAAGTTCAGAGGATGAGGGTAACTTTTTCAAAGGAATGAAATGTGACATTTTTGTGAAACGGTCTATTAAAACAAGGATGGTGGTGTATTTCTGGGATGGAGGGAGTTCCACAATAAAATCCATGGAAATAGATTGCCAAGGTCTCCCAGGTACTGGTAATCCTGTCAATAATCCATAAGGAAGGTGACGTTCTGCTTTGGACCTTTGACAAACTGGACAAGACTTTACATAAGTTTCAATGGTTTTGTCTTGACGAGGCCACCAACATTGTCTAGTAGAGAGTTCAATTGTCTTTTTTATCCCGGGATGTCCAGCAAGGGGAGAATCATGAATTAATTTTAAAATGTTATGTCGGAGTTTTGGAGGAAAATAAATTCTGTTTTTGAAATAAAAGATTCCATCTTTTTTGAACAATTTAGGAGTAGAAGGTAGTTCGAGTTCCTTGTGAGATAATTGTTTCAGTTCATCCAATATAGTAGTTGTAAGTCCAATAATTTTATTGTTTGATAATATTGAGGAAGTTTTCTTTTCTGAAGAAGGATTAAATGGAATTCTGGAAAAAGCATCAGCTTTTTTGTTACGAAATCCATCAGAAAAATCCAAATATTGTTCTGATATTGAGGTTTCTTGACTTAATTAAAGTATAGGAATCTGTGGGAGACAATTATCCTTACAATATTCTGAGACAAAAGTGAGAGAGAAGGGAGCCCAACGAATGAAGGGATTATGAGTTTGTAACCAGTTGATACCTAAGATGATAGGAAAAAGAGGCGATTTTATAATATCAAAAACAAGGAATTCTGAATGGTTATTATTGACAATGGTCGTAATAGGAATAGTTTCATTTTTTATAGGAATTAAAGATCCATCAATAACTCTGATGGAGATAAAAGATGCTTTTTTCATAAATGGAATTTTATTGGTTTCAACGAACAAAGAATCTATGAATATCCCCGTAGCTCCAGAATCAATAATAGCTTCAGTCTTGATTCTTTCTTTGTCCCACTGTAAAATTAAAGGTACAGCAAACTGATGAGCGGATGAAGAGAAAGGGTTTTCAGAATTGAGGTATTAATTTTAAGCTTTCCTCCCTTAGCGCGTTTTAGTAGAGGACATTCTTGTAAAAGATGTTCCTTAGAAGCACAATACATACAGAGATTTAAATTTCTTCTTCTTGTTTTTTCTTCCATACATAAAGGTCCCCTAATAACCCCAACTTCCATAGGTTCACTGGGTTGCAAGGGTTTATTAGGCATGCGCAAAGGTGGATTGGGTTTTTTCATAAATGAATTAGAGAGAGCTTTTTCAGCTTTACGTTCTCTGATTCTTCTATCTATACCAGGGGTTCTCAACCCAGTCCTCAGGACCCCCTACCAGTCCAGGATTTGGGGATTACCTGGGTGTGTCTCAAGTGGTTAGAAAAAGGGAAAAAAACACCTTAGACTCTAAGGTGTTTTTCTTTTCTTTTTCTAAACACCTTAGACACACCCAGGTAATCCCTAAACCCTGGACTGGTAGGGGGTCCTGAGAACTAACGTTGAGAACCCCTGATCTATACTGATAAAGAGTTGAATTAATGTATCAAGCGTTGGGAGAAGAGTGGTTCTAGATAGTTCATCTTTAACTGTTTCAGATAATCCTAAATGAAACTGATTACGTAGAGCCATATCATTCCATTGAGTTTCAGAAGCCCATCTTTTGAACTCGGCTATATAATCTTCCACAGGACGATTTCTTTGTTGTAATAATCTAATAGTAAGATCAGCACTAGCTTGTTTATTAGGATCCTCATAAAGTAGTGACATTGCTTCAATAAAATTATCCAAAGAATCCAAAATAGGATCTTCATTTTCCAGAAATGAATGTGCCCAGGACATAGGTTCACCCCTTAAATAGGAAATCATTTAACAGACTTTAATCCTTTCTGTGGGGTAAGCCCTGGGTTTGAGAGTAAACAATAATTTGCATGAATTCAAAAATCCTCTAAATTTGGAGCGATCTCCATAAAACTTTTCGGGATTGCAGACAGCAGGGTCACTTGAAGAATGTGTAACTTTATTTTGTATTTCTCTAATATAAGAAAGAAGTCTCTCATTAGCAATTTGCAAATCCTGCATGCCTTGTGTGAGTATTTCAACCCTGTGGTTCAAAGAGGTAATTTGGGAATTCACTTCTGCTGGTTCCATTTTAAGGCTTGGTGATTCTGTTATGCTACTTGGGTGATTTGGATTGGAACTCAACTGCAGCTTGTAAAACTCCCTAATTACAATTGTGAAGAAGCTGAGAATCTTTAAAGTACCAATACTGTAGCTTTAAGAAAGGAGAGGATTGCTGGCACTTTGAGAATCAAATGAAGTTTTTTCTTTTGAAGAACTTTACAAACTTAAGTCATAAGTTATATGTCATGCCACCCCTCGATATTCTGCTTCTAAACTACTATCTTTTTAATTTAATCCAAATTTTTTGTAGTCCGATTCTTAAAAGCAAAATACATTTAAGTCTTTATAGCCAGTTTAAATATACTTCTTCAAAAGAACAATCTTTTATATCCACACAAATGAAAGCTTGTCACCTATTGAATATAGTAGGTTTTCTTTTCATAAAAAATACCATATTTAAAGCAATACAATTAATCAATCAGCCATAGAATGCAACACGTTCAAGACATCTTAATTATGTTGATATGTTAAAAGAAGTAAATTATCCCTGCTTTAATAACTACAACCATATTAAGCTATATCTGTTAATATGATTGAGTTTATAACAATAGCAATATAGGGGAGCCTTTTTCGTGGAAGGATATAGGACACACGGCACTTTCAAAACTTCAATATCTCTCATACACCTATGCTTGATTATGGTATCTTGGAAACAAGGGTTGCTTTTGGGGGAGATGGTATCTTGTTTTTGCTAAATAAATACATTGTTACGCTATGAGGTCCTTTTTTGTATCTTTTTAAGGTACGGATATCACTGTGTTATACAGTATATTACAAGACACTGGACCCTAGCTGTGAGGAAAGATTAACCCTACAATACTCTTACCCAAAGACTTTTCAGCATTCAAACAGTCATTTGAAATAACATACACTGCGACTTATATGCAATTGATTATTTATAAGGGTGTTTTTTTCACCAATTATAATAGTGCATATGTAGTTGTGTTTATTTCATGGTCTATATGTAGATCACCATTTTAGGGTTTTCTCAGTACAGTGCTTACACTTATTTTTAAATATTGAAGTTTTAAGGAAATTATTTATGTGTATAGCTGCTTGGTTTATATTTTGATATACACATCAATTTATAATTTAATTATTCATTTTTATATTACAAATAGAGTTGCTCTTTCCTGTTTTATATACATTATATAAGCACCATGATGAGATATGTCATTTAACTAGAGGAATTAGTGGAAACTGTCACATGGCCCCAGCACTGCTTTCCTCTAAGGGAAACTGTCTAGTCTCTATCATAGAATCCAGAAATATGTTACTTGTTGGCCTGAGTAACTAGAACTTCATTCCTGGAAAGGAAGCAGCCATTAAATGTCACCTTTAACTTTTTAGTCCCATCTGTATGCAGATCTTACATAAATATGAGATGTCGTTTGCAAGGCCTTGTTAATAATTAGGTTAAAAGAAGAATGATGCGTTAAATACATATCTTCCAATTCTCTTGGATCCAGCAGGACTGTCCAGCATTTGTAGTTCTGGTTCACAGTTCTGGGTTTGATTCCTGGTGTCCCACATCTGGTGACACCAGAGAAATGTCCACACTTGGTGTAGCACAAGTACTTCAATGGATGCTCTTACGTTGTGCTGGGCAGGGATGTTGTAAGGTGTTAAACTGACTAAAAGCTTTAGCCCAAGAGTACATCTTATGGCTCCTTCTGCATATATTGATTTAAGGCTTTCCTGAAAACAACCCTATGCAATGCCCTTATACAATGCCCTAAGTTAAATCCCAAACCATAATGTGTTCTATAAGTCATTTTGTGACACTAAAACTTTGATTAAATTCAGACTATTAAATGAACTTATATTTATAAATAAATATTCCATGTTTGAGAAAGCCCCAAGGGGGAAGGGCAAAACTAGTCACGTGATCTGAACAAGGAAGTGGTGTGTCAGTGTATACCGAAGCAAGCAGTCAAGCTGGCGAAGGGTTCTTCATATAAAGGTGAGTTACCTCGGATGGACTGTTCAATGACTGCATGCTGGTGATCTATCTGGCTACCTAATGAATTTGGGCTACATCGTTTTTAAGGAATACTTAATAAATTTTGTTACCTTGTGTCTGGCTGCAAGTGTATCCATCGGATTCCACGCTCACCAGGGTCTGATCCCCCCAGAGCCCTATAGTGGAGAGTGGTACTTTAACCACTCCAATCTTGTGAGTTTCGAATTCTGAGTATTCTTTTTTATTAATTGTGATTTTACTTTACATATTGCACTAGTTTTTTTTTCTGTGTATTTATTTGTAGATATGATGACTGTGAAGCTGCTTGTGCAAGTATATTTGTTGTGAATTTCCCTGCACTATTTTGCCACAGATCATTGTTTTAATTTGGAGCATAAGTTTGTCTCACTACTTCTTTACTATGGCTGTATGTAATATTCATCACCCAGTGTCACATGTGTGTGAGGTCTGAGTATTTGACATAAGTATCATCAGTGGGTTTTATAATATTTATTGTTTTTATGCGCACCAATCTTTTAATAATTATACTATATTTATAAATATCACACCAGCTGTATTAACCACAAGCCAGGCTGTATTGAACCTTCACCCCACTGCATTAAATCCATGCAGCCATAGAAAAACACTGTGCTGCAATTAACTCCAAATATGATGTGTTATAGTGACACTGTCACACATTATATAACTGGGGGCATTATTTCTCTTTCAGCATTACAGGAGACTCAGAACTAACATTAAAACTGTGCTGATATTAGACCCTTGGCATTTCAGGGTCCAGCTCTGGATAGATTCCCTAGCAATGCCCTGGATCCTGGGTAAATCTCTGCACTGAGCCCATGAACAGAGCACTTCCAAAGTGTTGTTTTTAATGTTGTAATTATACTTTTTGTATTTATAGTAATGTAACCTACATGCTGCAGTGCACACATAAGTATTTAAATGCAGACATTTAAGATATCTAAGAAACAGAAACATACTTTCACTGTGGTAACATTTTCATTTCAGACATTACCTGCCAAAATAATTTTCAAATACTTCATTGTTTAGGGCTTTGGTAAATTGTCATCATCAATAGTGAATTTCCATCTCTCCCCTCTACCATTAATTTAATGTTAATATAATATTATCCTCTAATCCTATCTATTTTTAATTTTAATCTATAAAACTCTATTTCTCAACATAAGATAAAAGAGAAGGTGGGCGCATCAGCTGATACAGGAGAATTTTTTTTTAATATACATTCATTCAGCAATCATACACATATCCAGTACAGTAAGGAGAATCAAATTAATCTTATTCTTTTTGTTACAGTCGAAAGAAAGGTAATTCATTAACCTATATTATTTCTTATAATACATCCTTTTCATTTTCTAGCAATTTTAACCATTTAATCAACATATCATAATCTCTATAATTGTTTCTACTTTTGCATACCCCTATTTCCATTCGTACCTGAAATTTAAATTGTTGCAAAAGCACATTTTTAGATACTTTGTCTGTCTTCTTCCAATTTCTGGCTATTATTAGCTTAGCCGCTATCAAGCAGTGTGTTACTAACATTTGGTTTATTTTGTTTAAGGTGGGCCATCCTAAGTGTAACAGCATCATTTCTGGGTTAGCCTCTATAGTAATGTCATTTAATCTAGATAACAGAGCTTTAACCATATTCCACAAAGGGAGTACTATTTTACAATTTCACCATATGTGGAGATAATCGCCTCTTACTTCTCCAACATATATCATCATTTTTGGCTGATATTCTGGACATTTTAGAAGGCACTAAGTACCATTTATTTATCACCTTATAGTAAATTTCTATTAAGTGGATACTGTGCACATATTTGTTACACTTAGTTATTGCCTCATACCATTTTTCTATATCTATAGTGATGTGTAGACGTTTCTCCCAGCTTTTAATTGCTGTTGGATAATTTTTTACTTCTCTAGTGTCTAATAATCTAATACTCCTTGAAAATATTTTTTTTTTGTTTCATTGTTATTAAATAATAATTTTAACGTATTATACATGTCTCCTTGATTCATAAAATTATACTTTTTCAATTAACTATTTACTCTTAGGTATGTGAAGGCATCTTGAGGTGCTAGAGACTATTCTCTTCTCAATGTATCAAAGGGTTTTATCTTATCATCTAAAAATAAGTCTTCTATCTTTGTGATGTTTCCTTCTTTCCACTTTTTCAAAGAAATATTAAGAATTCCTCTTTCAATGCACTCTATACCTTGAAAACCCAGAATCGTATTTTTGATATCTAATTTCTTTTTAATCTTTTCCCAACTGGGTATTAGATGATTTAACACATATGAGGCAGAGTATTCATATGTTTTACCAACCATATTATACTGGATAGATTCTTAGTTTGGCATATCTCAGACTCTAGCCAGAACCAGCCCTCTTTATAGGAAGCCTTTTTCTGCAATATTGCAATGTGGGAGATTATCCCCGCCTTGTAATATTTTTCTATACTCGGGAAACCCAGTCCCCCTTTATTTATATGCTTACACATCATGTCTATTTTTATCCTCGGCTTTTTGCCTCTCCATACAAAGTTAGCGAAGGCAGATTTGATCATTTTTAGCGATGGAATTGGTATTATTAGTGGAAGCTTCCTAAATAAATAAATCCACTTAGGAAGGACATATGCTCTCAACGTATTGACTCTTCCCCACCATGATATTTCTGCTTGACGCCATTCTCTTAAGTCTTTATTGGTGTTTTTTAGAAGGTGTAAAAAATTGATTTCCATTAGTCTGTCTATATGTTTACTTATTCTAATCCCTAGATAGACAAATTTGTCTGGTTGAGAGAAGTTTAATTTCTTTTGAAATTCAATTATTCAACTTAATTCTACATTTTTATACATCGCTATCGATTTTGTCATGTTTAGTTTATAATTGTATATATCACTGTATAGTTCGATTTCAGTCATTAGTTGTGGGAGTGAATTTTCTAGATCTTTTACATATACAAGGGTATCATCTGCATATAATGAAATTTTTAAATCACCTTTAGAGGTGTAGAGACCCTTTATTGACAAATTTTGTCTTATTTTTGAAGCAAAAATTTCTAATGTAATAATATATAGGATTGGAGACAGGGGACATCCCTGTCTCGTTCCATTCTCTAATCCAAACCAATTGGAACAGATATTCTGGCCTATAGATCTTGCTAGTGGTTTGACATATAAATCTCTTATCGCATCCACCCTGAGATGCCGAATGCTTCCAAAGCCCTAAACATGAAACCCCAGCTGACCCTGTCAAACGCTTTCTCTGTGTCTAATGACAGGATCAGCAGGGGTTCTCTATTTCTATCCGACAAATCGATTGCATCTATTAATCTCCTCACATTATTTCCTGAATTTCTCCCAGGGATGGATCCACTCTGGTCTGTATTTATGATTCACGGTAATATTGTTTTTAGTCTCTTAGTGATAATTGAGGCAAACAGCTTGATATCTACATTTATTAAAGAGAT
Source organism: Pelobates cultripes (assembly GCA_933207985.1). Taxonomy (NCBI): domain Eukaryota; kingdom Metazoa; phylum Chordata; class Amphibia; order Anura; family Pelobatidae; genus Pelobates; species Pelobates cultripes. The sequence goes on along the minus strand of OW240914.1, from coordinate 327,838,906 downwards.
CGGACGATAATTTTGCTTGTCTGTAGGTGTTTTTCCTGGCTTTTATACTGGTAGAATATTTGCCTTCAACATTTCTTGTGGAAATGCACCATTTTGTATAGCGGCATTAAAAGTCCTGGTTAATGGGTCTGCAATTATATCCTTCATTATTTTATAGAATCTGTTGCCAAAACCATCTGGTTCTGGGGTTTTAAAATATACTAATTTATTTATTTGTTCCAGTACTTCCTCTTTTGTAATGTCTTTATTTAATTCCTTACTTTGTTCTAAGGTTATTTTTAATAAATCGACGTCTTTTATATAATTGTCTATTGACTCGTCTGAACTGTTTATAGGTAAATTGTATAAAGACTTATAATAATTGTTAAAAGCTTCTCCTATTTCGGTTGGTGCTCTACATGTTTTCCCTTCATATATAATTTTATGAATTCTATTATCTGCTTTTCATTTTTTTAACTGATTTGTTAGAATTTTATCTGCCTTGTTTTGTCGGTAGTAGTACTTAATTTTTAATTTGTGCATTTTTTTCTATATTTTCTGTTATTTTATTTTTAATGGTCTGTTTATTTTTTTAATTTTTATTTGTCCTTCTTGCTTTAGATTTATTTTATATTCTTTAACGGGTTGGTATAATTGGATATATAAATTAGCTAGCCCCAATCCCTTCATTTTTTGCATATCTTTTTAATCTTTATACATTGCCCTCTTATAGTTGCCTTATATGTGCACCATATTATTTGGTCTGATGTCTCCATGGGGCTATTTTCTATCAAAAAGTATCTAGATATTTCTCTCAGAAATTCCTGATTTTCTTTGTTATATAGGATTGATTTATCTGATTTCCATGTAGTCCTAGGGTAAAAGGTCTCCCCCTCTTTTAGATCTAATATAATACTATTATGATCCGACCAGACCATTGTTTTAATCTCTATCTGTTCAACTTTTCCTATTACCTTTGGGTCTTCTAAGAAAAAATTATGTGGCCATGAAAAGAAAGTATAATCTTTGGTTACAGGGGTCTTATTCTCCAAATATCGTCTAGATTATTTTTTTGATAATGTTGTGAAAGGTTCTAGCGTTCTTTATACCTCTTTTGTTGATATTTGTATTGTTTGTACTATATTTATCCATTATTATGTCCAAGACACAATTGAAATCCCCACCCCAAATTATATAGCCCATAGCGAATTTTTCTACTCGTTCAAGAATTTGTGAAAATAATTTCATCGGATTGACATTGGGCAGGTAAACATTTACCAAGGCATATAATTTGTTATTAATTATGCAGATTAAAATGAAAAACATTCCTTCTATATCGCTATCTTGATGTTTTATTTCGACTTGTAAGTGTTTTGCAAACATGGTTGCTACTCCTGCTTTTTTTTCCTCTTTTTTGGAGGAACTACATACTAATGGGAAGAATCTTCTATACCAGCCAGTTTTATCTCTAAGGGTCCAATGTGCCTCCTGTATCAGGGCTACTTGTGTCTTTTCAGTTACCAAATATTCGTTAAAGGCCCATATTTTGTGAAGGGTGTTTAGACCTTGAATGTTAATTGAAATTAATTTCACCATTATTAATACAGAGTTGAATAATCCTACCATTCATTTTTCCTCAACTAATATATTTATGTTATCATCCATTACTGTAACTGGTCCTTTCATACATTCTTTACATTCATTCATTCTAACTTCTTATACTAGGATCTCTATATTTCAGAGATCTTCATGTACACAATTTTTTTTTAGATGCCTAATTCTAGGCTATCTCTAAGTTCTATTTAGAACTCATGGGCGGAGTGATTCGATCGATACTGTGGAAACATTTTCACTCTACACACTAATGAAAATTAATAGACAGCAGTACTAATAAAAAAAATAATTTATATAGTTATAGGTACATATTTTATTTCATAGTCTTCATGCTGCATTTAATTTTAAAAACAACATTAAATCATCATGTAATGGTATATTATAAAATAGACTGTAAACTCGTATCTATGAACCACTGGTGAACAGTGGAGTACAAAAAATACCTGAAGGTAAAACATAAATGGTAATATATTATTGTAGAATAATTGGATGCTTTATGAAGCAATATAAAGTGGAAGTTTGCAAAGGAAAATAGTGCTACACTTTTTTGCATCTCATATATATATATATATATACATATATACGTAGATTACGTAGATTGGATTAGCCGTATTAGTCCAGTAGACAAGATGCCAAAATTATATATATATATATATATATATATATATATAAATTATGTTGTAAGATAAAATAATCAACAAAATTGCAGATATAAGTAGATTATCAAGAAATTAAATGTCAGAAGTTGAAAATAAGATTTTAGAAAATAGTCACATTATCACAGTAAATCCAGTAAATCCAGGATTAAAAAGGAAAATTGTCACTGTGAAAGTTGCGCTGTTTATGCAAAAGGTACCTGCTGATTTTTAGATTCAATCAGAATACCCCTACATCTAGTAATCAGCAGGTCACAACATCATAATGCAACTATTGTATTTATCAATGCAGGAAATAAGTCAGGCAAATTGATTTTATGTCTACCTGTGCATTACAATTGAAATCAATTGACTTTATTGGAGTTCTATGACCCATATGTATGAATACATATACATCTATTTTATATTAACTGATGTGACTTTGCCTGCAATCGCTAAAAGCATGCTGGTCCAGGTGTGTAAAAAATGAATACATATTCACTCTGTATGTCTTATGCATATGTTTGCAACTGTTATTCTTGGACTATAAAATTAAAAATTATAAAGGACATTATTTTGTCACCTGTACAGACTAACTGTGGTCGTTTACTGTTAAATCACATTTATTCTAAGGTGAAACAGTAAAATATAATTAAGTATTAAGAGTATATGAAGATTTGGTTCACAGACACATTAATGAAGTATAAGGAATATTTGTTATAAAATTTACCTAAATTCAACTAAAATTATTAGACTTGTTCTGTGCAGGAAAATCAACAATCATATTGTTTGTCATAAAAAATATCTGCAATTTATGCATCCTATTCAACATATATAATTATTTGTAAAATATAATTTACACAGTGGCATAGCATGGTGGGGCACTGGGGTAGTTGCCCTGGCCAAAAACTTCTTAGGGGCGCAAAATTTCAAAAGTAAAAAAAAAGAAAGTGTTAATAATAAATAAAAATAGTGCGCCCTCTACCTCACATAGAAAATATCCCAATGTTAGAACATTCTACATAGTTTTCCAACATGACGGTCAAAATAAACATTTCCAATTAACAGCTTACAGTATTTTTCTAGCTAATTACAGCCATAGTGTACTCATGTAATCCTTATAGGTGAATTACATAATGCCTATTAATATCTTGATTTCATGTTTGAAGATACCACCGATGCCTATTAATTGGTATCTTACCGGTACGTCGGTAATGGACACCTAGATAGATAGGTAGCAGTGCCTCACTCCTTCTTCCCAACCCGCCTTATCTCTGTGATGGGTGTGACACTGTTGTATAGACCAGGCATAGGCAACCTTTGGCACTCCAGATATTTTGGACTACACCTCCCAAGATGCTTTGCCATCATTACGGGTGTAAGAGCATTATGAGGGATGTAGTGTAGGAAGTTGCCTATCCGTGGTAAAGACTATACATTTATTTGAGGTGTAAGATGGATTTTAAAAATGGCATAATACAACTATCAATGTCAAAAACATTAGACTAGTTGGGCAGGCAAGAAGGAGCAAGGCTAACTAGGCACCTGATAAGGGACTCAACGAGTACTGTCAACGGGTTAGGGGGAGCAGTACTTGCCTTTCCCGGGGCGCTGACATCTCATGCTATGCCATTGCATTTACATATATTTATTTCTAAAAGCCAAAGTAAAATGATTCTGATGGTTATTATTTTGTAAATCCAGTGATAGTGAGTGGATAAAAAAATCTGAAGAAAAATAGGTTGGGTAAAAATAAATTAATATTTTGAAGCAGAGATAACTTTGTATGTACATATACACATTATCATCTAACATAACTATGCATAAATACAAATATAAAAGCAATGTATTATTTACAAATGAACCCTTTTAAAATAGAGCCATATTATTTAAATGCATGCTCTCATTATTTTTGTATTATTGCATACCTGCATACTTGCTTTGATTCCTTCCATACACACAAGCTTTTATTTTTTTTTTTTTTTTTAAAGCAAACTACCTGTGGCAGGCATCTCTTGAATGTTAAAGAAACTTAAAAAGATTGAATGAATAAATTGGTAATTAGAACAATATTGTGGTTTGACACCCAGATACAATATATTCAGTAACCTCCAACCTCTAGTACACTGAAGAATGCTGGCAATATTAGTATGTATAAAGCTGTATTAATCCTCTCTATAGAGATCTTTCAGATTCTATTACTTGTAAAAGTACACAGTTTCTCTGTTCACTGCAAATTGTTCTAAACTATTCCCACATCGCACACCAGGATATTCACTTATGCAACTTGCCTTTCATCACTTCTGGAAACTTAACCTCAATTTCCATTCTTCTAAAGTTAAGCTACTGAATATGCATGCTGAATACATTTGGCACATAGGAATGAGAGAAGTAATATTTAATATGCTTTCACTGTTCCAAATAATATAAAGAAGTATTCTTCCCATCCCCGAAATTAATTTTTCTTAAAAATATTTAAGGAACCTATGTGATTTATCTTTCTGCATCTGTTTAGAATGCTGCTGAAGCGGTGGGGTCATCTCTTCTCGTCCTGGACATTCAGAAACAGGAAGAGGTCAGAGCTGCGGTGGCCAAAAAGTAGTTCACAGTCTACTGCATGTCCTCTAACTTACCATGCTTATTGTAAAGCACTGCGGAATAAGCTGGCACTATATAAATACCAATAATAATAATAATACTTGCAGGAAATAACAGAAAGGAGGGAGAAAAGTAAATGGAAATAAATGGAGGTACTGTGCTCTTTTAATAAAGCTTTGACAGACAATTAGTACAATGTACTGTTTTGTTCAGATTATTAATTTTAGATGGTCAAGTAACAATGAGGTGAACTAAGGAGGCTGTATGGAGGTTAATTGACAAAGTATCCAGGATAGCTTTTATGAAGAGTTGTGTCTTTAGGTGGTTACGGAAGGATGAGGGAGGTAGCCAATTACATGGGGGAGGGAAGTGTTCTAAAAGTAGGAGTGTTGCTGGGATAGCTGACCCAAGCATTCGTTCCTTGTTATACTCAAGTTTCATGCACTTTTTAGTGAGACATAATACCTCAAGTTACATATTGTGTGATAGTTAATCTTTATTCTAGTTTGAGTTAAAAATGCAGAACATTGTGTAATATTGATTTGGGTGCAGCGTTTTGATGCAGATTTAAAGGGACACTCTAAGCAGTATAAACAATTCAACCAAACTGGTTATAGCGACTGTCCCTCCATTCAGTGTTAAACCAGTTATCAAGCAGTTTTACACACAATTGAGGTCCCTGACTGCCCACAGACTAGGTATGGCTAGCTCAGATATTACCCTTTTCAATCCATACCAGCAATGGGTGTTTGTGATGGACTAAAATCAGTCATCTGACACTCTCAGTCAATCACAGGCATCTATTGCTGCTCAACCTAATGAATCCTCATTTATCCAAGCAGCAAAGAGGGGGAATCTTGTTTAGTGTTCAACCATTAAACACATTTAGCAATAAGGAAGGACAGTGCCATGGGGTTCCAGACACTATAAACACTTTAATAAGATTTAGTGGTAACAGTGCCTACAGTGTCCCTTTAATGCTGCAAATATGGAGGGAATCCTGCTGATGCTGGATTAATACAGCTTGATGTAGGTTTTTTAGAGCAGGTGTGGAGTTTATACATATAGGTCTATAAATGAATCTGAATTCAAAAGATTTAGTATCACAACTTGTTATAGAGGAACAAATGGCATAGTATTGGTAGGGTTTTAAAAGAGGTTTAGGTAATATGTGTTTCAGGGTCTTAAAGAGTACCTTATGGCTCTAACACCCATGGTCTTTTTGTCACCCGACGATGCTCCTTACTAGGCTAGAAAAGAATGAAATTGAAAAGGGTACAAGTATGAGTTGGACAAAGAGATGTGGAGGAAAATGAGTGGTTGGTAAGGTACATGAGGTATGAGTAAGGAGAGTTTAGGAGAAGCAGGGCTGTGGAAGGAACTGCATGCAATTGTAAGGCATTTTACAATAAAGCAATGGTGAATCAGAAACACATTACGTGTTTGAAGGAAAGTGGTGAGATACCATACTGGAAAAAGTAAAGCAGGATGAAGTTGCAGTAGTCAAGTCTGGAGAAAATTAGGAAATTAACACGTAGCTTTGCAGCATGGAAGATATGAAATGGACAGATTGTCTAGATACTGAAGGGATGAAAATGACAGACAGAAATAAAAGCGGGTTTATGTTTCTCAAAGAATCAAACATAAACCTAGGTGGTAGTAATTTTTACTTAGTATTAGTAAATTCGGCTGAAAGACCAATTTAGGTCTTTCAGCCTTTTGGTAGATAACTCCCTAATACCGTGGGAATTAGGGAGTTATCTACCAAGCGGCTGCAAGATAAGTCCCAAAATGCTGGAGTTCTGAAGTGCCGAAGTTGCCGAAGTGCCGAAGTTCCGAAGTGTCTAAGTTACGAAGTGCCGTAGTTGCCAAAGTGCCAAAGTTCCGAAATGCCGAAGTTGCTGAAGTTCTGAAGTGTCGAAGTGCCGAATTGCCGAAGTCCCTAATTGACGAAGTCCCGAATTTCGGAATGCCGAACCGAGCCGAATATTTTCCCCATGCACATGCCTAATGTTGACTAGTTTAGTTTTTGTTTTTCATATTATAGTGTCATCATTATAAAAATAGTAGCAAAAAACTTTTTGTCATGAAGTTGATAATTATATGCATAAATGATTAATTAAAAATATTTAAAATGAATCCTTTATTACAACATTTACTCATATGAATTTTTACAATCCATTTTTATGTATATGAAGGACAAGTGTTTACAAATCCGTATCCCCAGCTTATCTCCAATATCCCTTGCAGTTTCCTCTTCAGATAAATGCAAATTAATCATATTCAATATCCATTCCTTTGGGTTCCAAAGAAACCTAAATTAGTAAGAATCTATTTTTCTTTTCTTTTTTAGCAGCTGTTCCTTGTTTCCACCTCTTTTATGTTTGCAAATCTACAGGGCGCGTCAAAAGTCAGGAATGACCCAAATATTTCAGAATTGCTCTAAATTAGTATAATGTCATTGTTACCATTAAGATGGAGGGCTATAGTAACATATGTCATAAATCCATTGGTATCTTAGATGCTACAAAAAAATTAATCGAACAATTATGTATCTTGTTTATATGTGTATGGTTATTTACCTATGCCAAGATTTAACCAGACTAGTTTACATTTTAGTAAAGTAATAGAGGTCCAGGCACTCCTTGGTTCAAGACAGGTACTTTATTAGGAACCACAACAGCAACGTTTCGACCCCAAAATGTCTTTGTCAAGCTCATCACACACTACTAAATAGTTTACATTTTAGGTGAAATTAGTTAGACTAAAAATTTAGGTGAGTTGGATATTTTTTTCTACTTGACCTATTTTAGCCTACTATTTAAAATTCCCTGATAATATCTAATTTAATAAATAATCCCATTGGTGTCTCATTTTGTGAAAGTGACAAGGACCTGTCAAGTAAATCTTGTCATAGCTAATGGATGTTATTCATATTTTTGAGTAGTTTCTCCAACATCAATGTACATGGAATGGATGGAGCACATCCAAAGAGTCACAAGTAATAATAAATTAACTTTTATTTTTGTCAGTGGTGAGAGAAGGATTTTTTTTTTTTATGACAGTGCAGGAGCTACACCATCGGGGGAAGTTATGAAATACCATAGGTTTATATTATTTTCAGTTATTATGCCATTTAATATGTATGTTTATATAAAGGCTAAATTTGTTAAGGTCAGTTTAGAAACTCTGACACATATTACCACCTTCAGAATGATTATTACTGTGTCAGACATTTGTACCACTCTAAAACAGAGAAAATACAATTTATGGCGCTAAAATGAATAGCAGCTAGAACACACTAGTGGGTACAATCACAATAATCCCACAAAAACAACAGTGTACAAAACAGAAAAAGTGTGCAGCGCATAAACCAAACCCACAAATCTTATAGGAGTATAACCACAATCAGTGCATAAAATTCAAAGAGAGATAAATACCCCAATATTTTAAGATCTTTTAAGGGTCATAGGTTTTGGTCAGATCCCATATAGAAACTGGTTCAAGTAGTATCACTTTAAAATGTCCCAGGTCAAATCTTGAAGTTACTCTCAGGGATGTAGCTTGATCCTCAGAATATGGAAATGGTTGGACAAGCAAACATCAAATTAAAAGTGTATAAAAAACACATTTATTATAAGTAAATAAAAACCTTACATTGAGGTCTTGTAAAATCAGCAAGAAAATGACAGCATAAATAGCAGCACAACGCGTTTCAACGATCAATTGCGTCTTCCTCAGGTGCAGTTTACATTGTTACATAAAATTCATACATTTAAAAGCCTTTTGGCACGGAAAATCAGGTATTTAGGACCCGCCCCCTTTGCCATTGGACCAATTAGCAAAGACTAAATGATTTCCTCTTCACAGTCTGTGATTTCCGGATCTGTGCGTTCCATTCCTTTTACTTCCGGTATCGTATGCGTTCCAATATGCGTTTCACAGGGGGCACTTCCGGTTTCGCTTGCGGTCCGGTTTACTCAGCGAAAAAATTCTTTATCAAGTTCATATGGCTACTAAACCTCAAGTCCACATAAACATAATGTACATGTGTACATAAGTACTCATATATATGTGTACAAAACATGTACATGGGAAACAGGGAAATAAATAAAAAACCAAAAGTTAATAATAGCCACAAATAACTAATTATATCTATATATACAGATACATAATAAAAGAGTGAGGTGGAACCAATAAGAATGTGTTCACCAGATGTGCAGAGAATTAAATATAATTGTACATTTCAAAATCAATATTTAAACCACATGGAGAGAGGGTTTCCAGCTCAAAGATCCATTTCATTTCTGTTCTATTCAGGATCTTGAGATGGTCCCCCCCTCTCCATGGTTTTTGAACCTTTTGAATTCCCAGGAAATGTAAACATTTAGTGTCCCCATTATGTTTTTGATAGACATGTGCTGATACCGAATGGTTAAAAACTCCCTTTTGTACATTTCTAAGATGTTCGCAGATCCTGACTTTTAGGGGTCTAGTGGTACGCCCTATGTACTGCAGTCCACAGATACATGTTAATAAATAAATAACATTGTTTGAATTACATGTTATAAAATCTTTAACTGTATATTCTTTTTGTGTTTTATTTGAAATAAATTTCTCAGTTTTTTTATTTATGATTTTACTCATACTACACGCTCTACAGTTCCCACAGTTAAAAAACCCTTGTAATTTTTTTCCTTGTAAATCATTATCTTTAAGGGGTCTTTTGGGGATATAGCTCCTGGTCAATATATCTTTAAAATTATTGGCGCCTCTGTAAGTTATTTTCGGCTTTTCTCCTATAAATTCACTGAGATCTTCATTTTGTTTAAGAATATACCAATGTTTTTTTAAAACTTTATGAAAAATATGACTCTGTGAGTTATAGTCACAAATAAAAGACACTTGTTTCGTTTGTATACATTCTTTTCTCTTTTTATACATTAATAAATCTTTTCTGGGCTTAGTTAAAACTTCCTCCAATTGTACCTCTACATCAACTTTTTTGTAACCTTTCTGATAAAATTGTTCTTTTAACATATCAGTTTGTTCTAAAAATGTTTTTTCTTCCGTGCAGTTCCTTTTTATTCTCATAAATTGGCTTTTAGGGATGTTCGAAAGCCAAGATTTGAAGTGACAACTCTCACTGTTGATGTAACTATTGACATCAACAGTTTTAAAAAAAGTACTAGTCTTAACGACTCCATTGTCAATAAAAATCTTTAAATCTAGGAAGTGTACTTCTTGATTACTTATTTCCGAGGTAAGCTTAATACCCCAAGAATTAGAGTTAAGAAAAATTAAAAAGTTATCCAGTGATGTTTTACTTCCCTTCCATATTAAAAAGATATCGTCTATGTACCGCCTATAGAGGCCCAAGTTCGCCACCCAGTCATGTTCAGCATATATATAGGATTCTTCCCAAAATGCCATAAAAAGATTAGCATAACTGGGCGCGAACTTGGTCCCCATGGCGGTACCTCTCTTCTGAATATAAAAGTCCCCCTCAAACCAAAAGAAGTTGTTTTGTAGGATAATTTCAATGCCCTCAATAATAAATTCAATCTGTTCTCCTTTAAATGCATTTGATGTTTTCAGGAAATATTCCACCGCCTTACATCCTTTTTGATGTTCAATGACTGTGTAAAGGCTACTAACGTCGCTAGTAACGAGAAAGTAATCCTCTTTCCAGTCTATTTTTTGTAAGGTCTGAAGGAGATTAATAGAATCTTTCAAATAAGCTCTAGTTTTAATAACAAGGGGTTGTAAGAGAATATCAATATATTGTGACAGGGGTGATAACAAAGAATCAACCCCTGCCACAATTGGTCTCCCTGGAGGTTGTACAGGATCCTTATGGATTTTGGGGAGAACATAGATCACAGGGATGATGGTATGTTCTTTGTTAAGAAACCCATATTCATCTCTAGTCAAAATACCCTGCTGTAAACCTTGATCCAAAAATTTTACTAATTTCTTCTTAATATTCTGTTCTGGATTATTCTTGAGCATTCCATATGTTTCTTCGTCCTTCAATTGTCTAAAAATTTCTTCCACATAGAATGCTTGGTTCATAATAACAACCCCTCCCCCCTTATCTGCGGGTTGTATCCCAAAACTAGTGGTACTGTTATAATTAGCAGTTGTCGTGCCAACTTTTTAGTAAAGTGAAATAACTACACTGACAGTTTAACATATGTTTTTGTGCAAATGATTAATATTTACCTTAATAAGATGAGTTGCTGTAATTCATGAATTAATATTTCTGCTTACATGTAGACTTTTTGTCTAAGTACGAGGTGATCTGTGCAAGTCTTCTGCAGATGTCTTGCACTTAGTCCTATTTTTATGTCTATGCATATTAAAGTTAATGTGATATCATTCTAAAATGTATTGGCCCATGCTTCTCCAATTAGTGATTTGCTAATATGAAAGATGGCTATTCCATATGTTTATCATACAGGCATAATCCCTTCATTTGTAAATAATAGCATATCATTGTTCTTCAATCTATGATAAACTAAAATACTCATAAAGTATTCTGCTTATATTATGTTAGATTGGCTTTCTCAATGCTATATTCAATATGACATCATTTAAATATATATATAAAATAAATATATATATATATATATATATTTAAATGATGTCATTAAACTATATATATATATATTGTTTAATGACATCATTTGTTATGACTGGAAATAGAACTTAGATTAGATGATCTTACTGTCCAGTATTCTTAATTTGCACATGATGGTTGATGAAAACTTTGTCCATGTTATGGTTTGGTTTGTCCATTCAAAATATTTAGGGACATGATTCAGAAAATGATTCGGACAAACCAAAGAAGTGTGAAAATGGGACAATCAGTGAACAGCAAAATATTATGTGTATATTTTCCAGTACACTGATTTAGTTTCCAGATAAAAAAAAACAATAGACAGGAAAAGATGAGGAGCAACAAAAAAATTCTATATTTATATTTCATATATAAATATTGATTTTTTTTTTTTACTTCTCCTCTTTTTTTCTATCTTTTGGTCACCTCTCACTTGATCTGTGAATAAAATTAACATTTAGTGGCTGTACCCTAACCAATTATTTTTTTCCATGAGTCATCTCTTCTCTTGGCTCCAGAGATGGAACTTCAAATCACAAAACAATTAAACATGCTAGCCTGTTGTCCGTTGTCCATTGTCTTGTTTGTTCTTAATACGTACCCATGTTGCTTCAGAGTTATGGAACTTAGACACCTGTCGATCATCCAGAATTCAGATGAATCCTAGTTTGCTTGAAGCTGAATTCACAAGTCTACTTGATGTATATGTGTTAGAACTAGTATACTATGAGTACTGAAGGTTGATTTTCCTACAATGCCAGCAACATATCTATATCTATATGACAACCTGGTGAATCCTACATCTTTGAAGTGATTTTTTTTTTTTTGTCTGTGAAATGTTGTAATGTTAGTGATTTGCTTATAAATTGTAATATTGTAAAAGTCTTATTTATAAACGAAAGCATGTGCATTAAGTTTGAAATGTAATGTCATAAAGCTAACATGTATTTTTCCTATAAGATGAGTTAGTTATTAATTTGATTTTTATTTCTATTTCCAACAAGCAGAAGTAGATTTTAGATTTGGGGAGTTAGTGGCAGTTGGCAAACTTACGTGACAAGCTTGGAAACCAGTCGGTAGAGGTTAACAGCTCATCTTATACTCTGACATTCACATATAAAAAAAAAATATTATACAATTTTTCATCTGAAGTTGATATTCCATTACAGTTTACCATGACTCCTACATGAAAGAAAGCAAGATACATATTTGGTTAACAATATATTCTGAAATGGCCTTGGATTTATTTGTACTTGCCAATAATTGTATTCACACTCCGACTCTTTTGTATCACAATGTGAACTAGAAATTATTCAGTTTAGAAAATAATATGTAGTAGATAAATCTGAAAAATAAACAAAAATTGTGCTATACCAAGCTGCTAAGGAGCCATGCCGGGTATGTTCTGAAAAAACACAACTGTCCTGAAAAGAGTCACAATCAAAGGTGCGGTAATAGAAAGTTTAAATATGCTATCTTGCTGCTATGTCTCCATATTATTTATCAGCATTGCATAATACTGAGACCCCTGTTGTGTTGCATACAACAGTAGCTTTAAGTGCGAGATCCCATAAATACCCTCCTGCTGTTCTGAGCTTTATAGAGGCTGAGAGTAATTGTGTGGAGTTTAGAGACAAACGGAGGGCATGACCTGTAACTCAATGAGCTCAGTACCTGGGGACAGGGTAATGCTTCACCATAGAAACATTTATATAAATATGATTTTTTTATTTTTTTTTAAACATTGCATTCTTATTCACAGGACACATTTAGAATAATACAAAGGCAGCTCTGTTGGGAAAAGAAGGCTTAACCACTTAAACACCAATTATATTTTGTTTCTATCGTGACAATCATGTCCAAGAAAACCCTAAGCTACACGTTCTCCATGTTTATCTTTACTAACACCATAGAAGCCCTGCTGGAGTGAATAAGTAATAAGATGATGAACCCCACTGGTATGAGAGCAAAGACTGTCATTGATGCTTAAAGAGTCAATAATCATACACATATTTTATAACAGGGCAGTTATCTATAATGAATATAAATGCATCTCAGATAAAATACTTTCTTTATCTCTGACCCTGAATTTAAATTATTTAGGTTACTGGGTTAAAATGTTCTTCTTTAGATAAATAAAATGCATGACTATTAAACCCATCTTTTGCCTGACTTTGAATTACATCTGCATTACATTGAAATGTATATAAAATTGTTTTTGTTTTGTCCTTATTCTTTTTCTTTATATCTTTGTTTGTGTTTGATAATGCAGCAGCATGATGACATATCCAGACACTATGTGTACTACCTCTGTGAGAGATGTCTGAAAACTGAAGAAAAAAAAGAATTGTATCTAAAATTCATATCGTTATCAGAGACTTCAAACAATATGCATTCTGAATTTTATACTATTTCTTTAAGATATCTATTTATAGATAACATGAATGTGGCAACAAAGATGAACTTTGAAAGTTCATCTAATTGTATGGGGTTGATTACTATTTGGTATAGAAGTCAACGTAATTCACTAAGGCAACTCCAGTCAGAAGCAAGTCCAACAGACTACAGTAATAAACATGTCTCTCTTAGGGTGACATTTGTCCATAAATTGGCCTTCCTAGGATATGCTTTGTCTGTATATAAATTCAGGGCAACATCACTGGATGTACTCATGTGCATTATAGTGGCACTCCTAAACTCCCCTCCCTCTCCTCCAAAAAAAAAAAAAAAAATTATGATAAATAAGAAAAAATAAGATCCTGCATGATACCAATTGGATTATTATGTACATATGAAATTAAAAATGGAGTGATACCCAAAGATATGTATAAGATAATTTAAATAATTCTGCCCCCACACCCCAAAGATTGAAATGTAAAAGTAAATTCCTCACTAAATATTTAGAGTGTGCTAAACCTATTTAAAGAGACCCATTGATTGTAGGGGAATAGGTATTCATGGGAACAGAAATAATAAAAAATACCATTATGGATATTATACATTAGTTAGATGTCATACCCAAGATATTGTAGAGACCCCACACACCAACACACATTCTATCTTTATCCTTATTCACATCAGTCACAATATACAATTTAACACTAGAGAAGCAAGGACACAGATATAAAAGACTGAGACATACACCAAGAAGTGCAACACCAATCACTAGAAAAGCATAAGAGAATAGAAGAAGGGGGTTAGAATAGTATGTACATTTCTAAAGCTTGTCCTTGCTGTATTGTCTCCTCTAACATAAAAGCTTTTGTGCTCTTAAAGTACTAACTTTAGAAAACAACACATGCTATTTCGAGACATGTTTATGGGCATCGAGTTATGAAAATAGAAATAAAAAATTTACTCTTATGCCAATATGAATGGCAAGAACCACATCAACAATTACCAATGGAGGGAACTATGATTTAGGTATGTACTATTTTATTCAGAGGCAGCTCTAACCAGCAAAGTGAATAACTGTCTTAACACCCAACCAATTACAAGGCTTCATTGGACAAGTCTAGCTCCCATAATCCTTGCTGGTGGGCTAGGTGCCTGGCCCATCCTTCAAGAGCAAGAGGGCCTCTCTCTCTCCAGAGTCACCTGTCTGCCTCTGTCAACTCATTGGACACAAAAGGGCATGTGTGCTGGAGGATGTCCTACCAGATCACCTGATCAACTGCTTAGCTCAATGCTATCGAACCTCTGTCCGGTCTTCACAATATTAAAGTTCCAAATAGTGAGGTGATCCTACTGGATCACAGTCCAATTGTCATAGAAACAAAATCCCAAAGTGACATGTGTGCTAAAAATGAGGATAAGCATATATTGCCACCAATGAGAAGGAGGATTTGCTGCCTTTCGATCAAATGCTTGTAATTATTGCAAATGAACTGGAACAATTTATGTGATTGAGGAAGCCCATGTCAGGTGAAACGCATTGCAGAGGTGTGCTGCAGTAGTGTAAGGTAGACTTAATTTAGCACTTTGGTATTTATTTAGATGAAGTAAGATTCATATTAATATTATAAGTCTTCACTGCATGGTTCACTTTTAATTCTGTCCCAGAGTTGGTTTAACTGCTGTTATAATCTTAAATATGTGAGCAAAACTATAAAGGGCTAAGTGAGTGTACTTAATCCTTGGTTTTTAGAATTGCATATTTTATTGTACTACATTATGTCATTTTTTTGTTTCTTTTATGTATGAGTCCAAACATAAATAAATAAAAACAAACACATTTAGTAGTGTGAGACCTCCAGATCATCTGTAGAAAACATGATAAAACACAAATATAGCATAATACAGTATAACAATACAATTTTATAAATGGCAGATGTAATGGGTCACTCACACTTTTCAGAGCCTTATGAAGTAGACTCTGGCTGTATCAGCAGTTGAATAAAATAGCTTATTCAAGGCTATCAACACGACTCCTCAATGTCCTTATTTCCCAGTGGGTATGGATGAGATGACATCCAAAGAGGTAGTTTGAAAGTTTTACTTCAAATAAACTGAATACAATAAAATACCAGCTACAAAGGCTGAGAACAAAACAAATTAAAAATCAAGTAACACTAACGTGTTTCAACCTATTTGGTCTTTTTCAAAGTGTATAATGCTCTTCTCCTGGTGCTGGTTTTTAATCTGTATTGCCGGAAATAGATTTTCGCACCTTTCGGCGCTCCGTGTTTACTTCCACATTATTTCGTCATTACAGCTTGCATAGACGTGGTGACGTCAAAAGGTCCCAACGTGATGCATGACAGCACACCCGGAAGTGGAATTATGATTAGTCTAGAAAACGCCATCTTCATATCGGCCATAATTAGCCCATTTACTGAAAGTTCATTAGCAATAATGGGACTGTAAAAGACTGAAATCAGTAAAACACATTTAAAATATAACATTTTATAAAAGATATAGGTGTAAAATATGAAGAATATATATCACACACAAATTTATAAGAGGAGAACAGATCTTAAAAAATATATATTTAGATCTGCTAAAAAATTAAAACCTGCGAATGCAGTCAAAGTTGAAGTTGTGTTATATGAGTAATATAGTATTTTGAAAAAATCTAATCCCTCTTTGTCTACACATTTTTATAACTACGCAATTGAATGATAAAGTTTTGTGTAGTGTGAATAAGAACAAAAAGCCCATTGTGTGTCAATCTAGTAGTGCTATTGAAATGAACAAGAGTACACATTTTATTCTAGCTTTCAATTAATATGTACTACTTTTATGTTGCAAATATTATAAACTAGATTTATAGTCAAGATTAAAAAAGGTAAATGTAACTATATAGCTGTGCCTGAATAGTGCATATGTGTGTCAACATATTAAGAATAAAGATTGAATTTATATACAAATATAAAAAGGTGACTTTCTGTTTATTGTATTAAACTTTTGCTGTTATCATTTATCAAGAAAGCACACTTACAAATTTGCATACATTTACCTGTTTAATTGTCATCTTTTATTAGCTGGTGCATTTTATCCAATAGAAAATCTGATAGATGTAATTAATCAAATCGAAGTTTATTCTGCGTGTGAAACAACTATTTAGCATGATAGCAATAATCTAGAATAGTATACCTTATTGTTAAATAGTACATGCTCTGGTACCAAGTCACATCACAATATATATGTTGACTTATTGTATAGTTGCACTTTCTGGAGTACTTTTGCATTGAATATACCCTAAAACGTAGAAAAATATATATATCAAGAATTGGAAGCGGAAGAGTGTGACGTAGGCATTTGTTAAATTGCAGTGTAACGAAGATAGCTGGTATTGAGTTTAGCATTAAACCATTAATTTTAGGCTACTCATTCATTTACTTTACCATTTTAAGAACATGGAGAGCAATTTGATGTCTAAATATACATATGTGGGGTACTCCATAATCTTCCTCAATCTTCTTATGCAATTGATGATTGGTTAACTAGT
This sequence comes from Pelobates cultripes, assembly GCA_933207985.1. NCBI lineage: Eukaryota > Metazoa > Chordata > Amphibia > Anura > Pelobatidae > Pelobates > Pelobates cultripes. The sequence continues at coordinate 327,821,508 of OW240914.1, read as the reverse complement.
GATTACCAAGAGTCTAGTGAAAACCCTATAAAAAAAGAAAATATAGTTCTCCCTTATTCCACACCAGGCAAGCAATAAGTCATGGGTTAAATTTACGAAACACATAGTTTTGCCAAAAATCATTAACTCCTCCACTAACATATTAATTTCCCTTACATTGCTGGGAGCTCGCATGTCTTTCCATATTAAAGAGGGCATTAATCACACAGCCCAGACCTGTCTCCCTACCTAACCTTCCAACCAGTGCCCATGATGTGAGCCTATGTTATGTGAACTCGCTGCTTCGTACAAGGTTTGGCGGACCTAGCCTGTTTGTTGGGACTATACAAACTTGAAATCTCCAAGTGGGAAATCTCAGAGGTAATGTGGAATAAATTTGACATTTGATAAGAATCTGAATTCCATACTATTTTTATAGAATCCTTATGTTTTCAGTGCCAATATTTTTTTCATCAGACTCATATTTCCAAATTTAAATTGCATTTTAGGGTCCTTTTAGTCATATGCTAGTCACAGATGAAATAATTCTCCTGGTTTTTGTGGGTTTTTTTTTCTAAGGAAACCATCATTCATGTTTTTACTATTGCTGAAAACAATACATTATAGTAATATAGGTTTTTTTTGTGTGTATTTTATTCATAGAAGAAACACTATAGTGTTAGGAATACAAACCTGTATTCCTACTGCTATAGTGCCCCTGTCCCAAGTTCTATATAGGGTCCCACTCCTTGTGTGCCATAAAAAGTGTGAAATAAATGTTTTACTTATCTTTTTTAAAGGCAGCACACCTCCCTCCTCCAATGTCATGGAGGAGTCATGGCCTCCTTACGATGGTCCAATGGTCCACTACAATTCTACTCATAGAGGAGCGTTTGGGACCTGACGTTATGCATGCATCCAAGTTTACCCATAGGAAAGCATTGTGGTCACTGCTTTCCTATTGCTATTTGACTGAGTTTTACTCGGCCAGTGCACTGGACGTGCCTCTAGTAGCTGTCAGGTGGATTTAACTAAGTAATATAAACATTGTAGTTTTACTTGGCAGATTTAAAAGGATAGGGCCACTGCAGCTAGACTACTTCATTGAGATGAGGTGATCTGGATGACTACAGTGTCATTTGACATATATTAGAAACTCTTTTTGAAGCTTCTACTATCTTACCCTTCATTTGTAGGGGTGACCATCTTTAGCTCTCTCTGGTCATAATCCATACTTTTTTGCTATTACCATGTAGAAAGTCTGAAATAGTCCCATAGTACCATTCTGAGTAACCATCACTTACATATGACATCAGGATTTGTGAATGTAAACTAGCTCTTTATTACCTGCACATTTTAGTTTTTTTTTTGTTATATAACTCTTCCTCTGATCAAAGAAGACTTAAAATAGGTATATACTAACACACACAGAAGCTATAATACATGTTTTGTTTTAAAAAAAAAAAAAAAAGATACAAACGATGACAGTTTTCCATTATATGTATGTAATAACATATACATTAGAAATATGCACTTACTCCTTCTGTTCAGAAGATATTATTCTGAATAGGCATAATGTCACAAAATCCACCAGTTCCTCCTTCATTGCAACACCTGATATAATAAAAAGTGTTAACCAATTAGACGTGATATCCTAAAAACATATCAACAAGTTTTGTACAGATGGTTATAGATTTACTGTAATTCGGCTTAAAATAATGTAAATTTGTTTGGTGCTTTACGCATAGATTCTGCTGTTAAATATATATTTAGACACACATAGGTTAATTTACACACTAGTAATGGGAATTCCCAATTGAACATTTTGTTCTTACATTGATTTTATTGTAAGTATTATGATTCTGTTTTATTTGGCCCTGAAGAAACTCAATATATCCTCATTTTTCAGGCTATTCAGATGAAGCACATCTTGTGCTAGTAGCAGATTGAACAGGCAATAATCCCCCTCCATCACCATTGATATAATGTTCATCCCAACACCATCATCCATCTGGTTGCATGATATAATCATGAGTGCCATGGATAAGCTATAAATTATGGAATATCACTTATCTGTTTTTTTGGCAGTCATTTGGGAAAGATGCTTTTACCAGTTTATTGCTCAATTTCATGACCCAAAATTTTATATTTTCAATAAATAACACACAGGAAACTAAATTTAATGAACAAATAAAACATGTATTTTTTTTTAAAGTTGTGATTAAGTTATAAATTGTATTCTGAATTTAAGCTTTTCTTAATATTGCATGGAGAATTAACGTGCAATTAAATCATTCATCTTCAACAAATAATGAATGCAATTGTTTGCGGAAAAATGAAGGTGGACTTGCAAAAACTCATAAACAATTTAAAAAGGTGCTTCTTATAAATAATTATGCGTAAAGACGGGAATAGGATAGGTGCAGAACAATAACAACAAAAAAGTTCTACCATATAGTATAGATTACAGCACACAATACGGAAAATTATTTAAATACAGAACTGATGCAGGAACACTGGTCTTAAAAATATTAAGAATATGCAGAAAAATAGAGATAGAGTATATTGTAGTCATAGGTGTGCGCCAGAGGTGTGCCATCTATGCTCAGACTCCCTTAGCAAAATGTTCTTACTTGTCCTTTTTGTTTAATCTCTAGACACTATTGAATTAATTTGGGTTAACTATCACTGGACCCAGAATAATCTTGTATGTTATTTGTGTGGTAATTGTTTGGGGGTGATTATCAGCCCTTTTACACCATATAAATATCCCTTTAGTGGTGCCCCCAAAGGTAAAAGATTTATAATTTCACAGAAATTGGAATTTAAAAAAAAGGAATTGTCATTCATATACTGTAGTAAAAATATTATTTCATAATGTTATATTAAAACTGTTATGTGACACCCTAGCAAACATTTACTAGAAAATTAGTAAGTCATGTTAGTAATTAGACTTCTGCGACACAGAAAATGTGTTTGAGCCAAACCACTTCATCTGAAAATAAAAAATAAATCATAACCACAGAATTTCGTGCACGTAGTGGGTCAGCTGAACAGAATTTCGGTTGTTGAAAAAGATGTTATACATTTAATACAAATATAAATATACATACAAATGTAATGCACACCTTTAACACCTTAAGGACCAAACTTCTGGAATAAAAGGGAATCATGACATGTCACACATGTCATGTGTCCTTAAGGGGTTAATAGCAAAATAAAGTCTCCAGAATTTGAATGTGCATTAGATTCCATGGCGCATTAGATTAGAGTAAATAAAATAATTTGGTTTTGTTTAATTTTTTCATTCATCAATCCCTATTTTTTCCTTCCGGTCATTCAAAATAGAGACCAAACACTGCAACAGACAAATGCAGATGCCAACTTTCTTTCCATGCCTGGAGTACTGGTGACAAATGCTAGGCTCAAAGTCAAAAAGGGGAATTGAGGGTAAAACTGAAAAATGCATTTCTCAGCAGCAGTGTTGCCATAAAGACCAAAATTTATACAAAATATAAATTAAGGAAAAGCACACACACAAAAATACAGTTTTACATTTTACAAGGCCACTTAAATCACCCATCTCAGCAAACAAATATGGGGATTCACTTGCACCATATGGCCATATTGTGTTAAGCCCACCATAGTACCCCAATATCCAAAGGTCCTACACCAGTTTTCACATGGGAAACAAACAAGAAAATTAAATGAATATAATAAACTAAAGTGCATTTAATTAATCTTTTGTAAGAGCATTGTGAATAAATATCATGAAATATTAGTGATAATACACAACTCGAAAAAACACTGTGCCAAAACTAAAAAATAAAAGTGATAGCGCATTTATTGCTAGACTCACTGCGGTCTTAGAATAAAATGCATGTAAGGCAGGAATTTAGAGTAACCATGCTGGATACACTACAAGAGTCAAGAAGAGGGGGTACAGTGCAATCCTGCTCCTAGTACTTCTACTTTGGAGAACTGACTTCTCCTCACTTGGGAATGTAGAATTACTAAACTATCACTGCATTTCCTTTTTACTTTTATAATATAAAGAATAAAGCACTTTAATGTTGCTACCCGAAGAGACACTGGGATAAATAATCCCTGCAACTGGGGCTTTAGCCCCTAAAGCCATTTCTTAAAAATGCAAATGCATGAAAAAACAAATGTAACAGGAAAAGGAACAGAAAAAAAGCTAAATAAATGAATTCAGGGACAAGTTATACTACAGCTATAAACACTTTCAGAAGTTCAACTTGTTATTTAGTTTATGAAATATTCAATATATATAATGAATGATGTACATTACTACATTATGTTCAGCAAAATTAAATCACGCATTTACTTTATATTATTTTTTTTAAGTATTACTCATTTAAATTTAGATGTTTTAGACACTGCTATAAAATAACCTACTCACTTGTCTCATTGAGCTATCTATCTATCTATCTATCTGTCTGTCTGTCTGTCTTTCTATCGTTCTGTCTGTCTGCCTGACTGTCTATCTGTCTGTCTGTCTATCTTTCTGTCTGTCTGCCTATCTATCTGTTAGAATAATATGTATTAACAGTGGGCAATCCCACCTATGGAACATGAATGCTGCATCATCAATACATCTGCTTAACACACTTCAATGTGCTACCCACTTCACTTTTCTTAAATACTGCAGCACTAAAATGTTACCACTAGCTCTACATATAACATATATAGTAGAGGTATATAGCCAAAGAAATAAACTTTTTTCACCTTTTTAATTTTTTACTCTATATAAACCTGAAAAGAATTGATCAAGTAGTAATGTCAATGTTTAACTGCTAATTAGAAATATGTCAAAATGAAACATGACATGTTTTGGGGGCCATGGCTGATTTTACTTCACCCGCATATAAAAAAAAAAAATGTAGCGTTAACTCCATTTATTAAATTACTTGTATTCTTTTTTTTCCTATTTTTCTCTTTTTTTTCTCTCGCTTTTGAAGTTGTGAACATTATTATAAGTCTCACTATTAAGAAAGCGCAGTCAAAGCTGCTTTTTGTTGTAATATGTCTCAATTCTTCTTTAGAATTCATAGACCTAAATCTGTCAAGTATAAGGATAATTGTTGGTTAAGGGAGTTGATTTGGTTGTTTTCCAAAAGCAACTGGAGTCTAGCACATTTCTACGTACTATAGATGTTTGGAAGAGGAATGATTTGTGGTTTGCTTCATGACAATTTAAGTGCAAATCTCTTCTAAGGTTAATATGAGCCCCTCTGTGGTTTAATAAAGAATCGAAAAAGAAGCTGACACGTCCATAACGTTGCATTTTATTCTTACACAGCTCTACATTTCGATAAAAATGTTTTCCTTACCAAGTATTTTATAATTTGAATGCACAGAGTTTTCTTTATTTTAGACCAATTAAACTACATTTTGGGTCCTGTCCAAAAGGAGAAATAGAATTTTAGCAATTTTACCATCAGAAAACGCAGCCCCAAATCCATAACTACAGCAATACATTCAGACACATTTGTAATTTTAGACTTGTTTGTTTATTCTTTAAAGCGGCACTGTCATGGCTGCATCATGTTTCTTTTTAACCCCCCTCCTGACTCCACTACATCTAATTGGCCCCCTAGTCACACTCAAATGCCCATAGTCTTCCCATATTACTGTAATACTTCCTATGGTTTTGGAGTGGAACTCAACTGCAGAAACAGAGATTAGGAGAACCTTTAGGTTATTTAGGAATTAAATAGATTGATTAGAACAGTCTCAATAATTCAAAGAACATAATATGAAGATAAATTGATGAAATGTTGTTCAATAAGAAGGATTCCAGTAGCTTAATGAAGTGGTCTGGGTGCCAGGTCCTTCTAGGGTTAACCCATTTTTTTTATAAACATAGCAGTTTCAGAGAAACTGCTATGTTTATGAATGGGTTAAGTCTTCCCCCTAATCCTCTAGTGGCTGTCTCATTGACAGCCACTAGAGGCGCTTGCGTGCTTCTCACTGTGATTTTCACAGTGAGAGCATGCAAGCGTCCATAGGAAAGCATTGTAAATGCTTTCCTATGCGACGGGCTGAATGCGCGTGCAGCTCTTGCCGCGTGTGCGCATTCAGCCCAGGAGGAGGAATGGAGGAGGAGAGAAGGAGGAGAGCTCCCCGCCCAGCGCTGGAAAAAGGTAAGTTTTTAACCCTTTCCCCCTTCCAGAGGTGGGCGGGAGGGGGTCCCTGAGGGTGGGGGCACCCTCAGGGCACTATAGTGCCAGGAAAACGAGTATGTTTTCTGGGCACTATAGTGGTCCTTTAAGGAACACGATATGTAGAGAGTTTGAAGAGAAGAGTTCCTGTAGCTTTAACCCCTTAAGGACACATGACATGTGTGACATGTCATGATTCCCTTTTATTCCAGAAGTTTGGTCCTTAAGGGGTTAAAGGATCAATACGAAGATAGTTTGATAAGAAGAGTTCCTGTAGCTTTACGGAATATAATATAGATGAAGTTTGATGAGAGGAGTTCCTGTAACTTTAAGGAACGAGACATGCAATTGCAGGAATGCGAAGAGTTCCTGTAGGTTAAAGGAATACAATGTGAGGAGAGTTTGATGAGAGAGTTCGGCAGGTTTAAGGAACACACTAAGGAGATAGTTTGATGAGAGAGTTCCTGCAGCTTTAAGGAACACGATATGGAGATAGTTTGATGAGAGAGTTCCTGCAGCTTTAAGGAACACGATATGGAGATAGTTTGATGGGAGAGTTCCTGCAGCTTTAAGGAACACAATATTGAGATAGTTTGATGAGAGAGTTCCTGCAGCTTTAAGGAACACAATATGGAGATAGTTTGAGGAGAGAGTTCCTGAGCTTTAAGGAACTCGAGTACACTTTAGTGATTTAATAATTTGGAAAGTTCATAAGAAGAATCCGTGTATAAGTTCATGTATTAATTACAATTTATAACTTCCAATTAATCTCAGTAGGAAAGCATGTAGTGAAAACTGAAGTGCCAATAGAAATAAAATGATCCAAATATATAACTAGCGTTTATGTTGATGTGTTTTACGAAGTAGAGAATATCCAAAGGTAATCCGAGTCAATTGGAAGGAGAATGGAGATCAGCGGTTACAACAATCCAGGTTCGGTACACGTTATTTGTAGAAAGAGAGAGCTTGTTTGTAGCCAGTCTGATTGATCAGGAAGCTTCAAAATAATCAAGGACTTTGAATCTGGCGTGGTTCCTCTAAGTAGCGTGAGGAAACCGCGTCAAAGGAGGCGTCAATAGTCCGTGAACCCGGAAGTGTCGGATCACGGCTAAGCCGCTAATAAAGTTCTGACTATTACATATTTTTTATCTTTATTTTGTGCCCAGTCCTAGGTCCTGGGCGCCACCATCTTTGTGTGGGCAGAGGAAGACCCTGTGGGCACGTCATCTGCCCACACTAGATAGCACTGTAAAAGGCTGTATAAGCCTTTCCCCGCCAAGCGGAGCTCAGTCTGTGCGTTGCCTTCCCTAGGTGAAGATGGATTATTTTTTTAAGTGTTGGGATTTTTTTTTTTTTGCGTTTTTTTTTTTTTGCACTCTGGTCTTTTTTTATTTTATAACTTCAACATGCTTAATTTATGTTAATTTGGCCTTTTGGGGGCTGAAAAAGGAAGGTTTTAGAAAAAAGAATACATCAAATATTTTTTTTTATTTATTTACAGGTATTTCGTTTCATTGTCCCCACTCACTATTTTTAGGGCGAGGGGTGTAGGTAGGGCTTTCTTTTATTTTTTATTGGTGAGGGGTGACTAGAGGCTTGGGGGCCCCTAGTCACCTGGGCGGGTCCATTTAGCCCCCACCCATTGCCCCTGGGTGTGGGCCGGGGGGGAACAATAGGTTCCCCCATTGTCATTAAGGGCCCTCATGCGGCGCTCATGAGTAAGGGTGGGGGGGCAGTAGGTCTGCCCTATTGTAATTTAGGGCCCACCGCCACTCATAGGGCCCCCACCTGCCGCTCATGGAGAAAAGGGTGAGTATTGTGGGAAGATTTCTCTCACCCACAGGATGTGGGTAAGAGCAGGTCAAGCGTAGGAAAAATACATTAGTATTAGGGTAAAATAGCTGGCAAGAATTCAAGGTGAATTCAAAATAAAATTTAATTTTATGGCTACAGTGGCCATACTAATAGTATAGCTAAATTAGAAAGTTTTTTTTGGTGTGGTTATTTTGACCTTGAATTTGAAATTCACTTTGAATTAACTCTGGATTCTCACTTTAGTGAAAGACCCTCAGGGGTTTTCATGAAGCAATGGATTTTGTCCAAAAATAACTGAATTATGAATTTAGTCTATCCATGCTAATCTGCAGCAATTGCTTGGATGCATTTGTTGTCCAGATTAAAATGGTGCATTCATATCCGAATGTCATAAAAAGTATACGATTCAGGAGATTCATGCAAGTGAATGATAATGTGATGTACTATGTGCCCATTGGCAGCTCTAGCAACAAGTGGGCAAATAGTTTAATAACCCTTGGTAGCACAAGGGTTAATTATGTGGCAGCTGGTTAGCACTTGCTAGCCACCACATTAAAAAAGTAAAGGAATACATTAATTAATAAAATAAAAAAGCCTTTGGGCTAGAGACTGGTCAGAGTTTTGTTGTTGCCAATTTATTTTGTGTGCAATTTTATTTTATATGTGATGACGGAGTGAAAGGACCTTCTGTATCTCTGAGAGGACTTCTTGGAAGAATATCGTTCTACAGGTCCAGCCTGTTTATTGATGTGCAATTTGTTTATATTTATCTGGTAAGTGTAATTGGTATTAAATTCAGATTCTTTTACTTTTTTGCATGTACCACCATTGCTCTAAAGAACTGATGACCCTTTTAAGATTTTTATTGATGTGCCTAAGATCAAGAAGTGGTTTGTGAGTCCATATCACCCAGCAGTCATTCTATTCTTGCTGTATATATTTACTCCTCTATGAATTTGTCTCTTGTTTTTTATTGTTTCTGTAGACTACTTTTTATATATTTAACATCTTCACATTATTGTAAGGAATGTTTTAAACATCCCTATGCCACAACCTGTCATGCGGCAGGTAGGGACACATCTACTTAAGTTGTTAACCCATTAAGGACCAAACTTCTGGAATAAAAGGGAATCATGACATGTCACACATGTCATGTGTCCTTAAGGGGTTAAAGGAACACTATAGTCACCAGAACAACTACAGCTTATTGCATTTGTTCTGGTGAGTAGAATTATTTCCTTCAGGCTTTTTGCAGTAAATACTCTTTAGAATTCATAGACCTAAATCTGTCAAGTATAAGGATAATTGTTGGTTAAGGGAGTTAACTTCACTGGCCACACCTTAGATGGCTACTAGAGCTGCTCTAGTGTCTCCACCACCTATAAGTGGTTCCTAATAATAATAAATCCTAACTTAATGTCCCTCCCAGCCCCACCAATGGGACGCATTTACAAATTTATATATATATAATTTAATTTATTTATTGCATTACACTTGCTGCCCATGGTTTGGCGCTTGTTGCCCATGGTTTGGGGCTTGTTCTCCCCTTTATTATTATTATTAGGACCCCCAATATTCACCAGTAGCTTCTCCCTCTCAAGAATATAATAGCCCTCACTTAATGACTACAGGTGGGGCCGGTGGAGGACTGGTCGATGGACAGTAATCTGTCCATCCCCCATTCTTATTCAAAACCCCCCACCTTGTTATTGACTGACAGGTGGAGCGGCGTGATGCTGTGAGAGGCAGGGAAGGCAAGTTGGGCGGGAGAATAGGCAAGAAACATACTGGCGGGAGAGAGAGATTGGAATTATCGGAGACCGGATATCATCGTGAGACTGGTGTGCCGCAAGAGGGGCAGTATGCAAGCACAGCTAAAAATGTATTGAACTGGCTAACAAGCAGACTTGCCGGTGAACTTGAGACTGGGGTAAAGGGGAGCTGAGTGGCACGGTGTGTAAACGACCAGACTGGCACCAGGGTCAGCCATTGACCATGCAGATCAACTCGATCATCTGACGCATACCTGGCCTTGCAAGCTGAAACACAGTGAATTGTAAATACATTACCCCTCAGAGCAACTTGAGTCTCTAGCTGCATAGCAAGTCCTGCATGCTGAATGCAGTCAGAAAGCAAAAGGACAGAAAGGTATAGAGAAAAGAGGAGGAGGAGAGAGTGATAATAAAACAAGAAAAACAGAGAGGAGAAGGAAGGGAAAGAAAAAAAAACAATAGAATGGTGCAAACCCAATCAGTAAAGGTGTTCATATTAGACATACCACTCTATGTAGAAGTATATAGCATATTCCCTCTCATAAATTAAAGTCTAAATTAAATCAAAGCTTAAAAGAATAAAATTATAAAGTAGCAAAAAAAAAAAAGAAGAAAAGAAAAGAAGAAAAGGGAAAAAGAGGGAAAGGAGAAATAATAAAAACATTTAAGAACTCCTAATTTCTAAAGAAAAAAGGAAAAAAAAACTATTGATAAGTTCACTAAATGGTGCATTCCAAATAAGCTAAAAATCCGATAAATTTGTGGCAGAGTTGACTTCAGAAAAGCTGGAACAGCAAAACAGGTGGGAAGAAAGAAGCAAGGTGTAAGAAGAGAAGATAGAGGAAGGAAAGAGGGGAAAGGAAAAAAAAGAGAAAGAAAAAAAAGAAGGAAAGGGAGAAAGAGGAAGGAAAGAATGAAAAAGGAAGAAAAAAAGAGAAAAAAATTACTTCTAAAAAAACTAACAACACTGCACCAAAGAAAGAAAAAATGAAGAAAAAAAAAGTATCAGCTAATAAAGAAGATAAAGAATACAGAAAAGCGTGCACCTTTGAGAAATAAATATATAAGTAAAATAAATGAATAAGTATATACAGTATAAAAATGTCCAAGTAACTTAACACTAAACTGGTAATCTGGTAGAGCATGTGGAGAGGAAACAGAAGAAAGAACTCCAATGGTATGGTATATAAATACACTGGATAACAAAAGATATAATAATAGGGAACTACTCACAATATCCAGAGCTTAAAACCAGCTCTGGTTTGGAAAGCGTGAAGTGGAATAATCCCCACTCAAGGATATATAGGATTCTTAAGGCTTCCAATCTTGTATAACAGCAGAGTAGTCCAACTCAGAAAAATAAAAGATAATAGAATATAGTGCTCACTGTATCTTTAAGTGAGAAGGTAAAAACATGAAATGTACTTACAATATGCCGAGCAGACTCACTGCTTGGTGTATAACGTATGGATGGCATAGTCCCCACCTAAGGATTCTTTGTGCTTTTTAGGAACAGCAAGAAGGTGATGTCAGGTCAAATATTTAAAATAATAAATAAAAAAGGAATATGACAATTATGTTATAAAGCCAAAAAAATCCTTTATTAAACAGAATAAAGAAAAGTTTCTAGACGCGTTTCGCCTGCAAGGCTTCTTCAAGTAGAAACTGGTATATAGTAAAAACATGGACATGACAAGCAAGAGTTTATGTTCTTCTCTTTGCTCCCCAACAAACATTAAGAGATTATAAATTATTACTGTTCGCCCCAACTAGTAGCTTACCACTGCTGTAGATCCTTAGAAGTCTGCCCTTTTTCCCTCGTTCATTCGAGAGAAATAGGTCACACTTAGTACCCTCTATTGAGAGGGTAAGGATTGTGCAATGCCTATCTTGAGGATCAAGAAGGCACCCACATGATTGTATTTTGTCTATATGTCTGTTTATATATGGCTGCCAGCAAGGGACGAGGAATGGGGTTAGGTTCTTCTTTTCCTGAATTAACTATACGGTAACATTCATGACAGTGAATGCAATCATTCTGATTTTAAAAGACAAATGTTGCTAAAAACAATGAAAAAGGAAGCTATTGATATATTAATGATTCAAGAAACCCACTGGAAAGCAAAAGAGGAGGAATAATACACTTAGGCATGTTTGCTCTGCATCTTTACCCGAAAATAAGGAGTAACCATTATTATGGCCAATAAATTACAGGTAGATGTTAAATATCAGGTTAAAGATGCAGAAGGTCGCTATATAATCTTAATGTGTGAGATAAATAACCAGTTATATACTTTAGTTAATGTTAAGACACCCCTGATGTCTTTAAACGAAACCGCCATTTAGTTAGCCTTCCCCTTCTGTAATACCAACAATCTCCGTTCGCATAAACTGCAGTGTACGAACCAAGCTCAGGGGAAGCGGCAATCTCCCGACCGGGATCTGTGAACGGCTCCAACCTCCCGAACGGAACTACACGAACTGCTGCTAGCCGCCGAACAATAACATCCACCAAGCGGCTTTCGGTTCCATCCAGAAGTCTCTAAACGCAAATAATAAATCCCCCCAATAACGAGACAGAAGCTCTGCATTGAGGGTCAAACAGGATCTGGCTTTACTATGGGCTACCTGCCCGTATTTATGCAGGTCTCCCACTTGGTGGACACTCCCCTAGGGGACCAAATGGGAGACTGTAATGACAGACAGACATGGGGACATTCCAGACATACAGTCACAGCTTTTACCCACAATACACTATGGTTTCCTCCCCTCTGCCCTGGAGATAATTAAGAAGTAACTCAATTATCTCCAGGACAAAGCCAGTCGCCATTTTAAATATAAAACCAGAAAATGCATAAAAATTCATAACTTTACAAAAACCGAACATTTCCCATTCGCATCACATATCCCCAGATAGCCTGGATCTGAGTGCATATTATTAGCGAATAGCGCTCAGATCCCACACACATAGTTCAATCGCCATGGAGTCAAAGTTCTTACAGTCTTTCGGTATACGAATGACTCCATGGGAAGGCTATCTGGGTTAAGTCCTTTCGTGTGTTGTAAACCTCCCGAACGGCCGGTGTTCGTACGCTTTCGTGGAGGCAGCCAGGCGTTCCGTTGTTTCAGCGCTGTTCGGCAGATAGAGTGTCCGTTTTTAGTTCCATGAACACCACTGGGCTTTCGCGTGGTTTAAAATGGCCGCTGCCTTGTGGTCGACATACGAACGACGACCACCCTGAATTCGGTTTAATTGAGAAGTGTCTGCGGTTAACCACAACGTTCTAATTGGGATCAATAGGTTAACCAGCAGCACACTTCTCTCCTGGGTGGCAGTCCGTTCGGTAGGTTTGTTCGGGAAAAAACAGTCATTCGTATGGCTGGGCTATAGAAAACAGCCATTTACACGAATGGGGCAGAAGCAGACGAATCCACCACAATAAACAGACTGATGGTCCTGTCACAGTTAACGTCTATCTACCAAATGTATATACTGTGCGTTTTCAATCTAAAAGATTGCGTATTTGACGGGAAGAGTCCAGGAGGCAGGAATCAGCCAAGGTGAAGTATTAAAGGAAAAAACAAATTCGTAGTTGATGAAAGCCAGGGGTCAGTTCAGGTGGCACAGGTTCAGAGACGATAAACAGGCAGTGGTCAGATACCAGATAAATCAGACAAGGCAGGATAGGCACACAGAAGTTGACACCACAGTAAATACAGTAGAACTGAGCAATGAGGTAGAGGTAGACTGCAATTATATAGGAAAGAGGTATCCACATCTCACATTCTATTGGTTAGAAGGTGATTAGTCCTTTAAAACATTTCAGCTGTACTGTACCTTTAAGAGGCAGGCGTTCGGGCGCACGCACCTAGTAGTGAATCCCATGTGTCTTCAGCTGAAACCTCCCGCAGGTTGCGGCGTGGTGTGGAGAGCCGCAGCACCGCGTCCAAGTGTTGCAGGACCGCCGGTGGGAGGAACCCGAAGCTGTGCATGCCGAAATCCTCGGCGCGCACTGCGAGGAGACCGCTGTTGTCACGGGCGGAGATGCGATGGGGGAGTCGCAGGTAAGTGCAGTCATGACAGTACCCCCCCTTCTACGATGCCGCCCCTGGGGGCATATGGGTGCTGGACGATTCGGATGTGAAGAGTGAAATATTCTAACGAGATGAGGGGCATGTACAGCAGGTTCCCAGGATCTCTTTTCAGGACCATAGCCATTCCTTCATCTCTGTGAATACATGATTTATTCTACTTCATATTCAGTCTCTCCATCTATTATGACAAGCTATGGTGGTGGTATGTTTCGAGTAGGAAAAGGGTTCTCTTTGACGGGTTTAATTAGTGAAATGTGGAAAGAAAGATAAATATGGTATTGATATGGTAGCTCCAATTATACTACAACAGGCAAAATAAGTTTGGAGATGTATTTGGGACCTAGCTTTTTAGTTGGACAAGATAACTTGAGATGTTTTGTAGATAGCCAGATGAGCTGATTTTCCTAGTATACCGGAGGTGTTATTCTTTTGAGATTAGCATATTTTTTGTATGTTTGTTGGCTTTCTTGTAACATTGTTGAGCTTGTTGGAAGCCTTGTGTTAATTGTTGTAAGTGAGTAGTGACGTCTCGGACTGAAGTGAGTGGAGGATTCCCAGGAAGAGTGTTGGGATGGAAACCATAGTTTAACAGAAAAGGGGAACTGTGGGTGGAATCATGCTGTCTGGAATTGTAAGCGAACTCGGCTGTAGAGAGCAAATTTTTCCAATCAGATTGCAAAGGGTACGATAACAGTGGATATATGTCTCCAGAGTTTGATTTGTCCTTTCAGTTTGTCAGTTGGATTGAGGATGAAAGGCTGTTGAAAGATCTACTGATATCTAGAGAGATTGACAAAATGCTCTCCAGAAATGGGAAGTAAATTGTGTTCCTCTGTCAGAGAGAATAGATGTAATAGATTACAAGGTATCCCATGTAGTCGCAAGATGTTATCAAGGAAGAGAGAGGCAGTTTGTTTAGCAGTGGGGAGTCCTTGTGCAGAAATTAAATGTGCCATTTTTTTCAGGTGATCAACTACAACCATAATGGTGTTATATCCTTGTGATGGTGGTAGATCTACAATGAAGTCCACCGTTAGATTTCTCCATGGTCTGGGTGGTATTGGCAGGGGTTATAGAAGACAAGCTATTTTAGAAGTGTGACCTTTAGCACAAGCACAAGTTGTGCATGATCCAACATAATCTTTAACGTCCTGTTGAAGAGAATTGTCATTGGATACTGTGCAGTGTTTTCAGGTACTCTGTTTCAAATATGCGCTTTTCCATTTTTGCATACAAATTGTTCTTACATTAACGTTCTTCAACGACATGAAGACGCTGAGTATGTAGATCAGGCGAACACATTTAAATATCATCTAAATAAATTACCATATACAGTTGCAAGAAAAAGTATGTGAACCCTTTGGAATGATATGGATTTCTGCACAAATTGATCATAAAATGTGATCTGATCATCATCTAAGTCACAACAATAGACAATCACAGTCTGCTTAAACTAATAACACACAAAGAATGAAATGTTGCCATGTTTTAATTGAACACACCATGTAAACATTCACAGTGCAGGTGGTAAAAGTATGTGAACCCCTAGACTAATGACATCTCCAAGAGCTAATTGGAGTGAGATTTCAGCCAACTGGAGTCCAATCAATGAGATGAGATTGGATGTGTTAATTTTGACGGTGATGTGATTAAGACCCCTATAGTTTACACAGGGTTCTAGGCTTCCATCCTTTTTTCCAACAAAGAAAATCCCGGCTCCTGCGGGGGAAGTGGAGGACTTTTTTTTTATTTTCTTGTATATACCCTTTAAGGATTAGTATCAATAGGTCAATAGGACAGTCATATTTTCTTCGAGGAGGTAGGGGTTCTACTCCCTTTTTATCAAATACATCTTGATATTATTTATAAAATATTTTACCAGGAAAGGTACATTGAGATTTCTCTCGTTTTAAAGTATGTCCTGGGTCCACAAAACATTGCATTGATACAATAGGGTACAATAAAATACAAAAACAATATTAATACACCATATATACAAAATTTTACATAGAACAGGTAGGAAATATATAATCAACCATGACAAGTGCATTCTGTTTTGAGGTATATAGAGAGGGATCTCTTAAAGGACTTTAGGCTTAGCGAAGATTTGAAAGTGTGCAGGAGGTCATTCCATAATTGCGGTGCTCTGTAGGAAAAGGAGGATCGAACTGCTTTCTTTTTGTATTGAGGTAGACTAAATATAGTGCTGGTAAAATTGTGACAGTTTTGTCAGTGTTTAGGAAGAGTTTGTTTTTTGTGATCCACTTTTCTACCTCTGTAAACTGGTCTTGGAGCACAACCTTAAGCTGCGGTAGATTGGATTTGCTTGCATAGATTACTGTGTCGTCTGCATACGTGTGTACATTTGAGGATTTGCAGACATTAGGCAGATCATTTATAAATAATGTGAATAGTGGGGGGCCGAGAATGGAACCTTGGGGTATACCACACAAGACTGGGAGAGGGAGGGAGTTGCTGTCAGAAATGGATCCATATTGCGAGCGATTCAATACATATGATTGAAACCAGGTTAGCAGACAATCACCAATACCTGAGTTTTTGAGTTTATGCAGTAGAATGTCGTGGTCTACTGTGTCAAAGGCCTTTGTAAAATCATGAAAAATAGCTCCAGTTAGGTCTCCTTGTTCCATGCCAGTTTGGATGTCATTGCAAACTTTTAAGAAGGGAAGTCGCTTCTCTTTCTTGTCGTCGTTCTCTTAGGCGTCAATCTAGTTGGATCGCTTGCTGCATAAATTCCTCTAAGGTATTTGGTATACCAAAGTGGGTGAAGTCATCTTTTAGAAGTTTGGACAGCCCCAAACGGAATTGGTTGATGAGTCCAATTTCGTTCCAACGTGTGTCCGTGGCATATCGCTTCTGTTATATAATCCTCAATTGGTCTGCGACCTTGGTGTAATACCCAGATAGCCATTTGCACAGTGTCTTAACGATTGGGATCATTGTACATAGCTGTCATTGCTTCAACGAAAGCAGTCCAAGTTTGGATACTTGAATCATCAGTACGCAGAAGATCATAGGCCCATTCTTGTGGGGGACCTGTAAGGAGGGTAATAACAGTACAAATCTTCACAGCATCACAATAATAAGTTCTAGGCTTTAAATCAAATAACAGTTCACAAGCCATAATAAAGGAGCTAAACTTGGAACAATCTCCTGTAAGCCGTTCAGGCAGTGACACCTGGGGTTCTGGAGCAATAGCACGATCCTCTGGCAGGGGTAACAGATGAGCAGCAGAAGAGGCTTGTAGGGTTCTGGAGGTAGCGGCTTGAGTTTGTAATTCTTGCATGGCTTGAGTGAGTGTAGTCTCTTGCCTGGTGAGTGTATGTAACATTTTGGCCAAATTTGCGGGCTTCTCATATGTCTTTCACGTATTTGACTGGAGGAGTCCAGGAGGCAGGAATCAGCCAAGGTGAAGTACCAAAGGAAAAAACAAATTTGTAGCTGAGGAAAGCCAGGGATCAGTTCAGGCAGCATGGGTTCAGAGACGATATACCAGATAAATCAGATAAGGCAGGATAGGCACACTGAGGTTGACACCACAGTAAGCACAGTAGAACTGAGCAATGAGGTAGCGTTAGACTTCGATTATATAGGAGAGAGGTATCCACCTCTCACATACTATTGGTTAGAAGATGATTAGTCCTTTAAACCACTTCAGCTGTACTGTACCTTTAAGAGGCAGGGGTTCAGGTGCCTAGTAGACGTCTGCAGCTGGAACCTCTCTCAGGTCGCGGCGTGATATATAGAGCCGTGGTACCACTTGCAGGACCATCAGTCAAAGGAACCCGAAGCTGTGCACGCCGGAATCCTTGGTGTGCACTGAGAGGAGACCACTGCAGCCGTGGGTGGAGATGCAGCGGGGGAGTCGCAGGTAAGTGCGGTCGTTACAGCCAATTTCTAATTTCAGGTGATCTAAATTGTGTTCCTGACCATCATTTAGATAAAAAAAACAATACTTCTAATGTCATAGATAAAAATTCTATGAAACAATCGAAAGAGTTAAATAAATGTATCAACATAGCAAATTTGGCAGACATTTGGAGAGTTTATCACACCAGTGAAAAAGATTACACACATTTTTCCAAAGTACATTTATCATTTTCTCAACTTGATCTTGTTTTTTGGTGACATGTCAATAGTCAGTAACACCAAAAAGGATATACATAAAAGATGTGTGGTCAGATCACAGCCTTGTAATTTTAGAATTAAATAATGCAATGAAAAACAACAACAACCCAGAACTACATGGCGTCTGAATGACTATATTATTAAGAATCAATCAAATCGAGAGTACATTCGTAATACAATTAAAAAAAATTTCCAAGAGAACTCCACAGAGGAATTTACACATACCACAATTTGGTGCGCTTTTAAAGCAGTAGATCATATTATTAAATTAAAATCTAATCATACTAAAGTTTATAAAGCTTCCTTATTGGAGCTTTATATAAAATGTTATAATCTTTCTCAAGAAATTAAAAACAACTTTTCTCTCGTAACCCCAAAAAAGTCTTGAAGAAACTCTAAATAGAATTAAACAGAACTAGAAATAACAATTAAAAATTTGGATCGTCTCAAAATGAAATTTTACCATAAAGGCAATAGGGCGGACAAAATTATAACAAACTTTAAAAAAAAAAATTAAAGTAAAGAATTTCACTAATAAAAGTTAAAGACCAAGTTTATATGACACCAAAAGATATAGCAAATGTGTTTGTTGAATTCTACAAACAACTTGTTTCGTCTAAGGCAAAGAAAATATTTTTTTACTGTAAGAACAATAAGGATGTGGAATTCTTGCCTAAAGAAGTGGTTTTATCAGAGGCCATACAGATGTTCAAACAGCAACTGGATGCATACTTGCAAAAACAGAATATTCAAGGATATAATTTTTAATGTAGGGTAATAGCTTCTTGATCCAAAGATTAATCTGACTGCCATTCTGAGGTCAAGAAGGAATTATTTTCCTAGTTTGTTACTAAATTGGAAGTGCTTCAAACTGAGTTTTTTTGCCTTCTTTTGAATCAAGGAAGGCTGAACTTGATGGACGCAAGTCTCTTTTCAGCTATATAACTATGTAATATGTAACTATGTAACTCTATAATCTTCCTAAGAAAGCTTCAAAAGAAGATATTAATGACTATTTGAAAGATATAAGTCCACCTCTAATTTCAAGCAAAAAGATGAATAAATTAAACCTACCAATAGAAAAAGCAGAAGTAGAAAGAGCAATTGAAAAACTAGCACAACATAAAACACCAGGCCCAGACGGCTTCAGCAATTTATTTATCATTCACTTTTAATGAGATTGTGAATATAGGTAAGAGATACCTATTTTAAAACCGGAGGAAATTCCATCAGATTTAACTTGTTATCGTCCAATCTCATTAATAAATGCAGATATAAAGCTATTTTCCTCAATATTAGCTGAGCATTAAAAGAATATTTTGTTAGTCACAATTCATCATGACCAGATTGGTTTTGTTCGGGAAGGTCATCCTGCTATAAAATAAGAAGGATAATCAATATTCTGGATTCGGCTGAAAGAATGTGCACCCCCCTCCTTACCCTGTCACTAGATGCATAAATAGCATTTGACAGAGTCGGATGGGAGTATATGTTTGCCACATTACAGTGTTATGGTCTGAGCGATTGGATGCTCTCAGAAATAAAATCTTTATATACTGTTCCAATAGCCAGGGTGGTGGGTATGAACCTATGTTCAGAGTAGTTCGATTTAAAAAACGGAACCAGACAAGGTTGCCCACTATCCCTTAACCTCTATATTGTATTGATAGAACCATTTGCCACAAAAATTAGAGACAATAGAGAAATAAAGGGTTATCCAATTAAAAATCAACAGTCAAAAATCTGCCTATATGCGGATGATGTCTTTATTTTTCTGACTGATCCAAATACATCATTAAAAAACCTGTTGGAAGAAATAAACAAATTTAGCTGTATCTCTGGCTATAAATTAAATATGAACAAAATGGTTGCTCAACTTTTTAATTTAAATAGAAAAGAATGAGAGCAAATCAGTAACAGCTATAGTTATGATTTTTTTTAAAATATGTTTACATATTTAGGTGTTATTATTCCAACAGACAAAAAAATTGTTGAATGCAATTTTCTTGATAATTTTAGATCTATGAATGCAATACTAAAAGAATGGAGTAACAAAGCGCTATTGTGGTATGGAAGAATTAACATCATAAAGACTTATGTTTTACCTAAGTGGGTCTGTTTATTCAGGATGTTACCATTAAGTTTTCCAACTCCATGGCTACAGTTATTTCAATGAAGCTTCAGGAATTGTGTGAGGAAAAGTAAAATACCATGTATTAGTATTAATATTCTGTCAAAAAACACCAAAATGGGTGGCCTAAGCTTTCCTATTTTCCAACAATATCATGATGCCAGTACTTTTTACCATGTAAACAAGATGTATAATCCAAGAGGCTGGAAGCAGAGCCATGGTTTCTCAAAATCAGCCTTTTCTAATCAATTGTTATGGCAACTTAAGATGGAAACCGGTAGAAAATGGGTTGTGGGGGCGGTAGAAAAACAAATATTATATCGAGTAATGTCCTTGAATTAGCACAAAAAGTATTGTAGTCCCTCTTAAAGGAAAATAATGAAGCTGTGATAACCCTCGTACCCGGCTGGCAGCCAATTAGATTAAGGTCACATGTTGTAAGTGCAAGAGATTTGACTTGTTTCCTTTTTTTTTCCCTTTGTTGGATTAACAGACATGCTCTTGTAATTATTGTTGTATGTTTTTATGTGCTGTATAGAATTTGTTGTAAAAAAAAAAAAATTCCTAAAAAGGAAACTAATAAAGAAAACTGTATATGTTAGAAAAAAAAAAAAAAAACGTCCTGATGCCTATGGGTGAGAACACAGGGGGGAATTGTGCCCCCTTCAGTATTTCAAAGGCCACATTCACATGGCATGGGATTTTTTCTAGCAACCGGACAGCCATGTCTGCCTATTTGCTAGTTTTAAAACTTAGCAAATATGTGCCCCTCTGGTGTGTGTGTGTATATGTGGGGGGTTAGGGGGTAGAAGGTGTAAAACCTCTGTTACAGTAATATGGGGGTCTTATTCACCTCTCCAGAGTAGTTTTAATTTTGTACTTTACTTATTTTTTACATTTTAATGTTGCAGCTGGCGAGACCCACATAATGAACCCTTGTGCCACCTAGGGATTTTAAACTATTTACCTGCTGGCTGTTAGCTCTGCCAGTAAGCATAGCTTTGTTTTGTGTTTCAAATCCAGGCCAGTATTTGAATCCTCTGGGCTCGGATTAGAAAAAAACTAAACCATCCGGCATCGTTTGGTCTGAGCTTGAATAGCAAAATCCGGAAACTGTTGAATTCCATGAGCAATTTCCAGATTTTACAATCCATATGACCCTCTTACTCAGCCAGATGATTTTCCCTCATTTAGTACAGGGCCATTCGGACATTAGGGAATTACGCCACTTGTGCTAGATGAAAACAATAGGAAAACCAGGACAGAATGAGGAATCTCAGTCTTCCAAGTCCTCCTCTTAGAGAATTTTCAGACATCCTGGTTCTTATAAACTGGAAATTCATAAGCAGTATTTTTTATGTTTTCCATAATGCATTAAAACAATGGGTTCAACTCCAGTTTGGTGGAAGATAGTCAAAATGGTAAAATATTCCTTTTGAGATTCATATGTATGGGTACATTTAAACATAATGTATACTAAAGTTTAATCAAGAAACTTTTTTTAATAGTTCATAACGTTAATAGCTGTTTCAACGTCTCTTGCTTAATTTAATTTTTTGCTCAAAATAATACATTTTTCCTTCTTTGTTTGGTTGTGTGTGAATAGATAGCAATTAGCCGGCAGTAAGTTTATTCTCAAAACACTAAAAATCTGAGTAAATACAGCAGCAAATGATTAGTTTATAGTTTGTGTGATTATTTTTAAAAAATAAAAAAAGTTTGAAAATGGAGATGATCAAAGCCCCACACAAATAACACATCTATGTTTTGATTATCTTTGCAGTGTTTTTAACCAATTAAAAACAAATCCTGCTCAATAAACAGAAAAACATAAATGGAAATAAATCCAGACTCCCCAAAGCAATACAATTCTAAATATGTATATTATAAAAACCTGAACTATTTGTTTCAACATCTGCAAATATTCTCCAACTTGCTAAATCCCCCACCAATTATTTTCATTATACAGAAGAGAAGAGAACTCCACTGTGTTTAGAATAGAATTCACTTGTTCGGGATCAAGATATATATGCTCTTTTTTAGCATCAGAAATTAATTACATTCCTTCTGTTATTTGCACCATTGATTTAAAATCTACACCGAACCTAGATGTTGATTGCCTAGAACTCTCATAATTATTTGAATGCATGCAGAGAATCCTGGGAATTGTAGTTTAACAACACCTTGGGAACCAGTGTTAGAAATGCCTGATTTAAGCCTTTTGTAACATCATGCATGTATGAATTTAAATGGGAACTGTCCCTTTTCTGGAAATTACACCTTTGGGTGATAATAATAATAATAATAACAATAATAATATCAAAGTAATTTAGCAGGAAACTTATATTTAACCCATGTCTAGTTTCCATGTTATCAATGCTCATTTTAATGGTATTTATTTTTTCTACCTCAGATGGTTGAAAGGGTTAGTTGGCCTTGTTAGAAATCAAGTGTGTGGTACAAATGAAAATTCCCGAAAACGTGTTTTAATCTAAGTGATCCTTTGTTTTCTTTTAATGTAAAACAGGGCAATTTCAGAGAAACTGCAATGCTTACATGACAGGGTTAAGACTGCCACTAGTGGCTCATTCCCTGGTAGTCACTAATGGTGCTTCCCGCATTTTCACAGAGTTTATTTCAATGGGATGACATTGGATGTATTTAAACTTTGCATGAGGACATCCAAAATCTTTTAAATCTTAATTGAAAGGTTTTTTATAGGAAAGGTCTATTGTATGTGTGGTGCTTGCTGAGCATGCGCATTAGAAACATAGAAACATAGAATGTGACGGCAGATAAGAACCATTCGGCCCATCTAGTCTGCCCAATTTTCTAAATACTTTCATTAGTCCCTGGCCTTATCGTAAGTCTAGGCCTTATGCCTATCCCACGCATGCTTAAACTCCCTTACTGTGTTAATCCCTATCAATTCAGCTGGAAGGCTATTCCATGCATCCACTACCCTCTCAGTAAAGTAATACTTCCTGAAATTATTTTTAAACCTTTGCCCCTCTAATGTAAGACTATGTCCTCTTGATGTGGTAGTTTTTCTTCTTTTAAATATAGTCTCCTCCTTTACTGTGTTAATTCCCTTTATATATTTAAATGTTTCTATCATATCCCCCGTCTCGTTTTTCCTCCAAGCTATACATGTTAAGATCCTTTAACCTTTCCTGGTAAGTTTTATCCCGCAATCCATGAACCAGTTTAGTAGCCCTTCTCTGAACCCTCTCTAAGGTATCAATATCCTTCTGAAGATACGGTCTCCAGTACTGTGTACAATACTCCAAGTGAGGTCTCACCAGTATTCTGTATAATGGCATGAGCACTTCCCTCTTTCTACTGCTAATACCTCTCCCTATACAACCAAGCATTCTGCTAGCCTATCCTGCTGCTCTATTACAAGTCATCTGAAATAATCATTGATCATTTTTCGAATTTACCCAAATCATTTGTCATTTGGCTTATTAGGTCCTCATAAGTGTGTATTCCTAACTCTATAGTGTTTCTTTAACTTTATATTAACAAATTTGCAAATTACATTACAGTTCAGTTCACTCCAGGAAATGCCAAAGCAAACATTGCAGGAGATAAAAACTTTGCTTAATTTATCTTCTTCTTTGTTTTTTCTATACTGACTGCCCCATGAAAGAACAGAGCTTGCAACAATAGAAACATAGAAACATAGAATGTGACGGCAGATAAGAACCATTCGGCCCATCTAGTCTGCCCAATTTTCTAAATACTTTCATTAGTCCCTGGCCTTATCTTATAGTTAGGATAGCCTTATGCCTATCCCACGCATGCTTAAACTCCTTTACTGTGTTAACCTCTACCACTTCAGCTGGAAGGCTATTCCATGCATCCACTACCCTCTCAGTAAAGTAATACTTCCTGATATTATTTTTAAACCTTTGTCCCTCTAATTGAAGACTATGTCCTCTTGTTGTGGTAGTTTTTCTTCTTTTAAATATAGTCTCCTCCTCCTTTACTGTGTTGATTCCCTTTATATATTTAAATGTTTCTATCATATTCCCCCTGTCTCGTCTTTCCTCCAAGCTATACATGTTAAGATCCTTTAACCTTTCCTGGTAAGTTTTATCCCGCAATCCATGAACCAGTTTAGTAGCCCTTCCCTGAACCCTCTCTAAGGTATCAATATCCTTCTGGAGATACGGTCTCCAGTACTGCGTTCAATACTCCAAGTGAGGTCTCACCAGTTTTCTGTACAATGGCATGAGCACTTCCCTCTTTCTACTGCTAATACCTCTCCCTATACAACCAAGCATTCTGCTAGCATTTCCTGCTGCTCTATTACATTGTCTGCCAACCTTTAAGTCATCAGAAATAATCACCCCTAAAGCCTTTTCCTCAATTGTTGAAGTTAGGACTCTATCAAATATTTTGTACTCTGCCCTTGGGTTTTTACGTCCAAGATGTATTATCTTGCACTTATCCACATTAAATGTCAGTTGCCACAATTCTGACCATTTTTCTAGTTTACCTAAATCATTTGTCATTTGGCTTATCCCTCCTGGAACATCAACCCTGTTACATATCTTAGTATCATCAGCAAAAAGACATACCTTACCATCAAGACCTTCTGCAATATCACTAATAAAAATATTAAAGAGAATGGGTCCAAGTACAGATCCCTGAGGTACCCCACTGGTGACAAGTCCAAGCTTTGAATATATTCCATTAACTACAACCCTCCGTTGCCTGTCACTCAGCCACTGCCTTACCCATTCAACAATATTGGAATCCAAACTTAAAGATTGCAGTTTATTGATAAGCCTTCTATGTGCAACAGTGTCAAAAGCCTTACTGAACAATGATCAATAATAGGCCAAGAAGGAGGGACACAGTTGCTCGATAACAAAGTGTGGGTTTCTACATTTTATTTTAGGGAAGAAGTAAGTAGACAGTTACAAATCTGTGAAAGGGATAGTTCCCCTTTAAATATTTCTATATATTTCTAAAAAAATAATAAAAAAAGTTTTTAAATGTAATATTTTGATTAATGACAAAGTAATTATAATAATAATAACTGTTTGAAAACTATTTATTCCATGTTAGTTTGCCTTTTTCTAATACACTGTGCAGTTATATTTTTATTGGTCTAATTACATATTAACATTTAATTATATACTGTATGTGAAATTGGATTTAAATGCCATTAATTTGATTGGATTATAATTTGAAGCCAACAATTAGCTTTCAGTGTACAATAATGATGTTAATTGCAAAATGTAACATTTTTAAAAATATAATTATGCAGGACTATGACTGCTTTATTTGGCCAAATAAGGAAAATGTTCTTCTGGTTATACATATAAAACAATTAAAGAAATGTAAGTATGAATGTCATATGAATTCTAATTAGAATTTAAAATCTATTGTAAAAATGGACATTATTTGAGATGGGAACCGTAGCATATTGTACACTATAACTAGACCATAACTTACAAACTATAACATATTAGCTTACTTAGAATGCTGGGAGAAATGCCAACTAAAACTCATGAGTAAATCTAATGAGATTAAATCAGAGGTCAATAGTGAATACAATGTGGCAAACAGAAAAAAAGAATTTACAAAAAAACAAAAACAGGTTGTTCAACTAGTAAAAAACTGGCAATGAAAACTGTTCAACACCCAAGAAAAGAACAGTTAAAAAGTTGCACTTAAAGGGATACTATAGTGTTAGGAATACAAATATGCATTCCTAACACACTGTAGTGCCCTTTAGTCTCCCCTCCCTCCCTGCCCCCATGGCACAAAAATGGTTTAAAAAAAAAAATGATCCCTGATTCCAGTACGATGTCCCCCGACACAAGCGTATTAGACCCTCCCCATAGGAAACCATTTCTTCAAAATAAATACAAATGTATATTTAGTAGATATACACCCAATGGATACTTGCATGCACTTAATTATGCATTTCTTTCATTTAGAAATATCTAAAAACAACTTGCAAAAGCTGTAGATCTCTTGTCTGCTGCCTTTATAAGCCCTCCTCTTTTAATCCTGTCCAGACTTCTTGTGGCCGTCCAATCACACATTTCCTAAGGCAGCTCAATGAGAAGTTTCTGCTCTGGGCAGTAGCTGCCTCTTGAGTTTTGCTCCACTGAGCTTAACAACTCAGTTGTCTGCTTGAAAGCCAGCTAAATTTATAAAAGTCCATTTCTATTGAAATCTGCACTTTTTGCAAAATGAAATAAGGAGGAAACACTCTTCACACATAAAGCTTTTTATAAAAAAAAGCTAAAGTGCTTTAGGAGTCTTGAATGTCCCTTTAATTAGTCCTTGCAAACTGAGTGTCCAAGAAATCCTGCATGTACTTGTTTCTCAAATGTCCTCTTTTTGTCACTATTGGTTGTATCTATACATGATCTCCTAAAGAGATAATGCTAAGATTTTTCAAACATGTTAATTTATCTTCAGGACTAACATTAGCAGAAGGTACCGTTTCGCATGTTTAACTTGAGGCTGGTCCATTGGGCAGTAGAGACAGCACCTCAAACCCCAATTTTTGTTGCAAAAAAGATCAAATCTGTTGGTTTTGTAAAGACTACTGATAAGTGTGAGCTAGACAAAACATCTCTCTATCATTATTATATCTACAGTTTCCATTTTCCTTTTATTGATGGCTCGAGATGCAGCTGTTTTTTAACATGGTATCTCATAGAGTTACGAGGGTAGAACAAGTCAGGGGATAGAACTCCTCTATCTTTAAACTTCCCTATCTGCCACTGATTTCATGTCAGCTACATTTTCAAACAGAGTTGTATTGAGTAATTCTGGACATTGTCTAACACATCTCATTGAGAGAACACATTGAGGATTCGCGAGTTCCTAAATTAACTCTTACTTGGGAGTACCTCTATTTTGGAGAGCTGTTATTTCTGCTTTAGACTTCAACCCCTTTGTCTCCTTGTCAACCCTAAATAAAGAGAGTGTAACTAGTAGCTCAACTTTCATTAAGAGTGAACACTTATCAGAGAATAGCCTTGAGCTAAATTAAGAACTGAATTTCCACTCAGCTATGGCTAGTGGAGCATGGGAATTTTGAGGAATGTGTGGGTGTGTGTCTGTGTATATACCACAAAATGCACACACCAGTCAAGCCGTAAGACTTGCTTTTCCCACATAAATCTCACTTTAACAGTGCTCTCACTACTACGAGGGATTCTGGGTAGGCGTATACAGATGAGCTCAGCAAGGCCAGTGGTTCACTGGCTTTGCTCCTCTTCCTGAGTTGTGTTTCAAAGCTGTTGTATACACATACTCCAAGGAATAAATGTATAAAGTGGAATTATGAGGCAAAAATTTGGTTCTTTGTTGAGGTCATTTGCATATGCCTATCCAGAATCCCTTGCAGTAGTGAGAGCACTGTTAAAGTGAGATTTATGTGGGAAAAGCAAGTCTTATGGCTTGACTGGTGTGTGTATTTGTGTTTATCAATGTATTAACTTCTTTTTTTTTGTTCCTCCACCATAATTATATTGCACAAATAAAGTTAATTTTAATAAGAATAATATTTTAGGATTTTAAGTTGCACAAAAATGGTAGGCAAAAGATTTTATACATACTCCGCCTCTAGCACTGCCTGTGGACAAATAATAAATAATAATAATTATGGTTTACTTACCTAAAAGCAAATGAACAATTATTTGAGAATATGCATCCTGCTTGATACATTTGGTAGTTATTGAATCTACAATCGGTGCTTTTACATATTGCGAATCATATACTTTGTAAAGGGATGGACGAGAAAAGTACTGATTTTAAACAAGACATCAAATGTATCTGGACAGTAAAATGTGGTCAGATTGAATTAATTCCGACCAGAATTAGCTCCTGAAACTATGATTTGAGTTTGAATTTGCCCATTTTCACTGTATTTTGTCCATCTGGACAAAATCTGGTGTTGAAAAAATAACCCTGCCTGATATTTCTGAATTATCATCTCCACTTTTCACTAAACACTTTGTGAAGGCATATCATCCAGTGAGTCATTTATCTTATTTTTACTTACAATCTGAATATGAATGAACACTTTGTAAAAAGCTAAACAAGATTCTTAACAACTTCTGATAAATCACAGTTATTTACCAACCTCCAGAGATGAAACATATGTTTCCTGTTTTACTCCTATAATGAAAACAGTAGTAGTCTCAGAAGACTGGAAATTAGCGAATGTTGTACTCATTTACAAAAAAAATAGTAGGGAGGAGTTTAGCAACTATAGGCCTTACTTCAGTAGTGAGGAAAGTGATCGAAACCATGTTAAAGGATAGGATTGTTGAACATCTAAAAACACATGGATTTCAAGATCAGAGACAAAAATGGGTTTACTTAAGGGAGACCATGCCAAACTAATCTTATTGTTTTTTTTTGATTAAGTAACTAAAATTATAGATCAGGGTGGTGCAGTAGACATTGCGTACCTAGACTTCAGTAAGGCATTTGAAACTGTTCCACATAGAAGGCTTATCAATAAACTGTAATCTTTAAGTTTGGATTCCAATGTTTTTGAATGAGTTGGGCAGTGGCTGAATAACAGGCAACAGAGGCTTGTAGTCAATGGAGTATATTCAAAGCAAGGTCTAGTTACCAGTGGGGTACCATAGGGATCTGTACTTGGACCCATTCTCTTTAATATTTTTATTAGTGATATTGCAGTAGGTCGTGATGGTGAGGTATGTCTTTTTGCTGATGATACTAAAATTTGCAACACGGTTGATGTTCCAGGAGGGATAAACCAAAGAGCAAAGGATTTAGGTAAATTATAAAAATACATAGTAAAAACAAAGAGAACGTTACCTGCGCTCTGGCCTAAATCCCCATGTACATTTAAACAAAATGGAGGCTCTTTAGTTTTATTCCAATGGCCATTTGAATATATAAGCTCACCTGCCACGTCAAGGCAAGCCTCAATAGGTGAGTTCCTACACTAGCCATTAGGTATGCTGATATCAGCCAAGAATCTCCAGTAAGACAGGAAGGGGTATTTTATAAACCCTTTCACATTTAACCCTTTATAGGGCTTCTACACAAATTATTAAAATAGTCAGAACGGTGGCAACTGACATTTAATATGGATAAATTCAAAATAATGCATCTTGGGCATAAAAACCCAAGGGCAGAGTATAGAATATTTGATACCCTACTAACCCCAACATCTGAGGAAAGGGATTTCAGGAGTAATCATTTCAGATGACTTTAAGGTAGGCAGACAATGTAATAGAGCAGCAGGAAATGCTAGCAGAATGCTTGGTTGTATAGGGAGAGGCATTAGCAGTAGAAATAGAGAAGTGTGCATGCCATTGTAAAGAACATTGGTGAGACCTCACTTGGAGTATTGTACGCAGTACTGGAAACTGTATCTTCAGAAGGATAATTATACTTTGGAAAGAGTATGGCTACTAAACTGGTTTATGGGTTGCAGGATAAAACTTACCAGGAAAGGTTAAAGGATCTTTAACATGTATAGCTTGGAGGAAAGACGAGACCGGGGAGATATGATAGAAAATGTAAATACATAAAGGGAATCAACACAGTAAAGGAGGAGACTATATTTAAAATAAGAAAAATTACCACAACAAGAGGACATAGTCTTAAATTAGAGGGGCAAAGGTTTAAAAATAATTTCAGGAAGTATTACTTTACTGAGAGGGTAGTGGATGCATGGAATATCCTTCCAGGTGAAGTGGTAGAGGTTAACACAGTGAAGGAGTTTAAGTATGCATGAGATAGGCATAGGGCATTCCTAGACTTAAGATAACTAACTAATTAAAAGTATTTTGAAAATCGGGCAGACTAGATGGGCCAAATGGTTCTTATCTGCCATCACTTTCTATGTTTCTATGTTTCTATGATATCGTTTTGATCTATGCTGCATGCCATTGTAAAGGCATGCATGTTTCTATGATATCGTTTTGATCTATGCTGCATTAGTATATAAAAGGTTTAACCCCTTCCCGACTGCGGACGTATCAGGTACGTCCAACAAAAAATGGCCCTTAAGAACCGTGGACATACCTGATAAGTCCGCGGCTAATTAGAGCGCTGGAATCGATCATGATCACTTCCAGCCGCTCTAATGGTATTGCAACGATGCCTTGATATCAAGGCATCGTGCAATACCCCTCCTGACTGCCGGGCTCCCCAGTGATCGCTCCACCCAGACCGATCACTTACAGGTTGCTCCACATGGAGCCCAGCAGTAAGGCAGAGCATTGAAAGCCATCAGGCAGGCTTCCGATGCTCTGCCTATGCTGAGTGCTTCGAGGGGTCCAGGCACTCAGTAAAATAAATAATAAAAGAAAAATAATAATTTTAAAATATATATATATATATATTAAAAAAAGACCCCCTAAAACCTGTATATGGAGGGTACTGTTTTACTCGGGAGACTTCGCTGAACACAAATATTAATGACTTTTTTTGCATTTTTCACACACAAACAGCACTTTCAATGATGATATCACTGCTGTGATATGTTTTACTGTTTTGAAACACTAATATTTGTGTTCAGCAAAGTTTCCCGAATATAACAGT
Organism: Pelobates cultripes; assembly: GCA_933207985.1. Taxonomy (NCBI): domain Eukaryota; kingdom Metazoa; phylum Chordata; class Amphibia; order Anura; family Pelobatidae; genus Pelobates; species Pelobates cultripes. The sequence goes on along the minus strand of OW240914.1, from coordinate 327,790,816 downwards.
ACCCCCCATGTACAGATTAGTATAGTGTTTTTCAGTTTTTTCACATTAAAATTTGCCATATTGGTTATGTTGCCTCTGAGAGCGTATGGTAGCCCAGGAATGAGAATTACCCCCATGATGGCATACCATTTGCGAAAGAAGACAACTAAAGTTATTGCAAATTGGGTATATTCAGTCTTTTTTAGTAGCCACTTAGTCACAAACACTGGCCAAAGTTATCATTCATAATAGTTTTTTGCATTTTTAACACACAAACAAATATAAATGCTAATTTGGCCAGTGTTTGTGACTAAGTGGCTACTAAAAAAGACTGGACATATACCATATTAAATACCCTTGGTTGTCTAATTTTCAAAAATATATGGCTTGATGGGTGTAAATTACATTGGCCTGCTTCAAAAATGTCCCAAATAGGACATGGGTGCATGATGACCAGCTGTGAAAATTCCAAGTTGGAAAACTGGAATGTGCACCCTCCAATAAGGTATTTTAGCCCCCAGAGAACCTGACAAACCTATACATGGCTGGTATCACTGCACTCACGAGATGTTGCTGAACACATATTGGGGTGTTCTTTGGCAGTAACCCTTAAAGTTCTCAGTGCATGTATTCTTAAATTGCTATGTTTATCAAATAAAATCACCAATTATTATTTTTTTTTAATTTGGCATAGATTGGTGGTAAAATGGTAGCATGAAAAGAGTCAAAATACCCCATGTTTAATACCTTTTTAAAAATATATACATGTGAAGGGTTATTCAGGGATTCCTGACAGATATTAGTGTTCCAATGTAACTTGCGTTTATTTTGAAAAAAAAAAATGGTTTGGAAATAGCAAAGGCTACTTGTACTTATAGCCCTATAACTTTCCAAAAAAAGCTAAGAACATGTTAACATTGGGTTTTTCTAAACTCAGGACAAAATTTAGAAACTACTTAGCACAGGAGTTTTTGGCGGTTGTAGATGCGCAACAGATTTTGGGGGTCAAAGTTCGGAAAAGGGAGTTTTATAAATTTATTTCATCATATTTCATAATTTGTTTTATAGTAAATTATAGGATATGATGAAAATAATGGTATCCTTAGAAAGACCATTTAATGGTGAGTAAAATGGTATATAATATGTGTGGATACAGTAAATGAGTAAGTGAAAGGTTATAGCTAAACACAAACACTGCAGAAATGTAAAAACAGCCCTGGTCCCAAACGGTAAAAAACATTGAAAAGTGGTCTGGTCACTAAGAAGTTAATTAGATAAACATTTAACTTAAAAAAAATCTAAAATATGTACTTGTTTTATTTGCAATATGTTTAATTTAATAGCTTTCTATCTCCAAACTATTATATTATTTTTAAAATGCAGGCAATTGATCGAAGTATCCGGAGTCATTCTGGCTGAAAGGAAACACTGTTTAATGTCAAGCAAACAATAAGAAGAGGTAATATTCAATCAAACAAAAAGCAACCACAACTACCTTAAGCACACACCCAAATCCACATAGTGTATCCCCATAAACTACACTATGGCAGACATATAAATGTTTATTTCCAACAATACTAGTTTTGGCAGGGGGATAAACAAACAGAAATTATGTGCTATCACTTTAAAATACACTTTAATTCTCATTTAATCATAGCACAGAAAAAAATAAATATACCATTGTGTAAGTCAATGTTTACAGGTGAAAATAAGTTTTTAGATCTTAGATATGAAAAATGCTAATTCTAAATAAATATCAATCGCAAAGTCATGCAGATATTTGAACACTGATACGCCAGTAGGTTACATGCGTGTTTCTTCATGCACAGGTGTTGACCACAAACGATAAAGCAACGTTTCTCCTATTTATCAAATTTATTTACACATTAGACAAAAGTGGATATATCATAGTTTCACACTGTTTATTGTTCCAGCGCATATAAATAAAAAACAAATGAAAGGCTTTACACGATTGTCGGTGGGACCTATGCATTTCCGCCACACTCTCCTCTTTGCTGACTGTATCTTCGCTGTCTCTAGCTTAGTTCTGGCTTCTATTGGGACAATAGATGATGATAGATGTGATGACACTGACATGTTTCCCCCCTCCCTCTGGGGTTTCTCAAAGCGGTACTCGTCCCTTTCCTTTGTTTCATTGAAATGCCCCTTTTGCCCTCAATCAATCATATCCCTTAAAAATCCACAGTCTGTATATATTACATTAATGGTCAATATAAAATATCCACAATAAGTCCAAAAACACATAATAAAAAGTCTTGCATTGTCCATAAGTCACCACAACTCAAAATATAAACTTCTCAAGAATTCAAGCCAGCCAAAAACATGTCCGTGCTGGTGACAAGTGCATTTTGTTTACCCCTCCACCTATATTTTTATGATTGATGAAGAGAGGTAATGCTTGCCCCATTAAGTCTGTCCCTACCACAAGCAATAATTTCTATCATATTCAGCCTTTGCATCTGTTTAAGGGTATTATTGACACCAGTTGCAGAGGGTGTTATGGATGCTAGTGTTCAAAACTCCTATAACAATAAAATAATGCAGCCTAGATTCTTAATCTAGAGGAACACAAGATACTTCAAAAGATCTTTCTTGGTATATTCCATAATGTAAAGCTCAAGACTTTGCCAGATTTGCCAGCACTATACTATAACTGATTTTACAATATGACAGGATACTTCATATTTTGAATTAAACTCTCTTTATTGGACTGGCAGCACAGATCAATCATAAAACAAACAACCATTCAGAAAACAAATGCAAAGTGAGATAAAGCCCTGACAGCCCAAGTACTTCCCTTTTCTTTGCTGATCCTGCTTTGCTGCACAGATCAGAGTATTTTCTCCTATCTCCTATTGTTATTTCTTTATATTTCTAGTAATTATGGTATACTTTAAGATGTTTGCCCTTTTTCTATGTATATCACAGAAGCCCTTGCACTTATCTATCCTCTGTTCCCCGTATTGCTGTATATTTTACTTTCCCTTATTCCTTCCCTGGTATGCCCTCAGGCTGCAGACCACTGTCTTTCTCTAGTCTGTTCAGTGTTGCTCTCGTGTAGTGGCCAAGATGCCATGCTTGTGGTGCGGTGTTTACTTATTTTGTTTTCTCTTACTGGGTGACAGGGGCTTTCATCCTTGGTTTGATTAGGCTATTTGGGCCCACAGGAGGTTTTCTCGTTGGGTCTTGCGCATGCAGTGGCCATCTGGGATCCTAAAATATCGCAAGATTCACGGCAGCCATCAGGTTTTTCATGGTCTGATAGAAAGAAAAAACTCAAAGCACACCATATAGAATTGCATAGAAAAATATTTATTCAAAACACAAGATGAAATACACCCACAATATAAAGTGCACATATGCAGAGAAGAAACTATATAAACAGCCACATGAACCCAGGCACTAAAGTTCTCACTATAAATCCAGAATTTACAAGCATAAGCAGGGCCAAATTAACATAGGGGCTGATGGAGCTGCATCTCCAGGCCCAGGCCCATGAAATAGGCCCATTTAAAAAAATAAAAATAAAAATATATTTTTTTTTTACTTTTTTTTTTACACACTAGGTTTGCCACCTGACTGGTATTTTACCGGCACAGCCAGTATTTTAGGCTACCTGGCAGTAATACCGGCAATACAAGTGCAGATATTTTTCTCAGTATAAACGTAGATTACTCTGCAATACCAGCACCAGCCAGTAGGGGTTTGTGACTAAGTGGCTACTTAGAGAGGCAGGGATAGGAAGTTACAGCATATCTCTCCCTGCCTCTCTCTATTCACTGATCTGTGGGGGAGCAGCTACACAGCACAGAGGGTTCAGACAGCAGCTCCCAGCCTGCAGAGACAGCCTACAGCTCAGGTAAGTGAAGGATGGGGGGGTAAAGGCTGTAGAGAAACATGGGGACACTGAGACACTAGGGCACACATGGGGACACTGGGAGGCCTGGGAACACTGATGCACTAGGGGACACTGTGAGACATGGGGACGCTGAGACACATAGGGACGCTGTGAGACATAAGGACATTGGGAGACACACTGGGACATGGAGACACTAGGGACACAGTGGTTCCATGTCTCCCAGTGTCCCCATGTCCCCCAGCCAGTGTCCCTGGTTTCTCAGTGTCCCCATGTCTCCCAGCCAGTGTCCCTGGTTTCTCATTGTCTCCATGTCTCTCAGTGTCCCTAGTCTCCAAGTGTCTGTGTCCCCATGGACAGTGTCCCTAGTGTCTCACTGTCCCCAGGGCTCCCAGTGTCCCCATGTCTCCCAGTGTCCACATGTCTCCCAGCCAGTGTCCCTAGTTTCTCAGTGTCTCCATGTCTCTCAGTGTCCCTAGTGTCCCCATGTCTCCCAGTGTCCCCAAATGTCTCAGTGTCCCCATGCCTCCCAGCCAGTGCCCCTAGTGTCTCAGTATCCCCATGTCTCCCAGTGTTCCCTAGTCTCCCAGTGTCTGTGTTCCCATGTCTCTCAGTGTCCCTAGTGTCTTAGTGTCCCCAAATGTCTCAGTATCCCCATGTCTCTATCCTCAAGTGCCCCCATGTCTCCCAGTGTCCCCAAGTGTCTCAATGCCCCCATTTCTCCCAGTGTCCCCAAGTGTCTGTGTCCCTGGGGCTCTCAGTGTCCCTGGGGCTCTCAGTGTCCCCATGTCTCACTGTGTCCCCTAGTTTCCTAGTGACACGGGACATACTGAGACATGGGGACACTGGGAGAAATGAGGACACTGAGACACTGGGAGACTAGGGGACTGGGCGACATAGGGAAACTGGCCTTCCAATTCTTTGGACAGACATGTCCCCTTTTTGGGCATGTTCGCCCCTTTTGGTAGTTCTGGTCACGTGATTCGTGTCAGTGGCCCACCCTTTTACCCCGCCCATTGACTTCCCGCTTCACTGTTATTGGGTATGGATTTACTTGAGAGATGAAAGCATAAATTAGAGAGAGATTAGCATAGAGTATGTGTTTTCTTGTAGCTGCATCCTTTGAGTTTCCTTCCAACACCATCTCCATCAGATACATGACACTTGGGAGGTATGACTGTTTTAGTGTTTTTGATCGATAAGATTCTGTAATTAGGCCCCATCATAATTGTCAGAACCAAGCCCACTGGGCTCTTAATCTGGCCCTGAGCATAAGGGGTATACTAACCCAGAGCTGGAGACTCACTTACTCTCCAACGTTTCGGTGTTAAGCCTTCCTCAGCTTCTGAGATTCTTCAGTTGGCTTCCGTATCCGGAATGTGAGGCAGTAAATGCTGTCCTCCAAGACTGGCCTATTCAGGGGATGTAGGCATTTCCACCATTCTCAATGTTGTCAAGAGTCCTCCATCAGAATTGTGTGCAGAGGAATCGCCCTTCTTCTCATCACCTCCCATCTGACTGATCCTGAGCCATGCATGATTTCCGGAACTTCGGAAATTGTCCAATGATCATCCTCTCCTCCTGCCATTGTTTCCTCTCCTGCTTATCGATCTCCAAGGAGAACCCCATCCTCTAGTCCTCCAAAACTGGCTGTACCTCATTTCTTGGATGCTTTATGGTGATCCTGGTCTGCCATCCGCAGTCTGGCCAGAGACCCAAAGAAAGTGAACAATGTTGGTAAAGCCTAAAGGACACATTAAAGAAACCTGATCTGAAGTAGATTTGGAGAATGTATAATTTTTTAATGTGGTGCATTTAGTTGGTCCTAACGTTACCTTTATTTCGAAAAGCTAGGTAAAAAGAATAGATCTATCCTATAATCATAAGGAAACATGCAGTGTAAATGATTTTCCTTTTATGATTGTTGCTTTGAATTAAGAAATTCAATGAACGATAACAGTTTTCTAAAATATTACCTTTAAATGAATTAGAGACACAACAGGACAGATTCATTTTGTTTACTAGCCTGCGCAGCCCAGTGGAGCCCTGTAATTAAAAAGGAACAGCAGAAAATCAATCAACATTCTAAATGTGTTAACTCTTGAAGCCCATTTAAAGATTGTGGTTAGTTATAAATAAACCATTACTCTGCTGCTCGAAGAAGAAAATATGTGTATATAATCACTGGAATAAATATAATCAGGGAAATATTTATATTTGGAAAAATTGTGTATTATATTTACATTATTGCACGTTCAAAATGAAAATTCTTCTCCATTTTTTTTCTTTTTATATTTTAATGTAGACACCTTGCATTTTTAATGACATTTTTTCTTGTGTTGTTTTTTTTTTTCCTCCATGAGAACCTTCAGCTTTTAAGGATTTGTATGCAATCCCAAGTGTGTTATTGTTCCTTCCTATGAAGGTTATTCCTGCTGTAAGAACATTCTGCTTCTAGAAACATTTTTCTCTGGTCCCCATGGTGTTTTTATAGAGGTAATTCACTATATCCTGCATTTAGTGTTTTGTTTTAAAAGTACATTTTTGAAGAACTGCAAAATTGCATCTTTTCACAATTCTTATAGTTTACCCAAAAGGTTATTTTTTTTCTAGCAGCCTGGATTTTCAGTGTCATTTATAATGTTTTTAGTAAAGGAATTATTTTACATAATTTAGAATTGTAATCTATTTGCCTGTCTGCTTGTCTGTCTTTGTATATCTACATTTGTGTCTATCTACATTTATTTAATTGACATTACATTATCTGCAGCTGATTTTATAGCTGATTGGTTGGTGGTTATGTATGTACAAAAGTGTATCACTGGCAGCGAGAAAGAGTGAAAAAGAACAAAAATAGGAATAGGAAGTGAAGCAATAGTTAAGTTATATTGTATGAAAGCTACAGTAAAAAGTGATATCAAATAGTATACGAATGTTGATCTTTGACTTAACTTTTTTCTTCTGTGGAAATGTAAAAATGTAATCAAAATAGCTTGTTTTATTTCTTAAATAGTTTATCCATGGGAAATAGAGATTTATTTTTTGCTGTCTTTCTGATTCTCTCATATTTGGAATTCAATTTTCTGCAATGCAAAGTTAGCTATCTGCTTGTGGCTTAATCCAGAGATAAAGCAATACAAGTAAATTAGTTAAGAAAACTTTCATTCATGCCTTTGTCACTGCCTCAGAACCGGGAACCCTTAGGTTTGAATCCAAGTTCCACTACCTTACTAGTAAGTGTCTCTGGGCAAGACGGATAATGATATATACCCCACCTACCTCAATAATATAAGAGTAACAGGAACCAAGAGGGTCATGCTGGATTAACAAGATCCACATCAGAACTTTGGTAGAACAAGAGACCTTTAGCTACCATAACACCAAAACATCTGGTTACACAATGTTTGAACATAGTCAAGAGGAAGCTAGTATCACAACTGGAATTAGATGGACTACACAAAACATCAACCATGAGCCACATGGAGGAATAAATTCCCATACCCCCATCTATACTTGCAGAGGGTTGGCAACCTGAATCTCAGCCCCAGAAACCTGTTAATGAGGCACGGTCCACAATTCCAACCCATACGATCACCAACAGGTTCATATGTACCACAGCATTAGTGGTCCTCCAGATGCTTGACTACAAGATCAGGCTCAAAGAGAAGCAATGCCCACCTTGGATACTATGACTGGAAGCCAAGATAAAGGCAACACAGAAGGAAGTTAGTAAGCTGGATCAACTTCACAGAGGTGCAAAGATCAAGGATAGATCCTGGCTACTGAGGAAATACAATGATATTCTCACTGCATGCTTCCAGAACAGGAGCCATTCACCAACACAGTTAGATATAACCTGCACAGAGTAACCCACAAAAAGAGTTGGTCAGCCCCAGGACCTGGCGTAATCCACACCTACTATAAAGAAATTAACAAGACTTGGCAGCAAAAATTAACTAGCTACTAGCTATTAGCAACAGGCCCCCAGCCTGGCTAACAATACTGGTCATGAAGGAGCTTCACAAGGGAACAATGCCTTCTAACTACCAATCAATCACCTGCCTTCCCACAATATGGAAGATCCTGTCAAGCATCATAGCCTCCAGGATGAATGGGCATATGAGTCAGTACATAAGCAATGCTCAAAAGGATTGGAAACAACAGCATAGGATCAAAACACCAACTACTGGTAAACCCAGCAGTCATGCTGAATTCTAAGACCTGACAGACCAAACTGTGCACAGCATGGATTGACTACAAGAAAGCCTATGACACAATGCCACACACATGGGCAAGTGGAAAATAACTCTAGAAGCCAATGTGAACATCAAATGTGGCATATACAAAGGTGATGCGCTATCCCAATGCTGTTCTGCATCGATAGGCAGTTAATCAAGAAGAGTTGATACGGATACAGCGTGGAGCTACCATCCGCCACCTACTCTACATGGACAACATCAAGCTGTATGCCAAGCATGAGTAGGACATTGACCCATTGATCCACCTACCTAGGATATACAGCAAGGACATTGGAATGTAATTTGTACTAGATTAGTTTAGGAGTGTGGACAGATGATAGCAAAATGAGGGAACGGTCAGGACAGAATGAGGTAATGATCAGGACAGAATGAGGTCAAGTATCATAAAGCCAAATAGGAGCTGTAGAGAGCAGCTACAAGTACCTGGGGGTAACACAAACAAATAGCGACCATGAGGAAGAGACAAGGAGGATAACAACATCCAAGTACCTCCAGACAGGTCCTAAAGTGCAAGCTCAATGGCAAGAACAAGATCCAAGCCATCAACGCATAGACCCTACCAGTCATCAGCTGAAATAATAACTAGAAGAGCTAGTCACCATGGATGTCAAAATCTAACTACTCACTATGAATAGATGCTTCCCGCCCAAAATCCAGCACCCAGAGACTATACACCAGCAAGAAGAAAGGAGGTCAGGGCCTGATGATTGTCAAGACAGTCCTGGATGAAACACAAATAATCCACAAGTACATCACAAAGATGGTGGCCAAAAATGAACTGCTAATGCATGAGACAACAACAGATAGGGGGTGCAGAAAAGGAGGATGTTCCATGGCAAGAAAAACCTCTCCCTGGGGATAGTGGATGTTGCTCACATTACAAAATCCTACTCGTGGTTGGAAATGGCAGGACTGAAAGATAGCACTGAGTCATTAATCTTAGCAGCACAGGAACAGGCACTCAATAAGATAAGAGCACTCTGGCTGTGACCTCCATGTTATGGGCGTGACTTCAACAGATTCCAAGTGTAACATCTAAGATTGCTGTCCAGAAAGTGCAATTAAGGAACAGCTAAGATACTGAACAGAACTTTTCAGAAGAGAACAGATTCCCAGGCCTCTGGTAGAGTTTCCATGAGCAAACACAATATATACAGTTGCAAGAAAAAGTATGTGAACTCTTTGGAATGATATGGATTTCTGTACAAATTGGTCATAAAATGTGATCTGATCATCATCTAAGTCACAACAATAGACAATCACAGTCTGCTTAAACTAATAACACACAAAGAATGAAATGTTGCCATGTTTTTATTGAACACACCATGTAAACATTCACAGTGCAGGTGGAAAAAGTATGTGAACCCTTGGATTTAATAACTGGTTGAACCTCCTTTGGCAGCAATAACTTCAACCAAACGTTTCCTGTAGTTGCAGATCAGACGGGCACAACGGTCAGGAGTAATTCTTGACCATTCCTCTTTACAGAACTGTTTCAGTTCAGCAATATTCTTGGGATGTCTGGTGTGAATCGCTTTCTTGAGGTCATGCCACAGCATCTCAATCGGGTTGAGGTCAGGACTCTGACTGGGCCACTTCAAAAGGCGTATTTTCTTCTGTTTAAGCCATTCTGTTGTTGATTTACTTCTATGCTTTGGGTCATTGTCCTGTTGCAACATCCATCTTCTGTTGAGCTTCAGCTGGTAGACAGATGGCCTTAAGTTCTCCTGCAAAATGTCTTGATAAACTTGGGAATTCATTTTTCCTTCGATGATAGCAATCCGTCCAGGCCCTGACGCAGCAAAGCAGCCCCAAACTATGATGCCCCCACCACCATACTTCACAGTTGGGATGAGGTTTTGATGTTGGTGTGTTGTGCCTTTTTTTCACCACACATAGTGTTGTGTGTTTCTTCCAAACAACTCAACTTTGGTTTCATCTGTCCACAGAATATTTTGCCAGTACTGCTGTGGAACATCCAGTTGCTCTTGTGTAAACTGTAAACGTGCAGCAATGTTTTGTTTGGACAGCAGTGGCTTCCTCTGTGGTATCCTCCCATGAAATCCATTCTTGTTTAGTGTTTTACGTATTGTAGATTCGCTAACAGGGATGTTAGCATTTGCCAGTGACTTTTGTAAATCTTTAGCTGACACTCTAGGATTCTTCTTCACCTCATTGAGCAGTCTGCGGTGATGAACAGCAAGGCTTTTGGAGATACTTTTATAACCCTTTCCAGCTTTATGCAAGTCAACAATTCTTAATCGTAGGTCTTCTGAGAGTTCTTTTGTGCGAGGCATCATTCACATCAGGCAATGCTTCTGAACTGGTGTGTGTTTTTTATACTGCACGGCAGCCTCCAATCTCATCTCATTGATTGGACTCCAGTTGGTTGACATCTCACTCCAATTAGCTCTTGGAGATGTCATTTATCTAGGGGTTCACATACTTTTTCCATCTGCACTTTGAATGTTTACATAGTGTGTTCAATAAAAACATGGCAACATTTCATTCTTTGTGTGTTATTAGTTTAAGCAGACTGTGATTGTCTATTGTTGTGACTTAGATGATGATCAGTTCACATTTTATGACCAATTTGTGCAGAAATCAATATCATTAAAAAGGGTTCACATTCTTTTTCTTGCAACTGTATATATATATATATATATATATATATATATCCAAAAAGGTTATGGTATGGAAACATTGTGATTAAAAACCCCTTCCACCTGAAGTCTGTGGATAGTTTATACAATGTTAAACAAAAATCTGTACATATATATATATATATATATATATATATATATATATATATATACACTATCCAAAAGGGGTGAGAACAAGTATTTTTATAGGTATAAAAAATAGGACCTTGAAAACAAGCATAAAACATTATCATTAAACTATAGAAAATAGTTTTACAATAATAATATACATATGACTAAATATCTGCCAATCTAGAGGTCCACAAATACATTCTGGAGAAAATCCTAGAATAGTAGTGTATCTATCATAGAATAAATTGGCATTTAGTAATGACAATAGAAGTGACAAAGTGACTCACTGTTGTAAACATGAATTTATATTTTGTTTCTTGGCATTTATATGCATTTACATTTATTAAATAAACAAGTTGTAAAAGGGTGTGGCACTCTAGGGCAGGGGAAGGCAACCTCAGTCCTCAGATCGTATTGGAGATAGCAGAATATGCCATAGGTAATTAGCGTTTGCAACTAGCCCTTTACATTAGCCATAGGGCAATCTGACCATAGATGGAATGTCACATTCCTTTATTAATAGAAAGGACTCTTATATAACGTATCACTCACATTTTCCAACTTTGAGGTTTGAAGGAAATATCAAAGTTAACGTATAAAATACTGCTATAAAAAGTGTATATTTTTAGCCGCATAATTTAGATGAGTTTTGCTAGTGTTAATTTTAGATTTAAATTTCCAAGCACAAGGATAGTGACATAAAGAGTGATACCACAAGCGGATTTACAAATGAGCACGTGCTTGTAATGAATTGTCGTGCCATTTCGTTCTAATTAATTTAATCAGCAATTTATTTACATCACATCATGACAGCATTTAATCAACTGTATAAATGACACTGCCAATAAAAAATGTCATCCCTAAAGCTTGGCTTAAACTTCCTTTTTCCATGACAGAGTTTGCATAGGAGATCGATAAGTGAATTGCTTAACTGCAAACAAATTTGACTTCATTTCAGAGCCTTAGAGAATGCATATACACTAATTCAAGGTTCGAAATTATTGTTCTCATTTTATTTTTCAGCAAAGGAAATATTGATCATAAAAGATCAATGGTCATTTATTTGAGTGACAGGTAACATAATTATAGAAAGATACAAATAGTTATGTTCCTTTACTCAAATAATATTATTAGAGGGAACAGTATATTTTTGCATTTGATTTTATAGTAATAAAAATTTAAATAAACTGATATCCACAACTGGCTTCAGAAAGTATTTGAGTTTTATGTTTCTCTGCCTAAATAGTCACTAGTTTCAACGAAAAACATTATTTGGGAAAATTGTAATGTTTCTACCATTTTTGAACCTAGTGTACAGCAGTGTAAACTGTCATATTTAATTGGAAATATATCTCCTCATGTATTCATAAAGACGGAAGCTTAATCATACTTGCAAGCAGTGCTTTCATTGACCTGACAATACCACTGCAAGTTTGGCAATTGCCATTTGAAGCACATTTTCTACTGAGCTACGCTAATACAATTTTCTTCTCAAATGAATGGCATACTAATTATAAGAGCAGAAATAGATCTTTCCGTTGCTTTCTGAGATGCAGAGAAAAAAATATGATAAAGCTGTATACGTGTGAGAAATGAATTGTTAGTGTACGATCTCGCTACAATGTGACAAAGATTCCAATACAATACTTTTGAATTTGCAAATGCATTGTGATGGCAATACTGCTTGAAGGTGACCTGATTATTATACATAGATTTCCATGATATTTATGTCATGAAGAATTATTTCAAGCAATGTACATATTAAATTGAAAATATTGTTTCTTGGCAATGACCTCTAACAAAAAAAAGGAATCAGTTGGAAAGGTTATAGCGGAATAAAGGATACATTTTAGTTTACATTTGAAAATATTAATGTCACTTTTTACTGTTATACTTATTTAAAATATAAATATGATAAAAATATTTACCAATAATTTATAAAGACTATTTAGGAGACATTTTATTTAAATTTTAAAATATTGATGTTACTTTTTTATTTATTTTTACAAATATAAAAGATAAAAATCTTTACCGCAACACAACTGATAACTAATATTTTATATCAATTATCATTTCAACAATATGAACAGTTTAACTAATTTTATTATTTTTTAAACTAGGTTATTAGTAATATTATTTTTAAAAAATGCATATGGTAAATTAAGTTTGGAATTACTATAGGTTAGTGAGACATATGTAGCGCCGTTACAGTCCATAATGAATGCGGCGGCAAGGCTCATATTCCTGTCTGCACGCACCTCCCATGCCTCACCCTTCTGTCAATCCCTACATTGGCTTCCTATAAAATATAGAGCTCAATTTAAAATTCTGGTTCTTGCTTTCAATTCTCTACATAATGCTGCTCCCACCTATCTATCCTCCCTTTTACACAAGTATGTCCCGTCTAGGCCCTTACGATCTGCTGAAGACTTACTTCTATGTTCTGTCCGTACTCCCACCTCTGATGCTCGCCTTCAAGATTTCTCGAGGGCTGCACCGTTCCTGTGGAACTCGCTTCCCTCTTCCGTTAGATGCTCACCCAGTCTCCATTCCTTCAAAAAATCATTAAAAACCCACTTCTTCATAAAAGCGTATCCATTAAACTTTTAATAGCTCCTGACTGATTCCTCTTCTGCAACTCATCCCGATGAGATATTATTTATTGAAAATTTTTTTATTATATCTTTGGGGGGAATGGGGGACCGAGTGTTTAAAATTGTAAGGATGATATTCATTGCAAAAACAGAAATTATAAATCTTACGTATATGTTTACAATCCGATGTGATTTTTTAAAACAAAATAATACTTCTGTCACTTTTATGTACCTCTTATTATGATTATTGTTGCGATTAACAGCCATATCTTAACATGCTTAACATATTATTAAAATATTCTACAGAGAGGTCCATGAAGACTTTAGGTTAATATTAGTTTAATATTTGTTGTTTTTTTCTTAACATTGAACAATAGTATTCAGTCACAATTGCAGAAGTTGTGCTCTTTTTTTGTTTACTCATCTTTCAGAACCTAGAGTAAACTAGCATTGACTCTAAATGTCTTTAGGGTTTAGAGTGTCTCTATCAATGTACAGACTGATATCCCTGCCAATATATTGTTATTAAGTAACTTAGTCATGCAGACAACTGTCAAAAGTCTTAGGCTCCCTGCCAATGTGATAAACATGTACTTCAGGGCTTAGCACAAAAGCGGTTTGACTACTTACAATGGAAGGACACCAGGGCACTCCTGGCAAGCAGTGGTGATTATAGAGCTTGGATAGTTACATTAATCTGGGTTTTGTTTCTTTACATAACTAGATACTATGCCATAAACATGTGCAATTCGTTTTGGTCCAAATTTAAATTCGGACAAATGCTTCCGAATGTGCGAATTGCCGAAGTTCCGAATTGCCGAATTTCCGAAGTGCCAAACCTAACCGAATTAGGAGGATTATTTAAATTTCGATTAGCATATTTGGCACATTTCCTTTTTTAAATTCATTACTTATGCCTTCTTCTTGCTTGCTGAACATAAAGCCTGCTTCCATTCTGTGTGTTTTACCGAAAAAGTACATATTTAATTTGAGTCAAGTAGAGAGAAACAATCTTAAGCCTCTGAAATTAATATAACTTTTTTTTAAATTCTTTATTTTTGTTGTGCTTCAAAGTTACAAATACGCTTGCACTGCCCCAACAGCGGTAGCTAGAGAATCAGCATACATTGTTCAACAATAAAGGGCAGTTGATAAATCAGCACATTTTTGTTTTTGTAGTGGTAAGTTTCTATAACGCATGCTCATACTATAACAGATACGCTTGATAACAAATCCGCTTGATAACTAGTACGCTTGGTAATAATTACGTTTGATAAGGCATTCTATGCTAAACAGTAGCGGAGTGTCTGACATAACTGGGTGCCTGATAATACAAAATAAAGATATGCCAGTAAGGGTAGGTTAGTCGTTAGAGTGAATACTGGGGACCAGGCACCGGTCAGAGAACTGGGAGAGCGGCCATTTTGCTCAAGCTCAAGTAGGCCTCGGTCCTCTATTCCGAGTAAGTCGGCTTTAAGTCGGCTTGTGTCAGGTATCCCTGGAATCACCAGCTTCAGCTTATCAGGGTGAGTACCTCGCAAGGTCAGGTTTAGTGTGTGGCCCGCAGTTAGCCCCGGTTTTTAGGTACCGCAGCAGTAGCTCAGACAATACACATCTGATCCGTCCAGCAGTCAGGCTCCGCCCCCTGACTTTAATATAATTTATTAGACATTTGTACAACACAATGATCCTGGGTAACAAATTTGCTACTTTATCTTTTTATGCTCCATGCTTCATATTATAACTTTTTATATTTATAGTATATGATATGTTCTTTGTTCTGAATCCACCTATCAATCCATTCTCTTTGTATTGTAGTTCCGTATTCTAGTATTTAAAAATGAAATGTACAGAGATTTATGATAAGCCACTAAATGTTTTAATAATGCTGGGTCAATTTATTTTCCATATTGTTTTCTCACTCCCTCTGCCTATTACCTATTTTATTTTATGAAACCTAAAAACAATATAATAAAAAACAATAAACCGCACTTACCCATTTAATAAATGAACTATAACAAAGTAGACTTGAGTTTCTTAGAAAATGATGAAATCACTCCTTTAAATCAATGGCCTAGTTCACAAAGACACTTTCTTTAACCACTGAACTCTTTATGACCCCACAAGTGAGCTTCAAACATATGATGATTGTAAGCAACAGACACCAAGGAATTTGCTCAGAAGTGCAGATATTGCCCTCACATTGCTTTTTAACCAAGCTTAAGAAGGATTAAGATAAGTTAGGTGTTCTCTTTCTAATGAGCAAGTATAATGAAATTCAAATAGAATGCCCTTGAAGTTGGTCTTCTTTCTGACATGAATTACTAAAAAAATCTACAATTCAAACTAAAGTAAAAACTTTGATTAAATTAGTCAATGGTTAATGGTTGAGGGTTCTAATGTCCAAAATGATATAAAGTATCAATCATTCATAAAATCGTTTAACTTGCTATTTTGGAATTAATTTCTAAAAAGGGGTTTTATTATCTTGTCCAGTTTCGTTCTCTTGTTTTTTATTCTACACAGGTTTAATATCTATTTTGAATCTGAAGCAACCGAGAAAGTATAAAATATTTGTTTTCTTTATTTTATAGAACATGCTTAGTATAATTTACAAGGCTCACTTTAATAAGCTTTCCACATGAGTCAATACTGTTAAAAACCACTTCCCAAATGACTTATCTACAGAAATCACCATTAACGTCCATGGGACTTTTCGTAGATATATCATTTGTAAAGTTTTCCTAACAGTATTAAATTATTTAGAAAGTCAAGGCCTAAACAGTTTTCATCTTGTAATGTTACAATTTCTATATTTTCTGTTATGGTATGGTATAAGTGGAACTGTCAAATCTTTATTCTGCCACACTGAGATTTGTTTTTACATATGGTTGAGCTATAAGGAAAAATACAATAAAGTGAGCAAAATTTAGACTGACATAGAACACAGTGGTGCAAACTTAATTTAGAAGTGCTATAAAATAATGTATGCTTTGTTTGCAATCCAGATGTTAGAATGTTGGGGAGATCAAACCCTTTCTTATAGAAATTCCAGATGTTTCAAAGCCCAACAAAGGCACCCTGATATTTCTGGCACACTTGCCACTTGGTTACAATACCATCACTGAATATTATTTTCAATAGTTTATTCTAGAAACATAGAAACATAGAATGTGACGGCAGATAAGAACCATTCGGCCCATCTAGTCTGCCCAATTTTCTAAATACTTTCATTAGTCCCTGGCCTTATCTTATAGTTAGGATAGCCTTATGCCTATCCCACGCATGCTTAAACTCCTTTACTGTGTTAACCTCTACCACTTCAGCTGGAAGGCTATTCCATGCATCCACTACCCTCTCAGCAAAGTAATACTTCCTGATATTATTTTTAAACCTTTGTCCCTCTAATTTAAGACTATGTCCTCTTGTTGTGGTAGTTTTTCTTCTTTTAAATATAGTCTCCTCCTTTACTGTGTTGATTCCCTTTATATATTTAAATGTTTCTATCATATTCCCCCTGTCTCATCTTTCCTCCAAGCTATACATGTTAAGATCCTTTATTAAGTTTTATCCAGCAATCCATGAACCAGTTTAGTAGCCCTTCTCTGAACCCTCTCTTCTACGCAAGGTTATATGAATAGTTATATTTTGACAAGCCAGATTGCGTTAGGTAAGTCAACACAAATACAGCAATCCTTCTGAAATGAGTACCAGTAATTATGAGAAAACTGTACGTGAAAAGGTATCACAACTGGAAGCAACATGATTAAAACGCTATAATTCAAAGCTACACTGGAACAAATCAAGTGTTACACATATGTTCTGAGATGATCAAGCCTTAAATCAGCTATTCCTATTTTGTTATCTAAGAAATTAGTTTATGGATGTTTAGTTGTATTCTATATATTTTGTAAATTATTTAATGTATTTTTCTATGTGAATTTTTTTTCTTTATCTGCATTTTTGTCTTCTCTTATTTGAATTATCTGCAGATAATACCAAATTATACCACATTTAGTTATTTTGGGAGGATTAATTGTCAGCATGCCAACAGCTTCTTTACAAATACACATAAGCAGGTTTGACCATTGTTATATATTTTTTTCTTTGTCATAACTACTATATCTCACAAAAAACTATATTAAGAGGCCAAATTATGCATATTGCAACATAATAATGTACTTTATTTATTTTATTTTTTTACATATCTCAATAGTCTACAAATTAAATTCATGTGTTTCACTTGTTAATGTTAATTGATAATAAATTTATAAAATTAATGTTAATAAAACAATTAAAATTAAAACTTGCTAGTGCAAAGGTTATACATTTTTTTTTACATTGACTTGATAGTAAAAGGCTTGTTTTAAATGTGTTTTCTTTGTTTAAATATTGCATTATATGACATTGATTGTATAAAAAAAGAGAAAAATTATAATTACTTTCTTACATGTTTCTTGCAGATTGTTATGTTTATAATATTGTAATAGATCAATCCTTACCAATTAATAAATTGCTGTAAAAAGTCATTGTAATTTCAAAGACAGATGTTTATTATTTCATGTCATCATTATGTCTTTGTTAAATAAAATGGCAACTAATTAACATTTGCACTGGGGATCAAATAGTAGTTTTGCATGCTAATCCTTGATATGCATTGCTCAACACAGAAACATGCCAATAATTTAGGATAAGTTAGGATTGCAATGAACTTGGTACATTTGATTTAGCTTATTCTAGGAAGCAAGTAGAATCATGGTTGGTGATGATCTGATTAAAATTTATTTTGATTTGAAATACAAAATAGAAATCTGTTTTAATATTCGTCTACCGTGGGTTCCCATTGTGTGTATTTATTATATATATTTTTAATGAAAGGAAATTGCTACAAAAAAAAAAATAGGAAAACTCTGAAAATATTAAGGATTTCAGTGGCTGTGTTCTATACTTCTAGCTATTAGATCAACTAAGAAATGTTTTCATGTATTCAAAAAAGAGAGGAGTTAAATGCAAGAGTTAAAGAAGAAACTAAATAGGACTTGTTAGAGAAATAAGGCAAAGATTTTTACAAACATATCATTTGAAAGTGATTGGGAATTGTGAACTTAGACTTGGAAATGAAGGCAGCATTTTAAATATCCCCACACTACTGAGTTATGTTCCTAAGAAATTTTAGCAAAATTGTATTTGAACATGAGATACATAACCTGCCCATAATTTTAGGATAACGGAATAATGTTGATAGACATCTATAAATTTAAAAAGTGTTAGTTTTTCACTGAAGAATTGGAGATATATAGTATTGGAGACAGCACGGCATACAATATTTTCACATACACTAGGAGTGACAAAAATAATAGACTTGTGCAGAATGACAGAATTTGATTTGCCTGAAGCACTTTTTTCCCCCAAAACAAATTTGGGTGGGGGGAACAACCAAGTTTTTTCCATTTGTTGGGTCAGTAGCGAAGAACTGAGTGGAAATGGCCAATCTGTGCAATGCAAAATGCTATAAATATTATACTGATTGGACCATTTTCCCATCATGCGGTTTCAATAACAAGTGGAGGGAAAAAGTATATAAATATATAAATAAATTTAGGGATTCTGCAGTTTAGTAATAGTAATTAAATCAAATGTACAAAAGATTGTTATTGGCATACACCAGAACCATTGTTTACAGATTCAATTCAAGTGTACTTATATGTATACATGAGTGAACATTTAAAGATAAATCAGAAAAAGAAAAGAATAATATAAAGGTCGGTCTGTATCCCCACAAAGTAATTTAGGGAATATCAGAAGGGACCTAAGAACGCCTAACTAAGAGCTACAGGATAGGGGGTAACCCAAAACAGAAACAGAAGATAGAGAGGAGACCCTTGAATCAAGGGGATCCTAACACATAGCTCAGTATAGATTAAGGGAGAGACAATAAGCAGGCGATATGGGGAATAGAGGGGGAAGAGGAGGCTAAAATAGGAGTTACTTAAGGTAGGGAGGTTAGTATGATAAACAAATCTGCAAAGAGCTCCCTCCCCCCACTAGGAAAAACCTCATGCCCCTTGCAATAAGCCCCTTCCTTCACTTGGAAAAATAGGGTATAGTAGGTAGCTGACAAGAATATAGATACATTCCTCCTATCAAAAAAGGGAAACTGACCCTACAATGTAGTTCTGTCCCTAGGAGGGTGGTATTAAATCTACAGTCACCCCTAATTCACCCTTTCCACATCCCAACGCCTGCCAAAAAGGTTGCTAAGAAAATAAAGTTAAATTAGCCAAAAAAAAAGCATAACACACAGTGCTACCTAGTGAGACAAAACTAAAGGACGCTAAAAACTAAACCCTCGATGAACGTTTCGGCATATCTACACGCCGTTGTCAGGAGCTAAGCTTATTGTCTCTCCCTTAATCTAGTTGATTGCTAGACTTTGGGCATCTTTGTGTATACTGAGCTGCGTGTTAGGATCCCCTTGATTCAAGGGTCTCCTCTCTATCATCTAACATTTAAAGATAATTATTTTGGAATTAAAGAAGCTCATGTATAGTTAACATTTATTTTGGAATTGAAGAAGTTCACAAACATTGCACTAATTCATAGTTTTTTTACAACATTTAGAAACAATCAATAAATCAACTGTTGGAAGTACCTGAGATGAGCATTAGTAGCAAAAATACATTTACAGAAGAGCAGCACTACTGACGAGTATTTGTGAATGTCAAAGTGTATATCAATGTGTATTATTTAAATATGTAATGACTTACAGAGTAGGTAAGAATTTGTATAACAGACTAGCTTGGAATCAGGAAGCAGTGCTGCAATGTCCACAGTTACTGCAATGTTCGCAATTCAATCATCAATATGCAAGGTCAACATAAAGAGGGTCATGGCGAAGCAACAGGCAAAGCAAGAGTCGGAAATAAAGACACAGCTCCGAATGAAGTATCCAGCAGTTTAAAGTGTCGGCAAACGCAGGTAACCTTGATGATTAGACCTTGGCAATATTTTTGCATAGCAACATAGTCGCCGAAATGTTGAATTAAAATATCTAGTGCAGTAAAAGAAATAGAGCTACCAAAACACAACACAACACAAACAATTCTGGAATAAAATGGCAATCAACACATTGCAATTTTATGCATAATGATAATTTTATTTCTATCTATTTCTATCAAAAAGAAAGGTATTTTTTTAGATGCAATCAGGATAATTAATATCCATGATGGTTCTCCTTTAAAGTCGTTTAATGTAACTATTATGAAAACTCAATTACTTTCTAATACAGTCACACAGTATGTATTTGATACGTGCACAGAAATATTCAATTTACTTTTTTCAGTTAACGATTTTAAAGTTAAAGTACTTCCATGTATGTTGTATATTTTCAGTCTATCTCTCTAAAAGCAGTTTGCGGAACCCTCACATTACATTCCTTGATTTGATTTTCCAACTGTGCTCCAGTGCCAGATACTCTGATAATTTCCGACAATATTAAATGAATGTTGCTTGTGATTTCAGGCTGAGATTTTGTATTGGTTGCTTTAAAACAGGATAATGAAAACTATCTTGGTAGCAGGTGTTTTCTTGTTCTGTTATTGCTTCTGCTGCTCTGCTTTAAGTATCTGCAGTGATATGAGATTGAAACCTTGATTGTTTGTTAGCTGTTGGAGTTCAAGCCTGTAATAAACATGTTGCACTCAATAAAATCTACAATTTCTAGTTGTTAAAAATCTGCTTCTGAAAACCAATATTTGAACGGTGAATGGTGTTCTGTTTGAGGCTTCCAAATGCTGTATTCCTCTTCATTTTTACCAACGAGTTTCTTGCAATTCTTAGAAGTCTTGATTCATATACTGTATCTCCTTTTTAGAATTTGTGTGTTTTATTCAAATAAAAGTGAATAATAATAGTAAAGAGCAGACCAAAATAAATGTATTTGCCATGTTTCCACTCCTCCATTTGTACAAACTGATTATTGGAACAAAGAGTATAGCACAATTCCACGGGGTTCACGTAGACACTATATACCCATATATACCAAATCTGGACCCCTAAAGCCCTTTAGCTTGCTGGAGTGCTTTATGTGTAAAGTGTGTGTCCTCTTTTATATTTTACAAAAAGTGCAGATTTAAATACAAATTGGTGCACCTTGTAACCTTGTTACACACCCCTGCCTGTCAAGCAGTAAACTGCTCCTGTTATTTCCTGGCTTGTTTAAACTCAAGAAGCAATTGTCCAGAATCCCTGTCTTGCAAAGACTTCTCATTGAGCTGAATTGGGAGTCTGTGATTGGACAGCCACAGAAAGTCTGGGTTGGGGAAGAAGGGAAGGTCTTGAAAGACAGCACACAAGGAATTGGCAGCAAGCTGCAAGCTGTTTTTGATAAACCCACAATATTTTAATTAGGTGTTTATCTACTAAACAGTTTAAGTTCTTTTTTTTGTTTTTCTAAATAAGTTCACGATTCTCCAAACATTGTTTCTGATATGTTGAAACAATAATTATGAGGATTATTTAATATCAATGAGTTTACTCGCATATCAAGACATTATAGAACTTCCTTAGAACATATTTAAAACTTAATAGTACACCACCATTACAGGGATAAAAACAGCAAAGTATAATTTTACATTATTCCAGATTTCTCCCTACGTCCTGTCTCTGTTGGAGTCCTCCAAGGCTCTGTACTTGGGCCCCTTCTATTTTCTATTTATAATGCCTCTCTTGGCAAACTTATTACCTCATTTGAATTTCAATACCACCTGTATGCAGATGACACTCAGATTTACCTCTCCTCCCCAGACCTCTCCCCTGCTGTCCTTCAACATTTCACCGCTTGCCTTTATTCCATCTCTAATTGGATGTCCTCCTGCTTTTTGAAACTCAATCTCTCTAAAACTGAACTTCTTGTCTTTCCTCCCCCTAATACTGATCCTCCTCTTTCGCTCTCCCTTCAAGTGAGTGGTACCCACATCAGTCCATCCTTGCAAGCACGCTGTCTTGGCGTTACATTTGACTCTGGCCTCACATTTGAACCTCCCATCCTGTCTGTTACCAAATCCTGTAGATTCCAACTTAAAAACATAGCCCCCATCCGCCCCTTTCTTACACAAGATTCTACTAAGAAGCTTGCCCATGCTCTAGTAATCTCTTGCATGGATTATTGTAACCCTCTCCTAATTGGTCTTCCCAAAAGCCGTATTGCCCCTCTACAGTCTGTAATGAATTCTGCCACCAGACTGATTTTCCTCTCCTGTTGCTCCTCTCACACCTCTTCACTCTGTCAGTCCTCACATTAGCTTCCTGTGTCCTATAGGAGTCAATTCAAGGTACTAACCCATACCTATAAAGCACAAAGCAATTCTAGCCGCTCCTACATTTCATACCTGTCTCTTGCTCTCTCCTAAAGGACAGCACTCTATTCTCTCCTCCAGCTCTGCGTAACTCCACCTTGTTTGATTGCTATTTCCTGTCTTGTTGTGTTTTACGCCCCTATAGACTGTAAGCTTGTTTGAGCAGGGCCCTCTTCAACCTATTGTTCCTGTAAGTTTTTGTAATTGTATTATTTATTGTTAAATCTCCCCCTTTGATAATATTGTAAAGCGCTACGGAATATGCTGGTACTATATACATACCAGTAATAATAATGATAATAATTGTACAGACTTAAAGTAACAACTCAGTATTCCCGGCTGAATATTATCAGTCACTACACTGGAGCCAAATTCATGTCTTAACACATACACATATAAAATTACATTTACTCAAGTTTACCATGTAGAAGTGATTTAGCCTTAGTTTAATAAAAGCGTTCTTGAAAGTTAACCTGCTGCTGGTTCGCCTCATTGATTTGGTGTTGGATTTGGGTTATGTGTTCCTGTAATAATGTTGTTGCATGTAGCTTGTTTTGTTTGATCAGTTTATATAATTTTATTCTGTATTCTCCTTTACTACGAAACTCAATAAAAGACAAATGTTAAAAAAGAAAAGCAATTTTGAGTCATGTTCGAACTGACAGGATGGAGTTATCCTTGATGGAGTGAGTGTTATATTAACTCCACCATGGGATCATTATCTCTGTTCGTGTCTGTTCCAAGTTAGCCAATTCTCTTAACATGTAGAGAAGTAGCATTTGAGAGATAAAACATTTATAATATCCACTCCAAAGAAATGGTTTAGCAGCAATCTATCCGTAATGTTTTCCTAGCATGGGCATTCCCATCATATGTGTGTGGTGTATACTACCTTCCTGATTTCTGTACCTCCAGCAAAGTCCTGGATTTGAATAAGAAACTATATGCAGTCTTAACGGGACCATATACAATCTATGCAGGATTTTATAATACATCTCATAAAGGTTAACACAATGAACTTACTTCCTAGTGATCGTCCAGACTCTATACACTATGTGAGAAAATACAGAAAAGAGGCTGCGCCACACAAAATAAATATAAATAAATATAATATAACAATAATATATCCCCCCAAAAAAGTCTTAACTTGACAGTTCTTGCTTTAGATCAAATGGTCTGTAACGTGCTTGGTCAGGGATAATGTCCACGTAGATCTTCCCCGGAAAGATCCAATAATATATAAAGACAAAAGGTAGAACAAAATAGTGCAATATATACAATAGGGTAAAATAATAGATAAAAAGGAAGACGGTAATGCACTCACATGAGTAAGAGCTATAGCTAGCTCTTGTATGGACAGCGTACAATCCCCGCTTATGGGATATGGTGCAGGTGTCTTGCTTCAAAGGTATGTTCAATACTCAAAGAGAATAAAATAGAGACAACTGATAGTGCTCTCTGAATAAAACAATGGTGTTAAAATATATATATATAAAGGTACTCACAAGGGTGGGGCAAACAAAATGCCCACTGGTATAAGCGTTGGTGGTTTGATCCCCACCTAGGATTTCTTGGAGTCCACAATGATAAAAATGCCAAGTAAAAATCTAAAGAATTATTAGTCTATCGTTAACTTTGCAATTAAGAATAACATATCTGCCAGATTTGTTTGTTTCAAGGTGTATATATTTAAATTTAATTCTGTCTGAGACCCGGATAGCTATCCCTTTACTCTTATTGTTATTTAAATTAGAACAGAACTTAATAGGTTATATTTATACTTCCATATAAATTTTCCCTGCAGGTCCAATAAGTTTCCTGGATAAAGCAAACATCAGTGTGACCTTGAACCAGACTCTCATATAAATAGGTTCTCTTCTGTGGAGAGTTCAAAATTCTGGAGCTCAATGTGACAAGCTTCAAGGTCATTATATGATACCGAGGATCCCACTTCCCCCGATCTCCTGCCAACCATCTAGAACTACCCAAAATCCTCTACATAGAAAAAACATTTCAAAATTCCCATTCAGATTTTTTTCACACTTAACTATCAGACAGTTCAAACATGAACTATGATTCACAGAGATAAACTCCACTAATAGACAACCTAGGTCACAATAG
This sequence comes from Pelobates cultripes, assembly GCA_933207985.1. Lineage (NCBI taxonomy): Eukaryota > Metazoa > Chordata > Amphibia > Anura > Pelobatidae > Pelobates > Pelobates cultripes. The sequence continues at coordinate 327,765,856 of OW240914.1, read as the reverse complement.
AGCAAAATCAAGTGACAGTGTGCATTAATTCCAGATAGCCAAAATGTTTTTTTGGATTGTTGCATTCTGTTACTCCTTGATATAAAATCAAGGAGGTTCCCAGTATCCTACAATTTATTTAAATATCAAAGCCATAAAAAATGCAATAGATGCTTAAGATAAACCCTAACTGGGGAATTAAAGTTTTCGACGGGTCAAAACAGTAAGATGTTGAAAATCATATTATTTTGGAGTTATATATTTTGTGCTAAACCAAAAAGTTCATTTTACATTAAATTCTATATTCCATAAAGCTTTACCATTTTACAAATAATAAAGATCTTTGAACATATCTGGATTTAACACTAAATAGAGCTTAGCCGTAAAGATTCAGGCTATACTAGGCCATTTCCATCTTAAGCCATATCCAGTTCCATATAAACAACATTGTTTATAGACATGTGCAATTTGCAATGTACATTCAGACAAATTTTGTGAAATTTGGACATTCTGATGCTTACGAATGTCCGAAGTTTGAATTGCCAAAGTTCCAAATTGCCAAAGCTCCGAATTGCCGAAGTTCTGAATTGCCGAAGTGGGTTATGGTTAGGGTTTAGGGTTTAGGGGTTAGGGTTAGGGGTTAGGGTTTGAATTACCAAAGTTCCGAATTGCCGAAGTGCCGAATTGCCGAAGTGCCGAATTGCCGAAGTCCTGCATTTCGGAAGTGCCGAACCGAATGCCATTGGTCCAAAGTTGCCGAAGCAGATAATTTTTTTTTCTTACCCAAATTTCCGAACCGAACCAGATTTTTTGCCCACGCACGTCCCCAATCGTTTAACGTACCATATCCCACAGTAGCCAACATTTTTGTGTTTAACTAAATAATTCAAAATACTAATAAGACTAAATCATTCTTAAAAAAACAAAAAATTCCTGTTATGTCAGACACTATATTTTATCGAACCTGTTGTTAATTTTAAATGCATTACCCTTACATTAGATTACTAATTAGAGTTTCAATTATATTTTAATTAGCAAATGTGAGTGAACTGTTAAACTCATCATTCTGTATAGTTCAAGTCTTTTTTAGGCCATCAAATAAATTTGTAAAATTACATTAACCTATTCATTTATCATCATTAGTCATTTCCCATATTTCAGCTTTATTTTTAAATACTGTATAATATAATTTTATAATAACCATACATATTAGTATGAACTGTGCCTTCCTTTCTTACTAACAAATTGAGCAAAATTAACCTTATATGTTTTATATCTGATATATAGTTGGTTTCATATAAGTGCCTTATAGTGTTAATATATTTACTTTTTCCATTAACAAAATGTATATTCAAAATAATTTTAACATTAAAGTGCTAATATTGCAAATCCCTAACTACCAGCTGGAAATAAACAAAAACAAAAAAATACCAGGGAAGTATTTGCACAGATAGCGGTTAGAATTATATAGACATACATGTATTTGTTAACAGAAGGCTGTCCTATTTTATTAATCGCAAAGAACCTTCAATACCTGCAATATAGAAATCATGGTTAAAGTAGTCCTAGAATTGAAAACCACCAGTAGTGAGTGTAATACTAAATGGATATCAAATCCATGTTTGGGATTTAGGTTTGTAGCAATTCGGGATACTTCTTCTTTGATATCCAGCATGTTCAGATTTGTGTCCTCGTTCATTTTCCCCAGTAGTTTGTCCAATGCATGATTGAAGGTTTTTGTGTATTTTACATAATCTTTATTTTGATTTTATCATCAGATAAAACATTTGACATGTATTTGCAAACATACCATTCATAAGACAATATTCAAGACATAACTACATAACACCATTCCATACGTAATACATTGTTTATCTGATCTTAATACTTTAGTATTTTAAATATTTTACAAAAAAAATAAAAATAAGAGAAAATTCTAAAGTGCAAAACTTACTGGTTTCTTACAAAAGTTCAAATGCTTTCTGAAGACATTTTTCTCTTAGCAATTTATTCTTAGCCGAAGAGTTGTTTATCCAGCTTATACCATGTTTCATATTTAATTGGAAAATGAATTGTCTTACCCACCACGTATATTCAATTTCTATAGGTTGTTTCCAATTTTGCGCTATCAAAATTTTAACAGCCATAAAACCATGTGTGGCCAGATAATATTGAAATGCTCCTACAATCGGCCAACCCAACTGTATATTGCTACCTTAGGAGTTTTATCAATTTTAAGCATATCCATATTATATAAAGTACTATAAACCTGATCCCATAGTTTTTAAATTTTTGGGCAACTCCACCATATGTGCATTTAACTGCCGACTGGTTCTATACATCTCAAACATATCTTAGGAGCATTTGGATCGGATCTGTTTAACCTAGTTGGTACAATGTACCACCTATTACATACTTTATAGAAAGTTTCTCTTAGAGAGACATTATGGACATTTTTATTTACTCTAACAAATACCTCACCCCAAACACAAGGATCAATTTTAATATTGAGCTCTGTTTCCAATTTTGTAAAAGTTTTAGATTGTTTAGTCTGAGACATTGACCGAACTAACAAATAACAATTAGATAAGATTCTTGGATCAAAAACTTGCTTAATGTAACTGGCATTTTTATTTTTCCCTTCAACAAAATACTTAGACACATATGATTTAACTCTTAGGAAACTAAATATTTAGGGTTCTTTGTTAGCTCTCACGTTTTTTTACACATAGTGGCACTAGGTCTTTGATTCACTCTGTTATTTTATTTCAGCACTGAGTTATGTGACTTAGGGGAGACTGGCAGAGGGATTTTCTCCTTTTTCATCTTTCCTTCAGCACAGCATAGAACACCCTTGAAGGTGTTTATTTTAGGAGCTATAGGTGATTTGTACTTTGGATCTACATCTCTCCTTCTATTGCTGCCCTTTCAAGCATCCCCTAATGAGGTGTGATTCCTCGCTATACACTACTAGGGACAGCATAGAACACCCTTGAAGGTGTTTCATTTAGGAGCAATAGGGCAGATTCATTTTATATATACATCCCTTTCTTATCCTCTGGTTGCCTGTATTGTGGCTATTAGCTCTACACCATTTTTGAGGCAAGTAGCTTAGTAAGCCTCTTCTGTTGTTGATACTTGGTATATTTATCCATATTAGTTTTGAGTCTGAGTCTGATTCTCCATATATAGTACCTTTCTTGGTTTATAATTAAAATAAAGTATTTTTTATTTTTATCAACTTTCTGTTGCACCTTTTGGAACTAGTAGGCTATCTATTATATGGATAACTTCTTCTATCAGTACTCAGTGCTGAACTTCTGAGTCATAATATGTATTAAGAATTTCCTGTAATTCGTTTAAAACGAGTTTTGAGTCCCATTTTTCTTTTTGAGACTCTAGCAGTTTCTATTTTCTAAAACTAAATATTTCAGATTTAGAGAGATCAAATTCTAGAACTAAAAATGCAGATTTTATTCACAACCTTAATATTTCTTTCTCTCCACAGATCTAATATTATGTCATCCATAAGAGATTCTAATATCTCAAAATCCATGAAACTAAATACCAGTACCTTTCATCTTTTTTATTAACTTAAACCGTATTGAGAAGATATGAATTAAAATCATATTTGTTACTTCTTTCAATAGCAAATAGCCATTTTCCTGCCAGGCAAGTTTGATTAGATTTCTCCTATTCAGTCGTTTAGTTTCCAATCTAAACAATCATGTTTCCCTCACTTCCTTTTAGTTAGAATTTGTATGTGGTAAATTATATATATTATATATTGATGTTTTGATGTTGGGGAAATTTATGCCACCCTGGCTTGGGCTATTAGTTAAACGATCTAATCCAATTCAGGGTTTCTTCCCTCTCCATACAAAGTTTCTAAAACTTCTTTGGACAAGCTCTAACCAGCTCTCTGGTATCTTCAATGGTATAATGTTAAAGAAAAAGGTCCACTTCGGGAATATATAGGCTTTAATGATATTAACGCTCCCTATCATACTCAGCATTAAATTATTCCACTTTTTTAAAGTTAAATTAGTTGATCTAATCATTCTCAAAACATTTACTTCTGCGATTTTATTTATTTTGTCCGAAAGCAAAACACCTAGCTATTCAAAACTCCCCTTACCTCCTTAAACTCATACATATTCAGTATTTGTTTTTTAATATCCAGATCACAATTTTTAAACATAGCCACAGTCTTTTCTATGCTTATTTATAGTTTGATATCTCACTAAAATGGAGTATCTCTTTCATTAGGTGGGCAACAGAAGTAATGGGATCAGTCAGAGTAACCATGGTATCATCTGCATACATACACATCTTCAAATCATTTGGGACTGTCAGAATTCCTCTTATAGCTGGGTTAGTCCTTATCCCAACAGCCAAAGGCTCCATAGATCAAATGTATAGGAAGAGGGCAATCCTGACGGGTGCCATTACACAAGGCAAACCAATTTGAGCATAAATCTACTCTAACCAGTCTAGCCATTGATATTGATTTAATTGCAGATATGATCCATCCACAGAAACCTAAGGATTCTAACACCCCAGATCTCCAAGCAGGGGTACTGATACGGGCTGACGTGGACCAGCGACCCGTACCTCGTAATTTCCATCCCCCTCCTCCCTCCCTCGCTCCCCCTATCTCCCAACATGCAATCATTGCAAATATATCTAGAAAAAGGAATAAAGAGAGAAGGAGGAGAAAGAGGAAAAGGGAGAGGATGGAAAGAGAAAAGATAAACCTGAAGGGGAAGAGAACAGAGAAAAAAGAGAGAGAAAAAAAACTCCTATTACAATGTTTCGATAAAATATAAAAGTGCCCAATTTGTGCCCTTTTCTCACTCGATATATATATTTTCAAACACCATCTCCTGATTTTCCAGATTGTCATAGGTGATGGTTTCTGGAATATTTTTTATTCTGATATTCTTCATTCTGTGTATATCTTCCATTAGATTTTCTTTCTGTTCTAAGGACTTAATTTCCATTTTCATTTTTTCATGCACTTCTGCAACCATCTTGTTCTTGAGTTTCATTTGTTCATATGTTTTCTCCATCTTTGTTATATTTATCCCAAATTCTTCTATTTATTGTTTTAGTTAAGATGCACTGTTATGGATCTCCCATTTAAACGTTTCTGTTTGATTTTCTTACCCTCTCTTCTTTCTGGTTCGGGCACTCTCCTGCAATTACAAATTTAGCTCCGCTGTATTTTTCTTCTTTCACAGCTTCTAAATAGTGTAACTGTTTCCAGCTATTGTACAGATGTTATTGTTTTATTTCTTATTTATCAGTGTTTTGCTTGTCACAATTTTCAGATTGCTTGGGATTGCCTAAAAATAATGACCTAAGCAGAGTATTTGTACTTTCCCACAATTTTAACTGCTTAGTCAACTTGTCAGCCACCTTATTTCCCCTCCACAACATGCAGGAAGTAACTGGCAGATATTATTTGGGTATACATACAGCTTTGTGGCAGATAAATCTTTATATTTTTATACTGGTACCTTGATGTACACTCATAGGCTTGATGTTGGTACTTGCTTTTTATTTGTAGTCCTTCTGACCCTGTTATATCACGCTCTAGCTCCAGATGATGCTCAATTTTCTGCCAGGATTTTATTTAATAAAGATCTCCTCCATATCTCTTTCTTGGTTTCCAGTGGAGATATTGAAGTCTTTCCTCACTGCTCTAGGCTTAAATTTATCCTGCCATCGTCCCTTTGCCTCAGACTCTGTTACCAGTGGTGTATGCTGGTTTTGTGCTGCCCTAGGCAGGACAAAACTCAGGCACACTCGCCCCCAGTGCCACCCCCACCCAACCCTTCCCCCCTGCCCCCCTTTCTAAATACACACACACACATTCACTGACAGATATGTATACACTAGCTAACAGAAACACACACTCGCTAACAGAAACACACACACACTAACAGACACACACACACACTAACAGACACACACACTCACACTCATTAACAGACACACACTCACTAACAGACACACACACACACACTAACAGACACACACACACTAACAGACAAACACACTCACAATCATTAACAGACACACACTCACTCACTAACAGACACTCACTCACTAACAGACACACTCACTCACTAACAGACAAACACACACTGACTAACAGACACACACTCACACACTAACAGACACACACACACAGTCAGACACACACTAACAGACACACACACACACTCATTCACATTAACACATTCACTTTTTGTTTAATTAACCCCCCAGCCTCCTTACCTTTGGGAATGCTGGGGAGGGGTTCTCCCTCTCCCTGGGGTCTAATGGGGCTGCTGGTCGGTCGGTCGGTCGGCGCTGGCAAGGGAGCAGAGCAAAGAGCTCATGGGGAAAGTGCTCCCTCGCCAGCGCCGATCGACCGACCTTCCGCCTGGCTTGTCAGTTAGCCACAAGGCAAACAATATATTTGCCCTGGGCATTTGGGGGTGGCTTTTTTTGCTGCCCCCTGGAAAATGCTGCCCAAGGCAAATGCCTTGTTTGCCTCGCGGCTAAAACGTCCTTGGCTGTTACCACGTAGTAACATACAGTTGTCGGTCCATCAGCGCCACAGCCCCTGCCTCCCGATGCATTAGCACGTCATCACGTCATCCGACCACCCTCTCATGATTCAAGGTTTTGTCAGTAACCATATTTCCTACATCATTAAATATTTTGGAATTTTGTGTTTTATCCTTGTCTTTTTTATTTGGTGCCTTAACCGTTTTCTTTGAATATTAATTCACTAGCACAATGTATTCCTTTTCTTTTTTTTTTCTCTTCTCTCTCCTTTTCTCCTTTGATCCTATTTCTGTCTTCCCTCCTCCCCACCCCATCCCTTTTTCTTTTGGTTAGTTGGTTTTGTTAAAGCTTTTATTAAATCCAAACTGACTTCCCACTACGTATAAATCACTCAGTGGCCTCCAGGGGTCAGTCCAATTTCAGGGTGTCTATGGAGCTCTCCTGCAAAATCTCTAACCATGAGGTAAAGGGTTACCTTTGTTATTGCCATAGAACAGTCACAATTTTATATCCACTGGATAATTGCTACATATGGAGAACATATATAGCACTCTGTGCGTTATTCCCTTCATTGTTGCCCCAAATAAATCGATATCATAGTGAAATTACTGCTGGTGAAATATACAAGCAGAACTTAAGGTTATCGTTGGAGAATGCAATCTTGTCTCCAGGTGCTAATTTAGTTCTTAGCAGCAGCATATGATACAGTTCCAATTGCTCCTTCAGAATTTCTTTCCTTTCCTAACTTTTGTCTTCTCTTTTTCCCAAATGTTTCCCTTATTGAGGAAGGTGCTCAGTGCTATATACTTATTTTTCCCCTTTCCACGAGCAGTATCCAATAGCAGTAGTTCGAGTGGTTAACTTTCTAATATTATAAACAAACTGTTTCAGAGTTACAGTTACAGTTTTGTGCAAATGAGACAATGTATCAAACACACTGCCCAGAGCTACATTTATCCCTTAGATCAGTGTTTCACAAACAAGTCCTCAATACCCACCAACAATTAAAGGACCACTATAGTGCCAGGAAAACATACTCGTTTTCCTGGCACTATAGTGCCCTGAGGGTGCCCCCACCCCCAGGGTCCCCCTCCCGCCGGGCTGGATGGAGAGGAAGGGGTTAAAATTACCTCTTTCTCCAGCGCTGGGCGGGGAGCTCTCCTCCTCCTCTCCGCCTCCTCTCCTCCTCTTCGGCTGAATGCGCATGCGCGGCAGGAGCTGCGCGCGCATTCAGCCAGTCCTATGGAAACAGAAGCCCTCTAGCGGCTGTCAATGAGACAGTCACTAGAGGCTGAATTAACCCATTTATAAACATAGCAGTTTCTCTGAAACTGCTATGTTTATTTAAAAAAAGTGTTAACCCTAGCTGGACCTGGCACCCGGACCACTTCATTAAGCTGAAGTGGTCTGGGTGCCTATAGTGGTCCTTTAAGGTGTTGTCAGTATCTCAATTGAATTAAAACTGAGAAATACATAAATCCTGGATTGTAGGTGGGCCATGAAGACTGGTTTGGAAACCACTGCCATAGTTGCACTGGCTATTTGTGTAAAGGGTCCTGTGGGATAAGGCTTCTGTCACTGCTATGATGGCACTTCTTAATTATCATTAAGGCAGTTTTCCACTTTCCATGATCCCTCTTTTAACCCTTGCATCCCCAAAAGACAGAGGGCTTCCAGCAGAAGGTTAATGCCATATCATAACAGGGCTGTTTATTAACTCTGTCAATATGTATTTCTGTTTTCATCAGTAGCAGCAATTGTCCTGATATTTCACACTGCTCAAAGCGCTATATTCACTTGATTTCTGTTGCAGATATTACATATTGGTATTGAGTCTGCTCAATATTCATCTACTACAGGGATGCCCAATAATAATAAGCAGATCCCAAGATGTTGTAAAACTATAACTCCCATGATTCTTTGCATGCCTTTAGAATGCCTTTAGGATGACAAAGCACCATGGGAGTTGTAGGTCTACAACATCTGGCCATCTACCTATTGGGTAGCCCTGATCTAATACATTTGTTTATGCAGGTTGTATTTCTATTTATTTTACTTCACAATCTGGGTGATTATTGTGTGTATTAGTTTTTCCTCCTCTTGTAATTTTAGTTCTGGGTGTGGTTTAATTGAACACTTTTGTGTTTTTTACACACTGTTGCAATTTAGTGTTGCAACTTTTGTTGTTCATAAAACAGTAAAAACCTAAAACCAGACTTGAAGCATTTTTCCACGTCAGCTGTTTGGCCTGAAATATGTGCAATGCCCTGGTCGATTCCTCACTATTCTAATTTGATGGGAAAAAAAGTAGAGACCGTATACTTTATTCCTCTGAAATGTTACACCTTTTCCTTTATTCTCTAGGTGCATATCATAGGTTTCTGCATCAGTAAATAGATACGTGAAAGAAAAATTAAAATTTCAGAATAGCTTTTGAAATTAAAATAAACATGCACAACAACATGACAAAAAAAATAAACAAATTCAATGGGTCTATTTGAATCTCGCATGTTATTTTCACTTGATGTAAAGGCTAACTTCAGATTGAGAAAAAAAAAAAGAAAAAAGATCAAAGCCAGTCTGTTAATCAGAAAACTAATTGTGATAAATGTGTGTTCAATGAAGAATAGTGGAGACACTGGGTTCAAATTTAATAATGCCACATAAATCACAATTATTATTAATTGTTTTATAAACAACATACTTTATTACTATTGATGGACAACATATACAGTACAAAGGTGAATATTTGCACTTCCTGTATAAGCTCCTGTTAAAAATACCTATAAATTCCCCCAGTTACTGTTTACATTCTAGAGAAAAATCTTCTTAAACCAGCCTGTCAATTGGGACTCAACTCCCTCACTTATTTATTTATTTTAGAGGAGGGGGATTTTTTATAGAAATGAGAAAATATACACTATAGTTGAAATATTACAGCAAGACGATTTTTTTATTTTAGTACTGTTAGATGGTTTTGCTTAAAGGGGCACTCTAAGTATCGTACCAGCTACAGCTTGTTGTATTGATAATGATTTTAGGAGATCACAATCACCATCCTAGTTCTCAGCTATTCAGTGCTGTTCAAATATGGACAAAACTGACACTGCCAGTGGTTTGGACAAAAATGATTCGACACAGAACTAGGGTTTGGCAACTGCAGACCCGTGGCGCATATTCTTAAAAACTGTCTTTAGCAGTGTTGTTTAGAGGGCAGAATTCAAGACAGAATTATTAGTGCACAGTTTTGTATGTACAATAATATTTAACTTTGAGTTAATAACGTACATATTTATTAACATGGGAACGTGGAATAAATACTTATTTAAACTTTTAAATTAAAAAAAATCCTGTTGACATTTTGAGTTCTATAATAGTCAATAGATTTCTTGAAACGTCAACATTTCATTAAGTCAATACTCTATATAACCTTTTATTCGAAGAACTGTTGGACATTGCAGTTTCCATCATCCTCATCCAGATTACATCTCTCAGATGAATGTGTTACCAAAAACAAGCCTGATGTTGTCTTTTCGGACTCTTCAGTAAAGCTTTTTATGCCAGCAGTGGATCAGGAAGCCAGTTTATATTTAGCTTCATGTTATTAATTTGCACACCACTGTGTAAGTGAGAATTTTTATCAGAACTCTTACTACATCTTGACACATTTTCTTGTAACAAGTTTTTTTTTTCATATCCTTCATGTCCTGCTTGTGAAGAAGTGAATAAATACCAGTATTAGAAAAAGGGGTGCACTCACTTTGACAAAGACTCCAATGGGAGTTGAAAAGTTGCACTGTTCCACTTGTACCAACAAAGGTGCCTGAAGACATTGGGGTGCCTGGACCCCTTTTTCTAATACTGGTATTTATTATCTTCTGGGCTTGTGCTGGCCCTTGGTTCAGCTGAGCATCTTGTCTTTAGTGAATTGGGTGTGGTTCCTTTTACATTTTTGTGAATAAGTGAATGACATGTTTTCTATAGCCAGTCAATATTTTATTCTAGTTAGTAGGGACAACATCCATTTTATAGTACCACTATGCATCCCCCTTTCAAGAACAGACCTTTTATGTCTTTATCCTGCAACTAGCCATCTCCATCTTAGCTCCCTGGCAGCCATTGTTATGTGCTTTATCTTTTATACCTATCAGTAAACTTAGAGAAAAAATATAGGAAAAAGGAGAAATGAAACAATGTTTCTATTTTGTCTCTTCATTTGCAATTTTGCCCTTGTTTTTCTATGTCTGAACGCGTTTATGACAGTTCTTAAATCTTTACATTAAATTTAAAGGAAAATAGGAAATCTCATGAAAAAATTAAAACTAAATTTATAAGTAAATTTCAGAAAAAAAGATACAATAGCTTGTCGAAATCCATGTAGACCTATTTTATTAAACTGATGATTTGAAGGGAAATTGTAATTTTTATAAATTACCTTAGTCACATTTCTTGAATGCCAATCAGACAGTCACTTGTGCTTCTTGCTCTATAAGAGGGTAAGGAAGGCTGTTTTAGAACAAAACATCTTTCCTGTGATTTAATAAAGCTGCTTGGACCTTCTCTCATTTGTACCTGGATCTTTACTTATTGGATTTAAGAATGTAGTCTTCGCTGGGCTGGATGCCTTTGGGGGGATCTTCTGACATGTGCCTTCTCGTTCCACTAAAATTTCTTGAGACCAAGAAATCTCCTATCGTTCAGAGTAGGTGCTGTCTTTTATTATACTGGTATCTCTAACAATTATGTACTAATGGTTCTTTCACCCTAATTAAGGTCATTTGAAAGAAAAACCAAGGGCTAAAATTTAGAGCACTTTAAAAATTCATGGTTCATTTTGTCATGGGCGTAGTTTATCTTGTCATGGACAATTGGATGCAATTTATTGAATATGTTAAAATAGAAAATGTATTAATGGAATCCAGCTAATAAAACGAGTAATGGCATAATGTACACAAATAAAAGCAGCAAATAAAACAAAGATGGAGGTTAATTGAAGTTAGAAACAAATGTTTTCGCAGAAGACATTCCAAAGGAAGGCAGAAGATTTAATATGACAATAAACCGACAGACTTGTTTTCAAGTAATACTCGTGGGAAGTAACATAATTAAGGTTATATTTTTTTTTCTAGTTTGAAATGCTTAACTTGTATATTTATTCTAAGGAGAAATTTGCCATACTACAAAAGATTTTACATTGAAGAATATAGTAGCTTACTTTGATGCCAATGACAAAATGTTTTAAAAGTAGATGTATGCCTCAAGCTTATTATATTCACAATATTCCAAAATATATATATATATGATATATATGATGCTCTACAAGATCAATTCTATATCTTTAGATTAAGTCATGATATTTTCCTTGTATTTTTAAAGAGATTTGTAATGCTGCCAAAATAGCCATGGGCAACTGAGTGTAAATTATTGAATATGTTAGAACAGAACACGTTTTCATCGTGTTTAGCCCATGAAATGAGTAATGAAATAATGTATAGAATTAAGTAGCAATAAAAACATTAGATTAAAAGGACAATATTAGCACACTGACCACTTCATCTCACTAAAGTTGTCTGGGTGCACTGTCCCCGTCCCCTTAAGCCTGCAGCTGAAAACATTGCAGTTGATTACCAGACCGCCATTAGAGGCATTTCCTGCAGTTTTGAATTCCTTAAAACCATGCTGGATGTCCTCTCGCTTGCATGAGGACAACCAGTGTCTTGCAAAATCCCTATAGGAAAGCATTGATTTAATGCTTTTCTGTGGGGAAGGCCTAATGCCCAACACGTTGATTGTGATCTACCAGTTGATCGTAAAGGCGATGCTGGTAGATTGCAGCTGGCTCTTGACCAGCGGGAGGTGGGACACAGAGAATCCCTCTCCTGCCGGTCACTCTCTGTAGCCATGCCGAATGCCCAAGTATTTACCTAGTACCCAGCTGTTCTGTGTACAACCTCAGTAGGGATTGTAGCTGCAACAAGCAGACACTAAAACGTGTGGGCACTCCTGGCACAGTGTGTGCTGTGTTTGCTGCAAATGCTCATCAAGTTCACCCCTCGTAAGAGTAGGAGATGGAGCCAACACCAAGGTTCCCCGGCACTTGAGTCAGGTAAGTAATTAAAGGGTTTTTAACCCTTGAGTGTAGCGGGAGGGAGGTATAGGGGCAGAGGGACAATACAGCTTATTATTCCTAATACTATAGTGTTCATCAAATCGAGTTGTTTTGTGCACTGAGGGCTCGAGATTCTTCTGCTCTAGGTGTAAAATAGTTTTGAAGAGAAAACTCTCAAATACAAATGTTATAAAAACACAACACCAGCGACATTATTAATGCACTATAAGGGGCATTTGCCACCATACACTAAACCAAAAATGTCTATAATGAATGATCAAAGATGGGGAACAGAATGAGCATTGATTAATTATCTATTTGGCATTAGTAGAATCATTCTGCATACAATTGTTCCATTTCATTATTGGAGTCACTTTTTTAATAAAACCACATCCCTCCAAATGGCTAATTCTTAGTTGTCCAGATCAAAAAGTACGGATATCTGTGTTTTCTTTATCACAGACCTATAATCTTTTACGTCACTATTTGGCTCTGTCACATTATTGACTGATAGCAATAGAGTGTTATGTACTCCCCAATAATTCTTCCTAGCCCATAATTCAGCGAACCAAGGAAGGAAAGGGAAATTTATACAACAAGAGGTACATGCAGGGCTTTTATTGGGTCATAAAAGCCCATAGTGCATACAGAAGCAAGGTCCAGCATTGGGGTTTACATGTTGCCCTTTAATACTAAGTGTTCCAATTGAGCAAATAGACATATCTCGTCGTGGAGACCACATTTAGCAGAAGCTTTAGCTTGGACTCTGAACAGACTCTTCCCATACAGTACCTCTCTGTACTTGAAAAAAAAATCATATTACTTAATCCCAAAGCACACAGAGACACACAGGAGTTTGGACAACTATAGATGCTTCCACTGGACCCCGGGAAGTCACCTTCTTGAAGTAAGCAAACAAAGCTAAAATATAGAATTGTGTGTGTCTGAGTGTGTGACAACATGTATCTGAGTTTATTTATGTGTGCATGTATCTCAGTGAGCTTATTGTACATCTAAGAATCTTGTGTCTAGCAGTATAAATCTGTGGGTGAATTTGTGTGTATCTGGCAGTGTGTGTGTCTGTGCATGAGTGCCCCTGTGTTTGTTTGGGAAGGCATATGTCTAGTTGTGAATGTGTGTCTTGAAGAATGTATCTGTGTGTGCATAGGTCTGGGATTGTGTATGTGAGTTTGTATGTATGTGCATATCTGGGAGTGTATGTAACTGGCCCCACTGAATGGTCCTGATGGCAGCCTTGGATACAACAATCTACTCTTTTTCAAAATTGTGATTCAAGATACTGTCTTACACATTAATATAGCTTAAGCAAAATATCCACAAATGGCCATTGAAAATATGCATTATAAATACATTTAAGCAAATATTGGCTGGTTATACAAATTCCTAAAAAGGTCTATTTCTTCTCCATTGCCAGAGTACTCTCATTGAGTTTATAAATTGATACGCATTAAAATGATATCAGCTTGGGAAAAAAAGAGAACATGACAACATTAACAATTGAGCTTATTCTATAATGCAATTTATACCTTTCTGAGAAATATTAATTTTAAGAAAATAATACAACAATGGCTGTTTTTCAAAAGAAATTGAAGGTAACAATAACATTTATGTTGGCTCTCAGCAATAAAACACAGTGAAATAAGATGTCAGAATTTAGATTAGAGTAGAACAGATTCTTCCTTCTATATCAAAATTTTATTACAGTTACAAAATACGTAATATCACCTACAAGGGCAGACAGGCTGAGTTTTCTTTACTAGAATGTCAATGAATCAAATCCATGCTATACCCAGAATGTCTTCTTATTTGCAGTAAATCTTCATTTTCTTTACAATTAGAAATAAGACAAAATATTGCAAGCTTTGTAAAGCATAGCACATACTTTAATCAATTAAAAGATAAAATTATATTAATCAACAAATGTATGCATTTTCTTCCCGAACGTTTTATAAATATCGTATTAATGAAATTACAAGATCTCTCAAACAAACATACATCCATATGGTAACAATTGAAAACATAACTACTGAATAAATTTACTAAACCATTAACCCCTCCTAAAATGTAAGCGGTAATAATATCTGTGCTTAGAAACATTAACGTTTTGATTACTTAGCAGCTTAATGACAAAATATACATTTTCAATTTATTTCTAACAATTACCCATTTTAACCTATCTTGTGCATAATAGAGTAAGGTTAATTAAATTGTCTTGATCTGAAATCAGCCTTACGCATTGTAGCTTACAAAAGTACTTTGTGGTATTCTTTTATCATGCAACCCAATTTAGATTTCAATTTTATGTCACTGAGTTTTCAGGAAAAAAAGTGTTCTTTGTCTTAATCTAGATGTCTAGTTTACAACATTGTCTTTTTACAATATTTTATCTAAAGCTAGCTAGTTTGGTACTTTCCATTTTTTTGTTATATTAAATTAATGATTTTTAATTCTCTGTTTTATCCAAAAAGCTTGTTCTTAATATTTTAAGTTTCATATTTTATTACATTTTTGGATTGTAATGGATCAGTATTTTGATGCAATTTTTTTTTTCATTTCAAATATAAAATTGTAGAAGCTGAGTCCATTGTTCACTCATTATAGCAGGTGTGATCAAAAGGTTCCCCCGAATTACAAACCCCAGGAGCTTAATGATTTATAATTCTCCAATAGTTAGGGATCTTCCATTTGGCCACTCTGCATTTGTTGACTGCAGATTATCATCAAATGGTTAAGGCATTATGTAGGCTATGCATGATATTTTAATAAACAGTTACAAACAGCTAAATTATAAATGATGGAATTAACAGTTAATGCAGGCATGAATAAAATACTATTAGTTGAAGCATAAACATGAGCTAAAAAAAATACAAGGTAACTCAGTCGTGTAACTAAAAAATTTATATTGCCATCCACACATTTGGAATTTTCATAGCACAAAAGCATAAAAAATTGTTCTATAACCACAATTCACTGTCAGAATTTTAATGCCTGCAGGTGTTCATGTTCCGAAATGGAGTGATTTTGGCCAGTGAGATAAAATGCTACAGTTGTTAACTATGTAGCATTTAATGGACGTTACAGACATAAGATATTTAATTATATGAGATATGCTGATTTGCTAAAAAAGAAAGATCATCCGACAATGTCTAGAATCATGATAATGGCTCTCATACGTTTGATTGTTGAATGCATATTTAGATATCAACCATGTTTGATAGAATGTTAAGACATGTTGAAAAAAACCATAGCTAAATACATAACATTTCAGTAAATAATATTTGATTTAATAAATTTTTACCACTTATGAACCAAGTGGGGTATATGATAATGAAAGTTTTTAACGTTTTTGTAATGCATGAAAAAATCTCTCCGGAATCGTAGTTGACTAGATTTTCTTCAGTATGGAAACATTTTTGTTTTCTGGAAACATGTGGACTGGATGCTGTTTTCCTTCTCTATTTTCACATTTTCTTTTGTTTTGTCATGCAGGCAATGGTTTAAATTCTCACAGTACTGTTTATGAGTTGGGGAAAATTGTGCTCTCAGTGGTATGCCCAGAAATCCTGGCATTCCAATAGTTAGTCTGCAAAGAAAGTTTTGCATTGTGATTTGTTTAAAGATTGCCTTTGCATTTCCTTAGTTAAATTTACTCTGTTTTAAACTTCGTCTTTTCTTCCTACAGCTACCGCGTAACCTGCAAAAGAAAAAATAGTTTTTTTAAATAACATCAAGAGAAAAAACAAACAGATCCATTAAAAAGATTCTCAATTTTGCAAGCTAATGCTTCTCTCCTGTTGTTTTAAAGTTTTGACTGCTAAAACAGTTCTGAAGTATTGTTTAGATTTGCTATCTGTCAAATAAAAGCAGTGTTCTACAGCAATAACAGTAACGATATTTAATCCACTTGTACATTTTAATATTAAAAGGACATTATAGTTACCAGAACCACTATAGCCCGTCCCTGCCAGCTTTTCAGAGAAAAAGCAGTGTTTCTTCAATTTAATACAAAATACAACACAATATAATAAATAGAATTTTAAAACACAATTTCAGAAGATTTTTACTAAATATACTATTCTTGAAAATCTTAACGCATCTTCACAATTAATCCAAAAATCCAGAATTTTAACTTGAAAGTCATATAAATCTGGCCTTGGATAACCAAGGAAGAGCCGAAATGTAAGGCCAAGTTGCTCTGAAATTGTTCCCCCAATTTAATACATTATAGTAACTTCCCTTAAAAGTATTCCACTGTAACAGATAACATTGGCGTTAAAGCTAAACTTTTTTAATTTATTTTTTGCATAGTTTGTTTAGTTATACTTTTTAGTTCTGCTCAATCTTTGCACCTTTTTATTTTTTTTAGTCTGGCTTTAGAATGGACTGAATATGAGGATATACAGGTGGCATTTGTTCATATTGGATTTGGTTAAATTCTAATATTTTTTCATGCATCTCATGTTCTCTTATTTGTTTTATGGAATAACTTTTGTTTCTAGAATGACATAGACTGCATATTCTTCTCTTATTCTCTTTGGTATACAACCAGAAGAAGACAATAATAGAATAGTTACTCGTATACCCAAGTTCAATAGCTGTGTTTCAATTATTTTAGAACTCAATTATTTTAAATCTAAAATACAATGTATTTCAATCACATTTCATTGTCTAAATATTATGTCAAATTAATATACAGCAGGATTATCCGAGATGTATTGACAGGTTTGTGTATTATCTCTGCAAGAAATCCTTGTTGATGATAAGCTCACAGCATTAGAATAATATGTTTGATGATCGTTTAAAGATATAGTACTGTCATCAAAGTTTGACTTTTCATTTTTAAAAGTTTCTTGCATTTAATAAAACTTAATGGGCACCAAAACAATTTTAGCTTAATGAAGCAGTGTTGGTGTATGCATCATGTCCTTGCAGTCTTACTTCTCAATTTCTGCCAAGTAGAAGTTAAATCACTTTGTTTGTACTGCCCTAGTCACACCTTGCTGACTTACACAGCATTCCTAAACACTTCCTGTAAAGAGAGATCTAAAGTTTATACTTCCTTTTTTGCACGGTCTGTGTAATTTAGAATGTCTTATCATACGCTGTTAATAGTCTTCCAGACCCTGCAGGAGTCTCATGTGCATGATTAAAGTTCAATTTACAGAGCAGGAGAGAAAAACGTCTAAAGCAAGTTATCATCTGATTGAAAAAGAAAACTTTTTTTCATGCAGGCTGTGTGAGTCACACCCAGGAGAGGTGTGACTGTGTTTGCATAACAAAAACATAAGCTAAAGTTGTTTTGATGCCTATAGTAATGATCTTTCTACATAATGTGTACAATTTTTAACTGGCTGAGCAGCTATATTGATTCAGACTCCACAGTTTTCTAAACAAGTGCTGCTCAACCTAACTTGCTTGCTGCTACAATTTCACACAGAGCAATTGCAACAGTAGCCACGTTAGGCTGAGCAGCAGTTGATGAAATACCAGTCAGGTCTGAACCAACATGGCTGCTTAGCCAGATAAAAATTGTACTTTTCACACAAAAAAATCAATATATGTAATTTAAAATTAAATAATTAAGTTTCATCAAATGTAATACACGATTAAAATCGAGAATTCAAAATTTTATGACAATTGCCCTTTAATCATCTTAAGGCATATATTTATGAATTTTGCTAAATATTGATATATTAACAATATAGTGGTGTTTTTATATTTGAATACCAAACCCATTTCTTTAATCATATTCTGTCAACAGAAATGCTAACTAAATTAAGATGGCATAATATATTTTGAAATATAAATGTTTATTACAAATTATTCTTCTGCACCCTTCACTTATTGCTTTCTAACATGAATTATTTTCAATGAACATTAACTCTCAGGAGATGTAAGGCTTATTACACCATTAGATAATTGCAGAACAATTATATTGTGAACCTTGGAGATTTAAAATCTGCTTTAACTCAATCTTGATGAATATATATTAAGTGTGGCACAATATATACTCTTTTTTAATTTTTTAAAATTTCGTAATAGCACTACTGATTGAATAACATGCATATGGTTCATTAAGATTAATATTTAAATGTTAATGCTAACAATGTAAATTATTGAACCTCATTATTCATTTACGCAAACAAATATATATATTTTTTCATATAGTTGATGCCATTAATGTAGACAGCAACTCTTGCTATATACCATACAATTCTATCCTTTATTTGAGCATTCTGAAAACCGATACTATTTATTATAATAATAATTTAGAGTGAAATTTATCGCGTTTTGGTAAGAAATTATGCCAAATGTCAATGTTCCTCTAGAAATATTTACCTGTAGATAATACTTTAGCATTTGTAATATGTGATGCTATAAGTTACTCAAACTGGAAAAGTGAACTTAAAAAGATTGTTAATTAGTGGAGTACCATAATAATTATCTCACAGTCTATGTGTGCGGCCTCATTAAATAACTGTAAAACGGATAGAAAATTGTGCCAGTTTATAATGCATTGGTTGATTTAAATGGACTTATGTTAGGGTGGGTTTAAAGTAAGAAATGAGGGGCAAAAGGTTGAGAGAGACCATCGAGTTTTGATTGGAACTGCATTTAAAATGAGGTGGTGTTATTAAAATAATTGAGTTGTTATTGTTATATATTTTTCGTTTCCATGATGACAGTGATGTCATTAACAGTCAACCCTCTACATCTACTGTCCATGTACGTCATACATGTTTTGTTAAAATTAAATGTTTGTTTTGTTGACCTATTGTACAGCGTTGCGGAATATGTTGGCGCTATATAACTGAAATTGGAACTTGAAAAAGCTAACTGTAAAAGAGCACTGTTTATTTCTCCAAATCTCAAAAAATGTGCAGCGGCAAAATGTTAAAAAAAAGTGTGTAATAAAATGTTCAAACAGGGTATCTTCATATTATTAATTATCAAGGATGAAATTTATATAAATCATGTGATACAATATGTCAATTTATTTCTCTATATTATATTCCTGTAGGAGCAACTGCAGCAATAGATGTGCATAGATACACAATCACACACACACACACACACACAGATATATACTGTACATTCATACACATGTTAATAGGTATATACATATATAATACTCATATGTTTAGTCTGTCATTATTTGCGATGATGTACAAGACTGAATTGTGCAAAATAATTGATTGCATATATTTCCAGGACTGCAATGTGGTTAATATTTAGGTCTCACAAGCTGATAACAGAAGGCTCAATAAACGTACGGCAGTAATGTGTGTCAGCATTCACAAGGGTGCAATCAAGGTACCCTAGAGCCACATTATCTGGTGACAGGCCTGCTGCTGAAATCATGATGTTTTTAAAAGTCAGTATGGCTGGGATTCTCAGTATTCCCAGCAATAAAAGCGTTTGGCTTATCTTAGTCATTTTACCTGTTGAATCAAATCTCTGTGGTATATGTGGGAGATAGTTGCTCTAACCTGAGAATTTTTATTTATATATATATATTCCGTTTTTTGTTTATTTCCTTTTTGTATAATTTTTATTTTTATTTTATAGCAAATTTTATTTATTTAAGCATGGTTGACTTTTAGCATGTTTTACTGCTTCATTTGCTTGAAAATATGCTTTGAAACAATTGTGTAGCATAGAGTAAATGCAAGCCTTCTATTTAATTTTTTTTTAATAATTGTGTTGTCTTTTCATAGAACATACTTTATAACTTTATTTGTTTTGCATATGTGATATGATCACTAAGCAATGCCAATATGAGTTCACTAATTTATCAACCCTAGTAATACCGAAGAGATTAACAATTAATTGCAACATGAGATTTTATTTTTAGAAATTGTGGCTAAATAGAGATATCATATTGTTTACCTATATCAATAGATTCTAGCAAACATGCTTTTTACGAGTTATAATATCAATGACGCAGTACAAAAATTTCAAAAATAATCTACCATTCACTTTTACATATCTAATTCTCCATATTGATTATATATTTTATAATATATACAGGGAGTGCAGAATTATTAGGCAAGTTGTATTTTTGAGGATTAATTTTATTATTGAACAACAACCATGTTCTCAATGAACCCAAAAAACTCATTAATATCAAAGCTGAATATTTTTGGAAGTAGTTTTTAGTTTGTTTTTAGTTTTAGCTATGTTAGGGGGATATCTGTGTGTGCAGGTGACTATTACTGTGCATAATTATTAGGCAACTTAACAAAAAACAAATATATACCCATTTCAATTATTTATTATTACCAGTGAAACCAATATAACATCTCAACATTCACAAATATACATTTCTGACATTCAAAAACAAAACAAAAACAAATCAGTGACCAATATAGCCACCTTTCTTTGCAAGGACACTCAAAAGCCTGCCATCCATGGATTCTGCCAGTGTTTTGATCTGTTCACCATCAACATTGCGTGCAGCAGCAAACACAGCCTCCCAGACACTGTTCAGAGAGGTGTACTGTTTTCCCTCCTTGTAAATCTCACATTTGATGATGGACCACAGGTTCTCAATGGGGTTCAGATCAGGTGAACAAGGAGGCCATGTCATTAGATTTTCTTCTTTTATACCCTTTCTTGCCAGCCACGCTGTGGAGTACTTGGACGCGTGTGATGGAGCATTGTCCTGCATGAAAATCATGTTTTTCTTGAAGGATGCAGACTTCTTCCTGTACCACTGCTTGAAGAAGGTGTCTTCCAGGAACTGGCAGTAGGACTGGGAGTTGAGCTTGACTCCATTCTCAACCCGAAAAGGCCTCACAAGCTCATCTTTGATGATACCAGCCCAAACCAGTCTCCACCTCCACCTTGCTGGCGTCTGAGTCGGACTGGAGCTCTCTGCCCTTTACCAATCCAGCCACAGGCCCATCCATCTGGCCCATCAAGACTCACTCTCATTTCATCAGTCCATAAAACCTTAGAAAAATCAGTCTTGAGATATTTCCTGGCCCAGTCTTGACGTTTCAGCTTGTGTGTCTTGTTCAGTGGTGGTCGTCTTTCAGCCTTTCTTACCTTGGCCATGTCTCTGAGTATTGCACACCTTGTGCTTTTGGGCACTCCAGTGATGTTGCAGCTCTGAAATATGGCCAAACTGGTGGCAAGTGGCATCGTGGCAGCTGCACGCTTGACTTTTCTCAGTTCATGGGCAGTTATTTTGCGCCTTGGTTTTTCCACACGCTTCTTGCGACCCTGTTGACTATTTTGAATGAAACGCTTGATTGTTCGATGATCACGCTTCAGAAGCTTTGCAATTTTAAGAGTGCTGCATCCCTCTGCAAGATATCTCACTATTTTTGACTTTTCTGAGCCTGTCAAGTCCTTCTTTTGACCCATTTTGCCAAAGGAAAGGAAGTTGCCTAATAATTATGCACACCTGATATAGGGTGTTGATGTCATTAGACCACACCCCTTCTCATTACAGAGATGCACATCACCTAATATGCTTAATTGGTAGTAGGCTTTCGAGCCTATACAGCTTGGAGTAAGACAACATGCATAAAGAGGATGATGTGGTCAAAATACTCATTTGCCTAATAATTCTGCACTCCCTGTATTTCAATTCAGAAAAATATAGTTACTGTGGCATGCATCATTGAAGCATTTCAAGGTGCATTAATATATAGAGCTAATACACATATTAACGGCCATCTAAGCAGAAAGGTAAAATATTTAAAAACTTTACAAAAAATAATATTTTACCATACTATTCTTACATTTGTAGTTAGGCTATTTCAGTTTTTTTTTTTCTTATTTGCAAATTTCAAGCAAAACCATTTGCCTGCAAGATGTGACATTGTAAAAAATACAAAAATCCAGATTTTTTTTTTGTTTAAGTGACTATACAACAAATTAATGCATTTTTTTTGTGTGTGTGGTTATATGATGATGTTTTTTACTAGAAACGTTATTCCTGTCATAAAATTATTCTGTACAATATTGCCATTGTCAATATGAGAATGCAATGTAATTGTTGGATATACACATTTGTGAGATCTCCAGTAAATTATTGGTTAACTCCTATTAATGAAATACATGCTATTGCTGAATCAACTGCTTGAAAAGTGTCACTCTTGGGATTTAGACAACAGGTTTCCTTACAGCTATTTTATTTCTCTGGTGTCTCTATTAGTGAATCCCTGCGGCTATTCAATCCCAAATTAGTATTCTTTGAATTTTATTTTTTTTAACTGTTCAGAAAATGTTACCACCAGATTGTTTTTATATATTGTTATTGTCTGACTTTCAACTTTAAAAAGTAGAGCTGCTTGTCAGAGAATTGAATGCAGTGCTTTTAGAATTGATCCAAGTCAGTTCAATTCCCCTAATGTATAAAATTGCAGCATTTTATGATAACCAACTATTTAATAGAGAGTTTGAAATTGCTTGTGGTAACTTGAGGGTGTGGCCAACTCAGTTCCAAGATGGCTGCTCTGTGCCAAGTTACCAAGCTACAGCTTATATTTGCCATTTCTTCAAACATTGGAATCCTATCATGGATTACTTAATTTTGCTTTATTTTTTTGTACCAGTTTCACCTGATATCAAACATGCGTCAGGAAACCTGTAACCTCAGGTCATAACTCACTGGCTTACTAATACCATAGCTAAAGTGAAAGGCAGCTGTGATTTAGGAGGTCTTCCTACACCATGTATGGCACTTTCAGAAGTAGCAGGGAAAATGTACAGCGCCTGTACATGAAGAAGATTATTATTACAATAAATGTAAAAATATGTTGTTTTATGGTATAAACAGCAGTTTATGTAGTTCAACAGCATATTCCGTTCTTCCAAGCACTGACGTATTAATGTTGACTATAGTTTACCCCTTAATTATCTAGTTCATACCATTTATTATTATTATTATTATTATTATTATTATTATTATATTGTCCGGTTTTTAACAACGTACCTTTGTTGTTTTCACTTTGTTCCCTGAGGCACAACTCCAACCTTTCTGATCTGGAAGAACTTTGCATTCTTCTCCATCAAGACATGGCTGCATCTGACACCACCACTTCTGTTCCACTATAGATGCTAAACATAATTATAGATTATTATCACCATAATTACTATTGTCAGGAACATTAGTCTAAGTAGATCTATTTAAAAAAAGATAATAATACAGTTCACACACTTAATCTGCTGCAACAACGATGTTTTTGGTTTGGCTTTTCATTTTTATAAAAAAAGTGTTTAAAATTAAAACTAGTGAATGCAAATCAAAAGAAATATATCTTTCAAATCCCCTCTCCATTAAAACTAATTTGGGTGGAACTCATAAAGATGTTTATAAAGTCTCAAACAGGTGATTCTCAATGTGAGTTAAACAAGCTATTAAATGTGACTTAAATGTGTAACATTCATATTGGTTTATTTATTAGGCATGAGAAAACTATTGCATGTGACCATCAAAAAGTAAACCTACTAAGGGTTTCTTAGCATCACTACGGAAACAAGAAGGATTTTGGGGCCATTTTTGAAGGGACACTGTAATGCACAGCATAATAGAACGTCACTTCAAAATGCCGGTACTTGTATCTCCCCAGAAGATTTGAGAATGCAAGTGCCTTACATATTGTTCTCTGTAATATGTCCCAGAATGCTTTACTTTTAGAACTGATTGCAAATAACGTCTGTATGTCAGACACAAACACAGCCAAAGTAATTAAAGGGACACTGTAGACACCAAGACCACTTCAGCTCATTGAAGTGGTCTGGGTGAAATGTCCCATGTCACTTAACCCTGCAATAGTAATTATTGCAGTTTCTGAGAAACCTTGCAGGGTTAACTCCTCCTCTAGTGGCTGTCTACCAGAGAGCCACTAGAGGGACTTCTGGAATTGAAACGGACCTTTGGTCTGTTATCTGATGCTGGACGTCCTTACGCTATGCATGAGGACCCACAGCGTCAGAGTTTCCCCATAGAAAATCATCGAATAATGTTTTCCTATGTGGAAATCCTAAAGCGAATGTAGCCATGCACCGACATCACCGGAGCAGACATCAGGAGCATGTGCAAAGCCTGACCCAGTGCAGAGGGACATCGACGTTGGATTCAGGTAAGTGGCTGAAGGGGTTGACACCTTCAGCCATGAGGGAGGGGGGCACAAGGGAGGGGTGCACGCTAGGATTCTACAGTGCCAAGAAAACAGGTTTAGAATCCCTTTAATAAGACCTACTTGCAGTCCTGACATGTAATAATCTCTAGCATTGAGTGTAGGAGAAGCGATCATTTTCTTTATAAGAAAAAAAATGAGCTTGGACACTTTACAGCACAATATGTTTAAAGCGAGGCAGTATAGATATTATTAATATTATTAATACTTCAGCTGTGTTCCCCATCCTATAGTTTTGGGGATAGGGCAAAATTAGCTTCAGAAATCTCACTACCAAAGAGACCCTCATGCTGAATAATTGAAGTGATCTAGGCACCCTTCACACTTTAACATTATTAGCCTACACCCATCTTCTAATAGTGGGTAGGAATATGGGTGTTATCTGTATGGTCCTCCACTCCAATCACCATATAGTAACATGATGTGGGATATGCATGAAGCCACTGCCATGCCTGCCAGTTTAGTAGGGATTGTGAGAACTAATAAGAGTGCATATGTTCAAGTAAGGAGTGTGTAGTATTATTATTATTATAATTACTATTATTATTATATAACTGGGAACCCCTCACCATTTGGCTCACTTAAAAATGGGCATAAAGGTAGCATGTTGGCTATTTAAAGATTCACTTTAAAAATGTATTATTGCAAATGGTAACATAAACAATGTTGCCTTATTAAAAATGTTGACTTGTTTTTATTTTATTTCTAATGGCAGTTATCATTACAGCACCTAGTAGACCACTGTATCAGGTGCAGTAATGATACATATTAAAGCAACATATGGCATTGAGTAGGTTTAGTGATACTTATGGTTAGAAGTGCTTAATGTAGGTATGGGGTGCTTAATGTTGATGGACTTTGAGGTTCTCCTGGCTAAGAAGTATGGGAGTTATAGTCTATAAAACATTGAAGGGCGTTACCTCTAATTATAATCAACCTTAACTCTAACCCTTATACTGAATACCCAATTACACCCCTAACTTGATATTAAGTACCATAATAATAAAACACAGAATTACCCCCTAATCGTAACCTTACTCTAAATCCCCCAAGCTTTATCTTTGCAGCATCATTATATACAGCACCATTCTTATTAAAGCATTGCCATTTCAGCATTAATATGATCAACATACAGTTGCAAGAAAAAGTATGTGAACACTTTGGAATGATATGGAGTTCTGCACAAATTGGTCATAAAATGTGATCTGATCATCATCTAAGTCACAATAGACAATCACAGTCTGCTTAAACTAATAACACACAAAGAATGAAATGTTGCCATGTTTTTATTGAACACACCATGTAAACATTCACAGTGCACATGGAAAAAGTATGTGAACCCCTAGAATAATGACATCTCCAAGAGCTAATTGGAGTGAGATGTCAGCCAACTGGAGTCCAATCAATGAGATGAAATTGGAGGTGTTGGTTACAGATGCCCTGCCCTATAAAAAACACACACCAGTTCTTTGTTTGCGTTTCACAAGAAGCATTGCCTGATGTGAATGATGCCTTGCACAAAAGAGCTCTCAGAAGACCTACGATTAAGAATTGTTGACTTGCATAAAGCTGGAAAGGGTTATAAAAGTATCTCCAAAAGCCTTGCTGTTCATCAGTCCACGGTAAGACAAATTGTCTATAAATGGAGAAAGTTCAGCACTGCTGCTACTCTCCCTAGGTGTGGCCATCCTGTAAAGATGACTGCAAGAGCACAGCGCAGACTGCTCAATGAGATGAAGAAGAATCCTAGAGTGTCAGGTAAAGACTTACAAAAGTCACTGGCAAATGCAAACATCCCTGTTAGCGAATCTACAGTACGTAAAACACTAAACAATAATGGATTTCTTGGGAGGATACCACAGAGGAAGCCACTGCTGTCCAAACAAAACATTGCTGCATGTTTACAGTTTGCACAAGAGCACCTGGATGTTCCACAGCAGTACTGGCAAAATATTCTGTGGACAGATGAAACCAAAGTTGAGTTGTTTGGAAGAAACACACAACACTATGTGTGGTGAAAAAAGGCACAGCACAACAACATCAAAACCTTATCTCAACTGTGAAGTATGGTGGTGGGGGCATCATGGTTTGGGGCTGCTTTGCTGCGTCAGGGCCTGGACGGATTGCTATAATCGAAGGAAAAATTAATTCCCAAGTTTATTAAGACCTTTTGCAGGAGAACTTAAGGCCATCTGTCTACCAGCTGAAGCTCAACAGAAGATGGGTGTTGCAACAGGACAATGACCCAAAGCATAGAAGTAAATCAACAACAGAATGGCTTAAACAGAAGAAAATACACATTCTGAAGTGGCCCTGTCAGAGTCTTGACCTCAACCCGATTGAGATGATGTAGCATGACCTCAAGAAAGCGATTCACACCAGACATCCCAAGAATATTTCTGAACTGAAACAGTTCTGTAAAGAGGAATGGTCAAGAATTACTTCTGACCGTTGTGCACATCTGATCTGCAACTACAGGAAACGTTTGGTTGAAGTTATTGCTGCCAAAGGAGGTTCAACCAGTTATTAAATCCAAGGGTTCACATACTTTTTCCACCTGCACTGTGAATGTCTACATGGTATGTTCAATAAAAACATGGCAACATTTCATTATTTGTGTATTATTAGTTTAAGCAGACTGTGATTGTCTATTGTTGTGACTTAGATGATGATCAGATCACTTTTTATGACCAATTTGTGCACAAATCCATATTATTCCAAAGGGTTCACATACTTTTTCTTGCAACTGTATGCATTTAGAACACCACATTTACTTAACCATTAACTACATAGGATTTCTCAACCTCTATATGACTTTTACTGCTTTCCTTTTTTGAATAGCTGCAAAAGAGATATTAATGCATAAACATTAGAGTTGAGCGAACCCGGGTTCGTACCGAACATTAAGTTTTTTGGACCCCGGACCCGAACATGGACATATCAGTGTATGTTCGGGTTGGAGTTCGGTGTTTGGCAAATTTAATGGCGCGTTTTGAAATGCTGCAGGGCAGCCAATCAACAAGCGTTTGACTTGTGTGCCCTTAGAAGCCATCACAGCCATGCCTACTAATGGCATGGCTGTGATTGGCCAGTGCAGCATGTGACCCAGCCTCTATATATAAGCTGGAGTCGCGTAGCACCTCACGCACATGAGCTCTTATTAGTGTAGGGAGAGGATGCTGCAGCTGTCAGGGAAAGATTAGGAAAGAATTCTGTTGTTGAATCTGCAAACTACAGCGATAATTTTTGTGGGTGCTATAACACTACATTTTTGTACCCTGCCCTGAGCCCAGTACCACAGACTGCAACTGCATGTGTGCCAGGCACATTACTTTAATCCTGTTCTGGTAGCTCAGTGGGCAACATCTAGGCATTTTTAAATACTGCAATTTCTTTGGTGCAGTCCAATAAAACCCTTAAATATTACTGTTACATTGTTGGTTGAAAAAATCTAACTTTTTGGTGCTAAATAGTACATTTGCGGCCTGCGGTGCACTTCATATCTGAGAGTCAAATAGAAACGTAAAATACTGTGCTTACAGTACAGTTTTAAAAATTAAAAAGTTTTGTGTGCAAAATAGTACATTTGGTGCCTGCACTTCATATCTAAGAGTCAAATAGAACCGTCAAACATTGCTGAGACATTGCAGTTTGGGTGCTAAATAGTACATTTGCGGCCTGCGGTGCACTTCATATTTGAGAGTCAAATAGACACGTCAAATACTGTGCTTACAGCACAGTTTTAAAAATTCGAATTTTTTGTGTGCAAAATAGTATATTTGGTGCCTGCACTTCATATCTAAGAGTCAAATAGAACCGTCAAATATTGCTGTGACATTGCAGTTTGGGTACTAAATAGTACATTTGCAAGCTGTGGTGCACTTCATATCTGAGAGTCAAATAGAACAGTCAAATAATGCTGTGACATAGCAGTTTTAAAATTTCAAATTCTTTAGGTGATAAATAGTAAATTTGGGGGCTGCACTTCATATCTGAAAGTCAAATAGAACCGTCAAATACTGTGGTTACAGCACATTTTTAAACATTCAAATTCTCTAGGTGCTAAATAGTACATTTGGGGTGTGCACTTCATATCTGATGTATGTGTGCAACACTGGCTAGTTATCGCTTCTCAAGAAAGTCTAAAGACTTTTAAAAAAGTGAAAAATAAGTGTTATTGT
This sequence comes from Pelobates cultripes, assembly GCA_933207985.1. Taxonomy (NCBI): domain Eukaryota; kingdom Metazoa; phylum Chordata; class Amphibia; order Anura; family Pelobatidae; genus Pelobates; species Pelobates cultripes. The sequence continues at coordinate 327,736,850 of OW240914.1, read as the reverse complement.
GATCGCTTTATATACAGAAGCATTAATATACATTTCTATATTGTGTAAAGACACAACTACAAAGTTAAAAACCAAACACCAAAACAACGTGCCAGACAATCTACTTGTGCATGGCTAGTGTGATAACAATAAGTCTACATCTTAAAAATGCAATAACCCACAGAAGATGAGCGACAATTTTTTTTGCAAATGGAACTTTGATTTGAATTTACTACATCAGTCACTTGTAATATTGTTTCACAACTACAACACTTGTTAAACAGATCTAAGTAATAGAAAACAGATTGATATTTTCTACACTAGAAACTACCAGATAACAAGCTGCTAGATTTAAACCAGTTATCAATAGCTAAGGGGTACTTAAACAATATTGTAATTCTGGGGCAATACCCTCACAAGTCAAACTGAGAGGTCAGTTTATAGGGAAAACTGTTGCCTGGATACAATTCTAAAACAATTTCCATATGTCCTTTGCAGACTTTACTTGCTGGAAAAACACAGGTGCCAACTGCTGCGGCTTTCTGCAGTGTGCAGACCGGCAAAGAGGGCAGAGTTGAGTAGTGGGTGGAAGATGATGTGGAGGATGATGACCCCACATGGAATAAAGGTCATGTGAGTGATGTGTGCAGTTTGGAGGAAGAGGCGCTGGTCGCACAGAGGCACCAGCACAGCATAAGAGGAAGCAGGGTGCAAAAGCAGAGCAGATGTCCCCTAGCGCTCATCGGCATGTATTAGCGCTAGAATTAACACAGTTATCCAAGTAACAGATGGAACGATCAAAGGAACCATAACTGATTTAATGAGCCATTCACAGTTTCCCTGTAGCGGCTGTGCGCGCTTTTGCCACTTTCTTACCCTGCTGCTGCTCGCCTGTCTGCGCTGCAGCGTAACTTAGACCTTCCCGCTCACCGCCTCATTTGCGACATTCCCACAAGGTGGAACTCCACCTTGCACATGCTGGAGAGACTGTGTGAGCAGCAGCAGGCGATAGCGGAATTTCAGCTGCAGCACGCACAGGTCAGTCGCTCTGCACCAGACTTGCCCTCCAATAGATCCTCGTTAAAGGATTTAAAGTGGACTCATTCCAATTACAGGGCCTAGAAAGAGTCCTGTATTGTTATTTATTGTCACTATCTCCCCGCATCAGGAGTGGGTAATTTGCACGCCTGCTGCCTTCCTTGGATGTGGTAATCGTTTCTCAGGATACCCGTGATCACCATGGTAGGTGCAGAAAGTAACATCGAAAGTTGATAGGACAGACATCCGAATGCGTCATCGCCGACACGTTCACCGCCTCCTCAACCTCCTACTCCACATCCACTTCCTCCTCCTAGAGCAGGGTGCAAAAGCGGAGCAGTACGCCTGCTATGGCCAACCGCACCCAGGGACCGAGCACACCAAAGCCAGCTCCAAGGAGTTCCATGGCATGGGAGTTTGAACGATGAGAACCCAGTCGATTCCTGTGGCCACAAAGTCACCGCAAAGGTACAGACCATTTGCTTCAATGTTCCTTTGAAAAACTCACACAGGCCATTGGTCTAGGGGTGGTAAGGGGAGCTCAGGAGTGGTTTAATGTGCACAATCTCCACAGTTGGTAGGTAATTTCGGCAGTAAACTGGGTGCCCTGGTCTCAGAGAATCTCCTAGGGAAAACCCATCCGGGAGAACACTCACATCAAGGCTTCACCCACAGTCTCTGCCCGAATACTGCTCAGTGTACCGAGTCGTGTAGTCAACGATGGTTAGAGTGTACTTCTTCCCAGAGGGACTAGGCTTGGATAGGGGACCTATAATGTCGACAGCTACTCTGTCGAACGGATCTTCACTAATAGGTTGGCGCTGGAGGGGGGCCCTGTGCCGGTCCCTTCTCTTCCCCACTCTCTGGCAGACATCTGGCAGTACTGCCTCAGATCCTGAGAGATGTCTGGCCAGAAGAAGCTTTGGGTGAGCAGAGACGCTGTCCGGCTCCTGCCCACATGCCCTGCCAACAGGGATATTGTGAGCTAGCTTCAGCAGCTCATACCAATACTTCTTGGGTCTGTGGCTGGCGGTCTCTCACCAGCCGTGTCGTTGGGGAGCCCATTGAAAAAGTGCTCTAGAATGACGAGCTGGGTGATTTACTCCAGGAACTTGGCTTGATGGGAGTTGAGCCAGTTCTGGGTGGCCCTTGTGATGCATGGGAGTCCTTCTCCCCTTTCCGGGTCTCCCTAAACTTTCGGTGGTATTGCTCGGGGGTGACCGCATACCGGGCCAGGAGGATTTGTGTAATAAAGGGATAGTCTCTGATCTGCTCTTCTGGTACAGCCCGGTAAATATCCACTGGCTTTCCCACTAGTTTGCTGGCCAGGATGGTGACCCAGTTGCTGGGGTCCACGTCTTGGAGTAGGTGCTGGCGCTCAAAGTCTTGTAAAAAGTAATTGACGCCTTCTTCTGCTTCCTTGAACTCTTTGAAGGCATTGTATGGTAGCTTGTGGGCCAGGGTGATTGTGCTTCCCGGCTCCCTCTGCTCCCTTCTTCCTTCATCTGGGTTCATGGAGGTCACCCTCTGTCTATTGGCAAGGACATAGGCTTGCACCACCAAAGAGGTCCTGCTGATGATCTCCTCTGAGGGTGGCTCTTGGTAGTATGCCAGGCGCCAGTCTACCTCCTTGCGCACTTCCTCCTCATCTCCGGCCCCTGGCAGGGGTTCGTTGCCTCACTGCGTGCCTGGTCATCCTCCATGAGCGCAGCAGTAATTTGGGCTTTGTGACACCCACCAGGGGTTATTCCTATGGCTCCACACAAGTCCTGCAGTGTAGGTCACTTTAGAGCACTGTAGTCCATGGGTTTGTTGGCAGGGACATGGGATCCCGCCGCTTGCCACCAATTGTAGAGGGACCTGGGTAACCAATGGTTATCCCCTTTGATTAGAATAGGTCAGATCCATTTCCCCAGTAACCGGATGGGACACAGTTCCAGGATACAATGTTTGACAATCTTTATTTGGGTACACAGCTTTGCCTCCTGTTGCCCCCTCCTCCTCTACCACCTCCTCATCTGGTCAGCGTAACACCTTCACCACCAACTTCAGCACAGCCAGGGGAAACGACAGCAGGCTGTTTTAAAACTCATATGTTTGAGGGGAAAAACCCACACCGCACAGGAGCTGTGGACAGGCATGGAAATGGTTGTTGCCCCTGAGCCTCAAGCCCGGCCTGGTGGTGTGCGATAATCAGCGAAATCTCGTAGCAGCTCTGGGCCTAGCCGGTTTGACGCACATCCCTTGCCTGGTGCATGTTCTGAATTTGGTGGTGCAGAAATTTCTGAAAAACTACACAGATATATCAGAGCTGCTACAAAAAGTGCGGGCCGTCTGTGCACTTTCAGCGTTCTCAAACTGCTGCTGCTCACCTGTCTGCGCTGCAGTGTAACTTCGGCCTTCCCGCTCACCGCCTCATATGCGATGTGCCCACAAAGTGGAACTCCACCTTGCACGTGCTGGAGAGACTGTGCAAGCAGCACAGTCTCTCCAGCAAAGTGGAGTTTCAGCTGCAGCACGCACGGGTCATTCACTCTGCGGAACAGCACCACTTCACCACCAATGAGTGTGCTAATGACGCCGTTCTCAGCCTTACTATCCGACTTCTACATCTCCTTGAAAAAATGCGATGATGGAAGAGGATGTGGCACAGGAGGAAGAGGGGTAATTTCCATGGTTATCAGGCCAGTCATTCAAAAGTGGCTTGAAGGGTGGGTTCCTGCACCAGCATAGGCTAGGTACACAATTGTCCGGCATCTCCATCCTGTCCCATGGAAGCGTTCAGCTGTCCATCTCCCAAAATTCCTGGCCTTTGAAATGCTGTCATTCCGTCTGGTGGAGACAGACAGTTTTAAAAACCTGATGGCGTTATTGGACTGCAAGAAATGCACTGCAGGCCGCAAATGTTTCTTTTTTTATATGTCCCAATATTTTGGGGGCTACCCCAATTTAAAAAAATAAAAAATAAAAAAACAGTGTTGGCTACCTCCTCCTCCACCGCTGCTTCCACCTACACCGCCACGATCACCGCCTCCTCAACCTATGGGTCACTTAGTATAAACTATGTACACAATAGCAGAGGCTTGTGAAGACTTTTTCTCCATGCATCAGGATTTGAGCTCAGTTTGAACAATGAAAGAGAATACCCTGCACTCCAACCCTCTCTCAAATGGATAATTCTGGTGATCCTCCTGACAGCCATGCTTTAGATTTAAATTTATGTTCTTCCAAAGCTAAAATCAAAGATTCCATCTAGTGCTATTTTATGGCTCAGCTGTAGTTTTAATTTTTAGGTATTTTATGTTATTTTAACCCCTTAAAACCGGAGGACGTACAATTACGCCCTCTAATAGGCGGCTCTAAACGCCGCCGGGCGTAATTGTACGCCCTCCGGTTTTTGTTAACTTACCCGGTCGCCGGCGGTCCCACGCCGGCGATCGCGGTTGGGGGGACTCCCAGGGAGCCCCCCGCGGCACGTCCGTCCTCGTCGAAGCCCCCCGGCCATGTGAGAGTGGGGTCCTAGCGAGGACCCCACAATCACATGGCCGGGATAGCTGGCTTCTGTATTGCCGGCAGGGGGGCTGCCTGTAATGACAGGTGGTCCCCCTGCTGGCTGAAAATAAAATAAAAATAAGTTAATGGTGTAAAAAAAAATAATTATATATACTTAGATCATATATATATATTATATATATATGATCTAAGTATATATATACACATATACATACACACACATACACCGTCTAGGTGTATTTTACTATTAATATATATATAATTATATATATATATTAATATCAAATTACACGTAGACTGATACTGATTAAATATATATATAATTATTGTTATATATATATTTATATATAATATAAAAAAAATAAAAATGTAAATACGTTAAAAAATAAAATTAAAAAAATAATTAAAAATAAATAATTAAAAAATATATAGATGTGTGTTATTTCGTTCTAACTGTTTTGTGAATATATATATATATATATATATATATCAAAATACACGTAGAACGAAATAATATATATATCTATATACATAAATATATACGTATATATCACTATATATATACCTATATATAAATAAAAATATTTTAAAAAAATTATATAGATATATACATATATATATACACATACGTATATATATACATATATTAATTCTACATATATATTTATGTAATATTTTTACATAATTAGGTATCTTAATTAATTACAATTAGCAGGACCTGCCTGACAACCCATGCCGAAAGTAAAGGGAATTTAATTTGCTAGCACTATATTTAACCCTATAACTTTCCAAGACACCATAAAACCTGTACATGGGGGTACTGTTCTACTCGGGAGACTTCGCTGAACACAAATATTAGTGTTTCAAAACAGTAAAATGTATTACAACGATGATATCGCCAGTAAAAGTGAAGTTTTTGCATTTTTCACGCACAAACAGCACTTACACGGACGATATTATTCCTGTGATACTTTTTACTGTTTTGAAACACAAATATTTGTGTTCAGCGAAGTCTCCCGAGTACAACAGTACCCCTCATGTACAGGTTTTATGGTGTTTTCAAAAGTTACAGCGCCAAATATAAGGCTTGCGTTTCATTTTTTCACATTAAAATTCGCCAGATTGGTTACGTTGCCTTTGAGACCCTATGGTAGCCCAAGAATGAAAATTACCCCTATGATGGCATACCATTTGCAATAGTAGACAACCCAAGGTATTGCAAACAGGGTATGTCCAGTCTTTTTTAGTAGCCACTTAGTCACAAACACTGGCCAAAATTGGCCTTTTTTGCATTTTTTACACAAACAGATACGAACGCTAACTTTGGCCAGTGTTTGTGACCAAATGGCTACTAAAAAAGACTGGACATACCCCATTTGCAATACCTTGGGTTGTCTACTATTGCAAATGGTATGCCATTAAGGGTGTAAATTTCATTCCTGGGCTTCTATAAAGTGCCAAAGGCAACGTAACCAATCTGGCGAATTTCAATTTCAAATGTAACGTGCTATATTTGACCCTGTAACTTCCCAAAACGCCATAAAACCTGTACATAGGGGGTACTGTCTTACACGTGAGACTTTACTGAATATAAATATGTGTATTTTATTGCAGTAAAAGTAAACAGTATTATGACATTGACCGTTAAAATGTCATGTAGAACTAAAAAAATCCAAAAAAAACGTATTTTCTCCCATTTTTTTCATATTAAATTATGTTTCATAGCTAAATATTTGATATTAAATGAAAGCCCTCTTTCCCCTGAATAAAATGATATATAATAAGGGTGGGTGTATTTAATATGAAAGAGGTGAATTACGGTTGGACAGACATGTAGCGCAAATGCCAGGTTTTGTTTACATTTTGTTTTGTTCACAATGTGTACATTTGGCTCCGTCCTTAAGGGGTTAAGTGATTTCCCTATCCACATTTGTTTGCAGGGCACTTATCCTACTCTTACCTCCATTTTACTTTCTTTTGTAGCCCTCTAGCCCTTTAGAGGACTTTTTTAGAGGCATTTTAGTGCCCAAAAGTTTGGGTCCCCATTGACGTCAATGGGGTTCAGGTTTGGGGTCAAGTTCGAGCCCGATCTCGAACTTTTTGACGAAGTTTGGCCGAACTCGGCAAACCCAGGTGTCCACTCAACTCTAATAAACATTAAGGATTAAAATCTAACTTTAAAAGCCTCAAAAGTAGATTAAAACATAATATAGCATTGGTTGTCTAAGGATATATACAGTATGTATACACTGATCAGCCACAGCATTAAAACCACTTGCCTAATATCATGTAGGTCACCTTTGTGCTGCAAAAACAGCTCTGATGCATCAAGGCATGGACTTCACAAAAGCTCTGAAGGTATCCTGTGGTATCCACCATCAAGATATTAGCAGCAGATCCTTTATGTTTTGCAAGTTGTGAGGTGGGGCACATCCCCAGCACATCCCACAGATGCTCAATCAGATTGAGATCTGGGGAAATTGGAGGTAACACCTTGAACTCTTTGTCATGCTCCACAAACCATTCCTCAACCAGAACAATTTTGCAGTTTGGCAGGGTGCATTATTTTGCCATCAGGTAACACAATTGCCATTAAGGGATGTATATGATCTGCAACAAGCTCTAGGGAGGTGGTAAGTGTCAAAGTGACACCCACATGAATGCTAGGATCCAAGGTTTCCCAGCAGAACTTGAAAGCACTTTTGGCAGTGGACAGGGGTCATGATGAGAACTCTGGTCTATGGCTATGCAGCCCTATACGGCACAAAATGTGATGCATTGTGTGTTCTTAAATCTTTCTATCATGGCATAGCATTACCTTTTCAGCAATTTGAGCTACAGTGGCTATTTTGTGTTATCAGATCTTTGCTCCCCATGTGCATTAATAGTTTTTGGTGCCCATGACCATGATACCGGTTCACAGGTTGTCCTTCCTTCTGTTTGGTAGGTTTAAACACTGCATACTGGGAACACCCCACAAGACTTGCCGTTATGGAGATGCTCTGACCCAGTTGTCTAGCCATCACTACTTGGCCATTGTCAAAGTCACTCACTTGCCCATTCTTCTGCTTCAACACATAAAATGCAAGACCTGACTGTTCACTTACTTCCTAATGTATCCCAACTCTAGACATGTGCCATTGTAACAATATAATCAGTTATACACTTCACCTGTCGGGGGTTTTAAAGATGTGGCTATTCAGTGTATGAATTTAAAATTCACTCGATACTGATAAATAAAATGCATTCCTTCTACCCTTTAGACATGGCCAATTGCATATAAACAGTATGGCAGAGACACATACCATCGACACAGGAAGGATTGGCCCTTGTGGTCCCAGCTACTTGCCCTGGAAAACATGAGCACTTGACAGTTTGAGACCTTTCTTCTATCTTGTTCTTATTACAACATCTGTGGATAGCCACAACTTCACATGTTCCAGTTCTAACATGCTGTCCTGTTAAGGAAAAATAAATTTGTTTATTTTATTTGTTATTGGCATTTGTAAAGTGCCAACATATTCCGCAGTGCTGATCAAATATAACTTCCACTTAAGGTTTTAAAACATTTGTCACAAAAAAAGATTGTATTCATCATAAAATTAAATCAATCAAATCACAGAATCAGACATTAGCAAGATTCAAAAATCTTTAAGAACAAATTATTGCAGACAAAGTAATTACAAAGTTGTCGGTTGGATCCTTTTAAAACCCTCAATATACAGTGAAATGTGGTTTAATTTACTTATGATACTTGATCTCCTTATGGCGAGAGACATCCTAAACCTCTTGAATCTCTCAGCTGCATTTGACACCATTGACCATAGGATTTTAATAGAGCATTTGCAGCACATCTGTGGTCTAGGAGGCACAGTCCTTAACTGGTTTAAATCTTTCCTCACTGGTAGATCACCAAGAGAGTGAATCCGGACAAAACAGTTACTCTTTGTGAGTGGACCCCAGGCAACAAAAATATCCAGTGATCATCCAACTGGCCTGGAGCTTGGAGGTGCTGAACTCATCAGTTCATTAAAGGTACGAAACTTCGGAGTGCTGATTGACCCTGTACTATCATTTAAACTGCAAATTTCCCCACATAATAAAATCTGCATACTTTCATTTGAAAAACATAGCCAGGATACAATACTTAATTCCACTGGATGATATGCCAACATTAATCCATGCATTTGTATCCTCTCAGCTATATTACTGCAATGTACATTACTTGGACCTCCTGGAAAAAGAACTCCATCGCCTTCAGACTGTACAAAATGCAGCATTCAGACTACTGACTAATCAAACTCACTCCTGCTATGTAACATCTGTTCTCCATTCCCTGCATTGGCTTCCAATTAAATGGCAAACATATTTTAAAAATTGGCCTGCTAACCTTCAAAGCCTTAAACAATCAAGGCCCACTGTACCTGAAAGAGCTCCTGACACCCTACATTCCATCCCGTTCATTTCGGTCAGCCAGCAAATCCCTCCTATCAGTGCCAAGAACAAAGACAGACTCAGGTTCCAGGGCATTAAGTCACACTGCCCCTCCCTTCGGGAACTCTTTATCGTGTACAATCAGAGAGGCACCGTCCTTACAGCTCTTCCATCAGGCATTCAGTCTGCTCAGCTGACCTTCAGAAACTCCTAACTTTTATATCTTTATGTTTGTATTGTTGCAAAGTGCAAAACCTTTCTAGCAAAACCTTTCTAGCAATGAGAGGATGGCTACTTGAGCTATTATATTTTAGTAGTCAAAGAGGAAACAGCAATATGGCTGCCTCCTGTGGTAGTGAGGAAATTGAAGACACCCAGTAATTTTTCAAGTTTATTTTTTGCACAGTTTCCCCAAAAGCAATTCAGTTTTGGTTGACTAGTCTTTGAAAACTGGCTTTTTGAAGAGATATATAGAATTATTTAACAGAAAATCATCATAAAAAGAGTTTAAATGGGGTGATTTTCAGGACATACTTTCTGAAACTATTAGTTAACAGAATGAGTATGTGTTTGTTTCAATCTTGAACTGACCAAAAACTAAGTTTTTTTCCAACTCACTTTCTATCAAAGGTTACCTAAAGTAAGAGTAGAAAGATTTGGAATGTTACATCAAACTGTTCAAACAACTAGAAGACAAGTAATGTATAAAAAAAAAGACCAGTGACAGGGCAATGCCACCAAGGATTAGCAAGGACATTACCACTAAATAGGGTCACAAATCCACCCAAAATCCTAGTTTGGCACATCTAATCATACATAATCAACACATTCACAATATGTTCTAATATGGTCATTATTTCTAACCAGGAGAAAATTGTTCACAAAAGATTTTTTTTTTATTGCACTGAGGGAAATAAAGAACTATGTGTACAGAATGCTGCCATTAGACCACCAAGATGTGTTTTTTTATATATTTTTTACCACTGATTACTTTATTCTAAATGGAAGTGTCTGCTGTGTTAAGTGCTTTGCTCACCTACTGTTCTTAGTACTTTAGAAATCTCGCTGTATGAAGTATGGATTCTTTTTCTTTAATGTTAATATACTCTGTTTTTTACTTTTCTTTAGGTAAAATGTTACCATATATATCACAAAACATAAAGGAGAAAAAATATATAATTCTTTTTCAATAGCAATTTTATTTATAAAAAATGCAAATGCAAAGATAATAATCATATGCAGACTAAAAAAACTTTCCAGACCCCAAATTTAGCTCTTTTGGGGACATTTCATATTTTTGAATTGATTATAGTGCATGGAGTCCAATTATTATTATTATGGTATTTATATATCGCCATCAAATTCTGCAGTGCTTTACAATGGGTGGACGAACAAACATGTAGTTGTAACCAGACAAGTTGGACCCACAGGAACAGAGGGGTTGAGGGCCCTGCTCAATGAGCTTACATGCTAGAGGGAGTGGGGTAAAATGACACAAAAAGGTAAGAATTATATTAGACTAGTGACAGTTGCAGAAGAGGAATCAGTCAGGAGCTATTAACAGTTTAATTGATACGCTTTTATGAAGAAGTGGGTTTTTAACGATTTTTTGAAGGAATGGAGACTGGGTGAGCATGTAACAGAGGAGGGAAGCGAGTTCCACAGGAATGGTGCAGCCCTCGAGAAATCTTGAAGGCGAGCATCAGAGTTGGGAGTACGGACAGAAGATAGACGTAAGTCTTCAGCAGATTGTAAGGGCCTAGATGGGACATACTTGTGGATAAGGGAGGATAGATAGGTGGGAGCAGCATTATGTAGAGATTTGAAAGCAAGAACCAGAATTTTAAATTGAGCTCTATATTTTATAGGAAGCCAATGTAGGGACTGACAGAAGGGTGAGGCATGGGAGGTGCGGTCGGACAGGAAGATGAGCCTCGCTGCCGCATTCATTATGTTAAACCATTCAATGTTAAACCAATTTAGAGGAAGTTAACACTAAATACGGTTCCTTTCCCACCCACATTCTGCTAAGGCAGAGGTCACACACTTCCTTGTAGTCATACCCATTCCTACCATCAGTTGACACTCTCAGCCAATCACAGATACCCACTGCTTCTCAGGCTAATACTTCCTCATTAGACAAAACAGAACATCACATTAAAACATAAAAACATTACAAATTCTTTAATGCTGGGGACTCCAAACACTATAACCATTTTAATGAGATGAAACAGACCCAATGCCTACAGTGTCCCTTTAAATAGTATTTTACACTCCTGTTTTTTTATTTTATTTATATTTATCAGATGATTATTATTGTTTTCTGTCAGTTTACTATATGCTCTCTCATTACTTTTAAACACAGTCTACCCTTCTGATTCAAAAGACCTGTTAGATGACTGTTATATTTCTAATATTGTGACTATTTTTTATAGTGCATTTTGTTCTTTCTTTCATATTTATTTTTTTCTACTTAAGGGGACATTCCAGACACCATAATCATAACAGTTTATTATAGAGGATTCTGTGGCTGCACCACCTCAAGGTTGTCAAACCATTTTCAAGTAGTTTGACAATAACCTTCATTACACACTCTTTCTGTCCATCCCCTCATATACAGATCCGTCAACTCATATTGCATCCTTCATTCATATAGGGATACGATTAGTCTGCATTTTTCAGATGTCAGCTAACCCTTTTGATACCATTGATAATACACAGGCTTCTTGGGTCAACAGCGTATCTAAAAGTTTGTATTTACGAGTACATAAATAGAGATGATTCAGGTCAGTTATTTATTATTTTTCAATGATTTTAAATATTTTGGTAAATCCAGAGCATCCTTCATAGACCATACACTGGGCTATTGATTTGTTGTCACAACATTTTTTATCATTCTAGCCAAAACAAGTGTAAGTTGGCATAGACATCCAAGGTACATGGCACGAGCAGATGCTCTTTCCTATCAGTTGTGTCAAGTGAAACATTATGGGGGTGGGGGGGAAATGACCATGTCACTTTAAAAGCTGTAACACAATTGAATCTGCTACATATCTCTGCTCTTGAACTGTCCCTCAGAACTATCCATGTTCCCTGGTAACCGTCTTCATATTAGATTTAATTTCTCATATTTAAAGTAACATATGTACACCCCAACATCTGCCTATAGTTTGTTTATTTTACTAATCAGAGATGCATACATGGGGGAAATAATTTATATTGCATCTCACTTCATTAACCAACCTTATGCAAGGTTAACCCAATACAACTTAAGGAGAAACCGAACTTGGTCATTGATACTGAATAAATGGTGATATTAAATTTTCTCTTATTCCTTAAGTCTATCCCATGATATTCTATTATTTTTTTTTTCTAATTAAAAAGTGTTTCTTTATACTTGTAATGCGGGTGCTGTCTATATCTGATACATCTCTAAGTATTATGCTAATTGTACACTAACTGCAGATATGGTCTCTCGATGAGACAGGAGAGGACATCCAAGTTTTTTACATTTCTACATTTCCTTTCGCTGCTTTCTAAATCCCAGTAAACACTTTTCTAGTTTTACTGGACTGAGGGAAAGAAGAGCTATCAGTATCAGTGCTGGTTCCCCTTTAACACAAGACGCACCAAAAGTGTATAGGGAATGAAATGCTTTTGATTTATTTTTAATAAACTGGTTCTATATACTGAACATAAATTTCTGTTCACTTTCTTAGAATCTCAAAAAAAGGAATGCGGGTTGATAAATAGTTTCCCTGTGCTAAGTATTTAATGCTTTGCATAGGCTGTTTGGTTTGCATCTCTAGAGGTATTGATTTTACAGACTAAGCAAAAGAACATGCACTAATAAGCATAAAAAAGCTATTTCGTAAGCTGCCATTGACATGTACTGTGTTAAAAACCCGAATACTGCAGAAACAAACAAATGCCACACTACCAAGTAAAGAAAACGTAGAATGTGGCAAATATGAGTAATTTTACATATTTTAAAATGTGTTGCAGAGATATTGTTTAAAAGGGCAGTGCATTAAATATACATTCTTTTGTTTCTTTTGCATATTGCTACGGACGTTTGAGCTGTCCCCAGGTGCGATTCTTCATTTGTCGGAGTTCCTCATTTACGGTCATGCAGCAGTTATTACAGAGTTGCATCAGGAATGAGCATGTTGTTCTGACATCACATAACGTCTTTGCTTACTGAAACCGGGTTACAATACTCAAGTTGGGTATTTAGGAAAAATGATATAAACAAATGTAACTAGTTAGCGTTAAATCATGATGTAACTTGATATCAACACCTAAAACACTGTTCAAAAGGATGGCAGTTTCTGTTTGTACAAGCTCCACCGCTGGTATACTGGAATAATTCAGCAATAAATAAATATGAAATAATTAGCATTTAGCAAATTAGATAGCGCCTCATTTCCATACGCACAATCCACGGCTCATGAGGCATGAGAAAGGGAGGTGGCGGGAGCTAATGTCCTCATAAGCTGACATGACCGTATTTAATATCTTCCATTACCATATCAACCAAAGGTTTGGAGTTCTTGTTTGCTATATTTACTAAAGCCCCACCAGACTGGAGAAGAGAAAATAGAAAGAATCCTGGGATTCCTCCTACTTAACTTATGCACTAATGTTATATTCACAGTTCAACCCTAGAGTGAATGAGTGTAACCCGATAGATCCCTATAGTCAGAAATCTTCTGTAGCATCACCAGTGGTGTATTTTGGATTTGTGCTGCCCTAGGCACGACTAAATTCGGGCACCCCCAAAATGTAAATTTGCCCCCCCAAGGCCATTTTTTTGACTGACAAACACATGCCCTCGTTGATACATGCACTGATATACACTCACTGACAGATACACAGTCATTGCCACACACATACAGTCATTGGCACACACTGTTTAACGAACACACACTTTCACTGACAGACACGCACTGACACACCCACTCACTGACAGGCACACACTCTCAGATACACACAAAATGACCTACACACACTCACAGGCACACCCATTCTCACTCACAGACACACACTGACAGCTACACTCACTCATTCACTCACAGTAAGGTGGACAGCCCCAGAACACGAGGCAAACAAGGCAAGTGAAAGTGCCGCCCTAGGCAAATGCCTTGTTTGCCTTGTGGTAAATACATCCCTGAGCATCACACAGTTCTTGGAGCTGTATTTGAGGAAGCAGCTGTTTGCTATATTCAATGGGATCTTGTGGACCTCAGCTCTTGTGTTAATTTGTATTAATTACTTTGTTTCCTTGTTTGTTCATATATATACACCTTTCCATTCTTGAAATATATATTTTGATTTAGCTTATCACTTCTCTTACTTCTAAAGATTATAAAAAGGGCCTCAATTATTTCCTAATTAGTTTGAACTTTGCTGGGAGTCCACAGGATATTTTTGACTAAATCGCACAATTCCTTTTCAATGCAATGTTTGGTGAATAAACACTGGTATCTTTATGTTATTACAAAGGATTTAATCTGAGCACAAGCTGTGTAATGTATTTGTATGTGATATGACCTACTTGTCAGTTTACCATTTGGACTTCCTTAAATAATCTAATTTGCAATTAAAATACATAGATTATTTTATAAAAAAAGAACTAATTAAAGCTGTAAAAAAATGTTTGTGTGTCTTAATTACTAATTTTCTTAAAGCAAACCTTGTTTAAAGGCTTCAATCGTCTTGTTATTTTAAATGGGCTATAATGCATTACAATTAGTGCACATCTACTGATATACAAGATTGAAAAAAAAATCTTAAAATTTCAATCATTTGCATCGATGGATCGTAACAGCTGTGCTAGTGGCTATATTAATCTACACGTCTTTCTCTGCACCTGCTTTACATTAAAACTCTAAATTAAGAAACAGACTAGGAATAGCACTGTGTTTATTTATTAAACAGTAACTTATAATCAGTTCACAACCAGTTGTACAATATCAGCCAATGTACCCAAAGACTGAAAACTTCTTGAATTTTTTATATCAATCTGTTATTTTATTTTATGTATAGACATATGGTTTAGAATTATGCAAATTGGCTGGCAACATACCACAATTCTTAGTTTAGTGAATAAATAACTAATGGCGCTTATTAACTAAACACAATAAATACAATAGTTGTATATATTTTATCTGATATTTAATAAAAAAAAATTATTATAATTTTTTTTTTTTTTTTATATTCTTCGGTTTTGGATATCTCCTTAAGAATAAGGCTTGATTTGTGCCAAAGAAAAAAATAATTTTTTTTTTTCAATAAGAAGGATACTTTTCCTGGAAAATGGCATTTAATAATGAAATGAGCAAACATAAATGATATATAATATTACAGTATATAATTGCTAACAATAATTTGGCACAAAACGCTCTGTTGTTGAGGATAAACCCTCCCATCGGGATATTTGTTTTCTGCAGATGTTAGCCCAGTTTGTCCTAATGATTGTCCCTGCTGTTTAATTAAACTATTTTAGACAAAATCAAAGTTTTTGAGAAAGGTTCATGTTTGCATAATGTGTTGCTAGTGTCATTAACACAGCTAATGATTAGGATTGCTAGTGCACCATAAGAGGCAATTTCAAGTTTGGTGCCAAGATAAAACATCACATGTCAGCTTTTCCTGCGAATTCCATACTTCAGCCATCTGTGTAAGGCTCTGTGACACTTAAAGTCACATACTTTTCTAATAATAGCAGATAGCAATTTACTGGAAGTGGCAAATTTCATGATATGTTGTTGATTAACATAGCGAAAGCGTACAGAATCAAATACCCATAACAAAAGTGTGAGACATGCTCAACGGTTGGTGATGCCTGACATGGGATGTTGGCCAATCAGAAATGACCGTTTTCTTTTTCAAATTAAAGGGACACTCCAGGCACCCAGACCACTTCTGCCCATTGGAGTGGTCTGGGTGCCATCTCCCACTACTCTTAACCCAGCAAGTTTAATTATTGCAGTTTTTTATAAACTGTAATAATTACCTTGTAGGGTTAACTCCACCTCTAGTGGCTGTCTACTAGACAGCCACTAGAGGGCACTTCCTGCATCATAGCACAGAAAACCTGCCACGCATGCGCATTGCCACGCATGCACATTGCCACGCATGCACATTAGGTCTCCCCGGCCGGTGGGCGGGATCAGTCTCACCCACCGGCCGACGTAATCACTGGGAGGAGCGGTGGCGGAGGAAGAAGCAGCAACGTGGGACTTGTCGCTGCCTCTGGTAAGTAACTGAAGGGATTTTCACCCCTTCAGCAACTGGGGATTGGGGGTGGGAAGGAGAGGGGACCTGCAGTGCCAGGAAAACGGATTGTTTTCCTGGCACTGGAGTTTCCCTTTAACATTTACGGCAGATTAACAATAATTTAACAACAGTGATTAGAGGTGTTAGTAATCAAGGTAAACTAAAATGTGAGGAAGACATATGAGATAAAAAGGAATAGAAAGATAAAATAATAGTTTGTCTAAGGAAAAAAAACAGAAAAATATATACAAGTAATATTTTATCATAAGAGTGCTGGGTCTGTAATAGAATTTTATTTCACGGTATATTATTTTATGATGGTTACATAGTATTGCTCAAACTTATATTTGAGAAAAGTTTTCTTAATTTCTAAGTGCACACAACTGCCCGCTGAACTCATTCTGTAACTTAGTTTTACGCAGTTCTACACAATACAAGATCCACACAACTGATCACTATTGGTTCACTATTGTGCATTACCTACTCATCACAAATCAGACCTTGGGTCACAGAAACTATGCTTCCGCAATTGTCTCAGAATTCCCTTGTTGGCATGCAGATGAGCACAGACAGGCATTGTGTTTTAGACTGTATCTTGAATTTTTGCAGACATCTTCAGCAATGGACAGTGTTTTAAAAAAAATAGCTTCTTGCATCAAACCAAGGAATGTGATCGAAATAGACCCACGACCGAAAACAGCCGTGGTATCAGTTCTGGTTTACGAGTTGAAGTCACTTATAGCAACATAGAGCTAAATATTTTTTTTAAAAGTAACATTTTAAATTCTTGGCTATAAGATCTACAAAACTGCTCCGTAAATATCAAGTAAATGCTGACCCGCATGCATTGTATGGGTTGGAAAGAAAGATAAGTGAATACCTCAAGCAAGTCCTGCAAAAGTAAAGTTATGATATGAGGAAGTAATCCAGCCTTAAGGATTTATTGACCAAAGCAGTAGTTGGACTTATGACCGACGATCTTTTTTGCAGAAATGAAAAGAGAGAAGAATAGAGAGAAGAAATAAAGAGCGGGAAAAAAAAATACATAAGTGAAAATTCGGGCACAAACTTGGCTTGTGAAACCAGAAGTGTGTTTAGTGATGTGCTCTTTATTCACATGATGTGGGTAATGGAGTTTAACTTTAAATTGGACACATGGATCCTGCTAGTATGTATGACTATTTTTTTTTTTTTAAACAGAGAATGAGACTTTGGATAAATCATAAAAGGGGAGGTTTAACCCCTTAAGGACACAACTTCTGGAATAAAAGGGAATCATGACGGAATATTTCCGTCATGTGTCCTTAAGGGGTTAATTGAAAGGAGAAAAGAAAACCCTGGTGAACCAGAAGAGTAAAGGGCAAACTGCCCCACCCAGGGAGTACCCACAGCAGTAAGGGCGACTCAGGGGGCACACTGTCAAATCAAAAAATCTTTATTAAATAGTATTAATGTAAATGGTAATTTAATTGTGTAAAAAGTAGAAGAAAAAATAGTAATAGTGCCACACACAAACGTGCTAATGAAATTAAAAAGGAAAAGCTTGATGCAGCCTCAGTGGACCCTTGCTAGTGTAAATATAAATGGCTATAGGTTAATAAAAGTAAACCGTCAAAGTAATAGCAATATGGTCACTAGTTGGGGATATAACTTCAGAGATTAGTAACCAGACATTGAACTGTGGTAATCTAGATAGTAAGTACAAAAATGTTCCACTCTGTATATATTCAACTTTGAGGTATAAAGTAGAAAATTCAAACTATCTCTCTATTCTGTTTAAAAGATATAGAGTGTGTAATATTCATTAGAGGTTAGATTACTAGGGAAGTCGCAGCTAAAATACAAAAGAGGGGGAAATAATAAATTCAGTTGCCATATGCTGATATTAAATAAATCTCCCAATGTTACACTCTTGAAAAAGGCGTTGCGGACTTAGAAGCCAAGTTGCCATTGACCCTTAAGTCTGCATCTCTTTGTTTTATTCTTAAATGAAAGGACCTGCTTAAATATAAATGAGTAAGTTAGTATACACTAGAAAGTGTTAACATAATGACTGGTATATTGTCATATACAAGAAAACAAACTAAAATAGGAGCTTACGGTAATGAAATCACTGTGAATAAAACATAACCTTCTGCTTGGGCACAACTTGAACTGAGAAGGTCAACAGGGCAATAATGGCAATAACACACAAGATACAAACTAATAAAAGGGTTTCATATATATATATACTATTACAATACATAAGACACATCAATTAGGTTTTGCATAAACGGTTGCTACATGTAGGATATATCCTTCATTTATACCTTCATTTTATAAAGAATCAGGGCACACACATATATATTTATATATATGTATATATATATGTGTGTGTGTGTGTGTGATTTCTATTTCGTAATGTATACTTTTGTAACATTTATAATACAATACTGAGAACATACAATATGAAATCAAATGAATTATTCCACCCCACAGGCACAATACATACTAAAATCATACAAAATCTACTTAGATAAAGTGCTGTTATGGGCTTAATACCAAGGACAAAGGAATTTTATGGCTCCTTAGTTTTCATCACAAGGATGACTAGGTACTGCATTTAAAATGTGGAATTATACATTTGTAGTTGTACTATGTTTGACATGATTGCATTGTAATTGATTTAAAAGTACATAATGCTGAATATAAATTCCCATTTTAAATATTCTTTTTTTTGTGTGTGCACTGATTTCTTTTCAAACTCATGGATGAAGGATTGTGAATAATTCATTATTAGCATGATCAGATTAAGAAAACCAACCAACAGATAGTGAGCTTACAGTTAATATAGCCAAATAAGCCTGCGTACAAATGGAGATATATATATATGCATTCTAAATAATCCCAGATAACATTGCAGAAGCAGTGACTTGTGAACATGAACCTGCCCATATAGCCATGACAAATGTATTTTCTGTGAGTTAAACATGTTTGATAACTGTAAATTAGAGGTCCTATGTATGTTTAGATAAACTAATATACATTGACAGACCAGTGTATCTAATGGAAAACAAGATATTTTAAAAATAAGCAAGATATAGTACATTCTAAAGTCCCTGGTAATCAAGTTACAATGAGACTTGAATTACAATGAAACTTTATATATATATATATATATATATATATATATATTAGAGGATGGTATTAAGCCTGTGTAATTTTGAAAAATATTACCATTCTCATTTATTTTCATTTATGTAAACATTGTTTACTATTCTCTCTACTTATTCCTGTACTTTGAGTCACTATTCACCATCACAAATAATGACATACTGGGCCATATTAAGAGCCTATTGGGCCTGGTGCTGACAATTATGATGGGCCTTCTTACAGAATCTTATCGACAGAAAACACTTAACCATTTATACCTACCAAGCATTGTGCATTTGGTGGACGTTGTGCTGGAGGGAAACTCACATGATGCAGCTTTAAGAAAACACATACCCAATGCTAATCTTTTGCATTCATTGTTCAAGTAAATCCATACTGCCTAACAGCAATATCCGGTGAAGCAGGATGTTGGTGGGCGAGTTAAAAGGGTGGGCCACTGACGCAAAACACATAACCAAAGGGGCAAACAAGGGGTGTGAATGCATGTTAGACTGCCTGCCAATAGTGCAGGCGGGCCACCTAAGGGCATACTGTGCAGACAGCACCATGAGTTTGGCATTAATGCATGTAATGATGCGCTTGCTCAATGCTTTCTAAGGTCTGTCCCCTAGGGCTCACTTGTCCAATCCTCTCCTAACCTTCTTATTAGCAGGCAGAAGCACCTGTTGCACAGTCTTGGACAGAGAAAAGGTGTATGTAGTGAGTGTAGAAGAAATGGAACACGCCACATTGTTAGAGAGACTGAAGCAGCAAGAGTATTTGCATAATAAGAAAACATTTTTCATTATGGACCCACATTACAGCCTGCTACTGTGAATTAAATTATTTACATTTGAGGATATTATTATTGTCACGTCTACTCTGTGGAGTCACTTGTCTCTGGTGTTTTTCTGCAAGGTAACTATATATCTAAAAAAAAACAACAATAATGCCTTTAGAATCCCGATGAGGAATATATAATATATAAATTATACCGTGGTATATGCACCCCCAAAAAATTAAACACAATGCCAGCCTGTTATCGCATGCATAATAATGATAATAGTGATTGCATGGTTGCCCCAGGAAATAATGTATAAAATATCATCACTGCCTTGCTGTACGCATAACAGAGTGGAAATTCAATAAAAAAAAATAGTATGATGCCCAGAGAGATGTGAATTACATATAATAATGCAAATAACTACATGAAGCATAGACTAAGACAGTGCCAGAGAGATAAATCAGGAGAATAATGTCCACAGCAGCATTATAGCATATTTAATGCATATGTTGCCACTCTTGGCATGGACCCAGTGAAGTGCTTTAATATCTACTTAGAGAGGAACAAAGGGACAAATCCATTAGAGGAAGGGTGACTACTAAAGGTTTAATTGCTAGCTGATTATAATTCTATGTGTAATACCCTGTACTTCCAGCACGTTTAGTTTCATAAGGGCTCTTTATACTGAAGTTAACTTAAAGAATAGCAGAAAGAACAATGCAAACTCTAACTAAAGGTAGTTTGACAAATGAATGCCGTGCTGGAATGGAATTTGTAAGAAACCTACTCGTGATAAAGAAACCAATGAGGAATTGTTCAGGTGAGGATGTTGTTTATCGCTAACAAATATGCTGATTAGCCCAAGGTAATTAAACACCTGTGTAGAAAACCATTGCCTAATTATACTGCCCTTTAATTTTACAGGAGTAAAACTATCAAGAATATATTATTTTCATGGAGAAGAGAAGGTTTGTTGACACTGATGTTTAAAAAAAATAAAAAATAAAAAACATGCATAACACACAAGTGTCTCTATTTAGGAAGGACAGACCCTAGTTTGGAACCAAATCTGACTGTCCATTTTTTATCTCAATGTACCCCGATATTGCTTGTGTGTCTGAGAGTAGAACAGAGCTTAAAATAAATAAAACTTGCAGAAATGTTTTTTTAAAACTACAATAAATGTGTTTAGATATTAGTCTGTATAAATATAAAACATTGTTCTTGTTCTAAATTATATGTTAGCTGCATAAATTGTTAGTAGGAAATCATCTAAAACATTGGTTCCCAAACCAGTCCTTATGGCCCACCAACAGGAAATTGATGTATTTCCCCATTTTATACCAATGTAGATACTGACAAAACATGGACTGTTAGTGGATTTTGATGACTGGGTTGGGAAACACTGATCTAAAATTTCCCAGAGCATCCCTGCCCCTGGCAACACCCCCCACTCACATCTCTAAAATTAGTGTCCCTCTTCATCCATTTGAAATGTTGGGAGGTATGAAAAAGCATGTTTTTTTTCGATGCATAAGCAAATTCATCCAGTTGTTGCTCTTTAATATAAAGTACAACTTAACAAAATATATGCCTTAGAAAAGCAGTAATTATTTTAACAATTATACAGCATAAACATGTAGTGCTTTGTAGTTATAAAAGCATACTTAGAGGTGAAGGAGGTCCTGCTTAATTGAGCTTACAATCTATGAGGATTTGAGGTGGGAGGATATATATCTTTAGGTATCTTGCCCAGAGACACTTACTGGTATTGTCATCTGGCTGGGATTTGAACGTGGGTTCCCCAGCTCTGAAGCAGTGATGTTACTATAGCTCTAACCGACTAATATATAAAGATATAATATGATGAAACACACACTGCCCTGGACAAGGTTAAATCTATTGTCCATTAACATGTTAAGACTAGAAATTATACAACCTTGCTTCATGAGTTAAAGGGCAGCAGTGGGGAACAGGAAAACAAACAACAAGGTATATTTCATTTGAAGAAACTAAAGGCGAGATAAGTGGTTATTGAAGTAAGAATTGTCATAAATTTGAATCAAATTTAAAATTTAAGGCCAAAAAAGCTGCACTTGAAACACAGCTGCTGTAGAGAGATTTTTCAGTTTGGCTTCTTTTGATCTTAAATTTCAAATTCACTTTAAATTCTCTTGGGATTCCTTACAATTCCCACAGTTACTGAATAACCCTGATATATTTCAGTCCGCCCACCTGATGAGGGCTAACCCATTTTAATTTACAGATTTTTCTCCTAAAATCCTATTCTGACCATTTATTTAAAAAGGGCATTGTTTAGATGTGGCATGTTGCATTTTCACAGCACCCATTGTATTATTTGTTATAAATTAGGAAACATGTTGAAGTTGACAAATGATACTTTCTCAAGGAAATTACATTTCAAATGATGCAGCACTATGAAAATTACTGTATGCCTGATCATATCTATCTTCACTTTAAATAAGTCAAACAAGTCTAATGTTTAGTTCCAAAATGGTAATCCATAAATTGGCTTTTATCTAGCAAAATGCGCAGATAAAAGGTTTTATAATGTACCCGATTGACACATAATTTACGCAGATGGACGCATATTTCAATAACTTTCCCTGTGGTCTTTGCATACAAGATCTCTTGAATTTCTACGGAATAGTGTTTTTTTTTAGATTTATTGGGATGTATACATTTTTTATTGTATTTTTATTGTTACAGTGTTACAAAATCATAGGCAATGTATCAAAATAAAAAATAGCTATCAATTGTAGTACTGCCTGTAAATCTGGATACTATTTCTTTACTAGACCAAGAATTGTCAGTAATAAAGAAGTAAATTGGATGATTTGGGTAAAAATTCCTAATTTGGATCAATTTAAAAATACAATGCTTGTGTCAATTTTTCACAATTATTGGTTTAGGAAATAAACCTACACGCATTTTAAAATGGTGATTACTCTAGTGACATTGTAATTCAGTAAAAACAGGAGAATCAGTTTTGGTTGTATCTGAAAAGCTAGCATTGAATAGCTCTATGGCAGATTCAATTTCAATTTAAAGGAACACTATAGGGTCAGGAACACAAATATGCATTCCTGACCCTAAAGTGTTAACACCACCATCTAGCCCCCCTGGGCCTCTCATGCCTCCATAAATATAGCAACATCTTACTGTATTCAAGCCAGAAGCTGTAACTCTGCATGCTGTTTGCCTAAAAAAACAAATCAGTCTGCTGACATCATTAGAAGTGGTTGCCTGATCCAATCACAGTGCTTCCCCATAGGATTGGCTGATACTGACAAAGAGGCAGATCAGGGGCAGAGCCAGCCTGATTCAAACACAGCCCTGGCCAATCAGCATCTCCTCATACAGATTAACTGAATCAATGAATCTCCATGAGGAAAGTTCAATGTCTGCATGCAGAGAGAGGAGACACAGTGCTGCCCTGTGCTCTGCTGACAGCAGATCTGAGTGAATTGGGGAGTTTTATGCCTCAATCAACTCAGAAGTCCCTCTGGTGTCATTGTGAGTGACTACAAGTGGAGGTGTTCCTAGCTTTCAATGTAAACACTGTATTTTCTCAGAAAATACAGTGTTTACATGAGAAAGGCTGCAGGGAGCTATAGTTCTCACCTGAACAACCTCATTAAGCTGAAGTTGTTCAGGTGACTATAGTGTCCCTTTAAAACATAGAATCAGTAAATCCCTTGGTGGCTTTTGATTTGCATGATGTTAAATCTAGTTTTTATCTTTTATATTAAATTTATTTCAGTCATTCTACAGGCTACATTTTGAGAATTAACTCTTTTACCACCAGGCAAAGTTAGATCATACTTTACTTTATACTATATTTGTACTGAAAGCTTACAATTTAACAAAAAGAAAAATGGTAGTTCTAGATGCGACTTTCTTTTGACCATAAATAAATTAACGATATTTAATAATGTGCCATGTACTGTCGTTATCAAATACAGGATTACAGTTAGAAAAAAAAACATACATTGAGCCTAACTAATGGTTCTAAGCAAAACACAAATGTAATTAATACATTTATTCTGCTTTTGAGAAGAGCTCATATGGCTAGGCTTTTATTTTAGCTATTGTAGTCCATATACAAGGTGGGCCATAATTCAGAGTAGGATTTGACAGGTATATCAATTTTTTTGCAAGTACATATTACAACTCAGTCGTGGGAGATTAATTATTAGTAATTTCACAAAGTAAGAAAGAGTAAAAATAGTTGAATTTTCTTTTCAAAATGTTAGATCCATTATTTTGACACAAAGAGCTTAACACTACCACTTTAATGAAAGCCGCTACGTTATCCTGACCTTTTAACTCCCGATTACTTCCTATGGGATTATCTAAAGGAACGGGTGTGCGTGAACAAACCTATTACACTTGAGCAGTTCAAAGAGAATATCTGTGCATAAATTTGTGCTCTAGAGTGTCAAACGTTAACTACTATTATGAGTACTGCAATCGAAGGAGCCTGACTCAAGGAGGAGGCCGATGGAGTTCATTTAAAAATGTCATTTTTAGTACCTAATAAAACAAATCTCCATAAGTTAAGCATTCATTGTATGTAATATCATTGAAATTGGTTCATTAATCAAAATGTTATTGACTCCTCAAACTCTACTCTGAATTGTGGATCACCCTGTATTAAAGGAAGCATATCACAGACTCAAACTAGATGTCAACAAGCAGGATGTATATATATGCAGGAAAATCTCCAATCTCTAGCCACTGACATCCACCAAGTAATTTTTCCAAAGTTTGAAGGCCAATTTGAAAACAATTGAAATTGAAATTCACACAGAATACCTAAATTATGAAAATTAATAAAAAAAAATCTAGTTAGCTTTTCGGTGTTGCTATCTAGTTTATTTTGCGATTTCTTTATAGTTCGGTTATTGTGGCCTATATTTTGAAATTCAATTTAAGTCACTAGAAATTCCAACAACGCACACTTGTGTGAATTTTAAGGAAATCAAACTGAATTCAATGTGTCAAAATCTAGGCCAGATTAGCCAAACTATACCATCATTAGCTTGGACTCTTACATATATCTAGATTTTTGGTTTATTTGTTTGTTTTCTGCATCTAAGGTGTGTTACTTTTTATTTTATTTTTTAAATATGTTATTTGTTTTGGGGAATGTTTTATCACAGTGCAGTGTTAATTTTGGTGGCAAATTAAAATTTAGTTTTAGTCACAGTCTTTTGACTAAAACGCTTTAGTCATATTTTAGTCCTCTCAATTGTTTTAGTTTTAGTCTAGTTTTAGTTGACTAAATCTCCAGAAGATTTTAGTCAGCACGACTAAAATCTAATGGATTTAGTTAAAGCCTCTATCTGTCTCTATTGCCCCTTCCCCAGCCCCCTGTGTCTCTTTGTGTCCTACCAGCCCCTCTAGGTGTCTCTTTGTGTCCTCCCAGCCCCTCTAGGTGTCTCTCTCCCAAGTCGTGGGCTTTCGCCTTTGCACTTTCCACTTCCCACAGCCCCTCTGTGCAGTGTTAATTTTGGTGGCAAATTTCAATTTAGTTTTAATCATAGCCTTTTGACTAAAAAGCCATTTTTGTTTTAGTCATATCTTTAGTCATTTGAATTGTTTTAGTTTTAATCTTGTTTTAGTTGAGTGATTCTCAAATATTTTAGTTGACTAAAATTGATAGACGACAAAATTAACAGTTTCAGTGCACTGGTATGATTACACATCTTTATTTGTAGTTAATGCTTGGATCTATTTCTATTAAATGTATTCTTATCAATATCAGTATTTATATTGATCTTGCTAAGGGTATATTTAACCTCATCATGACAAGAGTTAAGCATTTGTTATTGTGACAATGTGGATGTTCTGGTGACTAGTTAGAGGTTAAACAAGGCAGCAATGAAATATCACTACTATGCCTTGGTTAGAAAACTAATTAAAGTAGTTGGTGTCAGAAATGATTCATCTGCAATTCACACACACTATCTGATGTGCTGTAAATGATGTGTAGTGCCATGATTACACTGTTATTTTTCTGGGAATGTGTACAATAACAGTGACATAGCTGGCAATATAATAAGTCTTTTCTGCTTCTCGAACTGTTATGATGATTCAATTCCCACTGATATCAATCATTCTGACTTTCGATGAAATTAGTCACATTGCGGTGCCAATTTCTATTAATTGTCTGATTCACAATACATGCCATATTAAAACTTTCAGTAAACTATGTCGTAATATTTGAAAATGTGATTAGTTTGAAAGTTACGTATAACACAGAAAAAATTATCATAGGTCTTAAATGTGATTCGTAAGACTGGCATTGGAGAGTGAAGAGGCAGTATCTGCTTGTTCATCCATCCATTTATGGCATCTGTCAATCATTAAGAGCAAAGTCATAGGCAAGAGATGCCAATGTAGATTTACTGGACATTTGCGTGTAGATCCTGCTGATGTCAGCCATCTCACAGAAGCTTCAAGTGTGGGTTGTTTTGCAAGTATGAAAATATATTCACTTAAAAAAATACGCACAAAATAATAACCCATTCATTAGTGGAACTGATTAAGGGAACCCATGTGTAGAAACCTGCATTCCTGTAGTACAGTTTTATTATTATTAAATATTCTCATTATTGTTTATACAGTGTGAACAAATTGTGCAGTACTTTGCAATCAAAGAATGGGGATAATTGATGACTAGTTGACATACAAAATATTAACAGAGAGAATAGGTAAAGAGGGCCCTTCTCATATGAGCTTACACTCTATGAGATTAAGTTCAAACAAATGTGAGCAAGGCAATACTGAATATTTTTCTAAAATTATTATGGAACATTAGAAGAACACTATAGGGTCAAGAATACAAACTTGTATTCCTGACCCTTTAGTGTTAAAAACATTTTTTAGGTGGTCAGCCCCCTCTTGCCCCCTAGGTCTTCCAATGCTGGCCCAGCCCCAGGCCTGCTTACTTGGCTGAGATCATCAGAATTGACAATCTCAGGCAATCCAATGCTTACCCAGGGGAAATCATTAGATTGACTGAGATAGTCAATTCTAATGAGCTCAGCCAATGAAGTGGGTGGGGGGCAATCCAACCACCATGCTGGTCAATCAGTATCTCCTCATTCAGTGCATCTCTATGGGAAAAATCCAGCATCTCCATGCAGAGTGTGGAGACATTGAACGTCAGTGCTGTATGTTGTCTGAGTGACTGTCACTGGAGGTGTCCTTAAACACCAATATAAAAACTAAAAGGCAGTGCTTATATTAAAAAGCCAGTGGGGACAGGTTATAGACACCAGGACAACTACATTAACCTGCAGTTGTTTAGGTGATTATAGTACCCCTTTAAATTATAAACACTATTATAATTTGTGTGTTTAAGTCCAAAACTTTCTAACAGGTTGCTTCCAGTCCAGGACATATGTTTTATTTTATTATATAATATTAAAGGGACACTCCTGACCCGTAAAACACTTAAGCTTGCTGAAATGATTTATATGTGATAAGAGTATGTCTTTTGTCTTTTTATTTTATTTTACAAAATAGAAATTGGCACATTTATAAACTAACCTTGTTACATCCTCTGGCTTTCAAGTAGACAACTGGTCCTGTTACTTCCTGGTTTTGTTAGCTCAGTAGAGCTAAACTTAAGAGACAGTTATTATCTCAAAATACCTAACTTGTAAAGACTTCTCCTTGAGCTGCATTGGGAAGTCTATGATTGGACAGCCACAGCTCGAACTGGATTAAATGGGGAGGGTTGCAAAGACTCCAGGAAAGAGTTTTTGGATTCATCCCAAATATAAAAGATGCATAGATAAATCTATGCATGTCTTCATTGTGTATAGATTTATATTTATATCTACAAAGCAGTGATTTTTTTTATTTTTGGTCAGAAGTGTGTTCCTTTAAATATTTGTTTTATTTGCCTGGGCACACCCTAATCCCCACGGCACCCCTATGGATTGAGACCAGCAGGGGAGATCTCAGGATCTCCTGTCGCCTCATGCAGAGCCGGCGCTATCCGAGCGCAGGCTCTGCTCTAAGCCTCAATGGGCTGGTGGGGACAGGGCCGATCCTGGGCGGGTGCACTGCACCCAGGCACCACAAGGTGGGGTGTGCCGCAAGGGCCAGACTGTTCCCGGCGAGCTGTGGCAGCTGGGGCTCCACAGTGCTGCAGAAGCACACTCACGCTGGGGGCCTGGAACAGCACTTCACTGTGTTTCCACTCACAGCAGCCAGGAGGATCGATTCTGGAGAGAAACCACCCTGGTTATCCTGCTCCGTCTGACATCCTTTACACACAGGAAGCATGTGACCTGTTATTCAAGCACAGCCAGGCAGCCCAAGCGGGACTTAAAGGCTTGCTTCCTGTCTGTGTGAAAGGCTGTCAGGCAGGGAGAGGATGTGAACAGGGAGTCCAGAGCTGCTGGCAGTGAGGGAAGGGGGGCAGAGTTGTTGGCAGTGAGGGGAGTCGGGGGGTGAGAAGGGAGTCCAGAGCTGCTGGCAGTGAGGGGAGGGGGGGTGAGCAGGGAGTCCAGAGCTGCTGGCAGTGAGGGGAGGGGGGGTGAGCAGGAGTCCAGAGCTGCTGGCAGTGAGGGGTGGGGCAGAATTGATGTCAGTGAGGGGAGGGGGCAGAGCTGCTGGTACTGAGGGGAGGGGAAGGGGACAGAGCTGCTGGGAGTGGGGGGTGATCAGGAGTCTGTGAGCTGCTGCTAGCAGGTGAATTGTTGGCAGTGAGGGAGGGGGGGCAGAGCTGCCGTGTTGAGAGGAGGGGGATTGAGCAGGAGTCCAGCTGCTGGCAGTGAGGGAGGCGGCAGAGCTGCTGGCAGTGAGGGAGGGCGTGCAGAGCCGCTGGGTGTGAGGGGAGGTTGGCAGAGCTGCTGGCAAGTGAGGGGAGGGGGGGTGAGCAGGGGTGTCCCAGAGCTGTTGGCAGGAGGGGAGGGGGCAGAGCTCGCTGGCAGGAGGGGAGGGGGGGGCAGAGCTGAAGGCAGTGAGAGTGAGGGGCAGAATTGCTGGCAGGAGGGGAGGGCAGAGCTGGGCCGGGCGAGGCAAAGCTGCCGGGCGCGTGAAGGGGTGGAGCAGGGGAGTCCAGAGCTGCTGCAAGTGAGGGAGGGGACAGAAATGTTGGCAGGAGGGGAGGGGGGCAGAGCTGCTGGCAGTGAAGGAGGGGTCAGGAATTGTTGGCAGGGAAGGGAGGGGAGCAGAGCTGCTGGCAGGAGGGGAGGGGGGCAGGAGCCGGGCAGGAGCGGCGGGGAGGGGGGGTGAGCATGGATCCAGAGCTGCTGGCAGGAGGGAAGCGGGGTGAGCATGGAGTCCAGGAGCCGCCGGCGCAGGAGGGGGGCAGCATTGCTGGCAGGGGAGGGAGGGGGCAGAGCTGCTGGTGAGGGTGAGCATGGAGTCCAGAGCTGCTGGCAGTAAGGGGAGGAGGAGGCGGGTGAGCAGGGAGTCCAGAGCTGCTGGCAGTGAGGGGAGGGGGGTGAGCTTTGACCCACAGTGTACCATTTATCACTGTGCTCTTGATTTCTCCCCTTCTGTTGGAAGCAGGAAATTCAACTATTTAACCAGAAGTTTCAGCACAGAGCTTTCAAGGAGCAAAGTGGGCATCCAGGTATTCATGTTTATTTTACCGATTCTTAAGGTGTAATTGTATGTATGAA
Source organism: Pelobates cultripes (assembly GCA_933207985.1). Classification (NCBI taxonomy): domain Eukaryota; kingdom Metazoa; phylum Chordata; class Amphibia; order Anura; family Pelobatidae; genus Pelobates; species Pelobates cultripes. Next base: position 327,707,018 of record OW240914.1, on the reverse strand, counting down.
TGTTTGAGGATGTAATTGTGTGTGTGTGTGTGTGTGTATTAATGTATGTATGAGGGTGTAATTGTGTGTGTGTGTGTATGTATGTATGTTTGAGGATGTAATTGTGTGTGTCGGTGTGTGTGTATGTATGTTTGAGGATGTAATTGTGTGTGTCGGTGTGTATTTTTAAAGGTATTATGTGAGTTTGAGAGCGTAATTATGAGTATGGTTTTTATGGCTGAATGAGTGATAGGTGCCACATACCTTATGGATACACTATACACGCCCTGGCACCCATGCTTTGATACTCACATTCCCAACTTTCCATGTACATACCTCTGCACTTACATATACATGTATATATATATATATATATATATATATATACATATACTATACACGCGGCGTGTGTTTGTGCTTTAGGGTGCACACCCTAATACAATAGGCTGCGCATGCCTATGGGTCTCAATAAAATTCAACCAAGAGGATATGGACACTATTGAATATGAATGAGACCAGAATGAGGACATCAGTGAGTAGATCCATAAAGGGCACATGGAGCCATTGACTGCTTGTTACCAAATATGAGTTATGACCACAGGACTGGATTTTGTTTTGTTTGGAGATTTTTTGACACATTACTAATGTATGAAAACAGTGTTGAGAACAAAACTCCGGTTTGAAAGTAGACATATTGTCAGAGAATCTTCTAAAACAGAACTTCATATTCAGACTAAGATTCCACTTTATTATCAATATAATAATATGCACAGTGTACATACAAGGACAAGGAGACACAGTTGTACTCCATTCGGGATTACAGTAGCAATTAATAAAACGTCATACCATGTTTATAAGCATATAGGTGTTATTTACGTACACTCATACTAAATTTCACAGAGTATCCATCAGATCTTCGCTGTTCATTTTGTATAGAATAAATATCTGTGCACATTTATTACATTGTATTTTTTCATTTATAGTTTAGGTTCGTAATATAATCAGATATCTATCAGACCCAAAGCATTTTATCTCAATCACCTTCTCTAATCATTAGCCACTAACTGAACTTGACCATCTGCTAAATACAAGTAATTATTCTATTCAACTCTGATGCTATAATCATTATATTCCTCACAAAGAGCCAAACGCAGTGAAAGAAATCTCAGAGCCAATAAATGTGCGGCATAAAAAATGTTTTTTTCTGTATTGTTAACAGTATTTACTATGGAAGAAATGGATGAAGCTGGGTGTCTAAGGACCTGATCCCTATGAATCACCCAATAGAACACACTAGCAGAACCCATAAAAGCTGTGTTGGAGATTCTAAAAACAACTGTGAGCTCTTTGAATGTTGAAGTATCATAAAAAAATACACCCTATATCTAAATGCTGTGCATGAATGTGTTCTAACATTAGTGTGGCTCGATTTCCTTTTATCCAAAAAAGGTAGAAAAATCCAATGCAGCAATTGGTAAAAAGTACTTACACTTAATCACATTAAAGCACTCAAGAGTTTTTTCTGGTTTCTTCAGCTTGCAGAAAAAAGATTGACATTTGTAAACGATACCAATTAAATTACAACCAAAAACACTATCTTCAACAACTTTCAGCCCCCTTTCTGATCACCAATTTGAGAAAGCTAAATTCGTAACATCAATACGAGTCTGGAGGAAATAATAAAATCATCAACTTGGAACAAAGCAACGCTGAAAAAAATATGTTTCATTTAATGGAACAGATTTTTTTCCCCAGTTTAATATATTCTTTTACAAATGAATTTAGCATTTAAACAAGTACATTTTTTTGTCTTTTTTGTCTTACTTTTGATGCCTGTCACAGACAGGAGCTGCCACTATATTTTCACAATGCATGTGTCTAATGAAGCATAGTTTGAGATCAAGAGCTTTTTATCTGTCTTGTTGACCCTAGTTATGAATGTCACCACATAATCACATCTCGAAGAGTTATTTTGGGTAAGATACTTTGCTATCTACAGCCTACACCAACACAAAAGTTTCAATAGAAATTCTTCACATTTAAAAAAAATGTCAACGCAGTCATACATATTGGTTTTATTTTATACATATTTAAAATGTAAAATTACACAGGTGGCAAGTTAAGCCATTGGAAATGTTAAATAATGCAGCAATGGCATTTGAAACAGGGCAGGTGAAAATGTGAAAGGAAACTCCAACACTGACATTAGGTTCACCTTCATCCTTCATATCCGAAGAGAGCTATACCAGGAGGGAAGGCTCAGAGAACTTCGCTTCAAGAACCAAATCAAGTTATATATTCAAGTTATATATTCTATGTACGTGAAAGAGGGAGAGGGTGTAAGCATGAACATTGAAAAAGTTGAGACTCATTAACTGCCCAAAATGAGTGATGGACAAAAATTTTAACATTCTGTCAACAGTTGGAGCTCATTTGAAAGAAAAATATGAAATGTTAACTTGAATTTTTTTTTAAATCTAGGTTTTGTTTTACCAATGGTACAATGTAATTTGTGAAGAAACCTGTCTGTTATCATTATATAAATTCTATTAGTTTTCTAATTATTATTTGCTAAAAATTTTTTTAAGTATTTTAACACCAGACACTACGTTTATTATTTTTCTTTTTAAAGACAATGACTAGAAATTAAAAACAGTCTTGCACGTTACTCTGCGCAGTATTTCAAGAGATAGAAGAACTATCACTTATTTAGTAACAGCGTAGGTTAATTAAATGGGACACAAACACAATTATCACGGCATGTTCCTGCTGTAGACATAAGGCTTGTTAGGTATTCATTGTTTATTTCCTAGTTATGAAAATGTCATGCGTCAGCATGTTTATTTACAGATTATATATTTTTTTGCCTCTTTTCTATGAATACCAAAAGTATTAAATGTACATTTCTACAAAAATGTAGACAAGAATCAGTATACTATATTTAAATTTACATATAAGTCCAGTTTAATGATATTTGAATCCAAACAGAAATACAAATAAGATAAAATAAACAAGACAGGGTATGGAATACCTCAATAAAACTATTGCCTTTACATTTCTGGGACACGATTTTGTAGATTCTATTTGTTTTGCTGGGTACAAAAACCCATCTGTTTTCTAACACAATAGTCTTCCCACCTATTTAAAACAAGAGTCAGGGTTGGAATCATAAATTGCAGGGCCCCTTCCAGAACCGTTTTGTGGGGGCTCCATGGCACACACACCCAGGCATGCGCACAAATATAAACTCACACACTCATGCACATTCTCAGACATTAAGTCATGCAAACAGACCCTCACAGACACACAATCAAAGCTATACTCATTCCCAATCAAACAAAACACACATACACACACATACCCATCTGCAAAGTGCTAAACACACAAAGGGAAACACAGATAGGCTTCCAAACATACACAGAACAATATTTTAGTAACCATCTAGTTTGCATACCTTCTGTATGTATAAGGATGGCTTCCCTGGTGACTAGCGGGGAGCTGATTGGAGTGGTCTGCTGGTTACCTTCTTATTGACATGGTATCCTCTGTGCTCTGGGGGGAATTTATATGAACTCACTTCCTCTCTGCACAGGGATGTCTTGCAAAGAAATTGGCAGCTTTTCCAAGCTGCCCAGTGACAAGACCATTGCTGCTACCATATGAGGTGCTGTTTGGGGAGCTATTTCTATCTTCTCAACAAGACCACATGTAGGCCTCATGCTAGACTGGTAATCTGTTGGTTGATTTAAGAATGTTTGTATAATTGTGGGCATGAGGTAAACAGAATCACATTGGACAATATGCTTCTGAAACAAAAATTAATGGCTAAATAAATTAAACAATAATCATACTTTGGTAAAAGTGATAAGGTTTTTTATTGTTGGTGATATGCCACAAGGAATAAAAAAGTACAAACTATATAGACTATATATAAACTAAATTGCTATACCCAACGTGACAGTGAGGGTTTGAATTCAGAATTGTGCATGTCAAGAAAAACTCGGCCCCGGCCAAAACAGGATGCCAGGAATTTCGACCATTTATAGGCTTGGCCTGGCAGAATTTCAGTTCTGAAAAACTGATTTGGGAACTGAATCAAACAAACCAAAAGTGTGTGAAAATGGGCAAATCAGTGTACTGCAAAATATATGCATAATGCAATACAATGTAAATATTTTGCACTACACTGATAGGAGGATTTTCCCGCCATTTGGTTTACAGAGGAGCAATAAAAACTAGAAAAGCTACAATTTCTGGGGAAATTGTGTGAAGTGTTCTTGCCTCCACCAGTAGTCTACAACTGGAGTGGGCGGAGTAACTGTTATTATTTATTTATATAGCACATTTAATTGCAACGTTGTTGCCCAAAGTGCTTCACAGTTACATTAAAACATATATTACTGTCTATGTAGTGTAAAAACTGTGGGAGGAGTTAGGGTGCTAAATTTGGCTATAATAAGAATAATAAGAACTAGAAAAGCTACAATTTCTGGGGAAATTGTGTGAAGTGTTCTTGCCTCCACCAGTAGTCTACAACTGGAGTGGGCGGAGTAACTGGGTGGAGTGGCTTGAGTTGTGTGGTTGGAGTGGCTGGAGTAACTGTAGAAAGGTTGGACTGGGCAGAGTAACTTTATGTACTGGGCAGAGTAACTGTGTGGAGTGTTTGAAGTGAGTAAAGATAGTAAACATTGCACTAACCAATTGATTGATCAAATTTACACATGGCAAGCTTGTTAGAGTGAGAAATGCATTTCAACTTTTATTTATTTATATTGAACATTTAATTGCAACGTCGTTGCCCAAAGTGCTTCACAGTACAAAAGGCCCTGTCTATGACATCACTTGCTGCTCCAGCCTGGCACAGGTCAGAGTATTTTGGCGGTTGCCATTTTCAAATGGTCATATTTTAAAAACTATAAATCCTACAGCGAAGAGCTTTATATTGTTACCTACATTTTGATACATAGTATGTCTCTGAAATATTAAAAATGAAGGCAAAGTTGCAGTTTAGAAATTGCCCTTCAACTTTTAGCTGGCTAGAGTGGAGTTTCAATGAATGTCAATGGACAGCGTGAGTTGCAAACAAATAGTCATATTGTGAAAACAAGCACGACTACGGCTTAGCCATGGACATTTTTAGTGGCAGCAGGGATAGCTGAACGTTCTGATATAAGATTTGTGTAGGTGGGCTTTAAAATGAGGGACTGGTGGCAGTTTAGAAATCCTGTCCTGATTTTTCAGCTTTTGCCAGCTCCCACTTTAGTTTTGAACATTTTGCCATTCATTCCTATGGGACCAATTTCGCCACAAGAACGACGATATTCTGTTAACCATTCGGCGAAACGTTCCACAAAGTAATAGCACACCAATCGGGAACAATCTGCACGTTTTGGTATATTACGGTCTATGTAGTGTAAAAACTGTGTGAGGAGTTAGGGTGGTAAATTTAGGAATAATAAGAATAATATATATGTGAGATAACATTAAGTGGTCTTGCTAAGCAAGAACACTTAAAAATCTACATATATGATATAAATATAGATATTTATTTTTATTGCCCATCCTTAGTTTTCCCTCTGGTGCTCACCTCACACTTGATATGTAAATAAAGTCAACAGTGACTTCTATTCGCCCCTTCTTTTATATTCTCTTATGTGTTACTAGTCATGTATTACTTCACTTTTATAGATATAGTTATTTTTTAAGGATTAAGTTAATCCCTTTTAAGGATTTAACTTCTTTTTGTATAAAGTACATATTGAAGGGGAATTTAAAAAGAAGCTAAAGTGCAGTAGAACATCCAGAATACAAGTGGTCTTATTTGAAATATCTAAAGACACAACTGTACTATATATATTTTAAAACTGGCCAGCACTGTATGCATAAGATGAAGTGGAGCAGAATCAGTGGGAACTGGAATAGGAAAACCATTCGATGGAGATGTATCTAGAATAGTTGGGAAGTATTGGCATTGGTGAGGTGAGCGATGAAGCGAGTGCATGATTAGAATAGAGAGCAAATAAAACTGAGATGAAGAAACACCACCATGTCAGCGGTTTTAACAGTATCAGTGCACTTCACTAACAGGAAACTGATCCAGCAAGTCAGAGAAAAAAAGTTACAAAAACATTCTTGGGCCAAAGGACAAACAGAAGCTTTAAGGGCAGCTCTATTCAAAGCTATTAGATCAGGTTCCTTAGAGGAAACAGGAGAAAATCACTAAGTAAGGCCTAAGCTATTATTCTATTAGATGTTTTCACAAACACAAGTCAGCAGGTACAATAAAAAGTAACAAAATATGCAAAACCCACAGAAAATGACAGACCGGCTTAAAACATTGAAGTTTTATTTTACTGAAACATGTGGGTTGTTTTTTTTGTTTCATATTGCTTAGGATACTTCAGATCCTTTAAAGAAAGATGATGGCAATTTGCCTTTTAAAGTTTGTATCGAAGCAAAAGAAAATGATATATACTTTACCTTTTTTAACTTGTCGGTCTTAAATCCAGATATCTTCTAAAAATGAATGCAATTTAATTCAAATAGTCATTTTAATAATTACGTGGCAGAGTTGGTGTCTTAGTGTGACGGAAATGATCATCGGAATACATTTCAAAATATTTCTCTCTTTCTTTGGCCAAATAATTTTAAGGATGTTTGCCAGTAAACGGGCAATGTATGTTAATTTGTGGCTTTCATGATTTACAGACAAATACTTACTGACCCACAATGAGTTCCCATTGATCTATACTAACAACATAGAGCTTAAGCAATTTGTTTTGTGTGTGGATGATCTACCGTAATATGTTCACAACCCAACTAAACCAATTTTAGCTATAGTTTCATAGCTTTACAGCTTCAGGTATGTCTCATGGTTCATGGTTGACAATTTGCACTTCCCTTGTCAATTCTACACACTTCTCAGTTTAATGACTAAACCCTTTAGTCTTCTTATTTAGCTCAATTCTGTTTTCAGTATAGTTCATTACTTTGCTAACAAAATGCATTGGCACTGCAATGAGAAATCTGTCTTAATGTATTCAGAAGTATATTCCAATCTTGCAAATGAAATGGCTATTCAAAGAACATCCTGCTAAAAAAAAACACACTTATCAACATGTAATATTTCAATACAAATTCATGAACTAGCACGTCATGATATATTACTAGGACAATTTACAGTGTTACTTTGAAATGCATATTTTATAAAACAGTCCTTATCTCAGATCCCTTACAGTAACCCATCAGAAACATAATGTGGCTTGACAGGACACTGTAGGCACTATAATCATTTCTTCTCATTGAACTGGTTAAAGTGCATGGAGTCCCCTGGCACTGTCCATTCAGCGTTAAACCATTTTTGAGTGGTTTAACACTGAATGAGGGTCCCTGTGGGCCAAAAGCCTGGCACCGACTGGAGGTATAGCTAAATCTTTCTCATTAGCCAAGCAGCAGAGAGGGGATGGGCTGCTAAGGCTCTAGTTTAGCATGAAAACATTTAAAACAGTTTAACTCTGAATGAAAGGATAGCGCAAGGGGACACAGATACTATAACCAGATAGAGCAGTTACAGTGCCTACAGCATCCCTTCAATTGCTAAGTCCACATCAATGTCCAAGTTAATGCAAGTGAATAAAATAGATTTTAAACTCAATTAGTTGCTAATTTAATAAAATTATCAGGTTAAAATTATATTTAATATGCTTTGGGCTTTATTCATTGCCAAATAGTTAACCCTTCAGTGCCAGCCAGGTTCAGGCACTTCTCATCATTAAACGAGAAATTTGTAAAAGTGTTGAGAGCAGTATATCCAAGGTCGTGTGGTCTTCCAATGTCACCATATTTAAATAGTTCTCAGTGATGCAGCTAATGCATAAGTGTTCTATTGAAATATATCCCTGAATTTGTCTTCCAATATAGAAGGAAAGATTAACCTGTATAGATAATATACATTTCCCTACCCATAAAGGTTATATTATACTACCCACTCCTCATGAACTGAAAATCCAACCAACACTATATACCATCCATCTCTCCCTAGCTTTTGATTCTCATTTCCCTGATCTCTATATCACCTCTAACTGAATAAACTGACTGCTAGCCTCACAATCCCTGCCCACTATAAAAAACTAACTACAACTTCCTGACAAGGACCTCCCTACAACTAGACACCTAACTACACTGTCCATGCCTCTGTGACTTGACGTAAAATAGTCCTACCTATTATACTAACACACATTGCATTTTCTGACTACAAATCCCAACACTCCAAGGCACTACACGTTAATATAATTTGGACAAATGTAATCAGATGTGTATACTACATGGGCCTAGGTAACCATCAATCATGCCAAATATTTTTCTTCTCCATATTCTCCTGAGAGAGAGGGAACTTCCCAGATGAAAATTGCCCAGTCTTCCTGTCTCTGTATCTCAGGTCCGAGCTTATTTCGCTTACTTGTTGGTATAAAGATAACCATCGCATTCCGCTGGCATTTAAACATCCAATGGCAAAACGCTTGGCCTTAACTCATGAGGTCAATGGTTTCATATTATAAGAATTTGGAATGGAAAAACAAAATCCATGGACATTACTGATCTATTTCGTGGATAAATAATGTTTTCCTTTTGTACTACAGCTGCGTAATGTATTTATTAAATAATGAATTGTAATATCAAGATACGATTTAAAATCTAACCCGCCATAATCAAGTTGGAAGTATAAGAGAAAAGGAAGATTGTGCTAACCTGGCTTTTTGATCTAAATGATGTAATTTAACACATTTACAGTAAACAAACCCCAGTATCTTTTTCACAACAGATAATAAGTGAAAGAGCTACATTTCTTACCTTTATGATGAATTGCCCCAACTGCCAACTTCCCCCACAGTGTTACAATGCAAATTATTATAAGAAATGTCCCTTTTGTTGCCTTCTGCAAATATCTTTTATTCATTCTAGAAAACAAAATTCAAGTATGATATTATTTCGCCATATGGCTGTTTATACCTTTAAGATACAATTAAGAAATACATTCTAATTTACATATATAAATAATGATTTGGTTATACACTTACATATGCTTCGTTCTTCTATGTTCCTTCTTTTTTCTTTATAGTTTACTCGACGTATTCATCTGTGCCCATATACACTGCAACATAAAAGGAGAAGAAACAATAGCTATGTTTTTAAACAAAGTTATTTTCATATACATATCAATATTTTGAGACTCCTACAATTCTACAATATTTACTAATTTTACAAGTGATTTCACCAGCACTTTTTGTTGCATTATTTACCAACCATCAACTTAATCATTTTGATGGTGCGCTTATATTTGAAATTTACTCCATTTAAGACACACACTTTACTCTTCACATCTATGGTTACAACGCTAAATTGAGCCAACATCCTTTTAGACTTATTATTATTAGTAATTATATAGCGCCAACATACCGTATATACTCGAGTATAAGCCGAGTTTTTCGGCGCATTTGTTGTGCTGAAAAAGCCCCCCTCGGCTTATACTCAAGTCAGTGTCTGTATTATGGCAACTTACATTGCCATAATACAGACCAGGACCGCCGCGCTCATTTGGGGGCTAGCAGCAAGCTGTTACCTTTGTAGCAGCTCCTGTCAGCTCCCTTCACCTCCATTCCCTTCCGCTCACAGTGTAAGTCTCACGAGACCCGCGGCCGTCAGAGCATTGCCACGGATTACCGTGGCAACGCTCCGCGCGGCACGCAGCCCACGAGACTTACACTGTGAGCGGAAGGGAACAGAGGTGAAGGGAGCTGACCGGAGCTGCTACAAAGGTAAGTAACAGCTTGCTGCCGGCCCCCCCTGCACAGTACACACCACTGGACCACCAGGGAATCATTTAGCCCCCCTCCCTGGCCAGGCAACAAGCAGGGATGGGGTCACAAAAAAAACATTAAACAATTACATTTTATAATATTAAAATAAAAATAAAATAATATTAAAATAAAAATAAATAAAAATAAAATAACATTAAAATAAAAATAAAATTATAATATTAAAATAAAAAAAATATTACAAATAATAAAAATGCCCTCCCCCCCACCCAGTTTACACACACTACACAAACACACACACTCTGCATTATATACACACACTGCATTCATACAAACACACTGCATTCATTATATACACACACTGCATTCATACAAACACACACTCTGCATTATATACACACACTGCATTCATACAAACACACACTGCATTCATTACATACACACACTGCATTCATTATATACACACACTGCATTCATACAAACACACACTGCATTCATTATATACACACACTGCATTCATACAAACACACACTCTGCATTATATACACACACACTCATACAAACACACCCTCTGCATTATATGCACACACTCTGCATTATATACACACACTGCATTCATTATATACACACACTACACACAAACACACACACACTGCATTCATTATATACACACACTGTAAATAAATATTAAATTAATGCAATTTTATTGCAGTCTAATTTTATTTAGAAATTTACCAGTAGCTGCTGCATTTCCCACCCTCGGCTTATACTCGAGTCAATAAGTTTTCCCAATTTTTTGTGGCAAAATTAGGTGCCTCGGCTTATAATCGGGTCGACTTATACTCGAGTATATACGGTATTCTGCATATTCTTTAATATTTTAGAAATTGAATATGTAGAGGTGAAAAGGGTCCTGTTCAAACAAGCTTGCAATCTATGATGATTTGAGAAAGGTAGATATATATCATTAGGTATCTTGCCCAACTACACTTACTGGTAAGGTGGTCTGACCAGGATTCCGGGCTCCCCAGTTCTTAGAAGCATAAAACAAAAGTAGGATTACCTATAAAGAATTCCCATACTAAATTGGGTTTTGGAAAGATGTAACTTTTGTAAGGAGTGGTTCCATGATATTGATGTTCACCTTAGTTTCCTTTATAAGGGTCAGGGTGCATTGTATGGGCATTTATGAATAAGTCTTTAACTGAGATGAAATATTTCGATGTGGTTGCTTTTCACATAGAGGAAACTTTCATAGTGTTGGTTTGAGGAAGCCTTCATTTTCATCAATTACTCCAAGTTTGTGTTAGGTTTACGTTGGATTCCCATGTTTATTTCTACTTATTCACTATTAAGTAGGAGTTGAAACAACAGGAGTTTCATGGAGAACTAGTGGACTGTGGTTGGTATTGGTTAATACCAAGTGAAAAAGCAGGTTTAATTTATTTTTATTTTTATTTATTTTTTAAAAACTTTTTTCCATCTTTTTTTTAATAGATATTTTTAATCCTTGCTGATTTTATTAATAATTTTATCTCTTTTTTAATATATATTTCTCTCTTTTTATCTGCTGTTTTAATTTAAAAACATTTTCCCTTTTTCTTATATATATATATATTTATTTCTTTACAATGTTATTTCTTTACAATGTAAATAGGCACATGAATATGTAAATTTGATAATAGGAATAACACCAATTGAAAAGACGCTAGAGAATAGAAAGGTAGGTTAGCGCTAATAATATAATAAATAGGCAGCGACCTGACAGAGGGTAACCCTCTAACCCTCTATAATAAAAGTGTACAACAGAAGAAAAGAAAGGCTGCGCCAAAAGGAATAAAAAATACACAACTGATAAAAACTATAAAAGAAGGTATATTAAAAAATATGAATATGTTTTAAAAAAACAGTCCCAATTAGTATCAGAGATTCTGTTGTCTTAGTCGCTGTTTCAGCTGGTAGAGTGTCTTCTCTGTTTGTAGTGGATCGTCTCGTGATATAAAAAACACAAGGAGAAAGGACCAATCGTGCGGAGTGTATGAGATGAATATTAATCAATTAAAATATAAATATTACACTCACATTTGAATGAGCTATGGCCAGCTCAGGTGTAACAGGCATACAGCGGATTAATCCCCGCTTGTAGGATGTATGAATACTTGTCCTCCGGAGGGTAATGGTGTCCAATTTTCAGGAAAAGAGAGATAAAAACAACCAATAGTGCTCACTGATGACACGATGTAGAGATGGATAAAATTGAATAAAATATACTCACAAGAGGAGTGCAGGCCTAACTGCACTTTGATGATAGCGTTGGTGGTATAATCCCCACCTCAGGATAAGTTAAATGCCAGGAAAAAGTAATAAAATAAAATTGTGTAAAAGGATAATAGCACAAAATTATTTATTATTATAAATATACAATATTATAAAACCAATAGCGCATTTCACCACTAGGGTGTTATCAAATTGGAATAACATTAAAACCTGGCAATAAAAGAATATATATAGTTACATAAGTCCTGTAGGCGGGTGGCATGCACGTACTAAGGGGCGGGTTCAGAGTGCGTCACGTGACCCGCGGCATATAGGGAAGTGTAGTCCGCGGGTCACGTGATCGGCATAAGTGATAGAGTAATGGCGGCGCATGGCAGCTTGGGAAATATAGTTCAAAAGAGGTCCGGCCGCCATTTTATAAACAGCATTAATAAATAAAATTTGTAAATAATGTAAAAAAAAGGTATGATAAAAATACCAATAAACACATAAACAAACAAATTAATATAAAAGACAGGAGCACCCAAATGATAGTGGGTTTAACCAGCAGTTCACTAAATATTTATATGTTGGACAACATTAATAAGAGAAGCCATATTGGTTGTGGGCACATATATGAAAAGAAAACATTTTTTTTTTTTTTTTTAAAACCTATAATTTAAAATTAAATATATAAAAAACATATAAAACCATGACAAATATTCAAATACAACTTAGTACAAATGTTGGTAAAAACATTAATACAGCACATATATTATAAATGTTAATATAGCCCATATATTATTGAAATGCGGTCAGGTTGAGGGCATCCTAGACTATATGCCGTAAATAACAACTATGAATAGGATAGCCTCAACCTGACTGCAAAAGGCAGTACATGGACTAATCCAGAAATGAATGAGGTGCATAAAAATGGTTAAAAATAAGAACAAGTAAAACAATTAGTTAGGCCTGTACTCCTCTTGTGAGTAGATTTTATTCTATTTTATCCATCTCTACATCGTGTCATCAGTGAGCACTATTGGTTGTTTTTATTTCTCTTTTCCTGAGAATTGGACACCATTACCCTCCGGAGGACAAGTATTCATACATCCTACAAGCGGGGAATAATCCGCTGTATGCCTGTTACACCTGAGCTGGCCATAGCTCATTCAAATGTGAATGCAATATTTATATTTTAATTGATTAATATTCATCTCATACACTCCGCACCATTGGTCCTTTCTCCTTGTGTTTTTTATATCACGAGACAATCCACTACAAACAGAGAAGACACTCTACCAGCTGAAACAGCGACTAAGACAATAGAATCTCTGATACTAATTGGGACTGTTTTTTTATATATATATATATATATATATTTATATTTTTTAATATACATTCTTTTATAGTTTTTAGCAGTTGTGTATTTTTTATTCCTTTTGGCGCAGCCTTTCTTTTCTTCTGTTGAAAAGATGCTAGCCCTATAAGAACCATCAGTAGAGAGTGCAAGGAAGCCTCATTACGTCCTGACGAAGCCGTCTGAGAACGGCGAAATGCGTAGACATACGCAGAGTGGGCGGAGTCAAGCGGAAGCCGGGAAAAGCAAACAGCATTTTGCCTTACAGCACACCAACTGGCATTTTGGACTCCAGCTATTGACATTTTCAAGACAAGCCCGCAGGAGACATCTCCCATTGTGGGGAAGCGTACATGTGAGTCACGGGAAAATATACTGTGGGACTCACCACCTAATCTAGTAAGCAGTTATCTGTTTACCATCTCTTATTAAATTGAGTGTTTTATTTTATTTTTACAAGTGTGGATGTATATATAATTTTAAATTCTTTTTACTGTGGAATGTTAAATAAATTGTCACTATTCCTTATGCAATTGTATGTGCTAATTAACACTATATGTAAGGGACCAATCTGAATATTGTACATACAGATCTGCACTATTATTATCTTCAATTTATTTTTTCCATGTAACATATGAACCTTGGACATATGACTGCTATCAATTAAGAAGTATAAGTATTAACACTTCTGGTTTGTTTCGGCTGCATGTGGGTAGAGGCTGATTGTCTAAATATCGCTCCACTTTTTGCAATTTTTATTGTTGAATGGAAATGTGGTGAAGGGAACACATTGAAAGTGTTGTAGCTAGAATATATATTATTTTTTTTGCTCATAGAGTGTAATATTAATTTAAAGACATATTGGTTCTGAAAACACTCCATTAGAGTTATTGAGCACTCCGATAACATCTGTTTATGTAATTTTTATTTCTTTGCTGTGTTTATTTAAAACGTGTCCATTTTTTTAGTTATATTTTTCTCCTTCCTCCTTGTGGGTGCTGCTGCTGCTGCTGCTGCGCTTATTAGGGGGAGTACCTCTTAAAGGACCACTATAGTGCCAGGAAAACATACTCGTTTTCCTGGCACTATAGTGCCCTGAGGGTGCCCCCACCCTCAGGGACCCCCTCCCGCCCGGCTCTGGAAGGGGGAAAGGGGTAAAAACTTACCTTTTTCCAGCGCTGGGCGGAGAGCTCTCCTCCCTCCTCTCCGCCTCCCGCCGTTGAATGCGCACGCGCTGCAAGAGCGCGCTACATTCAGCCGGAATCATAGGAAAGCATTTACAATGCTTTCCTATGGACGCTGGAGTGCTCTCACTGTGAAAATCACAGTGAGAAGCAGCCTAGTGGCTGTCAATGAGACAGCCACTAGAGGATTAGGGGGAAGGCTTAACCCATTCATAATTATAGCAGTTTCTCTGAAACTGCTATAATTATGAAAAAATGGGTTAACCCTAGAAGGACCTGGCACCCAGACCACTTCATTAAGCTGAAGTGGTCTGGGTGCCTAGAGTGGTCCTTTAATTTCCACCTGTGTGGGATTAGTATTGCCAATATACACCCACTACTGACTCACAGAGCTTGCTCACTGGAGTTTGCTTGAAAGTGGGAGTTGAAACAACAGGAGTTTAAACTACAAGGAAATATAAACCAAGAGGGTAAATATTGTTTTGCTCACTTGTGTTTTTGGTAACTGGGGATGAGTGCTAGCAAGTTTGCGAGTTTTACTCAGTGCACATCCTGCTGCATGTCCAGGATCCATACCTCTGTGGTGGGTGTGAGTGAGTGGCTTTTCTGGAAGCTCAGATTGGAAATCTGGAGAGGCAAATTGCAACACTGAGGGAGATTGACAATCTTGAGAGGGTGCAGGTAGTGGAGTGGGAGGAGATGAGACAGTTGGTGAGCAGGCACATTGCTGGGTAACAATGGGGCAAGGAAGCAGGGGGGAGGGAAGAAGAAAGGTTTAGCTAGTGCTGATCTTGTGCAGCCTAACAGATTTGCCCGTTTGAGTGAAGATGTTGGGATCATCAGCTCAGGAGTAGCTGTAATGCATAAAACTGTTCCTTCTAACAGCCATGGAAACAGCCCCTCTAGTATTGGTGGGGATGAGAAGGTGAGAAATGCTAGACAGGTTGTGGTGGTAGGGGACTCTATTATTAAGAGAGTAGATAAGGTAATCTGCCACTCTGTTCATCTCAACCGGACAGTTTGCTGTCTCCCTTGTTCTTGGGTCCAGCATGTTGCCGACAGAGTGGAGGGATTATTGGAAGCGGCTGGGGATGACCCAGCTGTCATGGTCCATATTGGTACCAATGATAAAGTCAGAGGTAAATGGAAGTTCCTAAAGAATGAGTTCAGGGAACTAGGAAGTAAGCTAACGAAAATGACCTCCAAGGTAATATTTTCAGAAATATTACCTGTGCCGCGTGCTACATCAGAAAGGCAGTGAGAGATTAGAGAGGTCAATGCGTGGCTGATGTTTTGGTGCAGGAAAGAGGGTTTGGGGTTTTTAGAGCACTGGGCTGATTTTGCGCTTGGGTACAACCTGTATAGTCATGATGGATTCACCTAAATGGAAGAGGGTCTGTTGTGCTGGGGGATAGGATATCTAGAAGGTTGGAGGAGATTTTAAATTAGTAGTAGGGGGGAGGGTCAAAGCAATCTAGAAAATGGAGATAGGATAGAAAGGAGATGGGCTTTAGCTGTCACATATTCATCCGCTTATAGAAATGTGGTTAATGACATTTACTGTCCACACAGGAAAAGTTGTGCCGAGCAGCAACCTAATCCACAGAAGGGTTAATGCTGAGCAGTAATTGTGCAAATGAAACCTGGTGTCATGTATTCATCCGCTTAGAGAAAAGTGATTAATGACATTTACTGTCCACACAGGAAAAGTTGTGCCAAGCAGCAACCTAATCCACAGAAAGGGTTAATGCTGAGCAGCAATTATGCAAATGAAACCTGGTAACTGACTTTGGGGTCAAAGGCCGGTTACAGCCTATCAGAACTAAAGGAGGGGTATTTAGGCCAGTTCTCAGCCTGCTCAGTGCCCTGTCGTGGTTTCCCTTGTGGTTGTCTGAGAGCGCATTCCTGTTTATAGTTTTCTACCTGGTTTTTGACTTTGGCTTTGTTTATTGACTTCTCTATATTCTGGTATCCTGACTCCTGGCTTTTCTCATCGCTGTGTCCCTTTCTGTGTTCCCTGACCTCGGCTAGTATTCTTTGTACGTTAAATCCGGCCATTCTAAGGACCGGTAATACGTTACTTATTTGTCATCCGTGCTGTACAGTTCTACGTGCTGGATCAAACAGTAATCCTGACATTAGCTCAGTATAAGGAGGGTGGAGATGGGGGAGGGGAAAGCTCAGAACAGAGGAGGTATGTAATATTGATAAAAAAATCACAAAAAGTACAAATGACTCATGATAATATTAAATGTATGCTTACTAATGCAAGGAGCCTATATAACAAAATGGATGAACTACAGGCAATAGCATACACTAAACAATATGATATAATAGGCATAACAGAAACATGGTGGGATGAGACACATGACTGGACAGTTAACTTAAATGGGTACACGTTATTTAGGAAGGATAGGAAAAACAAGAAGGGTGGTGGGGTATGTTTGTATGTCAACCATGAGTTAAAGTCAAACCTGTCACATTTCACCTGTTAAAGTCAAATGTGGAAGATTTATGGGTAGATATCTGCTTGGGGTAAACTAAGGGAAATCAATTATTGGTTGGGATATATTATAAACCCCCTAGTGTAAATATTAATGAGGAAGAACAGCTGTTAGAGCAAATTGGGAAAGCTCCAAATTGGGGTAACACGGTAATTATTGGAAATTTTAATTAACTGGACATAAATTGGATAGAGTGACTAGTACTTCAGCAAGGGGAATCAGGTTTTTGAATGTGTTAAATGACACCTTCATGTCACAACTGGTACAAGCACCAACTAGAAAGGATGCTTGTCTGGATCTCGTTATAACAAACAATGTTGATCTTTTGACCAACATTCAAGTAGAAGAGCATTTAGGAAACTAGAAAAGCTACAATTTGAGGAAATTGTGTGACGTGTTTTTGCCTCCACCAGTAGTCTACAACTGGAGTGGGCAGAGTAACTGGGTGGAGTGACTTGAGTAACTGTTGAGTGGTTGGAGTGGCTGGAGTAACTGTGGAAAGGTTGGACTGGACAGAGTAACTTTATGGAGTGGGCAGAGTAACTGTGTGGAGTGTTTGAAGTGAGTAAAGATAGTAAACATTGCACTAACCAATTGATTGATCTAATTTAAAAAGTGCACATGGCAAGCTTGATAAAGTGAGAAATGCATTTCAACTTTTATTTATTTATAAAGCACATTTAATTTCAACGTTGTTGCCCAAAGTGCTTCATAGTTACATTAAAACATACATTTATAAAAACATTAGCAGTTGTACAAAAGGCCCTGTCTATGACATCACTTGCTGCTCCAGCCTGGCACAGGTCAGAGTATTTTAGCGGTTGCCATCTTCAAACGGTCGTATTTTCTTATTATAGCCAAATTTACCACCCTAACTCCTCCCACAGTTTTTACACTACATAGACAGTAATATACCGAAATGTGCGGATTGTTCCCGATTGGATTGCTATTACTTTGTGGAACGTTTCACCAAATGGTTCACGGAATATCGTCGTTCTTGTGGCAAAATTGGTCCCATAGGAACGAATGGCAAAACTAGAGTGGGAGCTGGCAAAAGCTGAAAAATCAGGACATGATTTCTAAACTGCCACCACTCCCTCATTTTCAGGCCCACCTACACAAATCTTATATCAAAACGCTAAGCCATAGCCATGATAGTGTTCACACTATGACCATTTGTTTGCAACTCACGCCATCCATTGACATTCATTGAAACTGCACTCTAGCCAGCTCAAAATACTCTGACCTGTGCCAGGCTGGAGCAGCAAGTGATGTCATAGACAGGGCCTTTTGTACACCTGCTAATGTTTTTATAAATGTATGTTTTAATGTAACTGTGAAGCACTTTGGGCAACAACGTTGCAATTAAATGTGCTATATAAATAAATTAAAAAAGTTACTCCGCCCACTGCAGTTGTAGACTACTGGTGGAGGCAAGAACACTTTACACAATTTCCCCAGAAATTGTAGCTTTTCTAGTATATATGTGAGATGACATTAAGTGGTCTTGCTATGCAAGAACACTTAATAAAGGTCACAATATGTTAATTTTTTTAATAAACTCAAATAAGCAAAAGCATGTGGTGTATACTAAAACATATGATTTTTAAAAAGCCAGTTTCAATAAGATTAGGGCAGCTCTACAACATATCGACTGGCATAAACTCCTTAGTGAAAAAAACACTGAGGATCAATGGAAACTATTCAAACAAATATTAAAAAGGTACATTTCTCAGTATGTACCAATGGGTAATAAATATAAAAGAAAAAATTGAAACCAATGTGGCTTAGTAGAGAATTGAAACAAAAATTAAAAATAAGAAAAAGGCATTTAAAGCATTTAAATCTGACAAATCAGAGGCATACTCTAAAAGATATAAGAAAACCAATAGTGCTTGCAAAAAGGCAATTAAAATGGCTAAACTAGAAAATGAGAAATTGATAGCCAAAGAATGTGAAACCAACCCCCAATTTTTTTTCAAGTACATCAATTCTAAAAAAAAAAAAAATGAAAGTGTAGGTACACTGGAAACAGAAATGGGTCTGTTAACTAATGAAGACCAGGAAAGGTAGACATTTTAAATAACTATTTTTCTTTTTTAAATAACTATTTTTCAGTATATATTAATGAGGATCCTATGACAAGAGATATGCAAATGATTACTGCAAACAACTTGCAGACAACTTGTGATTGGATGACTCAAGACAAGGTGCTACAGCAGTTAAAGAAAATTAATGTAAATAAAGCTCCAGGGCCTGACGGTATTCACCCAAGAGTACTTAAGGAGCTAAGTGGAGAAATAAGTAAACCGCCTGTATTTCATTTTTCAAGATTCTTTTGTGTCAGGTATTGTACCGGAGGATTGGAGGAAGGTAGATGTCATTCCTATATTTAAAAAGGGTTCAAAATCCTTGAATGGAAATTATAGACATGTGATCTTAACTTCTGTGATTGGGGAAATATTTGAAGGGATATTAAGGGATAATATTCAGGAATTAATTGGGAAGAACTTTGTTATTAGCAATAATCAACATGGTTTTATGAAACATAGGTCATGCCAAACTAACCTAATTGCATTCTACAAAGAATTAAGTAGAAGTATAGATCATGGTGTTGCAGTGTATGTGATCTACTTGGATTCTGCCAAGGCATTTGATATGGTTCCTCAGAATAGGTTAGTTTTTTACACTAAAAGAAATTGGTCTAAATGAATATTCTTGTTCTTGGGTAAAACATTGGCTTAAGGATACAGTACAACGAGTTGTCATTAATGGTACATTTTCAGGCTGGACAAAAGTGTTAAGTGGTGTCCCTCAGGGTTCTGTTTTGGGACCGCTTATATTTAACATATTTATAAATGATCTTGAAATAGTAATTGAAAGCCATGTTTCAGTGTTTGCAGATGACTCAAAACTTTGTAAAGTAATACAATTTGAGCAGGGTAGTGCTTTGCTGAAGAGGGATTTGGATAGTTTGGGGGACTGGGTAATAAAATGGCAGATGCAATTTAATGAAGAGAAATGCAAAGTTATGCACTTTGGGGTCAAGAATGCACAAGCAACAAATTGGTCACCAATATGCAATGTCAATCTGCAGTTGCTAAGGCCAGTAAGGTTTTGTTTCGTATAAATAGGGGCATAAATTCTCAGGATGAAAATATAATTATATATAATATATGTGTATATATATCATATATATATAATGTCATACTAAGTGTATTTTTATATTTATATATACATATATTAATATAAAAATACACTTTTAATTTAAATTACACATGTATATATACAATATATAATAACTATATATATTGTATATATATATATATATTATTATAAATTGTAAATAATATGTTAATACAAATAAATAACAAAAAGTTAAATTAAATTTTAATAATTAAAAAAATTATATATATATATATATATATATATGTAATTTTATTCTAACAGTATTTTGATATTAATATATATATCAAAATACACTTAGAATGTAATGATATATATGTATAAATAAATAAATAAATAAAAATAATACGAAATATACATATGTCCATATACATAATGACATAAATAATTTCATAAATATACACGTAGACGTCAAATATATAAATATGTATATATATTAAAATTCTATGTGCGTATTTATGTAATATTTTTACCTAATTAAGTAATTTTAATGATTGCAATTTGAGGGACCTGCCTGCCAACCCAGGCCGAAAGTCCAGAGAATTGAATTTGCTAGAACTGTGTTTAACCCTGTAACTTTCTATGACACCCTAAAACCTGTACATGGGGGGAACTGTTTTACTCAGGAGACTTCGCTGAACATAAATATTAGTGTTTCAAAACAGTAAAACATATCACAGCGATGATATTATCAGTGAAAGTGACGTTTTTTGCATTTTTCACACACAAACGGCACTTTCACCGATGATATTATTGCTGTGATACATTTTACTGTTCTGATACACTAATATTTGTGTTCAGTGAAGTCTCCTGAGTATAACACTACCCCACATGTAGAGGTTTTATAGTGTTTGTGAAAGATACAGGGTCAAATATAAGGCTTGATTTAACTTTTTTTTTTTATTGAAATTTGTCAGATTGGTTAGGTTGTCTTTGAGAGCGTATGGTAGCCCAGGAATGAGAATTAGCCTCATGATGGCATACCATTTGCAAAAGAAGACAACCCAAGGTATTGCAAATGGGGTATGTTCAGACTTTTTTAGTAGCCACTTAGTCACAACCACTGGCCAAAGTTAGCTTTTTTTGCATTTTTAACACACAAACAAATATAAATGCTAACTTTGGCCAGTGTTTGTGACTAGGTGGCTACTAAAAAAGACTGGACATACCCCATTTTGAATACCCTGGGTTGTCTACTTTAAAAAAAATATGTACATGTGAGGTGTGATTCGGGGATTTATGACAGATAACGGTGTTACAATGTCACTATTGATAAATTTAAAATATATATATATTGAAACAGCAATTTCCTACTTGTATTTATAGGCCTATAGCTTGCAAAAAAAAAGAAATAAAGCATGTAAACACCGGGTGTTTTTAAACTCGGGACAAAATTTTGAATCTATTTAGCAGTTTTTTCCATTAGCTTTTGTAGATATGTAAAAGATTTTTCAAGTAAGAGTCAAAAAACTTTTTTTTTCAATTTTTCACCATATTTTATTATGTTTTTTAAATAAAATATATGACATGATTCAAATAATGGTATGTAAAGAAAGCCCTTCTTGTCCTGAAAAAAACAATATATAACTTGTATGGGAACCATAAATGAGAGAGCGGAAAATTACAGCTAAATACAAACACCACAAAAGTGTCAAAACTGCTCTGGTCCTTAATGTACAACATCGCAAAAACAGGCCGATCCTTAAGGGGTTAATTATTTCAGTTATTATCTGCAACGCTTTTCAATAATTATCTGCAAAATACATTTTTAGGCAACTTAATCTACACGGGAGTTTTTTCTTAATCGGCTTTCGCTAGGTCTGCATTTATGACAGAAGTAATTAAGGAGTTGATTCATTGGAATAATAATCCATCCATGTAAGTTAACTTTTGGATAAGCTTTGAAAACTTTAACTATGCATGTCAAAATGATGTCGCTAAAGCTTGCTAGACTGATTCTGACTGCCTTTATAGTATTTATGACAAATATAAATCCGGAAAGCCGATTTAGTAATATAGTGTAGTAAAATAAAAATTGTAAAACCCACTGGTGATTCTTCCAACTTGAAAGAGCATAGAGATTTGATACTGAATTATTTCAGACACACACACAGTCACACACACACACACACACACACACACTAATATAGACTATATATATTTTAGAATTTTACAATTGGAATGTAAGATATAAATTAAAAACATTCAGTATTGTTATATTCAGTCTATTGTTTTGTAGGTCAAACTCTTTAAGTTGCAAATCTGCACCACGAACATCCTATATGTTTAATATTAAACAAAATGCATCGTGCATATTCATGTAAAATTCAAGCAATACTAAAGTGATTACTTAATATCTATCAAGCAAAAAGTTTCTGCAGAAATTAAGGAATGTTTTCTTTTGATCTTCCCAGCATACTGCGTCACAATTGACCCAATTTTTTTTCTGTTAAATCTCCCCTATTTGTATCAGAAAACATGTGTTCTAACGCACATAATAAAATTTGTGGACAAGGAAATTGCCAGTGTTAGGCTAATAACCAAAGTGGATCATTTTTCAAATGTACTATTTTTCTGTTTTAACTATGTTGGCCCTATATTTGCAGTTTTTCAGAATTTCTGCATCAGTCTTTATATTGTAACAGTCTTTATATTATGTTAGGGTAAATAAGTCAAACTCATTCATGCTTGGGTTGTTGACTTGTAGCAAATCAGTATTGGTTTCTACCATACAGTAATAATCCATAATAATTTCAAATAATTTAGAATCTTGCTGAAATTTAGGACTATTATCAAGACATGTTGCAGGAGAACTTAAGGCTCTCTGTCTACCAGCTGAAGCTCAACAGAAGATGGGTGTTGCAACATGACAATGACCCAAAGCATAGAAGTAAATCAACAACAGAATGGCTTAAACAGAGGAAAATATGCCTTCTGAAGTGGCCCAGTCTGAGTCCTGACCTAAACCCAATTGAGATGCTGTGGCATGACCTCAAGAAAGCGATTCACACCAGACATCCCAAGAATATTGCTGAACTGAAACAGTTCTGTAAAGAGGAATGGTCAAGAATTACTCCTGACCGTTGTGCACGTCTGATCTGCAACTACAGGAAACATTTGGTTGAAGTTATTGCTGCCAAAGGAGGTTCAACCAGTTATTAAATCCAAGGGTTCACATACTTTTTCCACCTGCACTGTGAATGTTTACATGGTGTGTTCAATAAAAACGTGGCAACATTTCATTCTTTGTGTGTTATTAGTTTAAGCAGACTGTGATTGTCTATTGTTGTGACTTAGATGATGATCAGATGACATTTTATGACCAATTTGTGCACAAATCCATATCATTCCAAAGGGTTCACATACTTTTTCTTGGAACTGTATGTGGACTATTTATTTTATTTAAGTGTTCTACAATAGAAGGTACCCTTTAGGTAGGCTCTCCATCTGTTGAACAGTACATTTTATTTACCTACAAATGTTAATTTCTATTTTTACATTTTTTATATACAAATATTTGCTTGTCATAAAAATTTAAATAAATTCTTTATACTTTATTTATTCTAGCCTCTTGTGCTTTCTTATATTCTGTGTGCACTAATATTGAGTCCCTCTTGCTCTTTCTAGTGCCACTGTCCTAGGAGCTGTTAATTAAGTGTTCTTGCATAGCAAGACCACTTAATGTTATCTCACATATATATTATTATTATAGCCAAATTTACCACCCTAACTCCTCCCACAGTTTTTACACTACATAGACAGTAATAAACCGAAACGTGCGGATTGTTCCCGATTGGATTGCTATTACTTTGTGGAACGTTTTGCCAAGTGGTTCATGGAATATCGTCGTTCTTGTGGGAAAATTGGTCCCATAGGAATGAATGGCAAAACTAGAGTGAGCGCTGGCAAAAGCTGAAAAATCAGGACATGATTTCTAAACTGCCACCACTCCCTCATTTTCAACCCCACCTACACAAATCGTATATCAAAACGTTCAGCTATCCCTGCTGCCACTAAAAATGTCAATGGCTAAGCCATAGTCCTGATAGTTTGCACAATATGACCATTTGTTTGCAACTCACGCCGTCCATTGACATTCATTGAAACTTCACTTTAGCCAGCTCAAACTTGAAGGGCAATTTCTAAACTGTGACTGTGCCTTCATTTTTAATACTTCAGAGACATACTATGCATCAAAATGAAGGTCTGGGTCTCAAAATATGAGAGGTCTTGTGATTCTCAAAATATAAAGCTCGTCGCTGTAGGATTTATAGTTTTTAAAATATGACCATTTGAAAATGGCAACCGCCAAAATACTCTGACCTGTGCCAGGATGGAGCAGCAAGTTATGTCATAGACAGGGCCTTTTGTACACCTGCTAATGTTTTTATAAATGTATGTTTTAATGTAACTGTGAAGCACTTTGGGCATCAACGTTGAAATTAAATGTGCTATATAAATAAATAATAACAGTTACTCCGCCCACTCTGCCCACACAATTTCCCCAGAAATCTTAGCTTTTCTAGTTGTTTATGTTTTTCCTGTCGCTACCCAAAAACAACCATTCACTTTATGCAAATAGTTCTTACAACTGCCAGAAAGAGCATCCTCCATACCTAGACTTCACAAGATAAGCTCACCTACTGTGTTATGCCATTCCAAATTAGCTTATATCTTCAAACTAGATTGGGATGAAGCCTCCCATTGTAAGGAATATAAGGTTTCTCAATGTTTTAGTTATTAGAACCTTATATCCAGTCTCTTGATTCTCAGCATTAGGCTAATGCAAAAACCTTTCTGTTCACTAACTGGTATTCTCACTTTTTTCCATTTTCCTATTTTCCTTATTTCAAACTGACTATTATTATTATTATTATTATTGCCATTTATATAGTACCAACAGATTCCGTAACGCTTTACAATATTATGAGGGGGGGATGTAACTATAAATAGGACAATTACAAGAAAACTTACAGGAACAATAGGTTGAAGAGGACCGTGCTCAAACGAGCTTACAGTCTATAGGAGGTGGTGTATAAGACACGTTAGGACAGGAAATGTCAATCAAATAAGGTGGGAGTGAAGCAGAGCTGTTGGAGAGAGTAAAGCACTGCCCTTTAGAAGAGAGCAAGAGACAGGTATGTAAGGTAGAGGTTACTCTGGGAGGCCATAAGTTTTCCTGAAGAGATGGATTTTAAGGCCCTTCTTAAACAATTGAAGACTAGGATAGAGTTTGATGGCGGAAGTAAGCTATTCCATAGGAAAGGAGCCGCCCCGCGACAGGTCCTGCAAGCGCAAGTTGGCCGTATGGGTGCAAGCAGCGGTCAGGAGGTGGTCACGGGCAGAGCGTAGGGAACGAGGAGGAGCATACCTATGGATCAGTGAAGAGATATAAGAGGGGCTAGAATTGTTCAGTGCTTTAAATGTATGGGTTATCACTTTGAATTGACTCCTATAGGTGAGGTGTGAGGTGTGAGAGGACCGACTAGAGAGGAAAATCAGTCTAGCTGTAGCATTCATTACAGACTGTAGCGGGGCAATATGGCTTTTGGGAAGACCAATCAGGAGAGGGTCACAGTAATCCATGCGGGAAATTACTAGAGCATGGACAAGCTCCTTGGTAGCATCTTGTGTAAGAAATGGGCGGATGCAGGCTATGTTTTTAAGTTTTAACCTACAGGATTTGGCAATATTAGTTCTTTTAAGTTCCGTAAATATTTATCTGGATATTTGTCAATTCAGCATCGACACCCGCCATGTCCTTCTCTTTAATGTCACATTTATTGCCCCATAACCATATTTCCCTCACATTTTGTATTTTCCAGACACTGGAAGTCCTGCTTACACCTCCAGTGATTGAATATTCTTGCAATAGACAGATCAAGAGTGAACTATAAAGCAGTATACACAATGGTCTTGATTTAATATATGTGTACAAGTTTTTCAAATGATTTAATATTTTTGAAAAAAACTTTTTTTTAAAGAATTTATTTACAAAATATTAAAATGTCAAAAAATATATCATATATAAAAATATATATCAATATATTAAAAAAAATTGAAATATTTTTTTTTTCAAAAATGCTAAATCATTTTACAAATTTACAAAAATATTAAATCAATGCCACTTGCCAGCTTTCATACTTATCTATTTACATATTTTTACTGAGGTTAGCAATAACAAAAATTCATGTAAAATAAGCTGTATGATAATCAAGGCTAACTTAGCACATAACTTAGTACATAACTACCATTCTGGTCAAGTCACTTTAAATTCAGTGGATATTAACTTTGTCTTTTTGAAAAGTCCCACAAAAACATACCTTAATCTACCAAAAATGTTATTATGGCTCAGATGAGCTATGCATGAATAAAAGAAAAAAAATGCAAAAGTGTAAGTGTGCTGCAAATAATTCATTTTTAAAGCATTTTATTGATTAGTTCTTGATGTCTGGTTGTGATCTTTGGTTGTAAGGAAGAATAAACAAAGAAAAAACACAAAGAAGACTCTTTGCTACAGAGCAGATTTGACTTCTCGGCATACTTTAACTTTGTTTAAAAATTAATATGTGTGTAGCCTACGTGGTCAATATAGTTTTAAGACCTTCCTTTTAGTGAACGTAAATACAGAGACGTAGAGCAAATTTTCCTTCACCTAGATAAAAGCTTATTTGTGTTTTACTATAAAAGAGAATATCTGAAGAAGGGAGTAATAAACCTCTCAGTAATGCTCCATTTGAAAATTTTCCACTAAGGAACTTTTATTTTGTTTCTCGCCATACCTAAATTTAAACTGCGATAGCTTTCACAATCTGACTCATGGTCTTAGCAATCTTGATTTTATTTCTGAGACAGAGGCTCAAATTACGCTTCTAACCAGATACAATACAAGATTTGTTTAAAACTAGTACAAATTGGGAAAGAAAAACGTTCTTCTTTTATTGCTCCGCCAGTGAGATATATAATTATCTCACTGCATCAAGACTATGGGGCAAATTGGGTATCTGAGGCTTAAATATTCATAAATAATATTCCACTGCACAATAGGTTTGGACATAGAGAAGACCATGTACCATGACACTGGTTGTGGCAGTTCAGGGATACATAATTTTATATTCTAAGATCTGGTCTAGAAGCTTAAGTGAACCTGGCATGACATAGTCACATTAAGTGAAAACATCTCCTTGTACATGTAAAGGGACACTCTAAGCACCAAAACAACTTATCTGTTTAATCACTTTTGATTTTGTTTATTTAGCCCTTGTCACACCTCCCCTGCCGTGACACGCACAGCCAACATGGTATTTTTATTTTATTTTAAAGAAGTACAGTGTATTTACTTTAGATATGTTTACTTCCTGCTTTGTTAATTGAACTTCAATCACACAGGAGTCTCCTGGAGACTACAACAGCTATTTATGTATGCAGCCCTAGCCACACCTCCCTTGGCTGTAACTAACACAGTCAACATAAACAAAATTTTTTTTATTTTTTAATCATATATTATAGCGCATTGTGTTTATTTTAGACGTTTGTATATCCTACTCTGTTCAATAAACTTTAATCACACACAGGGGGTAGTGAAGGGTTTAATATAGAACTTTGGATTAAAACTTTCTTATAAATATTATGTAACCAGTGTGGTCAGTATTTGACACAAATTTAATTTACTGATTATGCGTACGAACAAAAATATCAGATTAAAAAAAGAAAAGGAAGCAGCACTTGCCAACCCGTAGTAATTTTTGGAAGAGATGAAATATTGTGCAGAAAATATGTGTGTGATGTCTTCATTTAGTCATGGGAGCAGATCAAAGCAGAGCAGGCAGGGAGTTTGTTAAATTACCAGATCCTACAGCAGAAGTGAATAGGTAATGGGTCTATTGACTCAGAAGGCCTCCTAACCGCATGCACATTTTGCTACTCTGTCTCTTGTCACCAATCATTGCGCAATTATTATTATTTCTTTTTTACATTTTACATTGCAGTAGTACCATTAAACAAAAATATAATTTTTTTAAAAATCATTAAGACAGCAAAAAAAAATATTCTGCCAGTAGTTAAATTTGTTTTCACTTGAGTTGATGCAAACAGCAGATTACTGAACTTTACTTGCACTTTACTTATTCATTATTCCACCCTTGTAGGTATATGGGTATCATATATTTTTTGGAACACTTTTTAATGTGTCAGGTAACAAGAAAGCTCTGGCTAGCACCAAGGTCCTTCTAACTATTTACCATCTGTATGTTAGCGCTGCTAGCAGACAAATCATTTAGATTTTTTTGAATTCCAGCCTAGATTTTAAGAATTCAGTCCCAGATTTTTAACAATCTTGGTTAGGATTTCTGCTGTCCAGCAAATTCAGGATTGTTCAGAGCCTGTTCTTCATAATCTGAACATTGTCAAATAGGGGTAACAATGATCAAATGATAACAGATAAGAGATTATTGGTGCACACAAACTTTAAAAATATTCAAAATACTATACCAATGTTTTCACAGGAATAACCTAAAATATAAATATGATGTACAGTGCAGCTCAATAAAAGTGAAATGATGGGGGTGGGGCCTGACTGTCATTGCATTCAGATGCACATCCAAAGAGCTCCTTAACAAATGTACAAAACCCGCTATTTTGGCTCTGAACCCAGGACTGCCTGTAAATTCTTTGTCTCCTACATTGACTGACTCACCTAGGACTGCTTCCTGGTGGCACCTAATGCTATCCAGCCTTAGCTTTCTGCCTCAGCAGTTTGAGGGGCCTGATGGACGCTGTGGAAGGGAGAGGTGGCCGATCTTCCATTCTGGCATTGACAGGTTACCATGTGAATGGAGCTAGCACCCTGCAACCCCATCTCTGGACTGGTGGGGATGATCCCAGTTCACATCTCTGAGTCTCCCTGGAGCTGTTGGGGTTTAATGACAATAACGCAGACATTGGTACCACAAGCAGTGATATATCCAAAATGGCAGGCACTATACGTGCTCCTGCTTGCTATAAAGAGATGCCATCTCCTCTAAGACACCTGGATGATGTTTTCACAGCCTTCTGGCAGAAACTAAGCAATACGCGTGTGCACCACAAGTTGCCCACACACCTTTCAGTCCATTCCAATGACACAAAGGCAACCGACAGCTTAGACTCTGGAACTTAGAGAAGGAGACATGCAAGCCGACACCGATGCAGAGCATTCATGGAACACGTGAAGAGCTATAAAAGCAGGATGAATAGAGGTGGGGGAACTGACTGCATACACTTGGCCTATTGCCTGAATTTATGGTTATGGCCTGAACGGGCATCAGCTGATCCGCACACTGGGTGCTTGGGGTTCTCATTTCATCATCTGCTTAAATTACTGCAGCAGCTCTTATAACCCATGCATATTATTGTTGCTTTCTCTTACTCATATTTAAAAAGAACTCCTAGACTTTGATGTTGTTGTGGTTATATCTGCCCTAACAGTTTACTAGATGTCTTCATTATAACTCAGAGGCCACCAGGAGTGGTACATTCTGTGATTCACTAGTCACTCTGTGCTTAAAATTAGCTTAGTTCTTTTTACCTTAGTTTTCAAGCCTAGCACTGTTTTTATTCTTGGTATAATTTAATGTAAAATGATTCATCCACATCTCCTGTGTGATATGCTGTGTTGTACAGCCTACTTTCAAAATGCTACACATTTATTAATCACTAAATTTTTATGATTTCATGTCACAAATGCCTGAATGTGATTTTCCATTGTGCCTCAATAAAAAATGTGATTGACAAAAAAAAAAAAAATCAAAATGACAAAATATGGCGAAAAGAAAACACTCCCAAATGAATGTTACTCACAAATGGAGGGTGGTTTGTAGCACCACTTCACACTGTTGTGCTCTGCTCTGGGAGTATCAGATCCATGGGGAGCATAGAATTCAATCTTATGCAGTCCAAATAAGAGGACCTTCCTGAACAAGTATAGTATAAACAGTATTTGCTCCCTTTTTTATGACTCAGAATCTTGGTTTGGAAATTCTTCAGAGCTTCAGTTATTCCAAACATTTTTCTATTATTGGACAGAATGGTTCCAAATTTTCTTGTTGTGCTCTATTAGTAAATTCAGTCCCAAAATGTAATATTGATAGGTTTTGTTTGTTAGGATGGTTTATCTTTTCATCTATAAATGTGTGGACAAATGATGACTGCAAGTACTTGCTGAATAATCATAAATCACTCAGGATAAAACTTAGTAGGAGGAAAGAACTGCTGGAAATAAATATGTGTTGGCTTTTATATGAAACGTGAGAATTAAGCCAGTTTAAAGAACAATTATCTATAATAAAATGTTTGACCTTATTTATCACGATGCTATAATGAGCTGTATGAAAAGTACAAAAGTGACAGGAAAACAGAAACAAATGGACTGTTTTTATAAATCCAGCTTTTCCTGATAATTCTATAGGAAACTGGTCATAACAGGAATCATCATTTAGTAATTAATGAAAAAAGAGACTGAGCAACATTCATAAAATAAATACTTTTGACTTTAACATTATATTCTATTTATATGTTCCCTGAACTATCGTTTGTATCTGAAAAAGGCCAATTAGAGCTTAATCTCTCATGTTTCTTGAGAAAAAAACAAGAGATGCTCCTTTTAACCAGCTCAAGTGCACAACCCAGTAACGAGTAGAAAAACTGGACCACACTAATTGCAATGCTGCTGTGAAATAGTGATTTCCCAAGAGTACTCTTTTGAGGGATACATTTCAACAAAGTGCTTGTTTCCCAATAGGAGAGGAAATGTGTTTTGATCCTGTTCTGACTGATGCACAACCCAGATCTTGCAAATCTTGATATAAAAAAAAAAAAAATCAAGTGTAAGCATTAAAAGCGAAAAGCCAAGTGTGTTTTAGACATTTTCATTTGGCATTGATTAGACATTTGATGACAAATAAGATAAGAGCCAAAGTCCATGTTTTCCCTTATCACATAGTACTTCAGTGTCTTGTATGCATACAGCTCTCGTGTTGGGATTCTGCACCTATTTTTGTTTTTTTTAATTTATTTTCCAGACATAGACAAACAAATAACAGTTTGTACAAGTTACAAAATTCAATTCAATTCTGCTATTTCAGTTGTCATTAAAAAAAAAAAAAAAAAACATAAAACAAAAAAAACAAAAGATTTTGCAAAATGAAGAATTTGGCAAGAATTGACTTTGCTTAACCTGACTGTGATGCCGTACACACATTGTAGATCCCATCACTTTTGTATTTGCAGGCTACATGTGCAGATGAAACACTTGCAAAATGACAGGTCTTTGCCAATAACAATAAGATCCAATTATTGCAAGACGCCTCACAAATGAGGTCATCTGGTAGTTACCTTCTTGGTGTTGCCCAAGGCATCCAGTTTTTGTAGCACAATGCAACTGGAACTGTCATTTCTTATGGGTCATCATTGGTATATAGTTAAAAAAGAAGTACAGGTCTATTACGACATACATACGGCTAATAATTGATGTTTTCAGATCATACATTAAACAATGTAACTAGAGAGCCAATGGAATCCATTCTCATGTCTCAGCTCGTGTAGTAGATCACGCTTTGATTGGTATGTATCAGGTTATTGACGGCAGTCGCACAATTGAGTAGTGTTTGGCTCCCAAGCCGTCAGAACCTCCAGGGAACAAATCTACTACACAATAAACTGTTCAGATTAGTGTTATCTAGGTTTAGCTATGGTTAGTGTTACCTAAGCCAAGAGGTAGCTAGTTAGGGTTTGTAGAAGTTAGTTAGTGTTAGCTAGGGTCAGGGTTAGTTAGGTTTAGCTAGGATTTGGATTGCCTAGATTTTGCTATGATCAGAGGCAGCATCCAAGTTTGACGGTGGTCTATATGCTGGCACAGTTAGTGTCAATTGACCAAAAAGTATTTCTTAGAATCAAGCTAAGTGGTATGTCAAAATTTCAAGATTGCTGT
The DNA here is from genome assembly GCA_933207985.1 of Pelobates cultripes. Taxonomy (NCBI): domain Eukaryota; kingdom Metazoa; phylum Chordata; class Amphibia; order Anura; family Pelobatidae; genus Pelobates; species Pelobates cultripes. The sequence continues at coordinate 327,674,769 of OW240914.1, read as the reverse complement.
ATTTCATTTTTGTATGCACTTTTACTTTGAATACATTTTTGGAGCATTTTATTTTTCATCTTGAGGTCATCTGTGCTACCTTATTTTTGTTTCTTATTGGCTAGTGTGGCAAAAGTCCCAGAAAAGAATCAAAGTTATCAGTTCTACCCCGTTTCGACAGAATTATTTATTTTCTCTGGCAATGGACCGAGAAATTCAAGCTAATGATTAACATTTAACTTCAATCATCCCACGGTTTAGATTGGTACTAACAGGCAAAAGATGTTACCATTATGTATACGGCATATATTTAGACTAGAATTTATTTTTGGTTTACAATGTATTTCTAGTTCAATTGCATTTCAGAACTTGAAAATAAATGACAGAACATTTTAATTGTTGCAAGATTTTGACAATAGAATTACCGGGACATGAATTGTAGAACAGTAAAGATGGTCATTTGGCTTGCAATTCTGATGTTTAAAGAGTATGTATTTTGTTGACTTGTCAATGATTTTCTCTTTGTATTTAGTTGCTATGTGTTGTCTAGTGAAAATAAAAAGTAGTATTAACTGAAGCTTAATAAGCATTAATAAAACATATAGGTTTATTTAAGGTATATATTTTAAGTCATTAATACTTTACAACCAATTAGAATTTGTATCTTCCTAGTTAATGTTATTATGTATTTATAGTAAATTCTTTTTGAGCTAATCATTTTTGTTTTGTTAATTTATTGGGTACAGAAATGTGTTTACACTATAATCATATTCAAGGCTTCTGATATTTATATACTGGAACAAATTTGCTAATATCCATGTTTATTCAGGACTTATTTGTAGATTCGACTTCCTGTTTGCAGTTGGCCATGAGTGTATATAAGTCTCTTTGGTTTGTATATTTCTGAAGACTGAAACAGTTTTTTTTTTATTTGCTTTTTATGCGTTAACAAATCTTATATATTGTAGGTTTCCTGTAAATTTTATTCTTGTTCTTTACAATGTTTAAACAAAATCTAAAATTGTGGGCACTTTGTATGCGTTTAAATAATAAAACAATAAACATTTTCTTTTGATGTTATACAAGAAAATATCTGCCGCATAAATAGTATTTAAAAAAAAAAAACAAAAGCTCTTTTAAAACAGGTATTGATGATGGTCCTATTATTATTAGAATTGCATCAACATATTTCACAATAAAATACAATGTGGAGACAAGACATGTCAAGAATGAATACAAGCACAGTTAAACACTGATAAACAGAAGGGTTTCCTCAAGAGAGCATTTATTTAGCCATAGAGCTTGGTGCAACATGTTTTTTTATCCCTTAGGTGTCAATAGCATTTTAAGGCATGACTAACCATTGCTCATTTGAGTAAAAGAAGAAAATAAAGATTATATATATTCCTTCTTGCACACTTTTTTGTGCAGGTCCGATCCTGACTAATTTACTGTATTTTTTCTCTTGTATTTTTTTACTGATGTTAGTGCAAAAGCCTCTTAATACAAGTATAAGAATATTATCATTCACAACAATATTTAGCTCGAAAACACATCTTTAAAAATAGCACCAAAAAGAAGAGGATAACTGCATTAGCGCAGGTGTTGATTTTTAAGGTTTGGCTGCACAGCATGTGGCATGACAAAGCAATATATCTTGATTAACTTCAGCTGCAAAGCTTCCATACACAGTCACTGCAACACCACAAACATTCTGATCAATCATGAAAATTATGCAGTCAACAGACACAACTGCTCACACCACAATACGGAGATCCAAAAATGGTAATAATGGGTTCATAAGTAGTCTTTAAAAAAGGATACAAAATGTATGACAAGAAATCAAGTCAAAGTAACGGAAAAATAACAAGTAAAAATACTGGCTGGACAAACCATAGTGAAAGTAATAGTGAATCATTTAAGTGTTGGGTGCTGTTGACATAATATAGCAAACTAAACATGGAACTGACTTCATGAAACCCAAACAATCATTATGAAGAGGCAACAGGAAGTTCCCCAGATTAACATTAATCTTTAAACTATTTAAAGACCTGCTTAATATTGCTTTAGTGACTCAACACAAAACTTCCTAATGTGCCGGAATGGCTGGAATTTTGTCACAGTTACTGGCTGTAACTACATACTAACAGAACATTGTTAAAGGGACACTGTAGGCACCCAGACCACTTCAGCTTATTGAAGTGGTCTGGGTGCAGTGCCCCAGGTCCTTTAACCCTGAGCAGGTAATGATTGCAGTTTTTAATATTAATAATAATAATAATAATAATAATTACCTGCTAGGGTTAACTCCACCTGTAGTGGCTGTCTACCAGATGGTCACTAGAGGGACTTCAGGGCTGTTATGACGTTACTGACGTTGGACGTCCTCACGCTATGCGTTACCCAAAACCCAATAGGAAAGCATTGAATAATGCTTTAATATGGGGAAATCCTAATGCCGTGCATGCTCTTAGGGTCTTCCCCACTGGCTGACTTTAGCAGGGGTGGAGAGAAGGTGGACCCGAGCCAGCACTGAGGGACATCGGTGCTGGACCCAGGTAAGAGGTTTTTAACCCCTTCTGCCTCACGGGGGCTGGCGGGGGGGTACCCTTGATGAAGGGGGATGCTATAGTGCCATTTTCCCTTTAAATTAAAATCTACAGCAAAAGGTGAAAAATGTCAAAGTGCAGTGGTTCCCAACCCAGCAAACAGACAGGGTTATTCACTAAAGAGAGAATTGTCAGAAATTCTAAGTGAACTCGATGTGAATTCTTAAATTTAAGTCCAAAGTAGTCGAACTGTCCAATTTGGTTACTTTAGTCTTAAATGTAATATTCACTGTGAATTTCTCACTTTAGTAATTTTTCATGTTTTGTCCACATGACCATTGGAATGCATTTTAGAAATGTTTAAATTCTGGACTGATGGTGTACTTTGAAAGGTGAGATGGAAGCACTGCTACAGTGTATTTTTCCACATCCTCGTGTAAGCACACCTGTTTATTGTACACTCATATCCAATTACCTTGGGCTGTAGAGTTTTCTTTGCCAAATTTTTCCTATCTTCTTCACTCACGGATTTAATATGGGACAGTCACCACCATCTCTTAATATTCTTTAGAGGTTTATAGACCCCATTATTAGCATATTTTGTGGAATTAAGGTTTATTCCTCTTATTGTCCCAAAACAATCTATGTTGACTCTGAAAAAAAAATGGAGTTAATAAATGTTAGAAAAAGTGTTTTGTTATCAATCAAATCAGTCTTTTAATGAGACATCAATATTATAATACAAGAAGACAAATAATAGAATAGTGAAGCACTTATAACCTTCTGACGAGAATGTATTAATGTAAAACTATTCTGTTTCACTGACAGAGTAAAATATACTATCCCAAAGGAATGGCTACCTTATTAATGGCTTATTAATATTAATTGATTAATTACTTGCTTATCTGGTTTGCTCACACAGCATTGTAATGTTTACAAAACCTCAATGATTCATAAGGTCCTGCCTGTATGGCTAGAGACTCTAAAACAGAAAAAGAACAATATACAATTGTGTTATACTAAAGTGTCCTCAAATACATAAAAGTGTGATTTTGTTACTCACTGGCACCCCAGCATGTGATGGCAATGATACAACGAATATTGAATTTCAAAATTCCAAAGGCATCAATAAGCATTTTCATGCCATAAACATTACCCTTTAAGGATCGATGATGGAACCTCTTAGGGATCACAATCACAACCCCATGAGGATCCCATCTGATCCCTACAGGCCCCGTCACAAAATTAATGTAGAGAGGGCCCTGGTGCAAGACATTTGTTTGGGCACACCTCTAGAGCAAGGGTGGCCAAATGGTAAATCTCCATCTGACGTAGAACTCCCATGGTGCTAAGCATTTACCCATCGTGTCCAGGGTTGTATTTGTGAGCAATGTTTGTTCATTTTAGTGTAGACATGTTTTTGTATGTGTGTGCATATTATATGTACTGTTATCATTAGAATGCAGTGCTGTACTTCTTTGTAATATTTGTATATAGTGCTGGCTTTTAAACACAAGTGTACTATTGTGTGTAGTGTTGGTGTTTGTATATCATTTTTACATTTTAATACAGGGGTGTGTTTGCATGTAATGATTACATTTGATTGCAGGGCTATGTTTGTATGTAGTGTTCACTTTTATATGTGGATGTATATTTGCGTGCAGTATGTTTGAATAATAGTGTGCATTTGTACATAATTTTGGCATCTGACTGCAGGGTGTGTATCTAATGTTTGCATTTGATTGCAAGGGTGTGTCCATTTTGTGTTTGACTGCTTGGATTCATACACATATACACATACACTGCCACATACATGCATATGTAAACAGATACACATAAACACGCAGATACACAAACTGACACATGCACACAGTCATGTATGCACTGACACATACATAGATACACACACTGACACATACGTAAATACACACACTCAGATACACACACTGACACATACATAGATACACACACTGACACATACATAAATACACACACTCAGATACACACACTGGCACACACATAGATACATACACTGACACATGTCATAATTTTGATATGTAAGCCACCATCCTGTTAACATACCCTGAGTGTGCTCCACTGGGGTCCTGCTGCTGGCTGAGACTGATGAGAGTGTGTGGCTGCAGCAGGCTCTCTCTTTGTAATCCCTACTCCTGCCTGTGCCACCTCCTCCTCCGCTTTCCCTCCAGCATGGCTTTCCCTGTAGATGGGATGAAGTGACCTGATCTCACTTACACCCAGCATTGGCAATATTACAGGTGCCTTGTCGCACAGTTAAAGGGTCTAGTGCCCAGCTTAGCCCATCTTCAGAAATACCCATTGGGTGGCCTTAAGTACATGGTTCACCAGATGGGCCATCCAATGCATCCCACCAGCATGCAGGCCCCAGTGCAGCCACACCATCTGCACTAGCAGTAGTTCCGTTGCTGTACAGACCTGCATGCATTTATGAAATGCCTTCCTTCTTTTGAATTTTTACCTTTCCACAGCGCTGCATTTGTTAAATAAGTGGGCCATTCCATTTTGATTTAGGATCTTTGTTTAATTATAGCTTGCTATATGCATTAGTACATCATTGGTCCTTAAGAGTTAAAGATCTTGTGTCAAATGGCCTGCTCAGTTAGCAGTAGTAGGACTATGTAGCTCAACAAACACTAAATAAGCAGAACATCTAAGTGGATTGTGCTGACGGCATGAAATATCATTGGTCCTTAGGGGTAAAAGCAGAATATAACCTAGTGAAAATAATGAATATCTGAATAACTTAACAACCAGTTGTGTCGCAAGCAATAAAATCAGGTTCTAGGAGCCATAGAGATATATCATTCATGCATAACCAAACACAGTATTCTTCTGGCTAACTTTGTTTAGGTCCCATATGTAGGTTTAACATATTCTGTATTATATAGTGCAATAATTCTATCAGCTCTTTCCTCACATATAAAATAGTATTGCATTGCTCATTTTACACATTGCATCCCACAAGATTTAATTTCCTCACACTCTCACACTACCCATTTTAGAAATGTATTTACCTAATATGCTACCATTAGTATTCTCTACATTCTAAACATCCTAGTTTAATCTAAATATTCCAATATTATTTATCCAACAGCTATAAAACTGCTCAATTTAACAGTAATGCATATTTTAAAAACAATGCTTATCCTGTAATGAATGAGCTACATATAATATGAATAATTATAATATGTATTAGTATTATGAAAATAGACAGATAAATAGGCAGAAAGACAGATATTGAAATGCCTCTTACCGTCTTCATTCAAAAAAAATCCAGATACCCCCAGACACATAAGTAAATTCTTTAAACATCTGAAAAATAATTTTTAAAATAACACTGATTAGTTCTAGTAATACATGAATATTGGATTCTCTCAGAAAATAACAACCCTTCCAATTTCATCATAAAATAAATAATCTTCTACTAAAATATTCACAATATTTTCATACATTCCCTTCACACTACAAACATTATGTATTCACTGGATTTGTCAGGAATAGACCAGTCAATCTTAAAATTTAAGCCAAAATAGTTGGGAAAATTTCTACGTTTGAGAAGCCTGGTTATTTTAGTGTGAAATGTACTATTTCATTGCCAGTTCTTTTCAATTCAAATGTATTCACTAATGTAGGAATTCACTAAACGAGCATATGTGCACTAACTTGTTTTATACGTGGTATCACTTCTGCTAAATATCAATCAGTTCAATAAATCATAGGAAGATTAAATCTAGCATAAACTCAGTAACCTCTAGGTACTCAGCAATTGCACATTGTGTAGAAGCTGATAAATATATAGTGAGTCTACCTATTACATTTTGTTGAGGTGACATGATTATACACATACTGAGTGAGGAAGGGCAATGACTGGTACCCTTCTTTGATGATTGCAGCGGAAGCCAAAGGTTCATAGTTTCGCCCCTTAGATTAGACATTCAATATTTACATTAACAATAATGCATTACTTATTGGCCTTTGGAGAACATCTCTACTCCTGCAAATTCCAAAATTGTGAATGTGAAAAGGTAATATTAGGAAACAGTCTATTGTTCTTGATAGAAAGACACATTAGAAATTCAATTCACCTTGTTATAGCATTGGTGCCAACTGGAAGCAGGTAATCCCTTACAGAATATAAGCAGCAGAATGAATGCATCTTTGTCTAGGGAATTTGGGATATTCATAAATGTGACATTACTTCTGTGCATATAGACAAAAACAGAAGAGCTGCTAATCCCTTCCCTTTTGTAATTAACTGGTATTTGGACACTGTTCATTGTGCTAATAAGTACTACTCAAAACTGTGTTTAATAATATTGCATATTCATAATATAATGGACATTGTCTGATATTAGTTTGCACTGATGTAACTGGCATGTATGGGGTGCATAATAGACTGAGTAGTGACACATAAAAAATAGATATATATTATATGCTACATTGGTGAGCATATAAAAATAAAGAGTGATAGAGAGGAAAATAGTCTACCTACCGTGGCTCCCCAAAAATAAGACATCCCCTGGAAATAAATTTGGGGATTTTCCCCGAACATAGATTTGCGGTATTCTATTAGTGAGTATGTGAATTCATGTTCGGGAAAGTTTCCCCCGAACATAGATTTGTAGCATTCCATGCCCTAGTGAACTGGTCTATGTTCGGGGGAATTTCCCCAAACATAGACCTGCTTTCTAGCACATGTTTTTCCCCCAAAATAAGACCTCCCCCGAAAATAAGCCCTAGTTTTTTTGGGGGGGGGGGGAATTAATATAAGACCTGGTCTTATTTTCAGGGAAACACGGTAGATGGCCCCACTGTTCTTCTGTCTAGATATAAAGAAAGCTATTTGCAAAAAATCAGCATACTTGTTTGTTAAGTAATCTGTGCACAAATGGACCCATATTTTTTAAATGTATAGATAATGCACAAATACATAAAAAATCATATAACTTTAAAAAAAAAAGTTAATTTATTTGTTCAAATATCCACACATTACATTTCATTGTTGAACTTTGTCCAAAGGCTATATCATGCATAAAAGTTGTGTTAACTTTGACTTAAAGGACCACTATAGTGCCAGGAAAACATACTCATTTTCCTGGCACTATAGTGCCCTGAGGGTGCCCCCACCCTCAGGGTCCCGCGAGCGCATTCAGCCAGTCTCATAGGAAAGCATTCTCAATGAAAATCACAGTGAGAAGCGCGGAAGCGCCTCTAGCGGCTGTCAATGAGACAGCCACTAGAGGCTGGATTAACCCATATGAAAACATAGCTGGACCTTGCACCCAGACCACTTCATTAAGCTTTAGTGGTCTGGGTGCCTATAGTGATCCTTTAAGAATTCCTTAAGGATTACATTTCTAAAAGTTGAGAAAACACAGAATGTAACTGTTGATTATTCCACTTTAAGACTTTACCCAAGCATTTCTGTATATTCATAAACCCTTATTGTTTTCATCAGCAATTATATTCTATATTCTATATTTTCATCCAACAAATGTATCTTTGGTGTTGGAAGATTCAATCAACTATTCCCTGTATACTAGAATGCTTCTTTATTCTCATATTTCCTAAAATTCCTTCTTTTGCTGCAAAATAAAGCTACAAAACACTCCAAGATCGGCTTATTTGGGTTTTCCGACTTAAATTGCAATTTGAACTTATCGTATAATATGTTCTCCTATTTTTTTTAGACCTTTTAACTAGGCAACACTTTAATTGAAAAGGGTGTGAGGCTACATCAGAATTCAGATAAAAATCAATGGCTGTATTCAAGCATCTATTGTTAGGCTAGACACAAGATCAAAATCAACGGGGATGAAGCTTCGGGTGTCAAAAGACTGCTGGTCAAAAAGTAAAAAGATCAAAATAAGACACAGGAAGGCAGATACACTTTAAATATGAGTGGCAAATGATCTTCAGTATCTAAAGAAATCGTGAAGGAAATAAGGAAAGAATATAGGCATGATTATAAAATAAAAAAAGAAAAGATTAACCCCTTCATCACTGAAGAAAGAAAATGGAATGATTATCTGAACCCAGGGATGCTTAGTTAGCATTTAAACCTATAACCACACAAGTTTAATATATGTACGTATGGTTTTATCCAATATAGATTAACAGGAATGTTTGTTCAGACAAATTGCTTTAAACTAATTTTTGCACAAGTCTAGTCAATTATTCGTTATAGAACTAATGGGGGATATAAAGCAAAATAGTCTGCATGTTATATATAATGTCTTTAAATGCATTGTACTGATTCCAAAACTAATAATAAATAACACTTTTTCTAACATACAGGTGTTATCCTTTAGTAGAAATAAAAATAGTTGAATAGTCTGCTTAAAGGTGTTTGCAATTAAGTTACTTTGTAAAGATAAAAAGGGAATTGGGGGCACACCCAGAGCATGCATTTCTCAGCAATGATGCTGTCGTAGAGACCAAAATGTATACATAGTACAGATTAAAGGACCACTCTAGGCACCCAGACCACTTCAGCTTAATGAAGTGGTCTGGGTGCCAGGTCCTTCTAGGGTTAACCCATTTTTTCATAATTATAGCAGTTTCAGAGAAACTGCTATAATTATGAATGGGTTAAGCCTTCCCCCTAATCCTCTAGTGGCTGTCTCATTGGCAGCCACTAGAGGCGCTTGCGTGCTTCTCACTGTGAAAATCACAGTGAGAGCACGCCAGCGTCCATAGGAAAGCATTGTAAATGCTTTCCTATGAGACCGGCTGAATGCGCGCGCAGCTCTTGCCGCGCGTGCGCATTCAGCCGGCGGGGCGTAACGGAGGCGGAGAGGAGGAGGAGAGCTCTCCGCCCAGCGCTGGAAAAAGGTAAGTTTTTACCCCTTTCCCCTTCCAGAGCCGGGCGGGAGGGGGACCCTGAGGGTGGGGGCACCCTCAGGGCACTATAGTGCCAGGAAAACGAGTATGTTTTCCTGGCACTATAGTGGTCCTTTAAAGAACAGCGTACATAAAAATACAGCTTTACATTTTATAAGGCTACTTAAAATCATCTATCTTAGCAAACAAATGTGGGGATTCAGTCACTTTAATTATTGGTATAGAGCAGATATATATGTATCAAAGCACTATTACTTTAATTGTTTAGCTTGACACTGTATTTTTTTAATTGTGTTTATTACATTAATCATTAAATTTGCATTATATATACTTACAATGCTCACAATACAGATTATTAAAGTACACTTTAGCACATAAAGCACTAGCACTATTTAATTTGCCTCCCACATTGGAATTAGTGTAGGACCCACCAAAATTGGCGTACAGGGAAGTAGTGGTGAGCTTAACATAATATGATAACATATGACACAATATGGTGGAACTTAATCTCCATATTTGTCTGCTGAGGTAGGCGATTTTAAATGTAAAACTCTGTTTTGATGTGTGCGCTGTTCCTTAATCTGTATTATGCACTTAAATTACTGGCATTTTTGAGAATGCAGATTCCCAACCTGTCAACTGGGTAGATGCGCTAAGATGTATTGGGTCTACATAGAGCTGGGTAAAACCAGACATTTGTACTATATAGGACGTTACAAGCTGCACTATTCCCAGAACCAATTTTCTGACTTGTTCACAGTGGCTGTTAGAATGTAACATTGTCCTTACTATGCAGCGACTCACACACACACACTCAGGCACCGCAGTAAGTTATTCACTGCATCAGGAAGATATACTGTTCCCAAGAATCTGTCAAGTTGTAACTATACGACTATGTGATGCCTGAACTTACTATTGACCTTAAAGTTTAACACCTTTTGGTTACATGCTAGTTTCATTTATTTTCTACACATCTCATGTCACAGATGTACATCTAAGTATGTGAAAACCAAATAAAATGAAAATTGAAGAATGTAACATTGTTCTTACAGATCGAAGAGACCCCCAGTTCAGCGTGTAGCAGAAAGGTTATCAATTACAGTCTCTCCACCTGGGGAAGAAGGACTTTTTTTATAATTTTGAATTGCCTTGTCACACTATACACAGAGTGGAGGTGAAGAGGTTAAGTACAATAGGCCTTGGGTTAAACAAATGCAAAATATCTTTTGTAAAAACTAAAGAAGAAAAGCAAGAAGAAGGCAAAAGGAGAAAACAAGCCTCTAACTCTGCCGAAGATTAAACGTAAGTACAATAAGAGAAGTAAAATGGGATTCAAGAAAACTAGAGGGCTGTCAGATGAATGACAGATAGACACTAAAGTAAATGAACGATCACATAAGAAAATCTGAACAATCTGACATAGTTATTACAAATTCTATCACTCTGATTTGCTGACGAGTTGATATAATTAATTTGAGCTTGTATTTATGAAGAGAACAATACACTTCATACTTTATTTTGACACAGTATCACTTATATTAAGATCTAAAGAAATCTTGGGAACTAATTAATTAATAAACGATATCACTTCAAATAAAAGCAAAAAAAAAAGTTATCTGCACACTATTCCAACCCTCTATGCTCATTGAAGTAAGAGGTTTTTAGTACAATTCTAATGGCCATAAAAGTACATTTTCATCTGGAATACACTTGTATTTCTAGCAACAAAAAAAAACAATTATCAAAATTAATATTACGTGTCTGAAAATAAGCATTTTTAAGACCTTTTTAAAGAAATTTTTGTAGATTTTTAGCACAGTCATTTTCAAATGTCAGGTAATTAATCAAACATTGTGTTGTATTTGTGATAAAACAATGTAAACTAGTTCATAAAGTAGAAAGCTTTAGGAATCACTGCAAAATGAATTACAAAGTAAAATACTGTATAATAGAAATAGAATACTTTATCAAGGACAAATTCTTTTGGCACTGTATAAAGCTATATCCAGAGCCATCCATTCATTACTTCTCTTAGGCTGCATATTTGAGAGTAATAATTTGTGCATATATGTGTGCGTACAGAGGTAGCCTTGGATTATTTAGCAGCATTTCTCACATGTATTATTGATGCAAGCACGGAAAGTAATCTCGGTGTGAGAACGCCCATTGTTTAACAAAAGAGGACACATTTCGTAGAGAAACCATAGCCTATGGTGATGCCTGATTCACAAAATACAGTGCTTGAGTACAAAGAAAAACTTGACTTATCCCAACACTGTCCTTGGCCCCTTTAACAACTCCACTGTCTGCCCCTTGGAGGACTCCACTGTTTAATATTCCAACACCATCCCAATTAAACCTGCTCAGTTTTACTTTTTAGCCTACAATAAAAAAAAACTGCAATGCATCATACAGAAGGTAGGTAGCCTATAAACCCATGTGCAGACCGACATAAAAACAGATACACTCTATACAGTAAGCAAAACATACAGGCATAGACAAACTCAGATGCGAAGAGAGACACAGAGAAATATTCATGAACAAACATATATGTACATACATGCTCATAACGTGATAGAGACACAAACGTCCGCATAAAGACAGACAAATAGAAACATACAGACACGCTCATATATATACAGTCACATAAACACATAATGAATGGACAGATTTATACAGACTTTAACGAGCCCCTTGTACTTTGAATCGTATGTTCATTCACACTCTCATGAACTCCTAGAAGGTTGTGTGATTATAGCCCGCTCGTATGGTACATGCATTCGTACTCTCCCGAAATCCAACCAGATTATGAGAAATCAAGTGCTTCATTGTTCGCATACCCAAACATCAGTTGAAACTTGATTAGGGGTACAACAGGTACTATGGCCAGATGGCCCACTTTTATACACAGACCCCCAGCATGGGGTCTCCAGCAAAAGTATAGGAAAACACGCCCAGGCGTCTCTGTGTCTGGGAGATAATTGAGGGTACTTTGCTTAAACTAAATATCTCCCAGGCACTAGAGGTACAGAGAATAAAACATAAAACACCCCAAAACATACATAATATTAATCGGAACCCCCACAAGTCCTATTTCCCCGGATAGCCCGGATCTGAGCACCCAACATGTCCAACTAGCACTCTGATTCCATAAATATAGCTGAACCACCACCAGGGTAAAGTTTTGATCAACCGTAAACATGGTGTCTTCCCAAATTAGTTCCAGAAGAAAAGTGGTAGCGGTCGGTCACTTTCGAGAGTTCCAAAACTAACAAAATACTGAACAGTTCCGCTGGCGATTGTTTGTCTAGTTAGTGCACACCTTTTCACTGAATAGCACTCTCCTGGCTTATCGGGAAGAGAAGCAGACGGACATACAAAGTTATCGGTGTTCGCGAATTAGAGTGTCTTGCTTGGAGTTCCAGACACTCGACAACCAAGTACCGCTGCCTGGACAAGATGGACAAGATGGTGGCCACCCAGGGACAGCGCTTAACTTTGTCGTTACTTTGAACATAATGAGCCGGGGGTGGTCTGCGTTCAGTAGACAAGACTACCGAATAACTTGGGAAAGATAACTTGGGCTTAGGAGAATCATAGGGGTTCACGGTAGTTTGTTACACAGACACAATTATACATATAAAATGTGGTACATGTATAAATAAACATAAACACAGATAAACACACATACATACACAGAGATTTAGGGAAGTGTGAAACATTCCAAATGATGATTAGCAAAATAAAACTATCTGTCCCTTAAAAATATACAAGTCAATAATACAATTCTTAATCATTGTCTGGCAGTGAAAGGGTTAATTGTGGTTGTGCTCAAATTTCTAGTTTCCATGATGTGTCTTTTATTATTATCACTTTGTTTCTTCTATTTGATATATGCGGCTTATCTGATTTTAGGTGTGCATTTGTACCTTTCCTTCACAGTTGGGTTTATTAACTAAACAGAACAGTAGGTTGAGAAGAAATGGAAAGTGAATCACAAAACTCAGGCACAATGTACGTGTTGGAAAAAATATTAGCTCATCTAAAGTCACAGTTGGTCTGATTTTTTTTAATGTTGAAAAGCAGGGATTGTGGTAAATTGAATACTACATTAAAAAATGTAAGCTAATGACAGAAGAGCAAGATGGTAACAGTTAAATTAGAGATGTTTTTAAAATGTTTTATTCATTTCACTATTTTGGACTAAATATACATTTTAAAAGAAGTTGGGCATATTCATATCCAAATCCTTATTTTATGAGGCTGATATAATCAGTATTTATTATTAATTTAAGGTGTTTATTTAGTTTTTTTACATCCCCATTTTATAGTTTTCCCTGTTTCGTCCCTCTGCCTTCCCATTCTGATCGACAGTATTTTTTTTTTATTTCCAAAATGTATTAAAAAAAAAGCAAAGATCAAAGAAGCTTTGAAAATAAATCACTTGAAAAGGAAAATCACTAATGCTGAACAGCTGAAATATGAAAGCACTCTGGTATTCACTTATCCATACATCCATACCATATTTAAGTAACAAACATAAGACTTTAAGAGCACTGTTTCATCAATTACGGGAGATATCGTTGGTTAGACCTGCACAGCTGAGCAGTTAGTGTGCTTAGTTATAAATCCTGCATTTTCAGGGCACTAAATCGCATAGGAACTTGTACAGGGTCTATCCATTATAATGGGAGATGTGTTTATTTCGTGTTTACATTTGTTTTTCTAGGATGTGAGTTCTGATTGAAATGTGTATTGGCACAAATCAATGCAGTGTGAATGTTGCCTTCCATTGCTCATTCAGTCCCTTGCCTACCTGCATTTACATTTGAACGAGGTATTGTTGAATTCCCATTGCGCACTCAGATCACTTGCTCTGCTGGGTATTGCTTGAGCACTGAATACAAAGTACCAACGCTACTGAGCTTACACAGGAACAAAAACAGGCTTTGTAAAGTGAAGTTACAAAATAAATAATTAGAAAAAATGAGAGTCAAGTAGTTTCAAATGAAAAAAAAAACACAAAAGAAGAAAACGAAAAAGAAAAACAGCACCATCACTGTTAAATCCATAAGATAAACTTAAACGATAAAAAAGCGCTTTTCATAGGGCACCCTTAACTTTGGTTAAACCAATAAATAAACAAGCAAACAATACTACATTGTTAAGCTATTCTCTATAATAAGAGTGTTGTTACAGACTGACACAAAGTTGGCCAAAAGAAAGTTCCCCCAGGTGTTTCAGAACGGCAATATGTTGCTTTACCACCTGTAAGGTTTGCAAAGCATTGTGGGAAACTCCATAATGCTTTGCAAACCTTACAGGCAAAAGCTGGGGAACTGCTTACTGGTCACCCCAGGAGTAGAGAATTCTTACTTTTCCTAGATTACTAGAAAACATGCACTCTTGCACACCACTGAAGACAATACAGTCCGGTTAAATGATTTGTGTACAAAAAGGCTTATCAAGACAGAAATGCTGGTGATTTTCTTGAATTAATACAAATAACAGACCACGGTCTCTTTAAAGGTTGGTCTAATCTCCTTAGAGAAAGCTGATAACCTTTTTCTAGGAATGTATTTCTGCTTAAACCTGCTTTTCCAAGCTAATTCTCTTAATATATCCGTTAGGATAAATGTGAGGATAATTCCATGGAGACGTATGCTTTCCACGTGTATGTGCGCTTATTTATGCCTGATCTACATAACAGTAACAATCACAAAGAAGGATTTAGTGTGTGTTCTAAAACCTGCACTAAATTATTTTAAGCTGTCCTTCAATAGGTACATTTTTACAACTAATAATGTGATGGATAGAAATTAATGTATGTAAATTGTCTATTTACTATGTGTACCTGTGTGCATACATCAAAAAGGCCGCTAGAGCACCCCCTCCCATCGACCAAAACTTTCATGTAACAAGATGGCGTCTCCATCCGGAGCTACACCTAAGATGAAGATAACATTACATCTTGGAGGAAGTACATCAAGATAAAACACTTACACTTAGCCAATTAAAAGTTTATGCTTAATATTTGCACACGATGCATTCTGGAGCCATAATTTAAAACAGGATTTCCCAACCCTTGGCGGCGGTGCAGCAGCACTGCATGGGTTGAGAACCTGTGTGAAGGTCCATCAGGTGGCCCATGCCCTTAGGGCCGCCCGATGGACATGTGCAATAAGGGGCCTGGTTGTGCACTGCGGCACTTTAACAGCGCAACCAGGCCCTCTCCTATCTGCATGGAGAGCTGGGAAGAAGTGACAGTGTATCACTGTCACTTCCTCCCAGCTCACACAGATCCAGCTGCACAGGAGGAGGAGGAGGGAGTAGCGAGGATGGGGCCGGATCAGCAGAGCAGGCCCCCAACTCCCACCAGCCACAGCCAACAGAAGGTAAGAACCTGCTGGGTGGCTTAATATTTTTAATGTGTGTGTGTGTGTGTATCTGTTTGTATGTGTGTAATATGTGTTTCTGTATGTAGTGTGGGTATCTGTGTGTTTGTGTGTGTGTGTGTCTGTGTTTGTATGTGTAGTGGGTGTATCTGTATGTAGTGTGGGTATCTGTGTGTAATGTGTGTGTATCTATGTATGTGTAGTGTGTAGTGTGTGTGTATCTGTATGTGTATCTGTGTAGTGTGTGTATATCTGTATGTAGTGTGGCTATTTGTGTGTTTGTCTGTATGTGTGTAATGTTTGTAGTGTGTGTTTGTATGCGTGTCTCTGTGTATGTGTAGTGTGTGTATTTTGTGTGCGTTTGTGTATGTAGTGTGTATCTGTGTATGAGTAGTGTGTGTGTGTTTGTCTGTATGTGTGTAGTGTATAGTTTGTGTATACTATATGTGTGTAGTGTGCATCTGTGTGTGTAGTGTGTATCTGTATGTCTGTGTATCTGCATGTGGGGCAGTGTGTGTATCTGTATGTGTCAATGTCTGTATGTGTCTGTGTGTATGTCTGTATGTCTGTGTATCTGCAGGCGTATCAGTGTGTCTGTACATCTGTATGTGTATCAGTATCTGCATGTGTGTCAGTTTTTGATACATATATTGACACACATACAGTTGCACAGAAACACTGATACACATGCAGATATACAGACACACAAACTCTGCCACACATGCAGATACATAGACAAACATATACAATTACTAACACACATACAGATACAACCACTGACACACATGCATATACACAGACACAGTGTATAGGTAAGTGTATTGGATGCAGTGCAAACACAGACACAAGCTACATCCCCAGCATACACCCAGACACACGATACATCCCCAGCACACACAGACATATACTACATCTCCAACACACACACAGACACACTACATCCAGAGCACACACACAGACACACACTTCATCCCCACCACACACAGAGACACACATTTCATCCCCAGCACACCCACATAGAGACACTACCATTGCAGAGGCATATATGTTGTTGGAGATTTTTTTTGGGGGGGTGCAGCATTTCATACTTAGATGCAGGCAGCACAATGTCTTGGGCCAGCCCTGCCTGTACCCCACATTACCAGAGGACATCCCCGGAAAATTAAGAAACGTGACCTACAGAATTCTGTTCTCTCTTCCTCAATCTATGTGCAGTTTTATGAGAAGTCAATAATTTGTCGGTAGCATAGGAAGCAATGAGACAAATTACTTCCAAATACTTTTTTGAGTAGGATGGACTGAACATATCAGTCAGAAAACAGTGAAAGATGTTCTTGCTGTTAAGATCATATTTTTTACTGATTAAGCAAGATGGTTATCTAGAAAAGGGACAAGCTAGATACACCCATACACATGTAACATGCAGTACGTAGGCTGGGTGGCCGGACTACTCCTTGTTTAGTGATCTCTCACCAGAAAAGCTGCAAAACTCATCAGATTCTTTATTATTCTTAAAATATTTTTTTCCTAATGACACACACACACACACATACAGAGACACACACAGACAGGCAGACAGATACATACAGACATATACATAAACACACGACACATACATACAGAGACACATACATACAAACAGACAGACAGGCACACATACACACATACAAGACACACATACATACAAACAAACAGACAGACAGGCACACATACATACAGACAGATAGACACATACAGACACACACATACACACAGACATATACACACATAGAGACATACACACACACACACACATACATACAAAGACACATACATACATAAAAAAGACAGACACACACACATACATACAGACACAGACACAGACACACACACATGACAAACATACATACAAAGACACATACAGACAGGCATACATACATACAGACAGGCACACATACATACAGGCAGACATACATACACATACACACATACACATACACACGTACAGACAGACAGATACACACATACAAAAAACACATACATACAAAGACACATACATAAAAACAGACATACACACATACATACATACAGACACAGACACACACATACATACATACATACATACATACAGACAGACACACACATACGGGCACACACAAGACACACATACATACAAAGACACATACATACAGACAGATAGACAGACATAGACAGACAGACACACACACACACACAAGACATGCATACAAACAGAAAGGCACACATACATTCAGACAGATAGACACAGACACATACATACAAACAAACACACACACACACACACACATAATATTTAAGTCAACCTCCTGTTTCCTACCTTTTAGGTGCAAGAGGGTGACTTTCCCTGGGGTCCAGTGGTGGCTCAAGTTGATGGGAGGCAGAGCAAATGATGATGGCAGGCACCCGGTCGCAGGAGTCTGCAGAGCGGCTGGGCCCCCTGGAGGGGTATGTACGCCAGTGCTCAGTGGAGATAAGCACAAGCGGCAGCAATTGCACAGAGAACCTGCCTTGCAAAAACATCCCATTTAGCTGCATTGGGAAGTCTGTGATTGGACAGCCACAGAAAGTATGGGCGGAGTTAGATGGGGAGGGCTTGCAAAGACTTCAGACAGGAGATCTGCACCTTTTTAAGCTGATTTCTAATGTTTCATATTTGGGCACTGGAGTGGCCTTTTAACACAATTCCATTTCTTATTTATACACACATATACAGCTGGAATCAGTGCTAAGTTCCGATAACGGGAGTTGTTAGTGACTGGCTTTTTCTCTAGCCAGTGCCAGGGTCTCCCTGTTGCTACTAGTGGAATTGGCAGATGTTAAACAGCCTTACTTGCCAAAAGTACATATCAGAACAAGTAACATCTTGTTTGTATAAAGCAGCAACAAGTATGAAGATATGACAGCCTTATTTCTACCTCTGGAGTAAATGTACCCAATTTCTGTGCGTAATTTCCTTAGTCTAATATTTACCATTTCTCATCGCTATTTCTCTATGGGAGTTTTTCAGTTCGGTGAGAGAGTCAGCGTAACTGATTAGATATGAATGCTGTTAAATTCCATGATCATGTAGCTTTTACTTATTGCTAAAGATGTTTAGTGTTGGGGGTCTATTAAATGAACAGGACATTTTGTGCTATAATTAGAAAATGTATGTGGAAAGGTAATTAATTGTATCTTGGAAATAAAAAAGGTTTTGTGATAATAACACTGACATGTGTGCATGAAGCTCAACTAGCTTTTGACAGCAGATGTAATAAAGCACATCATGCAGTTTAGGGCTTTACGACAAGAGAGTAATTGAACAACAATATAGAAAGATTAAATATATGTATAAATAATTTAATGAAAGTCTGAGAGCACACACACAACAGCTGTAAGATTACACATCTCCCTTTTTTTAGAATTCAAGTCACTGCACTGTAAATCCTACCATGAACGCAGCTTAATGTATTTGCTACAGTATGTGGAACAATTTTCCTAAAAGTATAAACTGTAATTAAAATAAGACTCAAGTGCCGTCCGACATGATTAGTGCAAACATTCTGCTACTCTCACTGTTTTGGTAACCTTCATGAATTTTTTTCTAGTTTAAAAAGTAATTGTACTAATAATTGTACCACTTTTTAAATGTATTAAATCTGATTTTAATTTCAAATTAATGTATAGCCATGTCTATAATTATTTAACCAATCAACCATCTAGTATATTCAATGTAATTTCACAGTCTGGTCTGTATCTTTGCCATTGTAGAATGCATTGTTTGTGCGTGATGTGGTGAGTGTCTGTCGATAACTTTTTTTCTGAGTGACAGTAGTAGTAGGATTAAAGGGACACTGTAGTCACCAGAACCACTACAGCTTAATGCAGTAGTTCTGTTGTCTATAGCCTGTCCATGCAGGCTTTTCAATATAAACGCTGCCTTTTCAAAAAAACCAAAAAAACAGTGTTAGAATTACTGCTTAGTAAGACCTCTAGTGGCAGCCACTCAGATGCACACTAGAGGTGCTTCCTAGCTGAACGCTCTCCATAGAGATGCATTTATTCAATGCATCTGTTTGAGGATATGTTGAATTGTACAGCGTGGTGTTTTTTTCCATCAAGACTGATAATCTGTGCAATGGAGGAGGGGCCAGCCGCAGCAAGACTGGCGCAATCTCACTTCAGTCTTAGGGGGCTTGACACCTAAACAGCCACTCCAGCACATGTCTGTATTCCTAATGCTATAGTATACTTTTAAATGACTTTGCAATAAAACATTTTGGTTTATGGCAATTGTGTATGAGGTTAACTGTTGTGTTTTTGCAGGCATTAAGAGTATTACGCCACTTTAATTGCAATCAGTTAAGCTGTAATTTATTTATTTTATTTTATTTTGCTCTATGGGGGCTCTTTTAATGGAAGTAAATTTAATATAAGTTAGTGAAAGATTTTGTGTCCCCTGCCCTAAGGTTTTTATGGAATAAGGTGTTACAGCCTGGTTTTAACACAATTTGAGTGGTTTTCAATCATTCATATCTCATAATTAAGAAACGTTAAGAAGAAATGTGCAATTGTCATGCATGCCTTGAATTATGCCAAAACCCTCTAGCAAAACCCCGTTGCTGTAACCCCTCTGTACATTACAACAGTGGGCCCTACAGGCCCACATGAAGCCAAGAGTTTGATCTGTGCACCATCCCCTACTTGTCAGGGCAGAGCAGGATAGGTGATGGAAGGTTAGTTGTTTTTTTAGTCAGTAGTATTTCTGATTTGCATTTGCTAGACACAACCAATATTCCCATCCATACAGGGACCTGAGGGTAGATGGTAGTCTTGGCCTTCCACTAGAATTGATAAATGAGATCTCGTAAATAAAATTAAATTAACCAAGAAAATAAGGATTGCTTTCTTAAAATAAAGGGGTTTCTTCCAGTTCAGTGCTGGCAAGTGCTCACAACATTTCAATAATGTTGATTGCTGTTTTCACTTTATTCTTAAATGAAAGAAGCATCTTACTCAAAGTAGTAATTGCTATCACAGCATGAAGTGAATGACTAAATACTGAAACTATAAATTATGTTTAAACCCACTGGGACAATCCATAGCTGGGTTTGTCACTTATTGTATTAATGCAATAAGACCTTTAGTTTATATAATTGTGCATATTATTATTATTTTTTATGCTTAGAAAATGTGCTAACCCTTTAGGATGCTGTAAAAGAAAATAATTGTTCATAGAAACTATGGGAAACTATGAATATTTTGATGCATGTAATTAATTGATGGAAAAATATATACACTGCTCAAAAAAATAAAGGGAACACTTTAACAACACAATGTAACTCCAAGTCAATCACACTTCTGTGAAATCAAACTGTCCACTTTTTAGGAAGCAACACTGAGTGACAATCAATTTCACGTGCTGTTGTGCAAATGGGATAGACAACAGGTGGAAATTATAGGCAATTAGCAAGACACCCCCAATAAAGAAGTGGTTCTGCAGGTGGTGACCACAGACCACTTCTCAGTTCCTATGCTTCTTGGCTGATGTTTTGGTCACTTTTGAATGCTGGTGGTGCTTTCACTCTAGTGGTAGCATTAGACAAGTGGCTCAGGTAGTGCAGCTCATCCAGGATTATTTGTGTGTATTTTGTGTACAGAAGATCAAAGGGGCTCTGTATGTAGTGATGTCGCGAACCGTTCGCGAAGCTGCCTTCAACATGGATGCTGTCAAGGAGGTGGGAGGGTCTGGGAAGGAGGGTCTGCTGGAGATTGGCGGGGACGTGTCAGCTGACCGGAGTTCGCCACGAACCGTTTGCGAAAAGTTCGCGAACGGTTCGCGACATCTCTATCTGTATGTGGACTATTGCTTTTTCCACTGTCACACACCTACTAAGTCACTTCCCACCAATATACATTCTGATAGATACATAGGTAGGTATTCCTGCACCTATGTTAACTTCTTAACTTCAAGGTTCAGTAAATCAGAATGCATGCAACTGCTATTGACAAAAGCTTGCAGAAAACTGAAACATCGACATGACATCATTAGTAAATATATATCATCTCTAAAAAAAATTATTACTGTTTTTACTATGTAACTTTTATACATTAAATCTATCTTAAGACATATCGAGGAGCAGTTTCAAATAGAAAATATATGCATAGTGGCTAGCAAGTCTTGTTGAAAACTAAAATTATCATATCTATCAATGTTTGTACATCTGCATAAAATCTAAAAGTAAAAACTGTTCGAGAAACTAAAGCCTTGATCATAAATCACATATTGTCACTTTCCTTGACCTTGAATAATTCTTCTTTATTTCCATTTTAAAGAAAGAAAATCCTACGTGCCAAAATGCGAATATTCCTTGTAAGAATCGTGATTGTTCTGCTAAATATATATAAAAATAATTTGTCAACAAAATGTTGATGACATATGACTTGAGGTCACATAAGGCAACTAAAATATCTATTTTAATTAATCCCTTTGTAGTGATTGTAAATTTCTTAGGAAGTAATAAATAGCAACAAATGTCACATGTGTGACACATACACTCTAACTTGGTGGTTTGGGTCTGGACTCCAAATGGGTTTCTATTCTATTTTCAGTGTGTTCCTACTGGTCAGGATATCAAAACCATCGTTCCCTCGGCTTCTATCCCCATAAATTGTATATGGCCTTCAACAGTCCTCTTTTGACATTGGGAAGAGTCTAAAAAAGTGGTTTGCAGAATGCATATTTGTATGTGTTATTTTACAATTGAAGTGTAGGTCACCATGCTGTCTTTGCAGTTGAAGAATTGGTTGCCAAGTTTGTGTCATGTAAATAATTTGGGTACCTGACAAGAAAAAAGGCTAAGAACCTTCATCTTCAGCAAAATAGGGATAAATTATCAGTTCCTTTTCTTTCCCGAGTAGAGGCATAACAGAATAGGCTTGCTTAGTAAAGCATTTTGTTGTCAGGCATGTACACTATCATTTTTCTGCTTCACAGTAAGAGTAAATAAAATATAAAAACGGTTTCTGCCTAAATTGCATGCAGTATAGTTATTTTCTAAGTGTTTTTTTTCCAGCAGTGTTTTTGTGCAAGAAAGTGATATATCAATTAAACTAGAACCTACCTCGGACTTTATGTATGAAATTGGACAATTGTGAAAATAACAGTTTTCACTAACACAGAAAATACAGAAAATACATACAGTGAAAGTAAATATGTACAAATTTTTTTTCCAAAACACTCAGCATGATTTTAACCCAGATTCACTGCAAGGGTTTAGATTCTGTAATGTAATGCTTTAATTAAGCCAGTATTCAGTTTCACATATAGGAAATTAAATGCATTTGCCCACCATTAAGAATGTTTTGTATGTGGGAAAGTATCACTATCAATTTTTTGAAGGACATGCAAATTTGATCATTGCAAAATAATAATGTACAATGTCACTTGCAAACTAGTTCTTTTTTATGTGATTGCTCGTCCTGCTTGTAATACAATTGTGCCTAAAAAAAGTCACAATATGTAAAATCAATATTTATACACAATATCCAAGCAAAATGTATGTCTGTGATTAGCAAATTATTTTTATAGAAATGTGTAGCCCTTAGAATTTGATTATGCAATAAAAAACAAAAATTCTCATGTTGCTATCTTATTTTTTGATTTAGTATAATACTCAAAAGGTCCTTTAGACCAGTGGTCCCCAACCCAGTCCTCATGGACCACCAACAGTCCAGGTTTTGTCAGTATCACCATTTAAACAAAAAAAGGAAATTCACAAATCCTGGACTGGTGGTGGCCCACGAGGACTGGGTTGGGACCACTGCTCTAGATTGAGCAGTGGTTCACAAGTCAATCCTCAGAGCACATCAATGCTTCTAGTTTTATCATATGTTCCATTGTAAAAGAACTGGAAAAGTCCTAATTCCCAGACAGTTGGCGTGCTTTGAGGACTGGATTGATAGCTGCTTCTTCTAGACATTAACACTATAACATTCAGGACCCATGATATAACATTGGAATATGGAGACCTTTACTTATTGATTGTAGCCAGGTAGCTACATTTTGGTTATAGTCAGTGCTCACTTCAGTTTACTTGGTTCCACGTTCTCAGGCTTTTTACTTCTTTATAGTTATGGCTACCAATAGCTCTTTCCACCATTTGTTGATTATTGTTGTTAGTACCATATTAATAAACTCGTTTTAAACAAATCTTCTGATGTCCTGTTTTTTATCATTTGTAACACACCAGCAATGCATATGCAGATATGGTAGTCAGAATTCCATCAGCCAAAGGCATGTGCTCAGAGTATTAAAGGAAAGATCATTCAATCAATTACTTAGTTTTATAAAATACCAAACCCCACAAAATGAAATGACCCCCGGAATATAGTGGCATAGTCAAAACTCATTTCAATAAGAATATCTTAAATCATAATTTATTTTTACATTCTTCTACTCTATTAGTTTCAAAAAGATTGATTCTAATATTGTTTTTTTTTAATTTCCCCAGGTTACATACATGGCATTAGACTGGTAATCTATTCTTCATTTGTAACATTAACTCAATGACCCATTCTTCAATTGTAGCATCATGTATGCCAATATAAATATCAATACCCAATATGGCCTTGAAGCTATTTTATTAATAGCACAACGTTATACGTTGCGACTAAGGTGCTGGTCCATGCTGTTGTTCTTTCTCATCTGGACTACTGCAATACCCTTCTCAGCGGTACATTCCTAATTATAGAATGTATGTGTTCCCAGATTGCACCTCTGCAATCTATAAAGAATGCAGCGGCGAGGCTCATTTTCCTGTCTGCTCGCACCTCCCACGCCTCCTCCCTCTGCCAGTCCCTACATTGGCTTCCAGTTAGATATAGG
Source organism: Pelobates cultripes (assembly GCA_933207985.1). Lineage (NCBI taxonomy): Eukaryota > Metazoa > Chordata > Amphibia > Anura > Pelobatidae > Pelobates > Pelobates cultripes. Next base: position 327,650,080 of record OW240914.1, on the reverse strand, counting down.
GCTCAATTTAAGATTCTGGTGCTTGCTTACAAGTCCCTACATTATACTGCTCAAACCTACCTATCCTCCCTAATACACAAGTATGTCCCATCGAGGCCCCTGCTCTCTGCCGAAGACCTACGTCTATCCTCTGTCCGTACTCCCATATCTGATGCTCGCCTCCAAGACTTCTCCAGGGCTGCACCTTTTCTGTGGAACTCCATTCCCTTCTCCGTTAGACTTTCACCCAGTCTCGACTACTTCTAAAAATCTTTGAAAACACACTTCTTCAGGAAAGCATATCATTTAAACTGTTAGCAGGTTTTCATTCCCCTAACCCCCCCCACACTGCGATTCCTCTCCTGCAACTGTCAAAAATAACCTACTAAGTTCTCAGTGATTACTTTTCTAGCAACCTATTTCATTACCCCTACTTATACCTTTTGTGTCACTATACCCCATTCTCTCTAGCATGTAAACTCATTGAGCAGGGCCCTCAGCCCCTCTGTTAAAATAATAATAATAATAATAATAATAATAATAATAATAATAATATTAATGTATTTCTGTTACTTTTCTTAAATTCCACGGTACTTAACTTTTATTTCCCTTGACTCAATGTGAAGCTGCAGTTTTAAAGTTTGACATGCAGTATGGTGTGTCTAATAGTATTCTAAGAATTGCATGTATTTGATCTACATTGATGATAATTATTTCTTATTTTTCAAACTTAGGCAAACCTGCTTCACACATCTTTATGAATGCAGTGTTACAAAATCATTGAACTGAAAACCCAGTAATGTAAAATATGTAAATTAGTAAGTAAAATGCATTTTCCCTCAATTGATGTGGATGCTTTTAAATGGATTTTATTTATTGTGTAAATTATTTTCCCTATAGTTCTATAATTGCATAATGAAAGATTGTAATACGGCATGGTGTTTTTAACAAAGCCCTTGAAAACAAATGTATTTATACACCTCCTCCTATGTCAATGAATATTAGTTGACTTAAGTCTAGAAGATGGAAATATTACTAAGCCTCAATTTAACTACGAAGCACAATATTTTCTTTTATAGTGCAAGCAATTTTAATTTTTATGAATGCCAGAGCACTAGGTAATTACCTGGCGCCTACTCAACTGTTTGTCTCTGTCCTTCATTCCAGTTTGGAGTATTCATGAGTTTTCAGAACATCAACTTTCGGATTCATCTTTTTATTGACCTAATTATAGAATGTACGTGTAGTTTGGCAACATATTTTATTTCCTACTGTTAAAGAGACAATTCAAGCGTCATAACCACTACAGATCTCTGGAGTGGTTGTGGTGCCAGGTGTGTTCTAGTGACCCCATGGTTTAACCTTTTTACAGGGGTCAGCCGGTTTGCACTCCCACCCTCCACTACCAATGCCAGAAAATCAGAAGTTCCTAATCAGGGACTTCCGTTAGCTCTCCTGAGCTGCTCTTTGACTGAAGCTGATCACTTCATTCTCTCAACCAAAGTCCTGCACTGCAAGGCTTAGCTCAAAAGAGCAAATTGAATGAACTGCTTAGGAAGTGGCAGAAGAGATGAGGAGCAAAGAAGTTAAATTGAAACAGTGGCCTATATATATAGCAAGGAGCATGCGCCTAAATGTAGTAAGGCAATAATTAATATGCAAATGTTTTCAAGGTAAATTTAAAAACTACATTTTCATTTACTAGATTAAAAACACTACTAATTTTAAGAAAAAAAAAAAACTTGTGATTATCTTATCCAGTAACAGAGATCAATTATATTTAGATTTGGGAACATCTGCTTCTTTAGAGAATGGTACTCTAAATGTACAGATGATAAAAAAACAAAGATTCACTGTGCCTAAGGCTTGTATATTGTGCCACCAAAGAAAAACATCCTTTCAACCCCAGGTGTGGGTCTTTCACGAGCCGTTTTAAATCTTAAATCGCAGTACTGTGGTTGACAGCACTCACTATTAAGATTAAAACTGTTTAAAATGCTTAGTGTTCTTTCAACTAAATATACAGATGTCTCAGAATAAATATAATTGTTTTATTGCATCATAAAGAAAAACTGTTTTGTTTTATTTTTATGTTATCTTAATTACATTTGAAACTTTAAGTGTATAATGGTTTGTCAGTAAACAATAAAATGTTTATAATTTTCCTTAGAAAGATTATCATGCTGTACCAGGGGTAGGCAACCTTGACTACATCTCCCTTGATGCGTTGCCAATCTTATGGGTGTAAGAGAATTATGGAAGATGTAGTCCACAAAGTTTCAAAGGTTGACTAGCATTGTTTTATGAAGAAGATCAAGGCATGTTTGACACAATCTGAGATCAGATAAATCATGTGATTACCTGAGCAGTGAATTAAAAAAGATTGTAGGTTAAAGGTATATTAATAGACTAAGTCACCCCTATCCAGAGAATATCCCGGACGGGGGTTGGTCAATGGAGGTGGTACCAATTCCACCCAGGGCTTAACCCTTATAGTAAAAATATAAATCATGGAAACCTCATGTGAGAATCCCTGGTTTGGTATTTCATAAAGCTAAGTAAGTGATTGAATGATTCAATTAATTACTTAGTTTTATGAAATACCAAACCAGGGATTCTCACATGAGGTTTCCCTGATTTATAAAGGTATATTACATTGGAACTAACAATGGTGTAAAAAGGAACAAGGATATATATGAGGCCTTGTACCAGCAAGAAGCTTAAACCTTTCATTCCACAAACTCCATTTCAAGAGCAGCTCAGGAGAGCTAATGGAAGTCCCTGATTAGGAACTTCTGATTTTCTGGCATTGGTAGTGGAGGGTGGGAGTGCCAACCGGCTGACCCCTGTAAAAAGGTTAAACCATGGGGTCACTAGAACACACCTGGCACCACAACCACTCCAGAGATCTGTAGTGGTTATGACTCTTGAATTGTCTCTTTAACAGTAGGAAATAAAATATGTTGCCAAACTACACGTACATTCTATAATTAGGTCAATAAAAAGATGAATTTTCACATTTCTCCTCTCCTACAGTTTTGCATATTAAAGTGCTTCTAATGTGTCCCCCAATATCCTGTATTTAGAGATGCATGGTTTTAGCCAGTTAACTGCATTTATTATTTGCCCGATATGTCCACATATAGACATCATTCTATGTGTGTGCAATATGTCCACAGGACCTGTGTAACTATAATGTGATGCAGGAGGTCCCCTTACGTTGAATCGGCCCGGAGGGCACACTGTTTGGGTAAACGTCAGGAGTGGAGTGAAGGGAACAGGTACTCCCAGGAGGGAAGAGGGAGGAGAAGACCACAAAAAAGAGGCTGGGGGTTGGGACACACAGAGAAGAGAATAAGGGGAGAAAGAGACACAGAGAGGGGCGGGGGGAGAGACATACAAAAGGAGCTGTGGGGAAAAGAGAGACACACAGAGGGGCTGGGGGGCAAGAGTCACACAGATGAACTGGGGGTGAGACACACATAGGGGACTGTGAGGGAAAGAGATACACAGAGGGGATGGGGAGGAAAGAGAGACACACAGAGGGGCTGGTTGAGGAGAAGAAGGAACACAGAGGGGCTGGATAATTTGAATAATTTGAAATAATTGCACAAGGGGTGGAGGGAAAGAGACACTGCTTTCCCTCTGGAAGTGTGGAAACCTCACTCTCTGGGATTTGTGGGGCACCTGGAGAGAATTGCCCCTGTCGCCGTGAGTAAGGCAGGCTGGTCTGCATGGACATATAGTGTACTGGTATCTGGGGGTGGAATGCATCTGTACCAAGTGTGTGGCATTTGTTGGGAGAGACATGAGGCATTACATACCCAAGTAGCTGAAGTGATGTGGGTGAGGTGCAGGGGGAGGTAAAGGGGGATAGTAGTCTGCTGACTTTTGGTGGGGGGTCCAGTGCACTGCAGCAGCCTTGGGTTATACAGTGAGGGAAAAAAGTATTTGATCCCTTGATGATTTTGAACGATTACCCACTGACAAAGAAATGATCAGTCTATAATTTTAATGGTAGGTGTATTTTAACAGTGAGAGACAGAATAACAAAAATAAAAATTCAGAAAAACGAATGTCAAAAAAGTTATAGATTGATTTGCTTGTCAATGAGTGAAATAAGTATTTGAAGCCTTCAACTTAGAACTTGGTGGCCACAAGGTTTGCACACATCTCAGGAGGGATTTTGTTCCACTCCTCCTTGTAGATCCTCTCCAAGTCATTGAGGTTTTGAGGCTAACATTTGGCAGCTCGAGCCATCAGCTCCCTCCACTGGTTTACTATGGGATTAAAGTCTGGAGACTGGTTAGGCCACTCCAGGACCTTAATGTGCTTCTTCATGAGCCACCTCTTTTTGAATTATATCTTTATGCATACTAGTGTCTTTGTATGACTGTTTTCTATGTGCTTATAGATATTGGTTTTGGATTAAATCTTCTCTTTGTTCCTGCCAGATATTCCTCTCTTTATGGATGAGACCTCTAGGTCCTCCTTCTTATTCCCTCCTCTTTGCAGGGGTTTGAGGAACCTTGTAAATATTTGTATATATTTTGTATTTATATTTACACTCTAACACTTGGTTTGATGTAGGTGCTAGGTTTGTGGAATAGAAGCTCTTATCTGGGTGTTCTTCAATGATGTGTCTGGTTGCGTAAAGCCCCTTATAATTACCTCTGCTAGCATCACTGCAGTTTAGACCATTTTTGTATTATTTGTTGTTTTTAATGTGGTTTATTTAGATGAGTTATTAGCTCTCTGTTTACAGCAGTGTTCTTGAATACAGAGTTATTTCTGCCATTAAACGATTTCAGCTTTGTGGTACATGTTTTTTTGGCCCTTAGAGGCCTCTGTACTTAGCTTACTCAGTCTGTTTGCTACTAGTTTTGCTTTTGTTTATCTAGCATGTGATCCAGTATCCAAGATGGTGGGGGGTTGTCGGGAGGGGTTTCTTTACTCAATTATGCAAGGGAGGTGTTGGTAATTATGTTCTGTCCTGTCTATTTGGTTCATGTATTTAATGGTGAGTGCACTCTATTTTTGTAAGGACATGCATTGATAAAGGGGATAACCGAACGTTTGTACCTTAAACAAGGTGAGTTGAGTTAATGCCAAAGAGCTCGATTTTGGTCTCATCTGACCACAACACTTTCACCCAGTTCTCCTCTGAATCATTCAGATGTTCATTGGCAAACTTAAGACGGGCCTGTATATGTGCTTTCTTGAGAAGGGGGACCTTGCGTGTGCTGCAGGATTTCAGTCCTTCAAGGCGTAGTGTGTTACAAATTGTTTTCTTGGTATCTATGGTCCCAGCTGCCTTCATTGAGGAATCAGTTCTGGGCTGATTCCTCAATCTTCTCATGATCATTGAAAATCCATGAGGTGAGATCTTGCATGGAACAGCAGATCAAGGGAGACTGACAGTTATTTTGTGTTTCTTCCATTTGTGAATTATCACACCAACTGTTGTCACCTTCTCACCAAGCTGCTTGGCGATGATCTTGTAGCCCATTTCAGCCTTGTCCCTGACATCCATGGACAGCTCTTTGGTCTTGGCCATGTTGGAGAGTTTGGAATCTGATTGATTGATTGCTTCTGTGGACAGGTGTCTTTTATACAGGCAACGACCTGAGATTATGGGCACTCCCTTTAAGAAAGTGGTCCTAATCTCAGTTTGTTACCTGTATAAAAGACACCTGGGGGTCAGAAATCTTACTGATTGATATGGGATCAAATACTTATTTCACTCATTGACATGCAAATCAATTAACTTTATTGACATACGTTTTTCTGGATTTTTTTTTTTGTTATTCCACCTCTCACTGTTAAAATACACCTATCATTATAATTATAGACTGATCATTTATTTGTCAGTGGACAAACATAAAAAATCAGCAGCGGATAAACTATTGTTTTCCCTCTCTGTACTCCCACTGGTGCTTGAGAGGGGATCTTCACTTTGACCCTACTCCCTTTTATAGCACCTACTTTTGGGTGATTTCAAATAAAAAATCATTTCCCTTTCTCCTCTCTCACACATGCATAAATCCTGGCTCCTACGCCGTACAACGTTACATACATTTCACTATTCTAGGGCTCATATTTGTATTTTTTACATTAATTGATTATTAATTTGCATTACACTGCTAAGCGCTTTTAATATTATCTCGTGTGTAGCGAGGTTCTGTTTTAATGTGTTGGAATATGCTGTTTTGCTAATATGTCCCATTTTTGGCACGGATGTTCGCCTTTATAACACTAACCTATCATTTTGTCACATGCATATCTAGGCTTTGTTTCCTTGGGATGATTCACGCTGTTAAACCCAGACCTCTTATGCATATTACATTTTGTTCTTTATTATGCTGTACTACGCTGTATTTTATCATTAAGTTGCATCTCTATACATGTGTACACCTTCGCATATATAATGGTGTATTACCTTTGTGTCACATGCGAATATAAGCTTTGGTGTATTATACTGAATTATGCTACTACGCCAATAAAATCTCAATGACAAAAAAATAAAATAAAAATAGCTGAATGGGAGAAATTATCCTAGCCAGGTATGCTTTCAGTTTGGCTACTTTGACCTGCAATTTAAAACTCAGTTTAAATTCATTTTTAATTCCCTGTAATTCTCACGTTAGTTAATATCTTTGCTAGTGTATACTATGTATACACAAATACCCTAAAATATATGATAACATAAAATCTCTAAAACTGTCAATATTTTTGAAAACAGCAAAAAAAAGAACTTGGTGAAGACCATCATAGGCGGAAACAGTACCTGGTCCACTATGTAGATGATAATTAAGATGAAGGGTCATGAAGGGTAAATATTAGTAGAGTTGTTTTTATTATGTTGTTTATAGTTGTTTGGCTGTAAGGCAGAGAACCATGACTCTGGATGCTCCATGATGCCAGTGTGCTAAGTTTCCTATGTTCAACTAAAATATTTGTCTGCAAAGGTGATTGAGGAAAAAAAAAAGAAATATGTAAACTTACATTATTAAAGAGGTATCTCTGAATTGCAATCTACACATGAAATTCATCCTAGGATTGAAATAATTAGGGCATCATTAACCTTATCTGTTAATGGAATAAGGGGTAATGGGATGTGATGGCATTGTTGTCTCTTCACTAATTAGCAAAATTACTAAATTGGAAATATGTTTTTCCAATCTGAGGGCTCATTTCCATGCTTGTTGGTAAAAAGTAGCTGTTAAACATTGTAATTACCAAACGTTTCAGTTGGCTGCGAAAACATAAATTCAGATTCCCATAGTCAGCGGTTGCATGTAGCACATGTATATTACTTATGTTCGCATCCAATGATACACACTTTGTGCAGATAAATCAAATCTGTTGATGAATCAGCCCAGAACTACACGGGAGGATCTTGCTAGTGATCTCAAGGCAGCTGGGACTATAGTCACCGAGAAAACAATTGGTAACACACTCGCGTGACGGACTGAAATTCTGCAGCGCCTGCAAAGTCTCCCTGCTCAAGAAAGCACATGTACAGGCCCATCGGAAGTTTGCCAATGAACATCTAATTTATTCAGAGAAGAACTTGGTGAAAGTGTTGTGTTCAGATCGAGCTCTTTGGCATCAAGTCAACTCGCCGTGTTTGAAGGAGGAGGAATGCTGCCTATGATCCCATGAACACCTCTCACACCGTCAAACATGTAGGTGGAAACATTGTGAGTGTTTTCCTGCTAAGGGGACAGGACAGCTGCACCGCATCAAAGGGACAATGGACGGGGCCATGTACCATCAAATCTTGAGTGAGAATCTCCTTCCCTCAGCCAGGGCATTGAAAATGGGTTGTGGATGGATATTCCAGCATGACAATTACCCAAAACACACAGCAAAGGCAACAAAGAAGTGGCTCTAGAAGAAGCAAATTAAGGTCCTGGAGTGGCCTAGCCAGTCTCCAGACCTTAATCCCATAGAAAATATGTGGAGGGAGCTAAACTTCAAATGTCAGCCCCGAATCCTTATTGACTTGGAGAGGATCTGAAAAGAGGAGTGGGACAAAATCCCTCCCAACAAACCTGGTGGCCAACTACAAGAAATGTCTTACCTCTGTGATTGCCAACAAGGGTTTTGCCACCGAGTCGAAGGGGTCAAATACTTATTTCACTCATTGACATGCAAATCAATTTATAACTTTTTTGACGTGCGTTTTTCTGGATTTTTCTTTTTTGTAATTCTGTCTCTCACTGTTAAAATACACGTACTATTAAAATTATAGACTGATCACTACTTTGTCAGTGGGCAAATGTTCAAAATCAGCAGGGGGTCAAATACTTATTTCCCTCACTGTATCTATCATCTATTGTGACTTTTAAACCATCTGCACTATTTTTGTCCCTCTTTCTTTTTGTTTTTTATGTATTGGACATTCACCATATTATTAATTTGTGGGGTAAGTAAAACCTTTGCACAGGTTGTACCCATAATTGCAACATTAGCCTGAAATTTATTACAACAAATGCATATTTGCATTTTACTGCCTTGCCTGATTTTCCATGTATTTATTGAAACCCATGCACACAATGCTTATGGATAACGGTAGAGCTTAAATGTACTTAAATATAAGATTAAAGTATTTTAATATAAGAAGTACTAAAAGTTTGCCATCATTAACATGTCTTTTCCTTTTTACATCTAGATAACGCGGGTGTAATTTCCAGTCCAATGTTGAAAGGTGGTAATTTTTAGCATCGAGTCTGGAAACCAGGTGGTACTTATTGTCTCCTACTAATATCTGTGGAAGACGTTAAAGGTTTCTGCAGCCGCTGATTACATGTTTTGTAGCATGGAAATAGTCCGTAATTACTAACAATAGCTAAAGTCTTTCTAGTGATTACTGGCTTGTTGGTAAACGATTGCAACACACGTTGAAACCAGCACATACTTATTTTAAGCTAGATTTTCCAAGCTGTCTGTCAACTAACTACAACTTAACACTTAGTGACTAGACCCTGTAGGGAAAAGTGTTCATGGGGATGCTGACAATTACCCTTTAATGAGAAGCATCTCAAACTGTAATCCTCAGGTCATGCCATCGATGCCGGCTTGCTGAAGCTGTTAATATTAGCACAGTGGGCTATCATTAGCAAAAGTGTATCTGTCACACTAACTACGAAACATGCAATATTTAACTTGTAATCTTAGCTAGATTGAAATAGCAATGGATACTCAAGTGGATCATTGTCACTATAAATATATATATTTTTTAAAAGCAAATTTTATTTATAATGCGTGAAAATTAACAAAACCGGCCACGTAGTAAGCAAAGTAGGCAAGCTCAAAAACAACATACAGTACATATAAACCATTAAATATGGTATGCACTGCGGGGTTAATTGGCTGACACATTTTATATCACTAGGATACTTAGTACAAACATTGACCCAATGCGTGGTAATGAAAATAACAGCAATGACCCTTCATGAAGTAAATATTAAAAAATGTAACATCAATTAAAATAACTGGGTTTGGTTTAGATGGCCTGTACTAGGCAGTTGAGATCCAATCTACTGCTATCCAATCAGATTTTCATACCTTCCCTTCCTTCCGCCTTATTATTTTCATTTTTTTCCTATTTATCTCTACTTTTGTCACCAGACATCAGGTCCCCTAGTTATTTTATATTTCATTTGTTACTGAGGTTTTATAATAATAATAAAAAAAAAAAAATCCCAACAATATAAACCCTTAAGCTAATTAGAGATTTTATGAATTATGTATTGTTCATAATGGTCCATAGTTGAAATCTTTACTTGTGATATTTTTATAAAGCTTTATTGAAAAAACCATCAATATATAGAAAGACACTATATAGTGAGATAACTTACCTTGCTGTTTGTGGCTCTGTCGATTTAGTGATATTGAGTGCTTGGATGTGTTGCTAGATTCTTCATTGGAACCTGTGGGATGGAGAGGGGGACATTTCATCAGTGATTTTGTAAATGTTGCTGTTGAACAAAGTATTGCTCATATATTAAAGTAAACTTTGGTGTACATTATATTGTGGCTATTTTTTTTTAACAAATATTTACCAAAAATATTCTATTATCCAAATGTAATATTATGTGTTCATTATTTGAAACATGTATAGGGTTCCCCCTTTATATGACATGTGGTAAAGCAATAAATAATGTTATTGTTTTATTATTCTAAAACAAGCAATGCTGATGGCATAAAAACAATGATCATCCCTAGATTGCGTTCGAAGGAAAGTATAGAGTAAATAAAAATGCATTTTTAAATAAATAAGTACTTGATCTTTTACAAATTAAAATAAAATGTGCATGTTGTGCTGGAAAAGATTCCAGATATGCTTCTTTGAAAAATTGTTGATTCTTGCTGTGATGTTTTGATGTCTTCTTTTATTAACTTATCTTTTATTATCAACTGTATCTAATCTCACTGGTATTTACAGAGCAGGAGTTAAGAGCTCTTTAAGTAAGCACTGTTTTCTAAGATAGATTTGAAACTGAAACCTTTTTTCAGGAAGTGTAGGGCTCTGTGAGTGTTTTCTAAGATAGATTTGAAACTGAAACCTTTTTTCAGGAAGTGTAGGGCTCTGTGAGTCATAACCATGGAAGATGTGGCTGTCTTTAGACTTTTTATTGAGCTGTAATAAGTTTAACTGAGAAGTCTGTGATTTGGCAGCCATGGCCACGGCCATTAAGATAAATACATTTAAAAAAGATTATACAAATTCGTTTGTTTTTGCAGGTACATATTATAACTGAAGCTTAGGAGATTCATCATGAGTAATGTAACAAAGGAACTATAAGTAAAAATAGTGGAATTTTTATTTTAAAATCTAAGACAACTGTTCGGCGAGCAGATAAATATAAATTTCCAGATTAATAGGCTGCCATGTTCGCCCAACCTTTCAGCCCCTGATTACTTCCTGTGGGGATATCTAAAGAAGAGGGTATAAGTGAACAAACCGTGTACACATAAGCAGCTCAAGGAAAATAGAGCTGCTAGAGCCTCAAATATTAACTAATGTTATGAACAATGCAATTGAAAGCTCCCGGCTTTGCAAAAAGGAAAATTGAACTCATTTAAAAGATGTCATCTTCCGTACCCAGTCAAACACATCTTCATACGTTAAGCATTCATTGTATGTAATATCGTTTATTAAATAAAAAAAAGTTGTTGACTCCTCAAACCATACTCTGAATTTTGCTCCACTATGCAAATTATTTATATATATATATATATATATATAAAGAATTACATAACTACATGCATCATTTGTGTTGGAGGGAATATCAGTGCATACAGATTTCACTGGTCATATGAGGACATTGTCCATGGTACTTCCATAAATTTGAGTTGCCAAATTTCACAGTTATTTAGTGAAAACTAGGCACACAATGCTTAAAGATAAGCTGTTGGTCTTAAAAGTACTTAAATATAGGATATAGATTTTTTTTTGTTTTGTTTTTAAATAAGATGTACTCTCATTTACAGTTTGGATAATTTATAAATGCTTTGCCTCATTGTATAAGGAAATATTTATTACCTATCATGACATGTTTAGTTTAAATCACAGGACATACCCGCATTAATGAAAACGTACATTCCCTCGCCCATATGCTGAGATGGATCTAAGCCACGGATTAACACGTTTTTACTATAATTATAAGTGCTGCATATGGATTTGTTAATAAAGAAATTATGCTATAAATTGAAAGATTACTTTTGAGACTTGTTTTCCACTATTTTTATACCCTGCTAATCTAAAATCCTATTTTATTGTCAGTCTGGGAGTAATGCCAAACAAATATTGGTATGTTATTGAAGATAGCATTGTCTTATAAAATAATTTAAAGTTAACTAATTCTAATAAGCTTAATTATGACAGTTATTGTTGCATATAATCACCCCCATGAGCAAGCTGCTGAAAAGAATTTATCATACATTTTTGTTTTTGTAAATTGAACCTTTAAAAACATGGTTTTCCCATATATTTAGTGTCCTAGAAATATAGACGCCATCACAATGTTGATGGTTTGGTTTCCATGTTAGTAAAGTGCTAAATAATGTAGAAGTAAGGAATCCATTCTGGAACAAATTCCGAGCATTTCAAACCCACCTTTTTATAAACAACAATGTTTTCTCGTTATAAACAAATTTATTTATAAAATATTTATTTATAAAATATTTTACCAGGAAACATCCATTTTCTGGATTTAACTAATAACTACAATGTCCATGCACTTAGTGCAGCCATGGAGTGGTATACTTCTAACAAAGGTTCCATTACTGATGCACTTCCATGCCCCTGTATAGAGGACTGACATCTGTATTAGAACCTTTGTATTAGAACCTCTATACTTCCATGCCCCTGTATAGAGGACTGACATCTGTATTAGAACCTTTGTTAGCAGTATTTGGTAGTACCCAGTAAAGGTATACAGAAAACAACAAAATGCAGAGTAAGTTGAAACCCATGACTGAGAGCTAAAGTTAAATGCAGAGAGATATCCTATTGGCAGATCAAAATCTGTATCTGAAGCATCTATTAAATCTGTATAGCTATTCGAAAATAGATGGGACTAGATTCTCCCAGATTAGGTCATCGATATACCCAAAATAGAGGACTTCACCAATTTCTTCCCAAATTTACGAATTTATGTGAACCACTATGTTTCCAAATGCTTTATTTTGTTCCAAAAGCCAGCAGAACCCTTTAACTCAACATAAACAGAAGTTTTAAATAATATAAACATATGGTTCATTACCGTACAGTAGGTATATAGTCTGATATAATTGGGCTGTTCTATTAAAGCAGGTACAGATTAGACATTAGCCCTCTGAAAATGTGGATCACATACCACTCTTGTTTGTATTAATTAATGATTGGTACTTGAAAAGATAGGAAAAAAATATTTAATCATATTGCTCAAAATTGAATGTACTTAAATATAATAAAATAGGTTAATATAATGCATGAATACACTTACACTTTGTGCTGTTATTAAGAAGTATCTTTATTAGCATAATATATTGTTTGCACACTGTGTTTGTTGTCAATGATTTATTCATTTTATCGGCGATTTGTTCATTTTGTGCCACTTACATACTTATCTATAAGGCTAATGCCATGTCCTCTAAATATCACAAACATTGCTATCACCTGGTATTGTATTTTTATGATTTGGTTACTATGACAACACTTTATAAGCAAATTGTTCACCATGGTGACAGAACTTACCAGTTAATGAAATGCACCTGTGTCTTTCATCACGTCTGTTCGGAAGCTGTATGAACTTTTAGAGCACATTGTACTGCAATGGCATAGAAATAGTCCATGTGTCTAAAAGGTTAGTCACACCACTTATACCATCTGCTGTCATTTTCTTAGCCTCCAGTTTTAAATAATGCACAATTGTTCTAGAACATCTCATTTCAAGAAACTAGTGTGTTTGTTTTTGTTCTTATATACAGTTTCCTGGTAACTCCTATACGAAGCCACCAATGCTTCTTTCTAGATTTTAATTTTAAGCTTGCTTGGGGTATCGCTGTTCTCCACCCACTCTGGACAGTCGTTGCTTCCTAGTAATCCTTGAGTACCAAAAGCACCACACTGCACACCATAACCACCATAAACCCCACAAACCGCCACAGCTTGGTTGAGGTCTTGTTGTTCTCCACCTACTCTGGACCCAAGACCAGGATCCAGCTTCCAGTGGGTAGACCTCTCCACGCCCAGAGAGCAAAGCAGACTGCTCTTACAAGAGCAAGTGTTGTAATCCAAGGGAGTATAGTGATTATAGCAATCCCAAAATTGGACCCGGTTGGGAATCTGCTGTGGATAGGAGGACTTGCCTACCTCCTCCCCCTGGTATCTCTGCAGGGTTGGTTGGGGATCTGTGCGGGCTGCCCAGCATCCCTGTAGGTCTGGTGCAGAGACCTCTGTCCTATTTGCACCATTTATTTCCAGTGTCATGTCTTGCGCTAATAGACACCGCTGCTGGGGAGTGGGACTGGTCATCTCCACTCCCAGGAGTTCCCACTGTGGTTTGGGAAAGGAACCAGCTGTCTCCTCTCCTGGTATCTCCGGCTGCCACTGTGGAGGGGGGGCGATTATCCCTTCTCCCTGTACAGTATCCTGCCACTGAGGAGTATGACCGACTGTCCTTCCTCCTGGCACTTCCAGCTGGGGTTGGGAAGGGTGACAATTTATTTCCCTCCCCCCCCCAGTAATGTCAGCTGCAGTTGGGGATTTGGGCCAGCTACCCAGCATCCTTGTAGGGCCGGTGGAGCGACCTCCGTCCCATCTCCACCTGCCAGTTGGGTATCCCCTCAGGACCAGTCTATGAGGTCCCCCTGAAACCAGCTGTTTCCTCTTCTGGTATCTCCGGCTGTGGTTGGGGATCTGGGCCGGCTGCCCAGCATCCCTGAAGAGACCTAGGTCCCATCTCCACCTGCTGACTGGGGGTCTTCCCAGTCCGAGTTGATGAGGTCCCCTACTTCTGGAACTGGTAGTGAAGCAAGGGGTACCTTAGCCAGGTCTCCCCAGCTGTAAGGTTGTATGTCTGGGACTGCCACCCAGCTCTCCTGCAGGGTATATTGGGGACGCATTGAGCTGAGCAGGTGTTGGTAGTCATGCTCCAGCTCCCACTCCATTGTCACCAGAGATGTCAGGTTTTGTCTCACCTTAGCTGAAGCCCATTCATGCATGTCCTCCCTGTAGTCGTAGATGTCCCAGAATCGGGACTCTCAAGCGCTCCTGAAAACTGGCTCTGAAAAGGCCTCCCACAACAGGCCAGGGCCATTATAATCCTCACTCTCTGGCCTGTCATGCTCAACCTTCAAGGGGGCATGCCGAACCGTGTACCACCATAGCACCTGTATGCATTGTCTAGCCAAAGCTTCTTATATACCAGGCTCTCAAACTCCATCACCCACTCATCCAGGGTCTGCTCTCCCAGGAGAGGCATACGCAGGGCCACTCACATCTGCAAATGCTGCTCTTCACTGGGGAGACTCTCGCCCCGCCGATGCTGTACGCCCTTCAGGGCCTCATGCCAGATGTCTTTTTGGACTGCATTCCTCCAGTCTGGTTCATCCTCCTTCTCGCATAGGAGCACTGTCCAGGGACTAGCTGGTTCCATACCGCTGTAGAGGATACTAGCGTTGCCCTCAATTTGTAAATCCAAATGGTGTCTCTAGAATGCTTATATACTCCCTAGGAAGTCATACCACAGCTGCTACCAATGTGACGGACCGCCTCACACCCGAACTGCGTACCTCTGTCAATCGTTGCTTCCTAGTAATCCTTGAGTACCAAAAGCACCACACTGCACACCATAACCACCATAAACCCCACAAACCGCCGCAGCTTGGTTGAGGTCTTGTTGTTTTCCACCTACCCTGGACCCAAGACCAGGATCCAGCTTCCAGTGGGTAGATCTCTCCTAGCCCAGAGGGCAACGCAGACTGCTCTTACAAGAGCAAGTGTTGTAATCCAAGGGAGTATATTGATTATAGCAATCCCAAGAGTGAATATAGCTCTCCAATCCCCCAAACATGAGCCTAGACTTCATGAAGGCATAAAACGTTCTGTTTAATGGCAGCCACAACTGGCCTTATAGGCAGGTCCCCATGCAAGGGGTTTCCAGTTACATATTCCAGGGGCATTCCCCACTGGAGATTAGACTACAGCAAAACCATACACATGATTACATTGGTTCTAAGGTCCAGGACACTCACACATAAAACAATATAATCCCTCCTCTGTGCCTGGGAGATAATTGAGTCAGGAACTGTACTAAACTCAATTATCTCCAGGCACAGAAAACACACATTTTTACAACCTCCCAAAAGTACCCCTAAAACACATGGAAACCCCACAACAGTCACATCCCCTGATAGCCCCAATCCTACTATTGATACTCTTAATCCATTCGGTACACCCCATATACCAAATCATGTAAGGGAACAGGCACAAACAAAGTCTTTCCACAGTCCTGAACCAAACTTTAATACCTGGGCCATAGTCCTGAGGTAAGAGACTGGCCAGCAGGCCCCTCCACGCACCTGTGACGAGGTTGAGTTCATAACACACGACATTAACAAATATATCCCATGTTACACATACTCCTTCACCTGGGCTGTCTATGGTGGTGTCTATGCCCCATGGATCCCAAATATACCATCCTCAATATATAATTAAAGAAGTTTCACAGAAATTGTTTCTATTTTCTCATTAATTCAGTAGATGCTAAATTAGCAAATATTTTATTGAGGCCAAGCTTCCTCAGCTTAAAGCACAATTTTTAAAGTAAAACAGAGGTAAGGGCAACAATTACTCAATGTCTTTATTCAACATGAGTCCACTATCTCTGATGTACTTGAACGTGTTGAAGATCTCGAAAACTGAACTAGGCATTACAGCCTGAGAATCATGGACTTGCCTCAGTCGTCCAAGAATGCAGAGTTGCAAAAATATGTTTTGGATTAGCTTCCCCATATCCTAAGTATCTTGGAAAATTTGCATCTGCTTAAAATTGAGCAGGTAGTGGATTGAGTTAGAATCGCAATTCATTTCACAATCATGACACTACTGTGCTTTAGTGAACCAATAATGTAAGTTTCAGTAACTGACATTTCTCAGCTCAGATAATGTAGAAAAATAGGGCTTTTTTCTGAGTTACTTATAATGGATCTAGAAACATCTGCAATACTCTGGAAAGGTCTTACTCCACCTGCTTTATTCCATATAATTATAAAGGTGCTGTCCACAAATATAATGAATCACTTTTTAATCTTTGGAAATGTTTTCTGTAAAAGTTTATTCACTGCTCGTGCTCTTATTTTTGCAGTTTGTAACTGATCTGCCTTCTGGTTTAAGATTACATCCTGACATATCCTTTGTTCAGAAGACACACTGACCTTCTGCTGAAAATAAATGTGTTCCTTGGATAGGTTCCTGTATACCCTCCCTGCTTTCATTTTTTTTTTTCATATTTATAAACTCAACTTGTTCAAGATTCCTCCATGCATCTGCTAGTAAGTTGTGGCAGGCACAGAACAACCAGCACCAAGGGGTCAGTGGGTCAGGGGGCCCATTGCTAGCATGGTTCCATGAGGTCTTTCACAGCCATGGTGACACTGTTAGAGGTTCATTTTCCAAAATAGAGGAAGGCAGAGCTGCAGGGAGACATTTAACAGGGCATGGAGGAGACATGTAAAGTGATCACAGCAGAAGAGTGTATCTATATTTGTGCATTGTGTGCAAATGAGTCAGTGTATGTGGATTTGTCTGTGTTAGCCGTATGTGTGTTCATGAATATGAGCATGTTTGTCAGTGCGTATATTGGTGCATGTCTAAATATGTGCATGTGTATCGGTGTGTGTATATCTGGGATGTGTGTATATGGCATTGTGCCAAAATGTGTGTGGCAGTGTGTCTGTGTGTGGCAGTGTTTGGCAGTGCGTATATTGGTGCCTGCCTAAATATGTGCATGTGTATCGGTGTGTGTATATCTGGGATGTGTGTATAAGTGCATGTGTCAAACTGTGTGTGGCAGCGTGTGTCTGTGTGTGACAGTTTCTGTGTGTGGCAATGTGCACCTGTATACGTGAACACATTCTTGCATGCCTACACTAACATTATTTGTTTCCTGCATTCAAACACTAACACTACACACAAACACATTGCTGCTGTGAAACACAGGCATTACAATAAGCACACCCAAACATGCAATGGAAACATTAAGCAGACACACCCCTGCAGTCAAACACCAACACTACAAACAAAATAAATTTTGCATGCAAATGCCAACACTACATTCAAACACACATCTGCATTCAATACATAAACATTCACACCCATTCGCCACACAAAAAAAACATGCTTACATTCACAGACAGACACTGCACTCACACGATGAGCCATGATGAGCAAATTGTAGATCTACAACACTGGAGGTCCACCTTTAGGCCACCCCTGCTCTATGAGGGGGAAACATTTTTTTCAGTTGTGTTTTTATTTATTTTTTTGCACTAGGGCCCTCTCTTCATTAATTCCACCGCTATGTTAGGGTTTTAATGTCTCTCTGAATATAGCTGTGGATAGTACACCGCCCTCCCCCGGGTCACCAGGTTCCCTCATCTGCATGACACAATAAAAATTCATAATGTAGTGATTTCTTATTCTGTTAGATTTACCCCTACTGACCCTGAGGCTCTTTTGCTGCAATTGGATATTCCCAGCTGCACTCTACAACTCTGAAGCTTTTAAAGCAGATGTAAAAGCTTGCGGGCATAACTAAACTGATGAACATTTTACACCTAGGTTATACAAAATTACTCTGGAGTGCCTTAAAGACTATATATATAATTTTTTTTTAAATATCATATTTATTAAGTATTTTCAGTAGTACATAAATACAAACAATATCATTTATAGCCACAATAGTGATGAAACATTTCCATATATTGAGAGAGTGTATCTATATTTGTTAATTGATTAATTTTCTCTTGCGGATGAGATCAAGTAGGATTGGGGAATATTTGATCATTTGGGTTACAGAGATAAAAGGCTTCATCACTGTAGTAGCTATAATTGTATATAAATATGCAATTCAAAATCAACTATATAGGAAATGTAAGCATAAAGGGACACTATAGGAATATTTGTTCGTTCCTGCTCTATCCCGGGGGATGAATGAGGCCATTCCAGCTTGGTTAGCCCATACTATTCTTGCACTTATGTGTTTTTAAGTTGCTGATTTTGAATTTATGTCCTTCAATGTACAGTGAGGGAAAAAAGTATTTGATCCCCTCCTCATTTTGAACGTTTGCCCACTGACAAATAAATGATCAGTCTATAATTGTAATGGTAGGTGTATTTTAACAGTGAGATACAGAATAACAACAAAAAAAAATCAGAAAAATGCATATCAAAAAGTTATAAATTGATTTGCATGTCAATGAGTGAAATAAATATTTGACCCCTACCACTTAGTACTTGGAGGCAAAACCCTTGTTGGCAATCACAGAGGTCAGACGTTTCTTGTAGTTGGCCACCAGGTTTGCACACACTCCTTTGTTGCCTTGGCTGTGTGTTTTAGGTCATTGTCTTGCTGGAATACCCATCCATGACCCATTTTTAATGCCCTGGCTGAGGGAAGGAGCTTCACACCCAGGATTTGATGGTACATGGGCCCGTCCATCGTCCCTTTGATGCGGTGCAGTTGTCTTGTCCCCTTAGCAGAAAACACCCCCTAAGCATAATGTTTCCACCTCCATGTTTGACGGTGTTCTTGAGGTCATAGGCAGCATTCTTCCTCCTCCTCCAAACACGGCAAGTTGAGTTGATGCCAAAGAGCTTGATTTTGGTCTCATCTGACCACAACACTTTCACCCAGTTTTCCTCTTAATCATTCAGACGTTCATTGGCAAACTTCCGACGGGCCTGTACATGTGCTTTCTTGAGCAGTGGGACCTTGCGGGCGCTGCAGGATTTCAGTCTTTCAAGGCGTAGTGTGTTACCAATTGTTTTCTTGGTGACAATGGTCCCAGCTGCCTTGAGATCATTAACAGGATCCTCCTGTGTAGTTCTGGGCTGATTCCCTTACCATTCTCATGATTATTGAAACTCCATGAGGTAAGATCTTGTATGGAGCACCAGACTGAGGGAGACTGACAGTTATTCTGTGTTTCTTCCATTTGCGAATAATCTCACCAACTGTTGCCACCTTCTCACCAAGCTGCTTGGCGATGGTCTTGTAGCCCATTCCAGCCTTGTGTAGGTCTACAATCTTGTCCCTGACATCCTTGGAAAGCTCTTTGATCTTGGCCATGGTGGAGAGTTTGGAATCTGATTGATTGCTTCTGTGGACAGGTGTCTTTTATACAGGTAACGAGCTGAGATTAGGAGCACTCCCTTTAAGAGAGTGCTCCTAATCACAGCTCGTTATCTGTATAAAAGACAACTGGGAGCCAGAAATCTTGCTGGTTAATAGGGGATCAAATACTTATTTATTATTGACATGCAAATCAATTTATAACTTTTTTGACATGCGTTTTTCTGCATTTTCTTTTTTTTTCATTTTGTCTCTCACTGTTAAAATACACCTACCATTAAAATTATAGATTGATCATTGCTTTTTCAGTGGACAAACGTTCAAAATCAACTTGTTCCACTATAATTTTTTTTAGTTTACTCATTTTTAAGCTGATTAAAACACTGATGAAAATGCTGGCTGCATGTTGCTGTTATATATTGATCTGTCAAATTTGATTCACCTTTTTGAAGTATAATTAATAGACATCTAGTGATTTGGCAGACACAACAACACTTGGTAGTTTAAAACCACATGAGAGAGAGACAGCATTTACTGACTAAAAAAAACAGTTGTACCTGGCAAAATGCATTGAGAAGGGTCCAGAAAAATAGAGTATTATCCATACAGTTTTACAAATTTGTTTTAGATTGTTTTTAGTTTGTTATGAGTTAGCTTTTAATAATGTATGTATTGATATTCCTCCTGTATTCAATTTTACATATTACGAAGGGGTAACGTTAACGTATTGATATTTACATACAGATTTGCACACATCCTGAGAGCCAAGATTTTAGGCTTTTCTTTCGATTAGTTAATTTTAATTACATGGTCATAAATTATTTCTTACAGATATCAAACTATTCCTTCTTCCACTTTGCAAAGTTTTACTGAAATGACATTGAGACTGGAGGAATCCAGAGCCATAAAGTCAGGTTCTAATACCGCAAGAACTGCACATACTTTTTTAATACACTACATTACGATATATAAATCTTTTTATAGTATATATCTGTGAGACATGATCATCATTTTATGAAATCAGTTCTATTTGTCATGTTATTTCATGGTCCACTTTTTATATTTTGCATCTGTTGAAGATATGCTTAACCATGCACATATAATTATATTTAACTATACATATAATAAGCTATTCAGATGATTTCTACAAATCCGTTGTAAGATCTGTTTCTGGACTTTCTCACTAATTCCCTCCACATCTTCCCCTTCTTCTTTGCTGCTGTGTTCACTACATCCTGCACCTACTAACCCCATCCCATAGTTGCCTATCGCCACTTATCAAACATGTCTACCACTGCCAAGGTAGAGAGAGACATTGGCCACTTGCTCTTTCAAAGAGAATTTGGTTGCAGCTTCTAAACCCTCTTTTAACCCCTTGCCTTTTCATTAAGAAAAAAACAATAATACACTTTCTAAATTATACTTTTTTTTTCCAGTCAGACTCTGACACATATATACTGCCACATATATTATCCACAGGCTGTAGAAATACAGGAATGTTTATTATTATTGCTCTCACAGGTACCGTATTTCACAATAAACAAGAGTACTGCTTAAAAACACTATCAACATATAAAAAAAGGTATAGTCATAGCAGGAAGGTGTACAATTAGATAACAGCTGTTAACAGCAGTACTCAGACAAAATAATCAAAACATGTTTACATGATGGGACAAGGAAAGGAAAAAAGGGAGGGGATAAGAGAGACATACAAGTCCCTCATGGATATTTATATGGTTGTAGTTTTATGTACAGGAGATGTTTAAACAGAGATGTCCACTTCAACATGGATAGTTTGATAGATAGAAATGTTGTGGCCTTTAAAAATGTTTAGCAAGGTGAGATATTTATTTCTATTTATACATACCATTAGTAAAAAAATTTGGCAAGGCTGAAATCAGGCTGGAATAGCCCTTGAGAATAAATGGATAAAGATTCATTGATTTATTACATCTTGCAGTTGAGATGAAGTAGGATTGGGGTATATTTGATCATTTGGGTTCAAGAGTTACGAGGCTTATGGCAGTCAAAACATCTTGCTTATACGGTTTAATCTTGGTGCAGGATCATCATATGTGTTTGCAAGTTCCTTCTGCTTCATGAAATTCCAAATATTATTTAAAATATTCTAAATACATACTGTGGAATGTTCCCAGGTCACACTTTTACACTTGATGGCAATGTATCCCTTTTGGGGGGTTTTATTTTTAATAACATCAATTCTCTATTTCACACCAAACTGTGCCCAGACCCCTGTCTACTGAATAAACTCCATAGTCATACCTTAGCATATTCCCCACAGTGCTTTAAAGGTTCACACTCTTGTACATCCATGTAACAAATCTCATGTACTTTGTGAAGTATGTTCATCTGCACACTCCCGAAATGCAAGAGGCTTAGTGATTATAGCACGTTTGCATACTAGGCTGATTCGTACTTTCTCGAAATTCAAGCTAGTCAAGAAAATAAATCTATCTGTTCCTCGTTCGCATACCCAAACATATACAAATAGCGCTCAGATCCCACGAATACAGCCGAATCGCCACCAGGGTAAAGTTTTAACCGACTGCACATGTGGAGCCTGCCCAAATTAGTTCCAGAGTCAGTGGTAGTGGTTGGTCAATTTTGGGAGTTCCAAAATGAACAAAAAGACGAATGGTTCCCCTGGCTCATAGGTAGCGATTATTCGCCTTGATCGTGAAAACAATCCTACCGAACAGCTCTCTCCTGGCTTGTCGTGGAAAGAAGCAGGCGTTCGTGTGAAATTACCAGTGTTTGCGAGGTCGAGTGTCCAACTTATAGTTCCAGACACTCGATGACCAAGTCCCACTGCCTGCTTTCGTGCAACAAGATGGCCGCCAATTTCTCTAGCATGTGTTGTTTGGTTATACGAACGGCGGCCACACAGAGAGAGCACTTGACTTGGTGGTTTATTTGAAGTTAATGAGCCAGGGGAGTGTTCGGTGTGCGGTAGATCCATCTTCTGAATGCAGGGAAATTAAATGGGTGAATAAAATACAGAGTCTTTGCCACATTGCTCCCCCAATTCCATGGTGCGGCATATCTATCTAGACCCGGGTTGGCTTGGGGATGTCCAGGAGGATAAATTAAGGCTCCAATTCCATTTGCTGGGATAATCCATCAGCATTGCCGTTCTGTTTGCCTGGCCTGTACTGCATGGTAAAATCGTAGGGTTGCAGGGCCAGGCTTCAGCGCAGCAAACGGGGGTTATCCCCGGCGACCCTGTTTAGCCAGAGGAGGGGGTTGTGATCCATCATTAAAGAGACAACCATAGAGATAGGGCTGCAGTTTCTTTAATGCCCATACTTGAGCCAAACATTCTTTTTCCACGGTGGCATAGCTGACTTCTATGGATAACAGTTTTCGGCTGAGATATTCCACTGTGTGCTCCATTCTGTCGTACTCCACTTGGCTTAGCATGGCTCCCAACCCAAACATGGAGGCAACTGTGTGGACAAGAAATGTTTTAGTATGGTTTGGGGCGGCCAACACAGGTGCCACGCTCAGTGCTGACTTTAGACTCTGGAAGGCGACCTCGCACTCCAGGGACCACACTACCTGTCTGGGTAGGGACTTTTTGGTCAGGTGAGTTGGGGGCTTGGCAAGGGCGCTATACTCAGGGACAAACTTGCAGTAATAGCCTGTGGTTCCTAGAAAAGCTAGCACCTACGTCTTTGTACAGGGTTGGGGCTAGTTGGCAATAGCCTCTACTTTGGCAGGTTCTGGCCGCTGCTGTCTAGAATCAACTCTATGATCGAGATACTGTACTTTGGAAATACTGACATGGCACTTGTCTGGCTTCAATGTGAGCCCGACTACTTGAATTCTCTTAAGTACCATAAATAGGTGTCTATTTATGCATATCACACAATAAAAAAAATGTGTGGAACTTCTTTTGTATAACCCAGTAGAACTAGCTGTTCCTATTTTCATATTGCATCAGGAAATTCAGATCGTGCAAAAACAAATGTATAAAAACAGTATGGAAATAAAAATGTAAGTAAACATTATTTTACAAATTATGCGTTTAATTTTCTTTCTTGTTGAAGCCTGTTGTGCAGAGCAATATCTCTTGCAATTATTTGCTTTAATAAATCATATGCAGTGAAGTAATTTAAAGTGCATTTAGAGGAGTGTTTATTACATTTAGGTGATATTAAAAACATAAAACAATAAAGCGAGCTGTTCGCAGTCATTTCAAGATGCTAAAATCATAACAAGTCTAATAATAGGAAGCAGCTGCTTTCAAGAATGAAGACTGGTGAAAAGCTGATGCTCGTTTAACTTTCAACCCTGTCCAATGTTTTCCTTCTAGTCTGTTGTTATCATATATGAATTCAAACCATTTAAACAGAGTTTAATCTAGTGGAGCTTTGTTTCAGAGTGTTCCTAGTCACAGGCTGTGTATGAAAAAGTTATTGACTATTATTCTAAAATAAATTGTACAATGAAGAGTAATTATAGTCAATACTGTGAGAAAAAAAAGTCTTGATTGCGGTAACTTTTACACGAATGGTGAGGTGAAAACCAAATGCTTCCTTGGAAACCTGTGATTAGGAAAATGCAATAATGGAAAGACATTTCCATTACTCTGTCAGTCACTCTGGAAAGGTATTTTTTTTAATATAAATTACCAGTAATTTTCTACATATAAAAAGGATCCAGCAATGGTAACATACACTGATCAACTACAATATTAAAACCACCTGCCAATATCGTCTAGGTCCCCCACATGCTGCCAAAACAGTTTTGAGGCATGGACTCCACATGACCTCTGAACGTGTCCTACATTAGCAGCAGATCATTTAAGTACTGCAAGTTGCGAGGTGGGACCTCCATGGATTCCACAGATGCTCGGGGGAATTTGGAGAGCAAGGCAACAACTTGAACTCTTTGTAATGTTCCTCAAACCATTCCTGAACAGTTTTTGCAGTATGGCTGGGTGATTATCCTGCTGCAAGAGGCCGCTGCAATCATCGAGCAACATTGCCATGAATGGGTGTATGTGGTCTACAACAATCTCTAGGATGAATGCCAGGACCCAAGGTATCCCAGCAAAACATTTCCCCAGAGCATAACACTGCCTCCAACTGGTGTTCTTCCCATAGTGCATCCCATAGTGCATCCTGTTGCCATCTCCCAAATAAACAATGCACACACACACAGTCATCTACTTCATCCAAAAAAAACTAAATCATCTGGCCAGGCAACCTTCTTCCATTGCTCCATTGAAGGTTTTTTTGGTGATGGATATGAGGGATCTCCTGCAAAACTGAACTGTGTGTTCTGACACCTTCCTTTCATGTCCAGCATTAAGTTCCTCAAAAATGTGAACTACAGTAGCTCTTTTGCGTGATCAGACCAGACAGGCTAGTCTTTGCTCCCTACATGCATCAATGAGCAATGAGCCTCGGGCACCGATGACCTGATGCCGATTCACCAATTGGCCTTCCTTGCACCACATTTGGTAGGTATAACACCACTGCATGCTGGAAACACTACACAAGACTTGCCATTTTGGAGATGCACTAACCCAGGCATCTAGCTAAAACTATTTGGCACTTGTCAAAACCACTTGGATCTTTTTACTTGCCCATTATGCATACTTCCTACAGATGAAATTCAAGAACTGGCTGTTTACTTGCTGCCTAATATATCCCACTTCTTGAGGTAACATTGTAATGATATAATCAATGTTATTCACTTCACCTGTCAGTTTTTATTTTGTTGTGGCTGATAAGAATTAACAAGGCTCAGTCCATCAAGCTCAACCATTCTCAAATTTTTGTTGGTAATCCACGAGAATGCAAATAAAACTTAACTATGCCCCAATATGCAAAATAATGTCTTCTTGACTCCAAGATAACAATTGGATTTGACAGAAAATAGTAATCTATTGTAACATGTCCATTTTATCATTATAGTGCTTCATGTTCAAGTTTTCAAAATAAATGACTCAAGACTTTTCAAAACATCTATAAAATTTGATAAAGTGGCCTTCCTAAGCAGTTGCTATAAAGAACACTTTCCGTTGCTGACTGTGAAATCTCTTTTTCAAAATTCTGAATAGATGCTCAGTTGTCTTTTGTACCTGTCAGTGAACTACATTTTTTAATTTAATTTTTGTTGGGGGGTGGGGGGGAGTAAATTACCTTTCTAGCCTTAAAATATTAAAATATAACTGTCACTTTCCATGATTTTTTATATTTTATTTTTATCTTTATATAACAAATATGTATTTGTGAGGTGTGAAATATATAATTACATGTAGAAATCAACAATTTTTTTCCAACAAATGAGTGATTCGAAACCTGCCAGCCATTTTTGCAAGCTCTGTGATGTGCACCTGGGAGTCGGCATAAAAAAAGTTATCAGAGAAAAGGAAAATTAAAGAATTATTTTATTTCTTGTTCTATCTAAAAATCTAAAAACAACTTGAGCATCACATAAAAAAAGTTTAAAGGAGCACTATAGTTTTATTATGCAAACATTTATTCCTAACATTATAGAGTTATCCTCGCTATTTGGATACAGCCAACCCCATCCCCAAATTAAATTAAAACATAGTGAAAATAGTTTTATCTTACTTTCCCTCTTTTTACCTTTCCTTTTTTCTTTCCTTTGACATAGAGTGGTCTTTAACCCCTTAAAGGGAAACTCCAGTGCCAGGAAAACAATCAGTTTTCCTGGCACTGTAGGTCCCCTCTCCCTCCCACCTCACAATCCCCGGTTGCTGACTGGGTGAAAACCCCTTCAGTGACTTACCAGAGGCAGCGACATGTCCCACGTCGCTGTTTCTTCCTCTGCCACCACTCCTCCTCTGCATTACGTTGTCCGGTGGGCGAGACTGATGCCGCCCGCCAGTCGGGGAGACCTAATGCGCATGCGCGGCAATGCCGCACATGCGCATTAGAGCTCCCCATAGGAAAGCATTGAAAATGCATTTCAATTCTTTCCTATAGGGAATTGAGCAACGCTGGAGGTCCTCATACAGCGTGAGGATGTCCAGCAACGCTCTAGCACAGGTTTTCTGTACTATAGAGCAGAAAGTGCCCTCTAGTGGCTAGCTAGTAGACAGCCACTAGAGGTGGAGTTAACCCTGCAAGGTAATTATTGCAGTTTATAAAAAAAACTGCAATGATTACACTTGCAGGGTTAAGGGTAGTGGGAGTTGGCACCCAGACCACTCCAATGGGCAGAAGTGGTCTGGGTGCCTGGAGTGTCCCTTTAACGGTCGTTAGGGCGCTCTATGCCGTCTCCATTATAATGGGCTTTAAAGCCGTCAAGGTGGCATAAAATGCCCTAACGGCTTTAAGCCCCTGCGCCCTGCAAGTACTCACCTCCGCCACGATGCTCTTCTAGGGGACTGCCTGACAGTCCAGGCAGTCCCCCCTTGGCAATTTAGGCCCCTATGGCCCATGTGATCGCTCTGAATGAGTGATCACAAGGCAGGCATAGCTGCCTATGCAAATAATATGTATGTGTAGACCACCCAGGTGCAGCGATATTTACAAAATAAAGGTAATTACTTCCCTGTCAGGTCGTAACAAAAGGATTCCTCAAAATCCTCAAAATGCAAATATAAAATATAAGATACACCTAAAAGATAAAGGCAGAGAAAAAATTCATAGGGTAACACTATATGATGAAAAGTGGCCCCTTGGTAATAATAACACACTCACAAGATATACGGATATTATGAGCCCATCAAGGTTCCTTTAAGTACTCAGCTACTGACGTCCTCAATGTCCCAGGATACATGTCAGAAAGAAAAAACTGGACATAGTACAGTAGTGCTTAAAATGTAAAAAGACACTTTAATTAAACACACTTACAGGAAGTGAAAGATAAAAAATGCCCATCAATAAGTCTCTATGTCCCTCTATTTCAGCTGGATAGGAGACAGGAATAAGCAGCAATGTGCTCAACGTGTTTCGTCTCTTAATATAGACTTCCTCAGGATTTATTCATATTCATTATTTTTTTACATTTATTTCTGTTTTCTTTTTCTTTTTTCTTTTTTTAGAATTTTTCGAATTGGATTATTTTTATTCTTTTTATTTTTATTTTCATTCTTATTTCTATATTAATTTTATTCTTATTTTATTTATTTATTTATTCATATTCATTATTTTTTTACATTTATTTCTTTTTTCTTTTTTCTTTTTTTAGAATTTTTCGAATTGGATTATTTTTATTCTTTTTATTTTTATTTTCATTCTTATTTCTATATTAATTTTATTCTTATTTTATTTATTTATTTATTCATATTCATTATTTTTTTACATTTATTTCTTTTTTCTTTTTCTTTTTTTTTAGAATTTTTCGAATTGGCACCTATATAGCTTGTGATATCCTTAATCACTCCTCTCTGTGAGAAGTGCTCTACAATGTATATCCAATGTATATCAGATGTAATTTACTTTACACATATGGATTGTTTTACCATACTCAATATATTTTTATTATCTGGTAACTGTGTGTAACTTTGTTCAATACATTTAGTTTTTCATATCCAGCTTTGTGTCTTGAGATTTTCCCCGTTCAGCTGAAGTGGTGAAGTGGAACGCATATGCGTTCCACGCGTAGACCGATGACGTCTTCTTGAACCGCCGATAAGTGGAACGCATATGCGTTCCATGAAGAAAAACGGAAGTCCGTATATGGCCACAAGTTAATTAAGAAATTGCGGACAGGTGACCTCAGTGTCCCTGATTGGCGGAACGAACGGAAACAAGACGGGGGGATCTTTAAAAGGAACTTTGGACATTAGATACTTTATAATGTTTATTCTTTGCTGCTACAATTGTATTTTAATTCATTTTCTCCTGAGAAAGTCAATATTAAGAGACGAAACGCGTTGAGCTTTGTATTGCTGCTTATTCCTGTCTCCTATCCAGCTGAAATAGAGGGACACAGAGACTTATTGATGGGCATTTTTATCTTTCACTTCCTGTACGTGTGTTTAATTAAAGTGTCTTTTTACATTTTAAGCACCATTGTACTATGTCCAGTTTTTTCTTTCTGACATGTATCCTGGGACATTGAGGACGTCAGTAGCTGAGTACTTAAAGGAACCTTGATGGGCTCATAATATACGTATATCTTGTGAGTGTGTTATTATTACCAAGGGGCCACTTTTCATCATATAGTGTTACCCTATGAATTTTTTCTCTGCCTTTATCTTTTAGGTGTATCTTATATTTTATAGCTGCCTATGCAGCTGCCTGCAGGGGGACTGCCTAAACCAGGGCTGCCTAACAGGAAGATCCCCAGATGTTGTAGAACTACAACTCCCACGATGCTTTACATGCCTTTAGAATGCATTTAGAATGACAAAGAATCATGGGAGTTGTAGTTCTACAACATCTGGGGATCTACCTGTTGGGCAGCCCTAGACTAAACTGACAGGCAATTGTAAAAAATTTGTAAAATTGTAAAAAAAAAAAAAGTTACTAAAGCAATCAGTGGAAAACAAATATATATATATATATAAAACCCATAATACGTGTATTTTTATATTGATAGCTATATATATCAATATCAAAATACACTTATTATGGAGTTACATATATATAGTTTGTATATTGTATTTTTGTAATATTGTATCCTATTGTAACAATTCAATATTTTTTGGACCCAGGACATACTTGAAAAAATTAGAGCAGTCTCAATGTATCCATCCTGGTAAAATATTTTATAAATAAATAAATAAATAAATTTGTCTGATTCAACAGTGTAATTATAATAGAAATAGTAGTTCCCTTCCATTCCCCTGACTAATT
Organism: Pelobates cultripes; assembly: GCA_933207985.1. Classification (NCBI taxonomy): domain Eukaryota; kingdom Metazoa; phylum Chordata; class Amphibia; order Anura; family Pelobatidae; genus Pelobates; species Pelobates cultripes. Next base: position 327,620,445 of record OW240914.1, on the reverse strand, counting down.
TTGTTGCATACCTGTAAACATTTTTTAGTTAAAATATTTTTATTTTTTTTATTTTTTACAAACCTTTAATGCAAACTCCAGTAAGTAGGCTGGCTTATCTTTTTTCCTGTTATGAAGTTATAAAGGATATACCAGAAACCATTACAAAAAAAAAAAAAAATAACAAAACTCTTTCCATTGAAAACTAGAATTGTGCACAGCGAAAAAAAAAAATTATTTTGTCTGAATTAATTCATTCCACTGAAAAAAAAAAACAGTTTCAAGTAATCAGTTCACATTCATTTTGTTATAGTGATTATTTCACACAAAAAAACAATGCAAATGAACCAAAATGGTGCTAAAATTTACCAAAATATAAAATAAAAATGTTTTACTGCAAAATATATATTGTGTATATATTTTTCAGTAGACTGATAGGTTAATTTTCCCACCATTTAATTCACAGATCAAGTGACACTTTTTTTTGTGCCACGGGCCGGACTCTGAATCACAAAAAAAGGTGAAACTGTGTATCTGTTGTCTGTTCTGTTTTGTGATTCATCCAAAGAGCATTTTCAGGATTGGGAAATTCGGATAAATCACAATCACTGCAAATTGCAATATATTTGAAATTGAATGCACAAATCTATTTCATATCCTCCAACAGTAGACTAAATGCAAATCACGATTCAAGTGTCCTGACCTTCTCCCTTGTCATCGTACTCCTACTTTACACACTTGTCACTATAATAGAAAACTATGGCGAGCATTGTGATCATGTCTAGTATTTGTGAAGTAAATAAATAAAAGTTGCTGAACTATTTTTTTTCTAAGGTATGCAAATATTAGAAATTATTTCAATTTAAAGCAATCTGAATTGTCAGTGCTGCTTGATGATTTCCTGTGATTTTACTCTTGTGAATCGGCCCACATGAAATTGATAGAACTGACAAATCTTAAAACTTTCATTATTCTCATAATTACTAAAGGCCAACCCAGTTAAAATTCAGTTACTTCAGATGAATGAGCAAATTTCAGTGTTTACAATCTGGTGGCTGCTTTAAAAATCTGTAATTCTTACGACCGGAGGGCGTACTATTACGCCCTATTTTAGGCGGAATCTAAACGCCGCCGGGCGTAATAGTACGCCCTCCGGTCTTTCCTTACTTACCCGGTCGCCAGTGGTCCCACGCCGGCGATCGCGGTGGGGGGAATCCCAGGGAGAACCTCACAATCACATGGCCAGGATAGCTGGCTGCAGCATTGCCAGCAGGGGGGCTGCCTGTAATTACAGGTGGTCCCCTGCTGGCTGAAAATAAAAATAAAATAAATTAATAAAGTGTAGAAAAAAATATATATATACTTAGATATATATATGATCTAAGTATATATATACACATATACATACACACACGTACACTGTCTAGGTGTATTTTACTATTAATATATATATATATAATTATATATATATATATTAATATCAAACTACACGTAGACTGATACTGATTAAATATATATATATAATTATTGTTATATATATATATATATATTTATATATAATCTAAAAAAATTAAATATGTAAATACGTTAAAAAATAAAATTAAAAAAATAATAAAAAAAAAATTAAAAAATATATAGATGTGTGTTATTTCGTTCTAACTGTATTGTGATATTAATATATATATATATATATTTATCTCAAAATACACGTAGAACAAAATAATACATATTTATATGCATAAATATATACGTATATATCACTATATATATACCTATATATAAATAAAAATATTTTTAAAAAATTATATATATATATATATATATATACATATATATTCACATACATATATATATATATATATATATACATATATTAATTCTACATATATATTTATGTAATGTTTTTACATAACTGGGTATCTTAATTAATTACAATTAGTGGGACCTGCCTGACAACCCATGCCGAAAGTAAAGGGAATTTAATTTGCTAGCACTATATTTAACCCTATAACTTTCCACAACACCATAAAACCTGTACATGGGGGGTACTGTTCTACTCGGGGGACTTCGCTGAACACAAATATTAGTGTTTCAAAACAGTAAAATGTATTACAACGATGAAATCGCCAGTAAAAGTGAGGTTTTTTGCATTTTTCACGCACAAACAGCACTTACATGGACGATATTGTTGCTGCGATACTTTTTACTGTTTTGAAACACAAATATTTGTGTTCAGCGAAGTCTCCCGAGTACAACAGTACCCCTCATGTACAGGTTTTATGGTGTTTTCAAAAGTTACAGCATCAAATATAAGGCTTGTGTTTCATTTTTTTCACGTTAAAATTTGCCAGATTGGGTACGTTGCCTTTGAGACCCTATGGTAGCCCAAGAATGAAAATTACCCCTATGATGGCATACCATTTGCAATAGTAGACAACCCAAGGTATTGCAAACGGGGTATGTCCAGTCTTTTTTAGTAGCCACTTAGTAACAAACACTGGCCAAAATTGGCGTTTTTTGCATTTTTCACACACAAACAAATACTAACGCTAACTTTGGCCAGTGTTTGTGATCAAATGGCTACTAAAAAAGTCTGGAAATAAAAAAGAGAGAATTACAGTTTAAAATTCCCACCTCAATTCCCTGCAATTATCTCTTTATTGAATAGACCTTTATAACACCAAGTTCCCACCAACAGTACAATGCATCCTTGGTATGCAATAGATACATTCGCAGCACAGCATCTATATCAGTTAGGTACATTTTATTACTGTAATGTGAGTTGGGTATCAGAGGTGACACTGTCAGTACAAATATAGAAAGACCTTGTGCAGATGTGCTTCAGTCAGAGAGCTTTGTTTACACCATAGAACATACATTAGTTCACAAAAATAATTATATTGGGGAGTGAAAATAGTAAAAAGAAAAAGCTGAAAATAGGAAATGAAAGATATAGAAGGAAAATTTAAAGAATGGAATTAATGAGAGAAATGGAAGCAAAAGGAAATAAAAAAAGTAAAAAGTGATCCTGGTGACTATGGTGTCCCTCTCTATGTGTGTCTCTTGCCCATCCTTTAATGATCTTTCACTCCCCCTTCCCTGTCTCTTAATGGTCTCCTCTTCTCCATCTGTCCCTTAGTGGTCTCCTCTTCTCCCCTGTCCCTTGGTGGTCTCCCCTCCTCTCTAGTGCTCTCCCCTCCCTTCCTCTCCCTTAGAGCTCTCACCTCCTGTTCTTCTTAGAGCGCTATAAGGATCAAGAGAGGAGGGAAGAGCACCACAGGAGAGCTCTAAGGGACAGGATGATATGATGCACCTCGAACCCTGCAGACAGCAAGGTGTGGCTGCCCCTTTAAAAGACCCTTGCTGTCTGCACGGTTTAAGGTGCACCGTATCATCAGGTCCCTTAGAGCTCTCCAATGTCTCTTAGTGCTCTCCCCTATTCCCCCCATCCCTAAGTGCTCTTCCCTCCTCTCCTGTCCCTTAGTGCGCCCCCCCTTCCCCTCATGTCCCTTAGAGCTTCAACACCTTAGTGCTCAGACCGGTTAAGGAAACTGAAGTTCTGCTCAGCCGTGACACAGTGAGTGACTGGTAGGAGGAAGCGCTGTGTGCTTCCTTCCTGCAAGTCACTCGAATCTTGTAACTGATAAGCACACTTCCCAGGACTGTCCTGGCAGAGCGAATTACCCTTGACAGTCTCCAACATGCCAGGAATGTCCCGGCAACTATGTATGAAATTCAAGATTTCAAATTTTATCAAGTACCAAATTTCATCTGAATTCACTTGGAACAAATTTAGTAGAGGGATAACTATACAAAATAAATTTGCTTCCTTTTTCCCAGCAAGACGATTGAAAGTCACAATATAGTGGGTAAATAGTTATGATATAAAGTATTTTATTGACAAAATATCCATTATGGTCCACCATACCTTACCTATTTAAACAAAACACAGGATCCCTTGGGTGATTTGAGAAAACTTAGAGGGTCGCATCATTCCCCCTCATTATACTTTCCTCTTTTTTTTTGTACGCTGGTTTTTCCTTTTTCTCCTTAGTTTTGTGTTTGTATTTTATTACTAAAAAAAAAAAAATCTGTGGGTAGGCATGCATGTTTTATCGGTTGACTGTGTGGTTCAGTACTATTATATAGCTCTTGTGTAGAATGATTTTTTTTCTTCGTGTGTAAGCCCACTGCTGCTTAAATAAAGAATAAGAATAATAACATGTTTATGATATATATTAAATCTACACTAGTAACTAAAATTAATAAACAATTACTATGTTTTAATTGTTGCAGTATATTGGATCCCTATGTGGAGTTAAATCTTTCTTCCCAGTATTTAGCTATCAAAATGATGCTTATTACAGAGTTTAGTTGTGTATTTCCATGGTTTAGTTCTGGATTTAAGACATTTAGTTGCACCCAGACAAGCTGAGATCTAGTCAACCTTTAAGAGATGGTGCGTGGTTTGACAGACTAAGAGCATGGTCGCACGAGCACTGCTCTCCATGGCATACAGGGCAAAATCACCAACCACAATTTATAACTAGTAAAAAGACTAGAGCCAACTTAGGGAATAGCCCATCCACATTGGTGGATGCTCAGAAATCCTCACTGAGGATGTTTTTCCACAATCCAGCCACATGCTCGGGCTCACATTTACATTCAAGTCCACCAGGTAGTCTGACGGTCTCAGATACTTTGGTTGATGAGGCTGATCTTTAGACCCTGCCTCTTCAGCTACCCTCACCCCAGATTTAGCTTTATGCTGACTTAAATTTGGAGGAGAAAATACTTAGCATCAGCAATGATATCCAGCAATTGGGGAAGAAATGTCAAAACTGTGGATGACGACAGAGAGGGATAAAATTCCCACTTTATAGCTTATACTAGTCATAATGCAAAGAAAACTAAAAGACATTGATAACAGAGGAAGGAGGAATAATTTACTGGTCCAAGTCATACCCAAGCCCACTACTAATGACAAGTGGACATTAATCTTATTCTTCTGACTTTATCTGTCTCCTAAATAGACCGGGGGATTTCCTGATCATCCAGGACAGACTGAATAGGCCTACAAAGAAACATGCCACGTGATATAGTCTGCAGAATACACCACATTTCCCTCAAGTAATTAATTCTGAATGGAGCACGAGAGATGCAGACAGTGAAGCATGAAGGTCAGGCTAGGAGGCCCTCAAGCCAGTGACAGATGCTTTGAGAGAAAATGGTATGAAATATCGCTGGTGATTCCCCTTAAATCTAACTGTGACTCACCAAAGGAAATCTTTAGTCTTCACTTCCTGGTCTGACATTTCAGCCTCTTAAATCTGCAGGCTGTGGAGGTAGAGGACTATACTAATCTGGCTCCTTCCCCCTCTGTGAAACCTCTTCCACAACATACTATATTGCAAAAACCACTGCAGAAAAAAGGAGGAAAGTAAGAGCATTGATGGAAAATCTATGAAAACATGGATGACGCTGCCCTCTCTTAAGTATCCTTTGAAATGGCTCTTTCCCACCGACTGATGCTAATTATTTGAATGTCATGACCATTTATTTTAGTTCATTTTTGCTTAAATGCTCATGATTACTTTGTGTATTTGAATATATCTACTTTGTTTATTTGAATATATCTAGACTATTACACACTTCATGATTTTAGAGTTTTATTGAGATAGTGTTATCAATACGTTATATAACTATTCACTCTGTCTATGCCACAAAACAGAGAACATTTCTTAAAGGCTCTGCTCTCCCAAGCACTACCTATGTATTGTACCTGGAGTTATAATTATGCAATTAGATTCAGCCCTGTCTCTTGCAATATTGCTCATGTTTTACTTTATGCTTTATGTAAATCGTTATCGTTTTATTTTTAGTTGTATTCACATTAATGACCCTAAGGTGAAATAAAAAATGATCATTAAAGGACCACTATAGTACCAGGAAAACATACTCGTTTTCCTGGCACTATAGTGCCCTGAGGGTGCCCCCACCCTCAGGGACCCCCTCCCGCCCGGCTCTGGAAGGGGGAAAGGGGTTTAAACGTACCTTTTTCCAGCTGGGGAGAGAGCTCTCCTCCTCCTCTCTCCGCCTCCGTTACGCCCCGCCCGACTGAATCGCACCTTGCACGGAAAGGCTGTGCGCATTCAGCCAGTCATAGGAAAGTACAATGCTTTCCTATAGACGCTGGCGTGCTCTCACTGTGATTTTCACAGTGAGAAGCACGCAAGCGCCTCTAGTGGCTGTCAATGAGAGCCACTAGAGGATTAGGGGGAAGGCTTAACCCATTCATAATTATAGCAGTTTCTCTGAAACTGCTATAATTATGAAAAAATGGGTTAACCCTAGAAGGACCTGGCACCCAGACAACTTCATTAAGCTGAAGTGGTCTGGGTGCCTAGAGTGGTCCTTTAAGTGTCAGGGATTAGAACAAGCAAATTAGGCGATTGAGCCACGGCTCATTTACATCGAATGTCACTTAATACCGAGGCTTCAACGTCATTTTCCTGAAGGAATCACATGCTGATATATGTTCTATACAGGAGACTCACTTTAGGGAGGGGTCTGCTCCATCTCTCAAATCTAAATATGCATCCCAAACCTATTTCAGCAACAACTCACAAGGCAAATCCAGTGGAGTAGCCATATTATTTTCGGCCAATACAGTCTTTACATTATCCCAAAGTATACATGGTTCTTAGCCTTGAAAGGCAATATAAAGTATACCCTGCTTACTTTCGTAAATACATATTCCCCTAATTTGAACTGTGTACCTTTTGTTAAACAGGTGTTGGGGGAGTTGGAGGTCTTCATGGTAGGGATTCTAGTAATAGGAGGGGATTGTGTATATAGTAATGGGCCAGTCACTTGAGAGTAATCTTCAGTGTAAAGGCTTACTAGTTCACCACCATTCACTGATGCAAAAGATATTATATGAATACCTTTAGTGGACTGCTGGCACACTTTACATCCCAGGGGGTAACACTATTCCTTCTATTCACATATGGCACAATGTTACTTGTGGCTAGACATGCTTTTCATATTTCAATGGTACATACAATTGCTCAGTGAGGCCACTACTGGTGTTTTTTTTTTTTTAAAGCTCTCTGTTCTGTCTCAATAGAGTGGTGACTCAATACAGTACTGGAAGAAGTTTGCTTGAGCATAGATCAATTTTTTAAGGACAATTCCAAGGAGGTGTCCACACAATGGGTATGGGAGGCACTTAAAAGAATAATAAGAGGCACACAAAACAAATCCCTCCACTGAGATTTTTAAGAAAATTACAGCCTTATGGTTACAGCTTCAATAAAACTTTTCTCTCTCAATTATCAGACAGTTTTCTGTACTCCTCTCTGTACAAGTTTAGTCAATTTCCTCAATAATGCCTATATAACTTCAAAGTTAATTATGAGAAGTGAGAGATAGCACTGCCCAGATCTCTGAGAGATAATTTAGCTTTTTTACATAGGTTCCACTGGGGACATTCAGAGATTAAATACCTATGGGTTTATGTGACCTAGACAATATTGGGCTTATATGGCCATAATTTCACTCCTTTACTGAATACTACTGACTCTGACCTTAAAAAGTAGAACCTCCTCCAATTTTCTTTATTTGGCTACAAATGATGACTCTACTAAACAAGCTTTATTCTTACATACTTTAATAGAGTCTATAGCTCTACCAAAATGATTAATACAATCATCCTTTTCTACATTTAGATGGAAAGGCAAACACCCAAGGATGAGCTTTGCCCACTAAACCAGGAGGAAATGTTGGTGGGTCATTTAGCTATATTATTTCTAGGATGAGGCCGTGGCCAGGAGTCAATGCAGGCAAATCCTGGCTTGAACTGGAGCAGATCTATGTGATGGTGCCCATGTATACATTGTCTTGGCAAACTTGAAAGATACAGCAGCTGTGTCCCATCCCATACCCTATTATCTGGCCTGTCCTTACGATGTGGAGATAGTCTTGCTCTTATTTGCAATTATCACCAGGTATTTCTCCATTAATGTCTTAAACAGAGAATCCCACTCTACTTGCAGGTCCAGGGCAAGCAGTATTAATTAAATTGATGAGAGAAACACAACATACTTTATACGGGAATAGTGAAGGACTTTCGCACTTTTAAACTAATTTTTCTAAATCAAAGATCCTTCTGGGAAGGCCTAACGCACTCCCAGACAAACACAAAGAAACCCTCCTCTGGATTCTTCTGCAGGAAGCTAATCATTTGATACCTACTTTGTGGAAGCAAATTAAAGCTTCCATAGGGAACAGTGGATAGGAAGGGTGGAGGCAACCAGGACCTTGGAGGAAATACACTGCACATCCTTGCAAAAATATAGGCCCCTTGGCTTGATGATTACATGCCTAAACCTTAATGTGTATACACATAGAGATTTGCTCCCGATACTGGCTCCATTGAGCATGAACACATCGGGAATATATGAGGTAGATTATAAGTGGAGAGCAAAAAATGGGTCACAAGAGTATTCTGAGAACAGACAGCAGCTAAAATAGCCTGCCCTTCGGTGGGTCCCCGCTCAGAACTCAAGCTGGTTTTAGCTCATCTTGTGCCATTACAGAGAGAACATATCTGAAGCATATCAGACTGGTCCCACCCATACGGGCAGTCCAGATCCGAAATGCCAGCAAGTTCTCTCTGCACGAGAGATACAGCAACCCCAGACGATTGTTTCAGCCTTGTTAGGCATCATCAGTGAGGCATAGCTGATATCTCTCTAGGCACCGTGAGCAAGGGGTCCACGTCTGGATTACCCATTAAACTAATGGAGAGCAAAAAATGGGTCGCAAGAGTATTCTGAGAACGGACAGCAGATAAAATAGCCTGCCCTTCGGTGGGTCCCCGCTCAGAACTCAAGCTGGTTTTAGCTCATCTTGTGCCATTACAGAGAGAACATATCTGAAGCATATCAGACTGGTCCCACCCATACGGGCAGTCCAGATCCAAAATGCCAGCAATTTCTCTCTGCACGAGAGATACAGCAACCCCAGACGATCGTTTCAGCCTTGTTAGGCATCATCAGTGAGGCATAGCTGATATCTCTTTAGGCACCGTGAGCAAGGGGTCCACGTCTAGATTACCCTTTAAACTAATGGAGAGCAAAAAAATGGGTCACAAGAGATTATAAGTGGACCAGAAGAGCCCCAAGAGGAAGATGATGAGGTATTATTATCATATATGATCTGTAATTACACACATACTTTGGCACTAGGCATTGGCTATCGGTTTTGAGTCCATTTACTATACAATTGCTAAATATTGATGAAACATACTAGTGATGCTTTTATTTCCTTTTTTTCTTATTTTATCTTTTATTTTCTTAATATTTGTTGGCTTTTTGAATGTTCTTATTCAGATTTTTCGTACATCATCACTTCTCAGTGTACTGTTATGGGACCTTGATATTCAGTGTTAATCACTGAACTGTTCTGTAAATCTCTGTGAATTGTGATGTCTTGACTTCTCAACACAATATACACTTTATACACAGATCAATTTTCCAAAAAAAGTAAAAAAAAACATTTAAGAGATCCAGATCCAGATATTGAGAAATACTGTGATCAGTGTTCACATTTTGACATTAAATGCTTCCTGATGTTACCAGTATATTTTTGTTTATCTGAACTAACGATATCTAGACTTTAGTGAATAAACTTGTAAGTAATTTAACCGCTTACATTTAAGAGATTTACCTTCAGTGTCTGCATACATACAGTATCTACATAAATTTAAATAAATGCCCAAGGAACATAAAATCAATTTATATAGAATAGATAAGTTTATCTTGAGTAGACGTAGAGTAGATTAAAGTAAAGAAAATATGTTCTTTCTCAGTGGCAGGTTCCCTACTAGAAAGTAATTGTAAATAGAATTGTAAAAATTGAAAATAATACCCAGATATTTATTTTGCTGAATGTCTTTAGATAACAAATGAAATAAAAATATAAATGCACTAAGGCAGAGAACTATCCTTTCACAACTTGATGTACATCAAGGTTATTGATTTCAAGGGATATTGACAATACGGCCTCACTATGGAATCAAAATATGTAAAAGTACTTGCTCAAGTAAATGGTTTAATTTATGGAAAAATGCAACAATAGAATAACCTATATACAATTGTATGTAGATAGTGTGCTTTATGAGAATTCATATCATCAAGAATTGCAAGGACAACTATAATAGCAGTTATACCTTATTCGAAAAAAAAAAATCATAATTGAACATAATGGCGATAATGGATTCATTTTAGATTTATAATATATTAATATTAAAAAGAACAACATTTCAAGACAAAACAAACTGAAAGAAAATTGGAAAAAAACAATGTGACAAGCAATTGGATGACATTAGCGCTAATACAGCAAATTATTTGGCTAATACGATACTGGAAGAACAAATATTTTGGATACTTAGCAAAATGTACATTTACAATGAAACATTCCAATCATAAAATAAGAAATTCTAGACTAACAGACTTCAATATAGGAACCTAAAAAGTAAATTTTCGGGAAATGTTTAGGAAGGCTGTGCAAGTCACATGTTGGGAGGTGTGACAAGAACTGTATAAACAAACTAATTGAACTCCTTAAGGGCAAATAATTGAGCAGTGAGACTGCAGAGGCATGATCTATGCACTAAACCTTTAACCTATCTGTCCCTCTAACCTATCTGGCATAAATGTTATAATGTTGAGAATCAATGAAAACGTTTTGACTAAAAATAGGAAATGATCCCAAATAGGGTTTATTCTTTAAACAATAAGCATGCTAGGGAATTGGTAAAGGCATCGCAACATTCTGATCAAATCTGGAAAAATAGAATTGAACTTTTCCAGTATAGCTATTTGGTCTACTATTTGCTGTTAAATAGCAAAACACCAGGATACTAAATGTTTATTTTAAATTATATTTTACAATTTCTTTATTATGTCAGTGGCATAGTAGTAAATACAGAGAAAGTCAATTTAATGTCTATTTAATAAAAAAATTATAATAATTTATAAATGTGGTTGCTAAACAAAATATTATCCCCTATAATCTGTCCATTGTGGTGGAGTGTATAGAATTATGGAGCTAATGGTCCTGAAGCTTTCTAGATCCATATTAACATAATTAGAAGAATTACACTCCCCTTGTCACAATGTCTATAGGGTTAGAAGGTGCCCAATGCTTTGTCCCTAGTAAAGAAAAAAAACCTTTCAACCTCTTTTTCCTAAACGGGACCTTATGGAATGGTCCATGGTCCTAAATAGCTAAAAATAAAAATAAACAATATACCCCCTCCAGTGGATAGGAGTCCCTAGGTCAGTAATTGCCCCCACACACTCATCAGGCAGTGGTATGGGTTTAGAGACCTTCGTATGTTTCAAAGTAAATACCAGGGTCTCACACGCTCCTTTTGATGTGAATTATTTTTTTTTATATATATAACTTTTTTTATTCTCAATTTATAGTGTTAGTTCTGTATGGTGAATATGTCTCCAAGCTTGTGCCTTGTTCTTTCCCAGCACCATGGAAGCACTTCACTTATGCTTTAAAATACATTTACTGGAAGTAACGTGTGACACTCGGATATCAGCCATTTAGCTTTTTTATTTTTTTGCCATTTAATGGAACGCTCTGATTTTTTATTTTTTTTACAGCAAGTAATGAATCAACTTGCACATCTTCATCAATGTTTGCATTTCATATTTGCTGATAAGGCATGAAACACATTCTAAGTAATGTTCCATTTTCAAATTCAAAGATATTTAACACTATGACAAAAACAAAAAGACAACTTCCTCTTACAAATGGTATGCCCGGAAGCTTTTCTTCTATATTCTAATGAGAACCAATTTGATCAGAGCTGTTTTCTTTTATAGTAATAAGAAATATAATTGAGTTGAAGCTTCCCTATCATCAGGCAAAACAAGAATATAGAGGATGTAGCTGACTACCTACAGATGGAAAACAAACTAATTCAATAGTGTAGTACAATTAAAGCAAATATGAATGTGCAACAGATAAGAATACACTCACAAGATATAGAAGTATAATATCGCCTCAGGGTATATTTGGGGGGTATATCTAAGATCCTTCTCAACTGATGTTGTCACTACAACGGAATAGAAGATAAGGGAATAGGTGAAAAATGCTAAGCTTTATTATGCCAGTTAAAAATGTAAATATATGCGCGATCCTATGCGTTCTATTAGGCATTCGTAATGCGTTTCATATAGATATAGCAATATAAGAGTTCTGTCTTGAAATGAAATTGTAAAGGAGCCTGCAAGGCTCAAAAATGGCATGTAATATATTTATTGCAGTGTCCGTGTGGCAAACAATATATTGGCAGAACTAAGAGAAAGTTAAAGGTCAGAATTTTAGAACATCTAAATAATATTTTAAAATGTGCTAAAAAGTTCATGTCCACTGTAATTCCTGTTCCTATTTTAATTTGAACAAACTTTTTTATTTTTTGGAGTTGAACACATTAAACCACATTGGAGGGGAGGAAACAGAGTGGAAAGACTAGTGCAATGTGAGACCTTCTGGATTCACCAATTAGGCACTTTAGAACCAGGAAGTCTTAATGCTGATATTGCTATCATATGTTTTCTCTAAGTAGGTTTTGAAGTACAGTGCCATCCCTATTTAAATTGGCACCATACCTATACCATGAACAATGTAAGAATAAAGTGCGCTGTGCCTTTAAGACTCAAAATATTTATAAACCGTGAACATCTGTGCAATATTGTACAAATAAAGTGATCAAGTGCATCAATGTGCAACTCACTTCAACATATATATATGCAAATTGTGCAAACAAAATATTTCTTTGTGCAACCAATTATGTGCAAAATGACAATACTTAGCTTTCCCAATTATGGAATATGCTTTAGGGCTTCTGTCAGCAATCCAATATATGTCTCAAAAAGAGAAAGGAAATATACAATCATAGGGTAATATGTACATAAACAATAATAAAGAAAATGTAAACTGAAACACTCACAAGGGTAGAGCAATAAAGTCTGCTCTAAACTTTGTAGGCTTGTATTGCAATAATGTAGGCTGGAAACTGTGGTGAAGTTAAATCCTTTATTGCTTCTTTAAAAATATCGCTGTATTAGGCTGGTAAGTCCCACTTATCTGGTCTCCTCTTTGGTTAGTGCTGGTGTATACAGTCTCTATATCGGCGCCGGCTATACAGAGTCTCTGTGTGCCGAAAAGACTTCCTGATTCCAAACACTTCCGGGAGGCCGGGCTTAGCGGCTGGTGAGTGTAATGCCATCAGAGCGTGATGACGCGTTTCGCCGAGGGGTTCGGCTTCCTCAGATCAGCTCCTTTCACACCACAGTCCAATATATAAGTCTAAAAAAGGGGCGTGTACACCCAGAAAAATCCGTGAAAAACGGCTGGTTATAAGATAGATGTCTGAATGGATTCTTTCTCAGACACTAAAAAGGGGAAGATCTACTAAACTATTAAATATAAAATACAAACATACTTATAAATAAATACATAGATAAGTCCATACTTAAATCTAAGCTTTATTGAACACATGTAAAAAAGCACATATAAAATTACAATAAATAGCCAAATTTGTCATCAAAAAATTACAAGTAATTTTAGATATACATACCAGTGTGATAAATAAATATATATGTATATATATAAATATATATGGGAGAGATAAATCAGTGAAATAAATATTAAATAAAAACAGAATAATATTAAATATTAATATATGCTAAAATGGACCTATAAAATTATAAAATTATTCTATTATACATTATAAAAAATTAAAAAGATCAAATTCTATATTTAGTCCATATGGTTCAATTGTTTTTATCCTGTGTACCCATTTCATTTCTTCTCTTCCTATTTTAGATCTATGGTCTCCTCCTCTAAAGGATTTATTTACTGTTTCTATACCCAAAAATATTAAGCCTTTAGGGTCCTTATTATGCTTTAACTTAAAATGTGCTGAAACACTGTGTTGTGTAACTCCTTTTAAAATATTATTAACATGCTCTCCTATTCTTTTGTGTAGTGGACGTATGGTTCTACCTACATATTGTAGTCCACATGGACAGACTAAAAGATAAATGACATTCCTGGTAAAACACGTGATAAAATTATTGATACTAAATTCATTACCGTTATATGTACTACTGAATTTACTTATACCTTTTAAAGTTTTATTTTTACTATATTTACACCCCGTACAGTTACCACAAGAATAAAAACCCTTCTTCTCATTCATAAAATGTTTATATGGGTTTTTTTAGGATGATTATGAGTTAAAATAAAATCAAGGTTCGGTGCACCCCTGTATGTAATAAAGGGTTTTTGCGGTATAATTTTAGCCAACTCTGTGTCTTCCTTTAATAAATGCCAATGTTTATTGATTATTTTTTTAATATCCTTATGTGCAATATTAAAGTCAAATACTAATGGTATTTTGTTTAACTCCTTCCCGTCCACATTCTCTTTAGTAGTTATTTTGTTAATAAGATCATTTTGTTCTAAAATAACCGTCTCTTCATATGCCTCTTGGACCAAATCTTGTGGATATTTCTTATCTAAAAAACGTCCTTTTAAAATTTGTGCTTGATTTTTAAAAATCTCGGTATCTGTGCAATTTCGTCTGATCCGTCTTAATTGGCCTCTGGGAATATTGTTCAACCAAGGGGTATAATGTCCACTATTATATAATACATAATTATTGGCATCTACTTTCTTAAAATAATTTTTTGTTTTAATCTCATTATCCTCAATGTAAATTTCTAAATCAAAAAATTCTATCTTAGTGGCACTATACATACTAGTGAGTTCAATGCCCTAATTATTCTGATTAAGATCTTTTAAAAATATATTGAGATCAACCTATCATAGAGATCATACCTATACCATACCTACACAGCCGGGACCAATAGGCTCAGGACTAGGTGAGCACCACATTTACTATTTTATACTCTTTTAATTTACTTTTACAGTCTGCACATTGGTTCGCTCTCCCCTTATGTTTTATCTATGAGAACTACTCCAAGCCAAAGCGGAAGGGTGGTACTACCAAAATAAGCACATAGGCACGGAGCAAGTATCTATACAGGCTCCTTAAAATGTGAGTGTTCTGTCTGCTATATTATTCATTGGATTCCACTTTTAAAATACCATCTGCACTATATTGTACCTTTTGTTTTTTATGCCTTTTTACATGTACTTCACACCATACTTTGAATCAAGTTACGTTTGGTAAGCTTTGTTTTAGCGCTCCAATTATAGGTGTAGGTCTTTTTCACTTACACCGCACTGTATTTCACAGGTTTTAAAGTAACAACTCTCTAGATCCATTGATATGCAGTCTATTTTTAATATAGTTTATGTTTTTGTTTTTGTAATAAATAGTAATTAATCGCGTTAATATTATCAACATCAAAGAAGTGTTCGTACGTTCACCTTTCCAACTATGGGTGCATACAAATATCTTATTAGAACATGTAGTTAAAGATTTTAGTAATTCATGTTGATTTAATGTTGATTTAATGCCATCAGGACTGTGTTATGTCAGCATACTCTGGGAATTTTCAGATTAAAGATAAGGGAGATTATATTTAATCATATACAATTCTCCATATTTTTTTTATTGTAGTCAATTTTTTAAACTTCTGTGAGTTCAACATAACGTTTATAGTTGTATTTAGATTTGTATTTAGATTTTTTCATTAAGTCACAAGAGATATGCTGTCAGACACATGCTTGGGTTGATAATTATGGATACTATTCAATAGATCCTTTGTATGGTATCACACTTTTTTCAGTTATTACTATTTTTTTGATATTGCCTATTTTGAGCCTTGCAGGCTCCTTTACTATTTCATTTCAAAACAGAACTCTTATATTGCCATATCTATATGGAACGCATTATGAATGCCTAATGGATGCACACATGACTCCGATGACACTTCCAGAAGTGGCAAACCGGAAGTGACGTTACGGAACTATTGTCAACCCAGGAAATCCAATCTTAGAATCTTCAAGACAGCTGGATACCTTTTGGAAACACCCACGGAACCACCAATGAGATGAAAGGAAGATCATATATAAAGAAAGACTCAGGGGGAGGGTTATATGCTGCTTTTTATCCTTATTGTAGGATTGCTTTTACGAATCTGTATATTTGCACTTGAGGAAGGCTTTTGCAAAGTCGAAACGCGTAGGACCTCGCATGTATTTTAATTTTTAATTGGCATAATAAAGCTTAGCATTTTTTCACCTATTCCCTAGGTCTTATCTTCCATTCCGTGGTGGTGACAACATCAGAGGAGAAGGATCTTTGGATATACCCCCCAAATATCAAAAGGGAGGCACCCTGTGGCAATATTATACTTTTATATCTTGTGAGTGTGTTCTTATCTGGCACACATTAATATTTGCTTTAATTGTACTACACTATTGTATTATTTTGTTTTCCATGTGTAGGTAGTCAGCTACATCCTCCATATTCTTGTTTTGCCAAGGAAGCGGTCTTATATATATTAACAATACGTTAATTTTATTTATACACCACTCTTTATTGGTGTTTATCTTTTCAGCTTGTACCATAGACATTCCCTATGATCACCCTGTTGTGCAAGAAGAAATGCTTACTGTATTTTTAATATTCTCTTTTGAAGTATAATTTCTTTTCACAGTACCAGCTATGTCACACACATGTCAAAAGAAATATATTCTAAAAACATTTCAGATTAATTTATTCTGAAATAGAACCATGAGTCTATCCTATAATAACCCAATAATTATAAGCTTTTCAGATCACAAATCTTTTTTTGTTTTGTTTTATTTTGCTGTCAGTAATATAATTTTACTCGTAGTTATTTTATACCTATGAAGTTGGATTCTTACAATTTCACAAAACTAATGCATTCATAGCCTAATGTTTTTTCAATTGAATTTAATAGATTACAAATATACAGAATTACGTTGCTGTATTTATCTTTTTTCTTCATGTATCATCCTTTTATATTTAATAAGGTAACCGGCTGTGATACAATATAATTTATATGATTTTAAAATAAATTAACTCAGAGAGGAGACAATCAGGCAATTAGAAAAATTACTGTACTGCTGGTTTCATATGTTTCAAACATTACTCATCTGTAGCATAAATTGTAAAAATCATTGTTTGCTATCCTTATAAATTAATGAATGGTTATAGCCATTCAGTTTTTTTATTGAGTTAAAATCTATTTACTCAATCATACATCATTAAATCAGCAAAAAGAATGTGTGATAAATTGTAAAAAATAAATGAAATGTTGCATAACTTTTTTTAGTTTATTGTATCATAAATTTATGTTTGTTTTGACTCTGATGGTTTATTACATGTATATATCTATAAAGATAAAGATGTGAATGTTGTATTTAAACAATTAGGAGCATAAAAATAAGAAAATATCAGGAAATGTATGACTTATAGAATCAATAGGCTGACTTTCAATTCCCGCTGCCCACTTTCTTTGTTATATACAACCTTGTTAATCAGGACGCAAATAAAGCACACTGACAGTGATTACAAATGTAATTTCTGTGATTCATAGCCCAAAAATACTCTATAATCAAAAGAAAGAAAAATAAGGTTTCTTAAGACCCAATAAAACCGTGAAGTTGGGGAACAGTATCTGAAAGCCCTAACCTTTATTTAAACCAAGAGTTTTGACAAAAATGACTTCAAATTTTTAATGTTAACACCCAATTCACCACTGAACAGCTACGCCCCTATTGTCAACAGCAGGAGTCATAACACAACATGTTATAGGTTGGTAACTGTGGAGGCAAGAGGGAGAAAAAAGTCATTAACATTTTAACCCTTGAAGGTAAGCCAGCATCAGGAACTTCCAGGCACTATAACATCATACATCTGATTAAGTTGTTATGGTGCCTGGAGAGTCCCTTTAATTCATTTCCTGGCATAGTTTTCTTCTGACTAGTAGCTCACCTACTGCTAGTCCTGTTATTGTCACTACATTTTTCAAACGGCATCCACTATAAGACACTAGATGATATCCAATAAGCTTGGAGTCATATAGAATAACTTCACCATCACTATCTCTTCCCTGCAGTCTTATCAATGCCTCATCAATGATTAGGAACTTACATGCCTTCCCCGTTACACAAAATCAAATACAAAAGTGTGGACAAATTCAAATTAAAACCATCATTGGAGTACGTCATTGATTTTTTTTTTACACTAATTGTGAATGTGTGTCAAATCTAGATTAAGGCAAAAAATAGAAAGAGGTCCAGGCACTCCAGGATTCAAAAAAGGCCAATTATTAAACCCACCGCCAATCACAACGTCCTTGGTACTGGGATCGGCCTGGTTGCACCTAGATTCACATCACCATGGGGATAGAGTGCAATTCCACACCCCTGTTTCTTGGTTAAATCTAGATTAAGAATGTTCATAATCTTCATCTCTAGCCCATTTGTAATTATAACTAGCATTTCAGTTTGCGATCTATACTATGAATAATACTGATTATACTGCAGACTTCAATGTCAACCCTAATTTGTAGAATGAAGACAATGCAGGTTACCAAGTAAATTGCAGCCCCCAATGTGAATTTTCCCAGTGACATAGCAATGCAGGTTCCAGCAGCCTCCACACAAGTCTCTTGCTCCCATAAACTGCTTCTCAATCACCTGCTACTCTGTGTAGAGTGAAGAGGTTTGGAATGTCAAATTCACCCTTCAATTAACGCAATAGTCTGAAGTCAACTTTTATAACAGAATGAGAATGTTCAAAGAGGGAAAAGATTACAAGTACAAGTATTTACAAGGCAAAGGGATTTTAAGGACAGGCCGGTAGACCATGTGTGAGATACATACTATGTCTGCCGGTGTGTCCTCCACCTGTAGTCCAGGCTGCTTCGCTTACAGCAGTTTAGCTCAGATACTGCAGACACAGATTGTGGTAAAAGCCAATCAGCAACAAATTGTATACAACATGCAAGAAAATAATGTTGTATTGCAAAAACTAAGCAGAACTTAGCATGCAAAAATGTACACCATATTAAATATGTGGCATCACTGGACACGGGTATTGACCCAGCTGATGCATTGAGTTTATCAATACCATCAAAATATGGATGAAATATAAATTGCTGACGTGGAATTGGAACTTTCATATTAGCAATCCTTCAAGTGAAGGCTAGGTGTCTGGTGCCTCAGTGACCCAA
Source organism: Pelobates cultripes (assembly GCA_933207985.1). Taxonomy (NCBI): domain Eukaryota; kingdom Metazoa; phylum Chordata; class Amphibia; order Anura; family Pelobatidae; genus Pelobates; species Pelobates cultripes. Next base: position 327,601,198 of record OW240914.1, on the reverse strand, counting down.
AAGTTTGATCAAAATGTGCAGAATAGGTGACTACATTCACAGCCTACTAGCACTATAATCATTACAATGACATGTTGCTCTTATGGTTTTTATATTGCCCGTATATTCTATTTCCTATTACATAATGGAAACACCTAAAATAAGCACATTTTAATATTCTGTGCAATCCAACATTTAATTAACAATGTAAGATTCTAATAATAACACACAATGCTTAATTGAAGTTTTAAAACAAAAAAAATCCCGAACCCAGCCGATTATTTTTTTTAATTATTATCATTAGAGATGACTGGTAACAGTACAGTTCTGTCTAATATAAATCCTTTGTGCACTAATGAATGTCTGACACCAAAATCAAACATCTTTTTCATCGCTATGATAACTCTTTTTTTTACACATTTTGTTTATTTTGCCCTTCCTGTCTCTCTGAGATTATTAGTCATTACATGAGCTGAAAAGAATATTTCATGATTTGCATCTCAATCGCATAATACATGTGTTTCGTCTTATTAAAAGCTTCAGATCGGCACAGTTTAAACATATTGTAGATTGCCTTATGCATAAATCATGCAGCTATTCTCTTTCAAACACTCAGCATTTTTAAACGAACATTATTTTATCATTTACATAACTTGCTTCAAACTAATGTTTAAAACTTTTACCATTTTTGCAATAAAAGTAAAAGCTACTTAATGCAAAGATTTGCAGGTCTGCGCTGGATATAACAGGGTATAGCTTTATTTCCTGTATAGACTGACCTCTTGTTTTTGTTTTTCCTGTTTTAATATCGTTCTATATATACAGAAGAAATGCCAAAGGATTTGGTGTTCCCTGTACACCATCTGCGCTAATAAACCATTACCCATCTGCTAAGCATGAGTTACCAGCGAGGACGCAGCCAAGAAGTGCGTACTTTCTGGCACAAACAATACAGAGTAAAATAATATATTGCTAAATCCGTTTTCATGGATTCCTAGAAACTGATTTCCGTGTAGAATAAAGCCAAACTGCTGTATCACAACAAATGCTGTTTATGTATGTAGTGCTCTCATGATTTATTTAAGCATTTGATTTATATCTCAGTAAATGCTATACGTGCATCTATATGTATAGATCCACCTGCATCGTCAAGCTACTTCAGTTATTATCACATTCCTAGTTTGGCAAAGAGAGTTCAATCAATTTTATATGCATACTTCTCAATACAGTAATGTTTCCAGTTCTTGAAAGTCAAGACGTGGAAACTAGCCTAAGTCATATAAAGGTTCAGAATAAAGTCAACAATTTATAGTCTCAAAGCAATAACAAGAACAAATTATAATGTATGAATAGAGAAGTCAGTTTTCTCTTAATATTACAAAATGTATTTTACAAAATTAAATTAACAAAAATATTAAATCATTTTCTTCTATAATTATATGTGTAGATTTTCCAATTCACTCTGGCCCAATTCACTCTGCAAGTAATCATTTGGCCTCATGGGATTGAGTCATGGAACATAAATACTCCTTCCATAGTAGCCATATTTTATTTTCCCTAACAACATGTTGAAATCAGGAGTCATACCCTTCAAAAGGTAGGTTATGCAGAGATGTGTAGCTGTACCAATGTAATGATACAGTCACAAATCCGGTCATGACAGCTCTAGGATGGCTGGTATGGCATTAAAAATAGCTATTTTCAGACTCGGGATCAAGGTCAATCTCAGCAATTGGCTAAGAAGTGCAAATACTTCTCAACACAATATAGTTACTTTCTTGTACTCCCACCATATAGCGTAAAAAGTACCCATGAGATCACATCTCCTATATTTTCTTTTTATTTTACAGTTTTTATTAGTTTTTACAGGATAACAACCTTGTCGCATACACTGACATAGAAATATACAATTATGTACTTTTTATATCTAACAGTTTTGTATCTCTATTAATGCAATACCAATACTACAAGTCACAGCATGTCAATAATGTATCATACATATATGTAGCTAAGGATGAAAAATGACCAATGCCAAATGGGAAAAAATCCTAAAGGTTTTCTAAGCGCACATCGGTGACAAGAAAGTAAAAAAGACAAAGAGATAGATAAGGTGGGTAACTGAGGTGGCGAAGGGGGTGACAAAGGCAGATATGGTTTCTTACGTAATTCAGTATAGGAGAAGTCTGTCACGTCCCCCTCGCCTCCATACAGCGTGGCTACATCTAATCGTTGCGGTCACGCTGTTAAAATAATAAATAACTTACCTGAGGCAAGTCAGCTTGCCATTAAGCACCCTCGTGGAGCAATCCCCGACAGGTGCGGCATTATAATGAATGTCGGCCGCTGCGGTCCCACTGACCGATATAGGCCTGCCTCTATCCTCAACAAAGATGGTGCCGACGTGCGTGTGACATGACGCAAACGATGTGCACCCATGTTTTGTGGTCAAAGGCTTTGTACAACCAATCATAACCTTAGGAGGGTTATTTAAACTCAAAATAGCACTTGATCAGTGCCCTGTCTTGGTTTCTATTAGTTGGTTGTCAGAGAGTGCATTCTGTTCTAGTTCTTTATGGTTTTCGACTTTGACTTATATTTTGACTTTCCCTTATTTCTGGTATCCTTGACTGTTGGCTTGCTTCATCGTTGTGTCTCTCTCTGTGTCCCTGACCTCGGCTAGTATTTTGACCATTCTTTATTACGTTAAGTCCGGCCATTCTAAGGCCCGGTATACATTGTCCTTGTTCATTGTGAGTTACATAGTTGTAAATATTGGGCCATATAGGAATCATGAAAAAAATCTCTCAACGAACATTCAAGTCTTTAGGTAAGCCTAGTTAGAATCTACATATCTGCTACCCCAACTTTCTAAGAAAATGTCACACAAGGCCCTGGCTTTAGATGTGATGCCATTAGGGTTCTGTTGTCTGTGAGCCATAGTTTCGTAGGACAAGTTCAATGTGATTTGGCCTGTTAGCTCTTTTTGAGAATGGATTGTTGTAGTTTTCCAGCGTCTACCCAACAACGTATCAGTTGTAATTAATACGTGGAACATTAGGTTATACATATTGAAACCTGCCCAACAGAGTACTTATTGATATAAAAACCTACATCACAAAAAAAACATTGAAACTTATGTTTAATTACTTACATCAAAAAGGTATAATTACCTGATCAAAAGCTCAGAAAAGACTTACTAAGTCATTGCTCTCGATACAAAATTATACCATACAATCAAAACAATAACATAACGTGTAGGATTCCTAAATCAAATATTAGGTTTCTTGAATACGTTTCTGGAAATGGTACTGGTGTTATTACAGAGTTGCTGCGCCAGTCGTAATGGTATTAAACAAAACACAGATACACAGCCTTTGTGAGCCTTAGTTTTCAATGTAGACATAAAACATTTACTCATTCACAGCAATTAGGGAAATTTCATAAAATCATATTAATACTTAATAGTGATGAAAAGGTAAATAATGTATCTAGATTCAAGGCCTCTCTCTGTTTTTCTAATGTGCAAGCTTACTATAAAACATTACACAGTCTACCAAACTGTCTAATATGGCAAAGACACAATGTTATATATACTCCTTCCATACTATCAAAGTATATACAATGGCTAATTTTAGTTTTGCATTTAAACAAAATGCAAAACAAAGATTAGTCCATAAAGGCTCCTTTGCTCCTCTGCTGCTTTTCACCCTGCAGTGAAACAATTTTATTCTGCCAGAGTTTAAACCTTGCCCTTTTTAGAACAGATGTAAAGTGATCACTACAACTTTAAGTGTATGTCCCCACAATATTGCTATAAATGATAGCCTAGATAAATTTGCATTGGTTTTTGTTTTTTTAAGACGTTTTTAAGAAAAGTATGCAAAACATGCTCTTTTATCACATATTTATATGCAAGGTATATCTCCCAAGATTAAAATAAAAGTTACTTGGGGGTCTTCAAGTCTAGGATGGGGCAATATTTCAAGAAAAATTACAAATGATTTACATTCTCCAAGTTACTTTAACCCCTTAAGGACTGAGCCAAATGTACACGTTGTGAACGAAACAAAATGTAAACAAAACCTGGCATTTGCGCTACATGTCTGTCCAACCGTAATTCACCTCTTTCATAGTAAATGCACCCAAACTTATTATATATCATTTTATTCAGGGGAAACAGGGCTCTACCATTTAATATCAAATATTTAGCTATGAAACATAATTTAATATGAAAAAAATGGGAGAAAATAAGATTTATTTTTTATTTTTTTAGTTCTACATTACATTTTAACTGTCTTAATACTGTTTGCTTTTACTGCAATAAAATACACATATTTGTGTTCAGCAAAGTCTCACGTGTAAAACAGTACCCCCTATGTACAGGTTTTATGGCGATTTGGGAAGTTACAGGGTCAAATATAGCACGTTAAATTTGAAATTGAAATTCGCCAGATTGGTTACGTTGCCTTTGGGACTTTATAGTAGCCCAGGAATTAAATTTACACCCATAATGGCATACCATTTGCAATAGTAGACAACCCAAGGTATTGCAAATGGGGTATGTCCAGTCTTTTTTAGTTGCCATTTGGTCACAAACACTGGCCAAAGTTAGCGTTAATATTTGTTTGTGTGAAAAATGCAAAAACGCCAATTTTGGCCAGTGTTTGTGACTAAGTGGCTACTAAAAAAGACTGGACATACCCCATTTGCAATACCTTGGGTTGTCTACTATTGCAAATGGTATGCCATCATAGGGGTAATTTTCATTCTTGGGCTACCATAGGGTCTCAAAGGCACCGTAACCAATCTGGCGCCTAAAATAGGGAGTAACTGTACGCCCTCCGGTCTTAAGGGGTTAAACACAGTTTGAAGTTAACAAAATAATGTGTGTGTGTTTGTGTGTGTGCACGCGCTCGTGTGTGTGGGTGTGTGTGTGTGTACAGAGAGAGATTTAAAATAAAATAATTGATCATTTGTAAACAATTATTTTAATAATTCCATATTGATAAACCGTCGTTTGCTGAATATGCCAATACAGGCAGAACCTATCAACACATCAGTCAAATAAATCTTCAATCATCAATAAATCATTTAAGAAAAATGAAATGATATAAGATCCAAGACAAAATGTAATGTCCACAAGCTCTAAAGTTGCCAGGTTAACCCAATTAAGCGCTTCTACAACTAAAGAGAATAAGAAGCATGTGAATAAAAAAATAAAAAAATGAGTTACACTGTTTAAAAAGTATTAATATAAGCAGAGTTATAAGTTAATAAAAGTATATTGTTTATTAGTCAGTATAAAAATAACTTGTATTAATTTAAGCGCTTTTCCGAAGCTCTAGACAGAAAATGATTTGCAACATAATGATAATCATTTTGTATGTGAAAGCAAAGCCAATACATTTATCATTGCATGCAGCAATCATAAATTATCTAGCAAACAATGAATCTACCAATGTAAACTTAGTAAAACGATGGCAAGCAGTGCTGGTAATATATCAAGCAGCCTCTGCTAATGTCATATAATTTGTCAGTTTTTACAATCCTTTTTCCCAAGTTGGTATACACAGATATGCTCACTTAAATCTTTATAACACATCGTTCCTTACATATATGTCAATTTATATTCTAAAGAGTCAAATAAGTTATTGAAATAAATATTGATTCCCCTTATGAAATAGGCATCATATTTATTGACATTATATTTTGCTATTCACCTTAGCCCTTCAAGCAGAGAGGTGGGGAGCTGTGTTTTGCTATGCATTACCTTCGCCTGCCATTAAAATCCCTAAGACCAGGATTTCATATTCCATTGGGAATTTTTTTTTTTTTTTAAATAGCTTCACAAATGAAATTGTGCAGGGAGAACAGGTGTGAGTGCAACATATAGTAAATTTTGTTTCTCTGTCCCATTATTTGTACTGGCGGAATTACATAAACAGACTCATACTCCCTAGAATCATTAATCACTAGAGCATTTTAGATCTTTTGTACCAAGGCCTATACATATGTCAATGTACTCACAATGAAAATATATATATATATATACGTGCATTATGAGAGCAAATAATATACTATTATCAGTTGGTTCTACCCAGTTTTGAATGTCTGCAAATCTGCAAAATGGCATACATCTACAGATAAATAAGACAATCATATTAGCTATAGAAATGAGACATGATTTTCATAAATTAGGGAAAAATAGTTAGTATTTCAATAGTAATTATTAGTAAAATTAATTATTAACAAAATATTTTTTATTGGGGAGGCTTGGGGACCCTTAGTCACTTATTTATTTGTGGTCCTAACCCACCGCTTAGGGGTGGGACCTGCGGTGGACATTAGGTCGCCCCCTGTATTTATTTATTTAGGGTTCCCAGCTACCGCTCACAGGTGGGGACCTGGGGGGTACATTAGGTCCCCCCATTATGTACTTAATTATGGTCCCCATTCACCGGTCATAGGTGGGGACCTGGGGGGGACAAATGTCCCCCCATTATTTATTTAATTAAGGTCCCCACCTGACAGTCATGGGTGGGCCTGGGGAGGCTGCCCCCCTGTTCATGGGTGTGGGTGTCGGAGGGGGGCACTATGTCCCCCCATTTTAGTTATTTGGGTTGCCCACCATGGGGGAATGGGATGACCTGTGCCTGGTCTCCCTGTGTAGTAGGGGCATGTTGCCTAAACAGCAAGTAGTCAGTGGCTGCATGCTGTCATTTAAAACTGGATATAAATCAGTATCTTATATAGAAGTGATATATGCAACACAGTAACACAGCCTGATCTAAATAGCTACTTTTTCATATTGCAACATTGTTATTGTTTTTGCTATAATTATTGGTTACATGTACTCCTACCGTAGCTCTCTATCACTTCTATATAAGATACTGATTTATATCCCATTTTAAATGACAGCGGGCAGCCAGTGGCTTCTCACTGTTTAGGCGGCATGCCCCTATTCGTGAAATGCCGCAAATAGGGGCATGCGGGAGGATTTAACCTCCTTTTTATTAATGGGACTCATAGTGACCCCTATATGTTTTAATGCGGGGGTGGGGGAAGGTAGGAATTGTTAATATTATTACAAAGAAGGAGTTGGTAGCACTGCCGGTTCCCTCCTTGATTATTTTCTTTTGCACATTCACAGTGTTATTTTCGTTCTAATGGATGAAAACAAATTATTTTTTGCTGAATTTTGTCAAAAAACTAATGTTTTACAGATGAAATTTGGAATGGACGAATGAAATTTTTATTTAGTACGAATTCATTGGTACGAAATGAAAATTTCACTGGTGCACAAGTCTAATAAGAGCTATTATTGAGCTGCATATACCTAATAAGCCTTATAAAAGCAAAACATTAGAGTATTAGGATATTTCCATAATATCTGCTTAGACATCGATTGCTGGTCGGCCACCCCCTGGTATTCAAATATAGTAAATATTGTAAACCTATGAAAAGACATGTGAATTAGTATTCACATGTCCAGAATAATACAAGACAAGCTACTGTAAAAAATAAGACCCCTTCTGCATCTGTCTTGCTATGGAGCATAATAAAATAGATTAGAAAAGAACCTCGTTAAGACATGGTCTGGATTTTGGCAAAAACAGAAGTTTGTAATGTCCTTTCTTTAATATAGAAGGAATACTGAATGGATGGCCCTTTCATTTAATTGTCAAAGACATAACTTCCAGATACCAGGTTGCAGCAAGACCTAAAATTTACACTGTTAAATTAAAAGGGTCTCACCTTGCTATCAAACAAGGAGGAGAAATGAAACTGAAAATTCCACTGTTCTCTGGAAGTATGTATTTATTAAAGACAAAGTTTTCATTCTGTCATATTGCCTTGTGAGAAATGTAAGAAAAGGCAGAGTTTAGTAGAGAAATAGAGTTTATTATTAAAACACTGCTACAATGACTGCATATCACAAATATCAGAATCTCAGCTGCACCTTACACAATACTTGGATTATTTGATACAGTATTGATAAATTACAGGAGAGGTAGAAACCAATAACATAAATAGTATACATTAATTAAGGCAAAGGCTAGAGGGAGCACATCATTCAGACAGTAGTGAAAGAATATCAGGATTAACCATAGAGATTGCGGCAACTACTAATGTACTTATGTAAGTGCTGCTTAGTACTGTGTCTTCAGGGAAAGAGGCTTAGTCTTGACTTGGCCTCATGTATCCAGTGGACCACAGTCATCTACTCAGGGAGAGAGTAAGGTCAGACCCCCGAGGCAACTCTAACATTGGTGCTGTTTGCAGCGATTAGATGCTGCACCCTGGCTGATTCTACACAAATATTGGCCTTGTGAGCAAAAATAAAAATGTAGGCCTACTCAACCAGACTACTTCCAAACTGCTGTGAAAGACAGTAAAAAATACTTCCTGATGGGGAGTGGGTGGATCTATTTATACCAATTTGGGATTTCTATTTCCTGTCCTTTTTGCTGTGAGGGAAAGAGCTAACCCGTAATTGCTGCCAAGTTTGACAAGGAAAGTTTGTTAGAAGGCGTATGATGAACACATATAACATATACTGTACAAATTAAAAAATTATTGTTCTGCATCGTTCACATTTCTCAATAAAGGCACTGGGAACAGTATGCCTGGGCTGAGAAATATCAAGCATTATGTCCCCACAATTCTACCAGATTTTCTAGATTCAAATACAAATGAGCACAGATGGGCATTGAGTTCAAAACTGTACAGTCCATTGTTGGTTTCTGGTCAGTGGTCCTTTTGGTAACTATTTATTAAACAGTGCTTTGTTGCTAAAAGTGCCTGCAGAAATTCAAGATGAGGTCTACACCATGATGTCTCTCTGTGCCATTTGCATGTCAAATTGGAAATTCGGCCAGAATTTTAAAAACAGAATTTCTTGGAATTACTGTGCCCAAGCTGGACTTCTTTCAAGGTCATTAAGATATGTTAATAAAATGTACAACAGTACATTTTGCATCTATGTACATCAGTACAGAGTTTTACGTGTGTGACCTCACCACAATATATTGCAAATATATACATGGCCAACACAAATTAAGCTTTAGTGACATTTTAGTGAACAGAAAAGCACACGAATATGTGTCAAGGTTCGCTACATTTTACAACCATACCAACAACATGAACAAATATGAATTTTACAGCCGAGAGTGTTTTCTTTTGTTTGTTTTGTTTTTGTTTTATTAGGTTGTTTGGTATAGCAAGTAATATGTAGAATGAAATAGATGACTATAGCATGTGACATGAAAATTCTTAAAGGATTGTTGAGTGTGGGATGATCAAATCTAAACAATCTAATCTAATCAACAAGAGATTTTTTAATATGTATTTATTGGATCAGCAATATTAAAAGGACACTGTAATCATCAAAACAACTTCAGCTCAATGAAGTAGTTTTAGTGAATAGATCATGTCCTTAGAGTCTTACTGCTCAAAGCACTGCCATGTAGGAGTTAAATTACTTCTGTTTCTGTCCATGCAGCACCAGCCACACCTCCCTGCCTGTGACTCACACAGCCTCCATTTAAAAAATTATTTAATTTTCAATCAGATGTTAACTTTAGAAATATCTTTGGCTCAGTCAATTGAACTTTAATCACGCACATGAGGCTCTGTCTAGAAGGCTATTAACAGAGCAGGATATGAAAAATTTAAAATTAAATAGAATGTGCAATAAAGGAAGTTTAAACATTAGATTTCTCCTTTCAGGAAGTGCTTAGGAAGGCTGTCCAAGTCACATGCAAAGAGGTGTTACTAGGGCTGTGTAAAAAAGTGATTTGGCTCTTAAATGGCAGAGAATTTATGATCTGTACACCAAGACTGCTACATTAAGCTAAAGGTTTTTTGTGCTGATAGTGTCCTTGCAGAAGTGCTTTATGTGTGAAAACGGTGTCATCTTTTTTATAATTTTACAAAAAGTTCAGAGTTTAACCCCTTAAGGACACATGGCATGTGTGACATGTCATGGTTCCCTTTTATTCCAGAAGTTTGGTCCTTAAGGGGTTAAAAGAAATCGGCCCTTTTATAAATTAACCTTGTTTACACTCACCTAACTGTCAATCAGAAAACCTGTTATTTCCTGATAATAAATCCTAATTGGAGGCAATTAAAATTGAAAATATTCATAATTAAATGAATACATGTTTTCATTTGGGTATATCTACTAAATAGTGTTTATTTATTTATTGCATTTGCGTAGTGGAGCGTCCCTTTTAAACAATATTGTAGGACAGATCAAACTAAAGTTAATTAAGTTTTTTCCAAACCATATTACTATATTGTACAAAAGAGATAGTAAATAATGGGGGGGTGCAGTTATACAAATCACATATAAAATGTATACTTTTAAGTGTGAAGCCTCCTGATCTTTCTGAAAAGATAACAAAAAAAGAGCTCATAGCATAATACTGTTATTTAAACAATACAGATCTTATTACAGAGGTAATGGGTAACTCACACTTTCCAGAGCCACATAGAGCAGGCTCTGGCTTAGATGGTAGGCGAATAATAAGCTTATTCAAGCTGTGCAGATATCTCCTGGTGCCCCAGAAAGTATAATGATGTCCACAGGCAATATAAGTAAAATTCGCTTTACTGGATACAAACTTGTACAAAAACAGGTACACGGAAAAGATACAGCTTCAGGTACGGTAAATAGAAAAGTCCTCATACACTGACGCATTTCGACCTGGATTGGTCTTTCTCAAATTTTACTTAGGGATCGTGAGGCTTCACACTTATAAGTATACATTTTATATGTGACTTGCATAACTGCACCCCCTATTATTTACTATCTCTTTTGTACTGTATATTGTGCCAGTTAGAATGATTTTAGGCACTGGGGGTAGTTGCACTCTTTCTTGCACGTTTAGCGCCAATCCACCACTATTTTATCCTTCTGGATTTAATATTTGCTGTTGTACATGTTACTATATTATTCACTTAATCAGGAATGGGATTAAAAGACTTTCCTAAGGTGCTCAAGTATCACTTAGCAGTATCACTTAACATGTATACATGTACACATGTATACATTAGCACTTCAACTTCAACAGAGGGCTATAAAATACGCCTTTATATGTTATTCAAATAGGCATCGACTAGAAGAATGTACTTGATCCTAACACAATATTTAAGTATTATATACATTCCTTGTCTTATTTAATATAGCCATTTCTTTATTAAATGACCACTAAAGACAGCCAGGCTACTACATCTCAATGAAGTAGTCTGGGTGGTGTTTCATTTTAGACCTTCGATCTAGTAGATACTAGTAGATACGGCAATTGTTTGATTAAAGGGTTAAACACACTTGTGCCGCAGCTGCCGTGTTTCACTTGGTCATGTGACATTCGATGTCCATAAGGATATCAAATGCTATGAGATGCAACACATTGGATTCAATGCTTCTATATGAGAAGTATTTGACTGGATGTGCAAACAGCACTTTCTGTGCATTTAATCACCAATCCTCTGTGAGGAGCACTAGATTGCATCATTATCATGAAAATGACACATATAGGATGATGTTGCGGGAAGAGGGCGGGCGAGTCTTGGCGCTCAATAAAGGTAACTAAAACATTTTTTCAAAATTTTTTACAATTTAAAATAAGGGGTCCAGAATCTAAATAGAGACCAGAACATGATACTGTTAGGAATACATGTTTGTTGTTCCTAACACTGTAGTGTTCCTTGGCAGAATCAAATCAAACAAATGATAAAAATGATAATACAGTCACCGTTATTTGTTTATAATTAAATGGTATACAACGTACATTTTAAAATGCATGTTCTTTGCTAAGTCAGGCTTACCTTACAGTACTCAAACCTGATTTTTCCATCTAAACTTTGAAATATGCCAGTTTTGTAATGTAGCAGCAGAATTAAGGTGTATATTACCAGGAATCCTCAAGGGACAATTGACTGTATCACAACAAATAGATTTAAAATTATATTAAAGGAAAAGGTATCATACTGTATGGGTGCACAAGATGCTCACATTCTCTAACACTCAGATAAGATAGGCAAGATTAATTATAGAACTCGGAAGGGATTGAATTTCAACTCTACAAGTTTTAGTTTTATATTCTATAACAGAAATTAATACTTAATGTCCATGGCTGACCACTCGCATCCTTCAAGAGAGAAATATATAAAAAGGCTCCACATGAGATTGCAAGCAGCTTGAAACTGTAAAATTTTAGTACTGTTGCCAGAGATGAGCAATAACCTTCACAATGTTATTTTTCTTAAAGGGACAGTTAAGCTTTGTAACAGACTCAATTTTTTTGTTGCAATAGACATAGCTGAGACAGCAGATATGGCAGGGCCGGATTAACATAGGGGCTGATGGAGCTGCAGCTCCAGGCCCAGGCCCATGGAATAGGCCCATTGATTTAAAAAAAAAATGTAAAAATAATTTATTTTTTTTACATTTTTTTTTTCACACACTACTCTTAGGGATTCCACCTGGCTTTTATTTTATTGGCACAGCCAGTATTTGAGGCTGCCTGGCTGGTGCCAATATTGCAGTGATATTGGCAATACAAATGCTGGTATTTTTCTCAGTATAAACAAGAGATTACTATGCAATACCAGCACTGGCCAGCAGGGGTCGCTGTGTGTGGAGACAGGCAGGGATAGGAAGTTCCAGCATATCCCTCCCTGCCTATCTATACTCACTGATCTGCAGGGGTGCAGCTACAGAGAGTCCAGACAGTAACTCCCACCCTGCAGAGACAGCCTACAGCTCAGGGAAGTAAGGGATGGGGAAAGGCTGCAAGGAGACATACACTGAGACACTAAGGGGCACTGGGAGACATTATGGCAGACACTGAGACACTAAGGGACATTGGGAGACATTATGACACAGACACATGGGGACACAGTGTCCCCATGTCTCCCAGTGTCCCCATGTCTCTCAGCCAATGTCCCTGGTGTCTCAGTGCCCCCTAGTCTCCCAGTGACCCCTAGTCTCCCAGTGTCTCACTGTCCCCATGTCTCCTAGTGCCTTCATGTCTCCCAGTGCCTCAATGTCTCCATGTCTCCAAGCTAGTGTCCCTAGTGTCTGTGGCCGTGGTGTCTCAGTGTCCCCATGTCTCCCAGTGCCCCCATCTCTCAATGTCCCCATGTCCCCCAGCCAGTGTCTCTAGTGTCTGTGTCCCCATGTCTTCAAGTGCCCCCTATTTTCCCAGTGTCACTGGTGTCTCTGTGTCCCTAGGTCTCCCCGTGTCCCTAGGTCTCCCCGTCTTCCTAGTGTCCTACTGACACATACAAGGGGACATAGACACATGGGAATACTGGAGGACACAGGGAGACATGGGGCATTGAGACACTGTGATACATAGGGACACTGTGATACATAGGGTCACTGGGAGACCTGGGGACACGACACTAGGGGACACTGGGAAACATGGGGCACTGAGACACTGATACATAAGAACGCTGAGACCTGGAGTAATCGACACATGGGGGCACTGGGAAACATGGGGGCACTGGGAGGAATCCATCTATACAGCATAATCAAACTAAGTAGTTTTTTGGTGATTTTACAGCATTTTCTCTTATGTCACTCCTTGTGATTTACATCATGTGATGTCACCCATACATATTTAATTATGCAAATTAGTAAGGCCGGTATGTTTTTCCAAGAAAGGTGGCAACCCTAACTACTTTTCACATACTCTTATTTAAGTATGGAAACTTAAGAGGGATGTATGGGAACAAACTTGTGTGGACTGGCTGACAATGAATATAGTTAAAGGGACACTATAGTCACAAGAACAACTACAGCTTATTGAATTTGTTCTGGTTAGTAGAATCATTACCTTCAGGCCTTTTGCTGTAAACACTGTCTTTTCAGAGAAAATGCAGTCTTTACATTACAGCCTAGTGATAACTTCACTGGCCACTCCTTGAATGGCTGTTAGAGATCCTTCCTGGGTCATGGGTGCCTAAAATGCATCCAAACATTCAGTGTCTCCTCCCTCTGAATGCAGACACTGAACTTTCCTCATAGAGATTCATTTATTCAATTCATCTCTATGAGGAGATGCTGATTGGCCAGGGCTGTGTTTGAATCATGCTGGCTCTGCCCCGATCTGCTGTTTTGTCAGTCTCAGCCAATCCTATGGAGAAGCACTGTGATTGGATCAGGCCACCACTTCTAATGATGTCAGCAGACTGCTGGTTTTTCTGAGTCTAACAGCATGCAGAGTTACAGCTTCAGGCTTGAATACAGTAAGATTTTTACTATATTTATGGAGGCATGAGGGGCCCAGGGGGGTTAGATGGTGGTGTTAACACTATAGGGTCAGGAATTCATGTTTGTGTTCCTGACCCTATAGTGATCCTTTAAGGTAATGCTGACTTTGCTCTCTCTAGCACTGTGGCATGTTCCCTTTCTTCTACACTCACTACATACAGCTTTTCTCTGTCCCAGACTATATACCAGGAGCGCCTGCCTGCTAGTAAGAAGGTAAGGAGACAAGTGGACCAGCGAGTGCTAGGGGACAGTCCTTTAGAAAGCGCTGAGCAAGCACATCATTAGATGCATTTATGTTGGCATTTAGGGTGCTGTCTGCATAGTATGCCCTTAGTTGGCCAGCTGCATGATTGGCAGGCAGTCTGACATGCATTCATACCAGGCTGGCCTTCTAATTCTTTGGGCAGACATGTCCTCTTTTTGGGCATGTTCGCCCCTTTTGGCAGGTTACGTGTTTTGTGTAAGTGGCACACCCTTTTACCGTGCCCATTGACTTCCTGCTTGTCTGGACACTGCTGTTAGGGGTTATGGATTTACTTGAAAGATGAAAACATAAGTTAGAGGGAGATTAGCATAGGGTATGTGTTCTCTTATAGCTGCTGGTTTTTTTCTCTCCAGCACCATCTCCATCAGATACATGACGCTTGGGAGTGTTTTAGTGTTTTTGGTCGATATGATTCTTTAATTAGGCCCGTCATAATTGTCAGCACCAGGCCCACTGGGCTGTCAATCTGGCCCTGAGATATGGATAATATTGAATGCAAAATGATGTTGTAGCTTTTTTTACCCATTCACTACCGAGCACTTTTTGATTGAAAAACAATTTTTTTTGAAGTATGGGATGTGTAGTAAGATTGTTTTCCATAAAAATTCCCTGATGGCATTACCATCAGTACAGCTTACATAAAATGTCAACGAAATGTAAAAAGAATGTCCGCATTTGAACGTATTGCCCAAATATAGTAAATACAGTGAAATCATATATTTGTGAAAAAAAAAAGTATTTACAACTGCAAAAAATAGCAAACTCTCAATCTCTCTCAAATTATGGTACTTAAGAGGGTAATATTTTTTATTTTATATATATATAAATGTACAACATAATATTAAAAAATGAATTAAGATAATATTTAGTTTACATATTATGCGACTATTATGAATTTGTAGGTGTAAACAGGGCCACCACTACCATTAGGTAAGCCATACACTTGCCTGGGGTGCCAGTCTCTGGAGGGAGGGGGGGGGGGGGACAAATCAAGACTATTTGTAGGAAGAGAAGATTTTGATCAGCAAAACTTGCTGCCATTGAAAATCCAGCACCATACTCTGTCACAGCCATGAAGAAGCAACTAAAATGAAGCACCACAGGGCCTCATTGCTGTGTCCTGCTGCTGAATTACCTGGAAATTTTATTTTTCAGTTAGCATAGTTAGGGAACACTAAATTAGAGGAACCCTAAACTAACTCTTCCACTAACACATTTACAGTATCCCTGATATCAAAGGATCCCTAACACATTTACACTAAACCTGAGATTAAAGGGACCTTAACACAAACTATTCAACTAACACATTAACACTAACCCTGAGATCAATGGAACCCTAACACTGACTCTTACACTAACACATTAACACTAACCCTGAGATCAATGGAACCCTAACACTGACTCTTACACTAACACATTTACACTAAACCTGAGATCAATGGAACCCTAACACTGACTCTTACACTAACACATTTACACTAAACCTGAGATCAATGGAACCCTAACACTAACTCTTACACTAACACATTTACAGTATCCCTGATATCAAAGGATCCCTAACACATTTACACTAAACCTGAGATTAAAGGGACCTTAACACTAACTATTCCACTAACACATTTACACTAAACCTGAGATCAATGGAACCCTAACACTAACTCTTACACTAACACATTTACACTAAACCTGAGATCAATGGAACCCTAACACTAACTCTTACACTAACACATTTACACGAAACCTGAGATCAATGGAACCCTAACACTAATGCTTACACTAACACATTTACACTAAACCTGAGATCAATGGAACCCTAACACTAACTCTTACACTAACACATTTACACTAAACCTGAGATCAATAGAACCCTAACACTGACTCTTACACTAACACATTTACACTAAACCTGAGATCAATGGAACCCTAACACTGACTCTTACACTAACACATTTACACGAAACCTGAGATCAATGGAACCCTAACACTAACTCTTACACTAACACATTTACACTAAACCTGAGATCAATAGAACCCTAACACTAATGCTTACACTAACACATTTACATTAAACCTGAGATCAATGGAACCCTAACACTAACTCTTACACTAACACATTTACACTAAACCTGAGATCAATGGAACCCTAACACTAATGCTTACACTAACACATTTACACTAAACCTGAGATCAATGGAACCCTAACACTAACTCTTACACTAACACATTTACACTAAACCTGAGATCAATGGAACCCTAACACTAATGCTTACACTAACACATTTACATTAACCTGAGATCAATGGAACCCTAACACTAACTCTTACACTAACACATTTACATTAAACCTGAGATCAATGGAACCCTAACACTGACTCTTACACTAACACATTTACACGAAACCTGAGATCAATGGAACCCTAACACTAACTCTTACACTAACACATTTACACTAAACCTGAGATCAATAGAACCCTAACACTAATGCTTACACTAACACATTTACATTAAACCTGAGATCAATGGAACCCTAACACTAACTCTTACACTAACACATTTACACTAAACCTGAGATCAATGGAACCCTAACACTAATGCTTACACTAACACATTTACACTAAACCTGAGATCAATGGAACCCTAACGCTAACTCTTACACTAACACATTTACACTAAACCTGAGATCAATGGAACCCTAACACCAATGCTTACACTAACACATTTACACTAAACCTGAGATCAATGGAACCCTAACACTAATGCTTACACTAACACATTTACACTAAACCTGAGATCAATGGAACCCTAACACTGACTCTTACACTGACTCTTGAATAGATATAAGGTATATAGGAGCCCTAAGTCTTTAAAGGGTACTTAAATGTCCGCTGAATATATGTCTAATAGTGGAGACATCCAGTATCTGTTGGTAACACACTCCTTACCCTGCTACTAAACCTTAACCTCTGTATATAGATATTCACAGCTAGACTTATTTTTGCTTTACTCCTCCACATTGCAGGACCGATCTTCCGGGTTGGCAGGGAAGGTGTTTTGTTATCATAGTGCATAGATAGCAGTAATTAGGGTTTATCTATCTTTCTCATTTAGCGGCAGATTAGGTGCCCTTGAAGACACAGATTTCAGATTTACCAACAGATATTACCAACAGATACTGGATGTCTCCAATTTTAGACATATATTCAGCATACAATTAGGTGCCCTTTAAAGCACAGACTTAGGGCTCCTATATACCTTATATCTATATCTAACGACTATACTCTATACTCTAGCTTCGCTAACCTTCAAATATCCAGAAAGGCACCTTGTATAAAACTGCATTTGACTTATTTCACCCTTTAAACTACTCTTTATGCACTGTTATTATACATTCGCTTTTGCTTAATAGATAAACTGCGGTCAGAAAGGCATTTATCCCCTGGTCTAGATTCCGACTTATCTAAACATTTAGGCGATATTCTCCTCTCTTTCCCTTCCGTTTGCCACCTACAAGATATATCTAGCTCAGGGGTAGTCAACCTTTTTCTTCCTACCGCCCACTAATGCATCTTTCTTGATGAAAAAATTTCCTTACCGCCCACCAGTTTTCGCGCATGTGGGGAATATTTTTAAAAAAGGAAGGTGTTTAAAAAAAAAAATCCACGTACATTTATCTTTTTATTTCTACTTTATGCATGTTTATAATGTTTTTAACTTTATAAAGTTTAATGAGAAAACAACAAAGTAAATTGAAATTACTTTTACTAGTGATTAATGAGATCCTTGAGGCTGATGCTGCGAGACTAAATATTTGATATCTAGTTCGATTTTCGTAATGAACAAACGAAGGTCTCCTCTTTCTGTGATATTCAGATGATTTCTCTGCTTTTTTCCCCTGTTCTCTGCTCCTTCTTTCTCCTATTCTACAAGTACTCTGCTCATTCTTTCTCCTTTTTTACAAATACTCTGCTCCTTCTTTCTCCTTTTTTACAAGTACTCAGCTCCTTCTTTCTCCTATTCTACAAGTACTCAGCTCCTTCTTTCTCCTATTCTACAAGTACTCTGTTCCTTCTTTATCCTTTTTACAAGTACTCTGCTCATTCTTTCTCCTTTTTTACAAGTACTCTGCTCCTTCTTTCTCCTATTCTACAAGTACTCTGTTCCTTCTTTATCCTTTTTACAAGTACTCTGCTCCTTCTTTTTCCTTTTCACAAGTACTCTGCTCATTCTTTCTCCTTTTTTACAAGTACTCTGCTCCTTCTTTCTCCTATTCTACAAGTACTCTGCTCATTCTTTCTCCTTTTTTACAAGTACTCTGTTCCTTCTTTCTCCTTTCTTACAAGTACTCCGCTCCTTCTTTCTCCTATTCTACAAGTACTCTGCTCCTTCTTCCTCCTTTTTTACAAGTACTCAGCTCCTTCTTTCTCCTATTCTACAAGTACTCTGTTCCTTCTTTCTCCTTTTTTCACAAGAACTCTGCTCCTTCTTGCTCCTATTCTACAAGTACTCTGCTCATTCTTTCTCCTTTTTACATGTACTCTGCTCCTTCTTTCTCCTATTCTACAAGTACTCTGCTCTTTCTTTCTCCTTTTTTACAAATACTCTGCCCCTTCTTTCTCCTATTCTACAAATACTCTGCTCATTATTTCTCCTATTCTACAAGTACTCTGCTCCTTCTTTCTCCTTTTTTACAAGTACTCTGCTCCTTCTTTCTCCTTTTTTACAATTACTCTGCTCATTCTTTCTCCTATTCTACAAATACTCTGCTCATTCTTTCTCCTATTCTACAAGTACTCTGCTCCTTCTTTCTCCTTTTTTTACAAGTACTCTGCTCCTTCTTTCTCCTTTTTTACAATTACTCTGCTCCTTCTTTCTCCTACAGGATTTTGTTGCACCTCCTATCCAGGGACTAGATCACATTGCTACTATTTTCGCTACTATTTAACTCTTGTAGGGCAATCAAGCAGTATATTTAGAACATATATCTAGACTTTATCCTTAGTGATTTTTGTTTCTGTTCTCTGCTATTTAGATCATTTCTAGTATATACAGTATCTGTATAGCAAATCTTTTACTAATTCCCCCTTTTTTCTCTCCCGTGTTTAGAGGTTTTTACCTTTTTTAATAATACTTATGAAATGCTATATTTTACATTTGTCATCTTTATTATATCATTGATACTATTAGGACAGATCACGTTCTCTCGTTCTCTTATCTAAATTCTATACAAGCGGTATTCCCTAATATCTGTCGTAGACATTCTTTGCCTATATACCTACAGCTTCCTACATGTTCTCTTTTGTACCTGACACTAACTATACTTTGGCCTTGTTGTTTATTATGATGTCTCCAAAACACCTCAACTTAATTATATATTAACCAATGAATGTGTAAACCAAGTACTGCTTGTTGTAGATTTTACCTACCTGGTACAAATAAGATCACCCTTTAATTCAACAGGTAATCAGCCCAACAAGACAACATCAAAAATTCCGTCAAATACACTTTTCTCCAACAGTAATAGATTATATCATCTCTTAAATTTACTCCTACTTCCCTTCACTAACCTTTTGATTACAGCCCTATCCCACAGATTAATGCGAAATGGTCAGATTTAAAATAGAATTTAAAATATTACAAAAGATTAGAGTTTTTAATGATAAATAATATAATGCAGAGGTTGTTTTTTTATTATTATTCGTCTTGAATACTGTGTACTGTCACTCCCCAGCAATTAGTTTAAGCTTTGTCCCTATTCTCAATCATGCGGGAAAATGCAATCAGAATTGGCAGGCATTCTATAATTCTATGGTTATAAGTACACTAATTATTTTATCCATTTGAGCCACTACCCCTGGTGGCTGAATTTAAATTATAGCTTTAACCAGTGTACCAATTTAATAAACCTCCTTTGTAACGGATTTGCAGGTACTAATCACAGTAGAAACCTCCTACCACTGGTTCTTATTTAGAACAAATGATCACATTCACTCTAGTATGTGCCAATGAGTATAATTATGTTCCTCTCTGGTGTGATAATGGGATTTTCAAATGTCATAACAAAAAAATTATTTGACTCATGATTTATATGGATTTTTTTTAAAACTTCATTCAAAACTGTACTTTAGTATCAAATTAATATACAAAGTGTAGAAATAATAGAATATTTAATGGAAATGTATCATCTAACCTATATGAAATAGTCCATATAGACAGAGGTGCAATGTCATATACACTACCGTACTGTAGGTCGAGATGGGGTGTCGCAGTCCTTGAATGTTAAATGTAAACTGTTCCAGATACAGATAAATGTAAGGCTATTGCTTAGCCATACGCAATATCAAATTCTTAAATTGAAGATATGCTAAAATGTATCAAACGTAAAAAAAATATTGCACATTAATTAACCCAATCTAACATGTATCATCATAAGTTAGTCATGTCCAGCATGTGACATCATAAGTTAGTTGGTCATATCCAGCATATCCAGCATGTGACATCAAAAGTTAGTTTGTCGTATCCAGCATGTGACATCATAAATACTATCACACTATCCTTATCTTTTGTGTCACTTTACCCCACTTCCTCTACCATGTAAGCTCATTGAGCAGGGCCCTCAACCCCTCTGTTCCTGTGTGTCCAACTTGTCTGGTTGCAACTACATGTTTGTTCGTCCACCCACTGTAAAGCACTGTGGAATTTGTTGGCGCTATATAAATACCATAATGAAACAATAATAAGTTAGTTGATCATATCCAACATATGACATCATAAGTTAGGTGGTCATATCCAGCATATGACATCATAAGTTAGTTGGTCATCCAACATGTGACATCATAAGTTAGTTGGTCCTATCTTTGACTTTACAATTTAAAAATAAAATATAACAACATGTGACAATTGATATAGTAGTATTGTGGTATTTTTCTTTTTTCCAACAGGCAATAAAATTGTAGTAATATTTATTATGTTTCTTTTCTTTTTTAGTGTTCCCCAACATTTTCTAGTATGCTGTATTTCTCTGTGAGTTAAACCACCAGAGTCATATAAAAGTGAAAATTGAATTGATTTATTTTATGACGAAAAATAATCAGTTAAGAAGTTCTATGGATGACTGTCCAGCCCTTTCTGGTATATTGTACATATGACTGCCACAAAACATTTGGGGTATTAGAGAGGGCTCTGGGGAAATATGAGGCCAAATTAGTAGTATGCGGTAGTATCCTTTTGAAATCTGCATGCCCCTTCTTAGATAAGTATCTGTTTGTACTAAACATGAGAAGTATGCCAGCTTTACTGTTTTATCTTACATTTATGAACTATCAACTACAAAAAAGTTAGTAAAGTTAAATTACTTCATCCATGCTAAAATCATGACCAAGCCCCCCCCCCCCTTTTTTAGGCATCAAGGCTTAACCCCCAAAAAATTATTACTCATGAATTCAATTACCTCCATCCCAAAAGAATAGAGAGACGAAAAGGACAATATTTACACAAAACTTTATTGAAGTACTAAAAAGCGTGTTCCAGTATTATGAACAAATTAAGTTTTTGTGTACATGTTTTTTTTTATTTTTATTTTTTTTATCTATTTCTTGTGAAAACAGGTTGTCACTTTTAGTTAATCTTCTCTACTTGAGTAATTATGTGCTATTAATCCTACATTTTACATAAATGTAAATACATTTTTTAATAAGTTCTTAATAAGGAATGGCTTAATTTACATTTGCTTTTGATGCAATTCACTATCATGTAAGAACAGTAAGGATGTGGAATTCTCTGCCTGAAGAAGTGGTTTTATCAGGGTTCATACAGATGTTTAAACAGCAACTAGATGCATACTTGCAAAAACAGAATATTTAATTATATACTTTTTCAATGTAGGGTAATAGTTTCTTAATCAAAGGATAAATCTGACTGCCATTCTGGGGTCAAAACTGATTTTTTTTCCTAGTTTGTTTACTAGATTTAAATCTATGAAACACCTAATATCTGAGAGGGCAACATCTCGACCACATTCCTCCTATTTAAAAGTGGGGTTTGGATCTCTCTAAGGATCCTAGGGAGATACATGCTTGAGCCAGGTTCTTAAATGGCTCTATCCTTGTGAGTGCGCTTTATTGAGAACTGGATATTTTATGTTGTATAAAGGTTTAATCTGCACTATTGTGAATCCCTCTGTCTGTATTTCAGCATATATTGTCACATTAAGAAGAGAGGGAGGTATTTTTATAGCTCCACCTATTGTGTATTTGTATAGTGATGGTTAAACGACTGGGTGACAGCATCTCCAAAACCGCAAGTCTTGTGGGGTCTTCCTGGTATGCAGTGGTTAGGATCTACCAAAGGTAGTGTATGGAAGGACAACAGGGGCATGGGCACCCAAGGCTCATTGATCCACAAGGAGAGCAAAAGTAAGTCTGTCTGGTCCGATAATACAGTAGAGCTTCTACAGCTCAAATTGCTGAAAAACGTAATGCTGGCCATGATAGACATTGGTCAGAACACACAGTGCATTGCCGTTTGTTGTGTATGGGATTGCTTAGGTGCAGACCAGTCAGAATGAGCAAGAAGATCCCTGTCCACTGCCAACAGTGCCTTCAATGGGGACGAGAGCATCAGAACTGGACCATGGAGCAATGAAAGAAGTTTGTGTGGTCTGATCAGATTGATGGTCATGTGCATGTGCATTGTTTACCTGGGAAAGAGATGGCAGTAGAATGCACTATGCAAAGAAAGCAGGTTGGTGGAGGCAGTGTTACAAACTGGGCAATGTTCTGCTAGAAAACCTTGGGTCCTGGCATTCAAGTGGATGTTACTTTGACAGGTACCACCTACCTAGAGATTGTTGCAGACCATGTACAGCTCATCATGGCAATGGCATTCCCTAATAACAATGGCCTATTCAATTAGAATATGCACAACAATTCCATCCAGCTGGTTAGAGTCTATAAAACGTATTCTGAGCTATGAGCTAAAATTGGCAAAACATAATGATACACTACATTCTGATGACACATACTGGATGTTTTGTAGAAGCGAACTATAACAACAATAATAAACAAATTCTTCACAGTTTTGCCTTCTCAAGTTTTACCTTGATGGATTTGTGACTTGGATTGCAATCTTGTTTAATAATTGGTATTCTGTCCTTGGCTTTCCTGTCTATTCTACTGTTTGCTGCATAGACCAGGGCTAGGCAGCCTTTCATACTTCAGATGTTGTAGACTATGTCTCCCTTGATGCTTTGCCAACATGATGGCTGTGAGAGCATTATTGAAGATGTAGCCCACAACATCTGGAGTGACTAAGGTTTCCTAGCTCTGGCCTAGACAATCCGTTGGCTTGATTTAAACTATACTGCACTTGAGCACCACACTGACCTGAGTCTGTCCTTGATTTTGCCCAGTTTCAGTTTTAGATGGTGCTGGTTGTTCAGCCTCCTATTAAAACTGACCATAGTAAGGACTGGAAATGCTAATTATCTATCTCTTTGTTTGGTATCTAATATTGCATTTCCCAAATTACACACTGTAACGGAGCTCCCTGTACTCTGACCGAGTACCCTCCGTTGATGGATGCTCCTAGCGCTTCCTGAGGACTCCAAACACTGCAGCAGACACCACAACCACCGCAGACTCCACAACCGCCGTAGCTTAACTGGAGTCTCGCCGTCTTCCTTCCACCCTGGATCAGCTTCTGTCCTCCAGGACCGTGTGGGGAAGACCTCTCCTCCAGGAGAGCGTAACAGGAACAAATCAAGCTATTGCAAGAGCTTCCTCTGGGGAGTAGGTGATTATAGCAATCCCCAGAGTGTAGGTATCGAACGCTGGCACTCTGACTGAGTACCTCCGCCAATCGATGCTCCTAGTGCTCGCTGAGGACTCCAAGCACTCCAACCGACACCATCAGCACTGCAGACCCCACTTCCAGCGATGCAACTGCGCCGGGGTCTCTGCTGTTTCCACCCACCCTAGACCCAAAGCCAGGATCCAGCTTCCAGTGGGTGAACCTCTCTTTCCCAGAGAGCAGGAACAGGAACAAATCAAGCTATTGCAAGAGCTTCCTCTGGGGAGTAAGTGATTATAGCAATCCCCAGAGTGTAGGTATCCCTTCCCCCAAACATGAGCCAAGGCTTAATGCTGGAACAAGACTGATTTACTGGCACACAGAACTCACAATTTATGCAACACAAAACTCCTCCTCTGGGCCAGGCTAGATAATTGAGTTTCTACAATACACAAAGCTCAATCATCTGCTGGCCAGAAACATTACAATTTTATAAAACACACAGGGACCCCAAAACATGCAATAACCCCATAAAAAGTATATCCTTGGAACCGGGGGATCTGGGTGAACCACATATCCAAAATTCACCCAGATCCCTTCAGTACTTTGGAAAATACAGTTTAATGCAGATTCTGCAGAACATATAAAGGCTAAATGAAAAACAATCACTTTATAATGTGTCCCCTGCTGTATAGTCCAAAACCACTGCACGATGTCTCTGTGCACCAAATACTGGCGAGATGGCACCGTGTTGAAAAGTCCAAACAGTGTCTGTGAGTTAAAATGGCCGCCATCCATTGTTCTCACCATGTGCTTCTGATACAGGAAATGGTGGCCACCCAGTAACTCCACAGTATGTCCCCAGATGGTTCTTAAAAGGGCCAGCAGCAGCACAACACAAATCCATTATGCCCAAATCATGTCTTTAAAGGGCAATACAACCCAGGGGCCATAGTCACAGGGCAAGAGGCGGGCAAGCAGTCCTCTCCAGGCACAAGTGGCGAAGGGCACTTCGTCACACATCTTCCCTTTGGGGGGAAGACTAAACAGGTACCTGACCTTCTGCCGGTCAGTACCTAGATTAGTCGGGCAGCCCACCCACAAAGAAAAATACACAGAGTAACCCCCCCACAATAAATGGTACTGGCCTGTAGGTTCACGTTTGTAGTGGGACAGCGCAGCACTCTCGGTCTCCCTGGTGCAGCTAGGCAAACTGCTGGTGTTGCTTGGGGGCAGAGGCCAGCGGCGCTCTGCCCTGCTGCCAGCTCTTCCACTGGGGTAACCCGTGGTAAGTCAGGCTCTGATACAGGGGAAAAGGGGGGGCAGAGGCTAACAAAGCTCTTCCCAGATGCCAGCTCTTCTGCTGGGAGGGGGTCAGTGGGTATCGCAGGCTCATCCACTGCCCCCAGGACCCGGTTGGGATGTAGCTGGGGAGGGGAAGTTTCACTTACCTCCTCCTCCTGGCATCCCTGCGGAGTTGGTTGGGGATCTGGACCGCCCGTCCAGCCTCCCTGTAGGACTGGCACAGAGACCGCGGTCCCATCTGCGCCAGTGTGGGTAGGTTTGTCTTCCCCCTCTCCCAGTATCTCTGGCTGCTGTTGGAGGGGGAGGCTGGTTGCCCCCACTCCCCAGGACGCTGGTTGCTGTAAGGTGGAGGGATCTACCATCACCTCCTCCTGGAACTCAGGCCGCCGCTGGGGAGAGAGACCGGTTGTCTCTTCCCTCTGTACGGTGCACGGCCGCTGGGATGGGAGGTCGCTGCTCTCCTCTCCCTGTAACTCACTCTGTCACTGGGGAGGAAGGACGACACCTTCAGCTCCCTGGGACACACACTGCAGCTGGGGAGGAAGGACGACACCTTTGGCTCCCTGGGACACACACTGCCGCTGGGGAGGAAGGACAACACCTTCTGCTCCCTGGGGTACACACTGCCGCTGGGGAGGAAGGACGACACCTTCAGCTCCCTGGGATACACACTGCTGCTGGGGAGGAAGGACGGCACCTTCAGCTCCCTGGGACACACACTGCCGCTGGGGAGGAAGGACGACACCTTCAGCTCCCTGGGATACACACTGCCGCTGGGGAGGAAGGACGGCACCTTCAGCTCCCTGGGGTACACACTGCCGCTGGGGAGGAAGGTACAGCACCTTCAGCTCCCTGGGATACACACTGCCGCTGGGGAGGAAGGACAGCACCTTCTGCTCCCTGGGGTACACACTGCCGCTGGGGAGGAAGGACGACACCTTCAGCTCCCTGGGATACACACTGCCGCTGGGGAGGAAGGACGGCACCTTCTGCTCCCTGGGGTACACACTGCCGCTGGGGAGGAAGGACGACACCTTCAGCTCCCTGGGATACACACTGGCGCTGGGGAGGAAGGACGGCACCTTCAACTCCCTGGGACACACACTGCCGCTGGGGAGGAAGGACGACACCTTCAGCTCCCTGGGATACACACTGCCGCCGGGGAGGAAGAATGGCACCTTCAGCTCCCTGGGGGACACACTGCCGCTGCGGAGAGAGACCGGTTGTCTCTTCCCTCTGTACGGTGCACTGCTGCTGGGAAGGGAGGTCGCTGCTCTCCTCTCCTTGTAACTCACCCTGCGCTGGAGACGGGGTGTCAATACCCCCAAAATCCACAGTTGGTACTCGAAGTTCCGTGCGTCTTGGTTCTCAGCACTCAACATGCGCATCACTTGATGGACCACCTCATCTGAAGGGTTTGGGCCAAACCAGACCAGCCGCGCCTTTAATTCCTTCATGAAATCAGCACCCTCATAGCACTGTGACAGGCGGATTTCCAATTCACTGGCTGCTGTCCAGGGTCTTGCTAGCTCCATGTTGCTGTAGGTAGGGATGCTGCGCAGAGGCTAGCGTTGCCCTCAATTATAAATCCGTAACTCCACACGTTACCGGTGTCTCCGAGCTGCTGGTCCTCGCACTAGGACGCCATCCCGCCGCTGCCACCAAATGTGACGGAACGCTGGCACTCCGACTGAGTACCTCCGCTGAAAAACGTAATGCTGGCCATGATAGACATTGGTCAGAACACACAGTGCATTGCCGTTTGTTGTGTATGGGATTGCTTAGGTGCAGACCAGTCAGAATGAGCAAGAAGATCCCTGTCCACTGCCAACAGTGCCTTCAATGGGGACGAGAGCATCAGAACTGGACCATGGAGCAATGAAAGAAGTTTGTGTGGTCTGATCAGATTGATGGTCATGTGCATGTGCATTGTTTACCTGGGAAAGAGATGGCAGTAGAATGCACTATGCAAAGAAAGCAGGTTGGTGGAGGCAGTGTTACAAACTGGGCAATGTTCTGCTAGAAAACCTTGGGTCCTGGCATTCAAGTGGATGTTACTTTGACAGGTACCACCTACCTAGAGATTGTTGCAGACCATGTACAGCTCATCATGGCAATGGCATTCCCTAATAACAATGGCCTATTCAATTAGAATATGCACAACAATTCCATCCAGCTGGTTAGAGTCTATAAAACGTATTCTGAGCTATGAGCTAAAATTGGCAAAACATAATGATACACTACATTCTGATGACACATACTGGATGTTTTGTAGAAGCGAACTATAACAACAATAATAAACAAATTCTTCACAGTTTTGCCTTCTCAAGTTTTACCTTGATGGATTTGTGACTTGGATTGCAATCTTGTTTAATAATTGGTATTCTGTCCTTGGCTTTCCTGTCTATTCTACTGTTTGCTGCATAGACCAGGGCTAGGCAGCCTTTCATACTTCAGATGTTGTAGACTATGTCTCCCTTGATGCTTTGCCAACATGATGGCTGTGAGAGCATTATTGAAGATGTAGCCCACAACATCTGTAGTGACTAAGGTTTCCTAGCTCTGGCCTAGACAATCCGTTGGCTTGATTTAAACTATACTGCACTTGAGCACCACACTGACCTGAGTCTGTCCTTGATTTTGCCCAGTTTCAGTTTTAGATGGTGCTGGTTGTTCAGCCTCCTATTAAAACTGACCATAGTAAGGACTGGAAATGCTAATTATCTATCTCTTTGTTTGGTATCTAATATTGCATTTCCCAAATTACACACTGTAACGGAGCTCCCTGTACTCTGACCGAGTACCCTCCGTTGATGGATGCTCTAGCGCTTCTGAGGACTCCAAACACTGCAGCGAACACCACAACCACCGCAGACTCCACAGCCGCCGTGGCTTAACTGGAGTCTGCGCCGTCTTCCTTCCACCCTGGATCAGCTTCTGTCCTCCAGGACCCGTGGGAAGACCTCTCTCCTCAGGAGGGCGTAACAGGAACAAATCAAGCTATTGCAAGAGCTTCCTCTGGGGAGTAAGTGATTATAGCAATCCCCAGAGTGGTATCGACAGCTGGCACTCCGACTGAGTACCTCCGCCAATCGATGCTCCTAGTGCTCGCTGAGGACTCCAAGCACTCCAACCGACACCATCAGCACTGCAGACCCCACTTCCAGCGATGCTGCGCGTGGGTCTCTGCTGTTTCCACCCACCCTGGACCCAAGGCCAGGATCCAGCTTCAGTGGGTGAACCTCTCTTTCCCCAGAGAGCAGGAACAGGAACAAATCAAGCTATTGCAAGAGCTTCCTCTGGGGAGTAAGTGATTATAGCAATCCCCAGAGTGTAGGTATCCTTCCCCCAAACATGAGCCAAGGCTTAATGCTGGAACAAGACTGATTTACTGGCACACAGAACTCACAATTTATGCAACACAAAACTCCTCCTCTGGGCCAGGCTAGATAATTGAGTTTCTACAATACACAAAGCTCAATCATCTGCTGGCCAGAAACATTACAATTTTATAAAACACACAGGGACCCCAAAACATGCAATAACCCCATAAAAAGTATATCCTTGGAACCGGGGGATCTGGGTGAACCACATATCCAAAATTCACCCAGATCCGTTCAGTACTTTGGAAAATACAGTTTAATGCAGATTCTGCAGAACATATAAAGGCTAAATGAAAAACAATCACTGTATAATGTGTCCCCTGCTGTATAGTCCAAAACCACCGCACGATGTCTCTGTGCAACAAATACTGGCGAGATGGCACCGTGTTGAAAAGTCCACACAGTGTCTGTGAGTTAAAATGGCCGCCATCCATTGTTTTCACCATGTGCTTCTGATACAGGAAATGGTGGCCACCCAGTAACTCCACAGTATGTCCCCAGATGGTTCTTAAAGGGCCAGCAGCAGCACAACACAAATCCATTATGCCCAAATCATGTCTTTAAAGGGCAATACAACCCAGGGGCCATAGTCACAGGGCAAGAGGCGGGCAAGCAGTCCTCTCCAGGCACAAGTGGCGAAGGCCACTTCGTCACACACACATTGGAGACCCTCTGCTTTCTAACCCGATACTACTGGATACGGAGGCCTTTTGGGTGTTTCCCAAATTGTATGATATTCCACAATGCTGTACATTGGTGACAAACTGTTTACTAAAAGTTATTCTTTAAAATTAATATACAAACAATGAGTTTGCATCAAGTAAAAAAAAGGGGAGATTGACAAAACATCTGTATGTTTACTGTCAAGGATTCATTCATTAAATTGAATCTGCTAGTGCTTTGAAGTGACATATTTGAAGTGACATTCATGGAGTGTGTTCAGGGAGCCCCACATATTCTCCATGGCCTAACTGAGGAACCTGGATAACTCAGTTTATCCAAAGACTGATTTGGCACTATATATAAACCAGCATCTAAAATATGAGGACCTATCTGTGCCCTATGCCTATTGCACACAACCAATCTGTGCCCCATAACTGATAGGATGGATTCCATTGTGTCCATGATCAATAGGCAATGATCCCTTGTAGACATCAGCCTCTATGTGAATATGGAATTATATGTTTGGGATTTGCACCTTTATAAATATGTTTGGGAATGATTTTACATATGTCTGCAAACTCTAGTTACAAATTCATGATCTTTTAAGCGCAAAGTGCCAGAATCACAAATATAAGTTTCATAAGTAGCTTCCAACCCATGAAGCTCCTACATTCATTAGCCAAATAAAATGATTTAAATGAATAGACAACACATTCTTTGCTATGAACTTGTTCCTTCTTTGGCTAAATGTAGAAAATCAGATGTTCATTCCAAAGGTTTTGTCTTGTCGTATTAACAAGCCACTGTTGTATCAGTAATGGTAATTATAATGACATGTAGTAAGATTTAATTAAGAGCAAACATGTTATTAGGAAAATGAACTTCTGAGAACACATTCACTTTAGGGACCACATCTATCTGTTTAATCATGAGCTAAAATTGGTAAAACATAATGATACACTACATTCTGATGACACATACTGGATGTTTTGTAGAAGCGAACTATAACAACATTAATAAACAAAAGAACAAAACAATGCAACAGCTTTAAACAGTATAATTGCAGGAAATTCACTGGATTCTTTACATATTTACATTAAATTTCTCCAATGTATGACTCATTTCAATACAATAAAGTTATTCTATTGACCTTAAATAATGAACAAGAGATGCTCGGGGCTTGATATTTGCAATATATATATATATATATATATATATATATATATATATATATATATAATAATGAAGTCGAGAGATTGAAGTATAAAGTATTAATGTTTGACATATGTCATTGAAGGAACACTGTAGTCACCAGAAGCACTAGAACTAAATTTAGTGGTTCTGGTGTCTATAGCCTGTCCCTGCAAGCTTTCCAATGTAAATATGCCTGTTCATAGTAAAGGCCACTAGAGGTGCTTCCTACCTTCAGCGTTTCCACGTCCTGCATGGAGGCACTGAATGTTTCCTGTAGAAGATGCATTGATTCGATGCATCTCTATGAGGAGATTCTGATTGGCGCAGCATAGCGTTTTGCTGCTTATGTGCAATAGCCTCCCAATGCTTTCCATTTGATGATCTCAGCCATGGAGGTGTGACCAGGCATGACAAGACCGGTACAACGTGGGAAAAAAAGCTAAGTAAACCCATTTTACCTTCTGTTTGGGGGGAGGGGGGGACCAAAATAGTTAGTTTCATACTATAGTGTTAGGAATACATGTTTGTAACTTTAATAAATATCTGCTTAGAAATGGAAAATCAAGTTTTTCAAGCTCTATCAGAGTATAGCAATAATGTCTATTCCTGCTAATGCATAGAGCATAGATTCATGGAGCAATAACTGCTTCCACCAGGATTGCCTGTATGCTAACCTGCAACGATCTAGGTATCATATTAGCTGTCTAACACCTGATATCATCCTTCAAATAAGCTGCTTTGCATGCCCTATCTTCTCCTATTCCAAAATTCAATGCAAGTACGGTGTACCTCTTTTAATCTGCACCCTCTACTGTTTCTTTAAAGGGATTCTATAGTTTAAGGAATACAAAGTTGTATTCCTTACACTACAATACACCATAGAGCCCTCTGGTCCCCCCTTTAGCCACTTACTTGATTCCAGCACCAATGTCCCTCGGCACTGGGGTGGCGCTCTGACTCCTCCAACATCATCTGACAGGGGGGCTAATCGCAATCGTATTAGGCCCTCCCCATAGGAAAGCATTGCTTCAAAGTTTCCTATGGGGATTTTACTGACGCTGGATGTCCTCATGCAGAGATTGTGGATGTCAGTTAGCCACCAGAAAGTGCCCCTAGTGGCTGTCTCATTCTGCAATGTAATTACCACAGTTTCTTACAAACTGCAAAGATTTAGATTGCAGGACTAAGTGGGACAGGGGCACTGCACCCAGACTGTTTTAATGAGATGAAGTGATCTGGGTGACTATAGTGTCCCTCTAATTCCTGTTTCAATTCAGTGTAGACCAGACACAGACTACATGGCCTTGCCATTGATTTGGACACTCTTAACCAGACCCATATGGCTTGACCATGCTGATAATTTTTCTTCCTCCATATCCCACAAAGATTACCTTAGTGCTTTTTCTTCTTGTGTTTTGTTGCATCTTATTGCCACACTAGCTGACAGCAAATCTCAACTGGCCACAGATAGTCCAAGGGCTTAATTTTAATGAAAGTATTTTTCAAGATAAAGTCCCAGTCGCTGTATCAAACATTCAGTGTCCCTGCCATAACTTTTATGTGAACTAGCTAGAATAAAGAAGCATCACTGGACCACTACTTTATGTTGTCTTCCCTCCCCTCACAAACACAGGCTAGTGGTGGAAGAGTAATGCTGTGCCCACCAGTTAAACTTAGTATCCTGACAGTATCCTATCATGCTTTTTATTTTATTTTTTAAGCTCTTCACTCTCAATGTATCGGGTGATGGCAAGAGTTTCTCAGCTCTACCAGGGCTCATTTTAGGATGTTCAGGTTATGGCCATGTACTGGTATTATGGCCATCTACAGCGACGAGGATCTTCAGAATACAGCTGTAATTACCCACTTCTATAAAATATGTTAGAAGTGCCAAGTTATGCTAAAAAAATCAGCCTTCAAGCTAAATAAGTCAACACAGCATGAAGACTTTCTCTCTGATTTCTGTGCAAAATGACTTGCGTTGCAATATAGTCCTCCTAGTACACTGAGCCTAATACGTGAGCTATTTTTCAATTAGTTATAAGGCTTTTATTTCCATGCTCATCAATTCCATGACAAACATAAAAATAACTCTGTACATTTATAGAACAGACTGACACTCACTGACAGACACACATACGCTGACACACATACACTCACTCACTGACACACACACAGACACTCACTGACAGACATACACTCAATCACTGACAAGCACACACACAGACACTCACTGACAGACATACACACACACACACAGAAACTCACTGACATACATTCACTCACTGACACACACACACACTCACACACACACTCACTCACTGACACACACACACTCACTCAATGACAGACACACACATTCACTGACAGACATATACTCACTCACTGACAGACACACACACACACTCATTGACAGACACACACAGAAACTCACTGACAGACATTCACTCACTGACACACACACTCACTCAATGACAGATATATACTCACTCACTGACAGACACACACACACAGACACTCACTGACAGACATACACACACACACACAGAAACTCACTGACAGACATTCACTCACTGACACATACACATACACTCACACGGACACTTACTCACTGACACACACACTCACTCAATGACAGACACAC
Organism: Pelobates cultripes; assembly: GCA_933207985.1. NCBI lineage: Eukaryota > Metazoa > Chordata > Amphibia > Anura > Pelobatidae > Pelobates > Pelobates cultripes. The sequence continues at coordinate 327,567,695 of OW240914.1, read as the reverse complement.
ACATTCACTGACAGACATATACTCACTCACTGACAGACACACACACACACACTCACTGACAGACACACACACACACTCATTGACAGACACACAGAAACTCACTGACAGACATTCACTCACTGACACACACATATACACTCACACAGACACTCACTGACAGACATATACTCACTCACTGACACACACACTCACTGACAGACATATACTCACTCACTGACAGACACACACACACACACAGACACTTAGTGACAGACATACACTTACATACACACACTTACTGACAGACATATACTCACTCACTGACAGACACACACACACACACACAGACACTCACTGACAGATATATACTTACTCAAACACTCACTGACAGATATACACTCACACAGACACTCACTCACCGACAGACATACACTCACTGACAGGCACACACACAGGCAGACACTCACTCACTGACAAACACTTACCTCTCTGGGGTCCAGTGTGGGGCAGCCTCTCACTCCTCCTGCACGCTGTTTAGTATGCCAAGCTGGAGTGAAATCATATTCTGGCTCCCAGCATCACAGAGGGCGTGCAAGGGAGGAGTGAGAGGCTGCAAGAAGAGCCTCCCTTGCCACCTGCATTCTCCTCCGCGCACCGGCATTTGATGGCAGAGCAGGCATCATGGTAAGAAGATGCCTGCTCTGTCATACTGTGACAGGGCTCCTCTGGGCGCCCCCACCTTTGGGCCCCTGGAAGGGTGGCCCAGTGCTGAGGGGGGGCAGCTCTAGAGCCGCTCGCCTAGCGCTGCGGCCCAAGACAGGGGGATCCCACCAGGGAAATGCCTAGTTCGCCTAACGGTGGCGCCGGCCCTCAGTGGACGCATGGAATAACCTTCCAGCTGAAGTGGTAGAGGTTAACACAGTAAGGGAGTTTAAGCATGCGTGGGATAGGCACAAGGCTATCCTAGACTTAAGATAAGGACAGGGACTAATTAAAAGTATTTCGAAAATTGGGCAGACTAGATGAGCCAAATGGTTCTTATCTCCCGTCTCATTCTATGTTACTATGTTTATTAAACGATAGGCAACAAGTTTTTTTTAACCAAAATTGTATTGCTTTCAAACAGAATAGAACACATTATTGCTCTTTTTTTCATAATTTAATAAAGTCTTCTTGCAACCTGGAAATAAAACCCACTACAACAACAACATGTCTAAAGCTCTGTCATATGTTCAGACTGAGGACATTGTGAGTGCAATATTTATGAGGGCACCGGGGATGTGCCTCAATGGTGACATCCCTGCAAAGGTATGTCTTAACCTTCCTTAGTTCTCCACTTCCGTTTATGAATAGTAAATTTCTCTCTTTATAGTTTTAAAAAGCTATAAATACATTTACAACTTCAAAATTGATTTTTAAATAGAGCTTTCTCATTGCTTTTTTCGGAACTCATAAATTCTAGCTTGCAATTTGAAATGTGCCTACAGATAAATGTCCTTTAGCTAACCTGTTTTAATGGCAATTTCAGATCTTGTGTGTCGGGAGATAATTTAAAACCATAAAATTTACAATTTTCAGCAAAGATTTAAAAAATTCTACATTTGCAAATAGATAAGTTAATACATGTATTCATATATGATATCTCTCTGTTGATACATATTTTAGCAAACTGTCTGTCAAGTGCAACTTGTGCCTACTCTTGTCTCAGGTTATATTTGGTATCAAGCCAAGGGAAAGTGTTCCAAAGGAGATTGTTTTGAAGTTGGCAGCATGCTGTGATGATTCCCATCCCTCTACATTTCATGCCACTACATCGATGTAAGGAGAATACTGCATTTAAACTAATGTCTGCATCTTTATATGACATGTCTAGGGTAAAGGTAAAATTCAATTTACAGATCTTAATCCAAGTTGTGAACACATTACTGCTCCAGGCAGCAGCCAAGTAGCCAAATTCTGTTATGATTGTTTAAAATCATTTATGCTGCTCAATATTCTTTAATCACAGGATTTATTTATATAAACACTTGCGTGATAACCCGATTGTTAGCACATGCTGCTTCTGTCTCAGATATTTCCTGTACCTTGCATGCCTGGCATAAATTTGGATTTGCTTTTAAGGGAAAGAAAGTATGGAGTGAAAATAAATAAATAAATGAACGACAAAACAAATAAACGTAAAAAAATCGATACAAATCTTTACGGTTTAATTTCGAAGCACTGTGTAGTGGGTTTGATCATATGTACATGCTAATTAAACACTCTCAATTGCAAATGAGTAAAATATCTATTAAACCCCTTCATGGCAGAGTCTGTAAATGGTACGGAGCTGCCATTAATAAAATTAACGACGAGTCTGTATTTATATGTCCTTAACATATGTGCCCTTAATATTACCGTGATCATTGTGAAATAGAATGAAAATAGGTATGAGGTATGAAAAAAATGAGGTATGAATCTGGCAGTGAAGCACTTAGTGTCAATGCAGTGCAAGTTCTATCTATTAGACTAGAGCAGTGAATTCAGCAATACACATGCATATATACCTTTAATAGGTGTCTATAGTGGAATCCTAGTAAAATGTATTGTTCCTTTAAAACATAAAATAGAAACACACCATAGTATAGACTGTATATAAAGTGGAATGTCAAAGATAAAGACAAATCACCACTCACAATTAAATGAGCTAAAAGGTATAGCTCAATCAATGCACTTTTGGGGTCCGTTGAGGTGACCCTTTCCCTTCTTTTAGGAGATAAGCTTGATGTCTTTATCCTGTATCAAATCGTAAAAGAGAACAAATATGGTGCAATATTGCAATGTTCCTTTAAATGATGAAATATAATGGTAAATCGTACTCACAAACCCTGAGCCTTCCAATTAGGCTCAAATCTGGTAGCATATGTGGTTAAGGACCACATTCCTTCTTTTAAGTAGCAGGAAAAATAATGCCTCAGGTGTGTAGATAAAAAAAATATATATTTTTTTATATTTTATTACAATCAGATATATTTAAAAAGTACCAATAAAATACTTAAATAAAAAACACACAAAATAGGCAAATGGAAGTTCAATAGTAAAGAGTCCTATGCTCACAGATCCCAGGATGCGTTTCGCCTCAATGGCTTCCTCAGCTGGGTAGAAAAAATCTCTGTAGTCTCCCTTGGTCTTCTTTCCTGCTATATATACCACTCTAATGGGGGAATTCATTAATTTCAGGTTTGTGCGTTCGAGGGCTTTCACCATAGAAACGGTGATGCCCTGCGCTTCAAACATCCCTCCTGTGCCGATACCTCATTTCCGGTCTTGCGGTTCACTCTAGTTACTTCCGTATTTCATGCCGGTACGTCATTTCCGGTGATGCGTTTCAATGTGCGTTCCACCGGCTAATGTACTGGTTTCCGGATTGAGGGGATATCGGATAGAACATAGAAAGAATACCCAATATCAATGGATATAGTGATATTAATGTAAACATATAAATAAATATATATAATAGTAACCCATAAGGTTTTGACTGCAAAGTATTTATATATATGTTTACATTAATATCACTATATCCATTGATACTGGATATTCTTTCTATGTTTTATCCATGGTTTACCATTTTTTCACACTGTGGTACTAAGAATTCATATCCAATATTATAGCACTGGTACTGAACTTCCTTTTTTGTATTCCTAGCCTCACTGAGGTAGTCTAGCAATAGCTCCTGATTGGCTCAAGGGAGTCAATCAAAGGATTAACCTGCCTTAACTGTTTGGCTCCCAAGGTGATTAATCAACCTGGAGGTCGATCTACTAAACTGCATAGTTATGGCTTTGGTTAGCATTAGGGTTAGAGAAAGGTTAGAAAGAGCATCAAAGCATGATGCTCTTTCTGCATAGCATTTCTGGGAAACTAATAAAGAGGTATGTCAAAATTAGGGCTCATCTCTAATGTAACCCTGTAATTTCCCCTCTATGCATGTGGGGTATTGCTGTCCTCAGCAGCAGAATATAAATCAGGGGTCTTTACTGTAGTGGGATATACACTGAAATTTACATGTTTGGGAAAATCACATAGCATTGAATACACCCAGCAGCTTTGGCTGGGTTGGTGACAAAATTGTTTGACGGTTTTCTTTCTACAAATATATCCTTTTGTGTAGCAGTTTTGATTCTGCGACTACTGTTAAAGTGTCAGGATGCCGAATTTGGCTCATGTCTAGTTTTAAAACCGTAATTCACTACGTGACATATTTGTCCTATATAGCATCCAAAATTGAATTAAAATTCTAAACATATGAAGCATTTTCATAATCAGGACTAATAAGTGCCACAATGTTTTAGTTATTTTTTTTTTTAATTGCACTAGTTGTGTAGAAGATATTATGCACAAAACAATCTTTTTTTTTTTTTTTAAACTTATTCACATTTAGTATTTTGTTCATAACTGGTATTGCATTGAGTATACAGATAAAGTATCGGGGGGAAAAAACAATTCCTGTCCTTAAAAAAAGGATATAATAAGTATGGTTACACTTAAAGGGGAAGTGTTAAATTATGGTCGAACACATAGCAAAAGTGCCAAAAAGGACTCTGTCACAAAATAGATCGCGTTAGACAATACTGTTTTGATAACTCTGCATGTGACCTTATTTCATTACAGAGTGAGAAGCAATTAAATCACCATCCTTTATTTCTAAAATATAACAAATACAATTGGTTTACACGGAGCATTTAAGCTTTAGAAATTAAAAAGCCAAAATAATTATGTTGGCCATCTTTTCTCTAGTAAATTCTAAAAACTAAATGAAGTTACTTATATTTTATTTTCTACATTCCAAAGACGTCCTTGGAAAACATATCTGGATCTTAATTACAACCACTAATAGAATTGCCATCACTTTGTAAGAGGTGTGAAGCTAATTAACAAACTGTCAGTCTTTTCATGCCACCAACTTTTAAATCTTGGCGTTGTGAAAAGCTGAAGAAGTAAAATTGAATATGTTATCGCAACATTCTCTGAGTGTAGAAATCATTTTCAATTCTAAGCCAGACTGTCTTTTTTGTGTAAAGAGTGTGGTTTTCTTTTCTATGCATTCAAATATCTCATAATAACATTAATTCTGTATTATTGACCAGGAAATTAATTGGTCCATTCTTTCACCATGTACCACATTGAAGTTACAAAGTAAAATTGATGAATTCCCATTTGGGTGTTACAGAATTAATTATAGAATTATATAATGTGGTATGTTTCTTCAATGTATAGTTATATTAATTTTAATCTGTATTTATTTGAAATCTGAGCTTTTTACGTATATAGAAGTTTCTAAGAATATTTAAAGCAGCAATGTCTTTTTTTCTTTTTCTTTCAGTTTTCATTTGCTTATGCCTTGTATCTTAATGATTGTATTCCCCTCTTTGCCACTTGCTTTTATCTATATTCATTGTCTCTTTTTCCTTGTGCAGGATCTACAAACTTGGGCACCTCCATTTTGTTCTCCTCTGTCTATCCCTTCTGTGGGGATTATTTTCACTGATGTATTGTGGGAAATTAGGTTAGCAATTGAAATGGAACTTTGATTATGTTCCACCCATTGGCAAAGATCATGCTACCCATGAGAAAAAGCAGTCCCTACGTCTTCTCATCTACTAAAAAACAAAGTTGAATTAGAAAAAAAATAAGTAAATCCAAATAGAAAAAGAGAAATAAAAAAGAATACATTTAAAAGTAAAACTTGCAAAGTGACAAAGTCACTTTAAGGGGTTACGATCATTGTCCCTTTCTTATTTGCTCATCTGTGAGCAACAGTGCTTATTTATAGTTTGTGGGTGATTTGGAAACATAGATGAAAGCTCTGAATGTACTACTGGTGCAATCTTAAAGGGGCACTAAAGGGACAAAAACAACTTTAGCTTAATGAAGCTGTTTGGGTATGTACAATATGCCCTGCAGTCTAACTGATCAAATCCCTACCATTAAAGGACCACCATAGTGGCAAGAAAATATACTCGTTTTCCTGGCACTATAGTGCCCTGAGGGTGCCCCCACCCTCAGGTTCCCCCTCCAGCTGGGCTCTGGGGAGAGGAAAGGGTAAAATCTTACCTTTTTTCCAGCGCCGGGCAGGGAGCTCTTCTCCTCCTCTCCGCCTCCGATCCTCCTCTTCGGCTGAATGCGCATGCGCGGCAGGAGCTGTGCGCACATTCAGCCAGTCTCATAGGAAAGCATTTACAATTTACAATGCTTTCCTATGGACACTGGCGTCTTCTCACTGTGATTTTCACAGTGAGAAGCACGCAAACGCCTCTAGCGGCTGTCAATGAGACAGCCACTAGAGGCTTTAGAGGCTGGATTAACCCATTTATAAACATAGCAGTTGCTCTGAAACTGCTATGTTTATAAAAAAAAGAGTTAATCCTAGAGGGACCTGGCACCCAGACCACTTCATTAAGCTGAAGTGGTCTGGGTGCCTACAGTGGTCCTTTAATGAAGAGTTAATGACTTTGTTTATGCAGCTCCCGCTACACCTCTCTACATATGACTTGCACATTCTTTGTAAACACTTCCTGTAAAGAGAGATCTAATGTTTAAACTTCCTTTATTGCACAGTCTGTTTAATTGAGAATTTCCTTATCTTCTGTTCTGTTAATAGCATTCTCGATCCCACATGAGCCTCTTTTGTGTGATTAAAGTTCATCTTTTCATTTTTCAGAACAGGAGATAAAAATGAAAGTAAATTAAAGCCTGATTTAAAATGAAATCATATTTTTCATGTAGACTGTGTAAGTCACGGCTTTGGCTGCATGGATAAAAACAAAAGTAACTCCTGAATGGCAGAAAATTAAGCAGTGAGACAGCAGGGGCATGCTCTACATGCTAACTTTGTTTTGATGCCTATAGATAAAATAATACTATAGTTACCCAGAACACCAATGTTTTTTCTGCATTAAGACCTAAACTAAATTGTGACATAAATATAACCCCAAGTAGCCCCATCCACTCCCTATACCCAGTCAGTGATTAAACAATATACCAGAGTAAATGGCAAACAACCACCATACTTTTTTCATTCTCTGAGTGTGGGGAGGATGAAGTTTAGTAAACCTGGGAGCGGTTATGTTTTGTCCTTGTAACATCCTCATTGTACCTTGCCTGATTTGATAAACAATAGGATACAGAGAGGTGTTTGAATTTGTAGATGAAGCAGTGAGTCTCAGCTCCTCTAAACACTGAGTTATCAAACTGAAATTTCTGCTTAGCAATATATGCTCAGGAAGCAACGACGGGATGGTTAGCATATGATGATATGATAAGTTATCATAGCCAAAGGTTAAATATGGGGTTTTACTTCTGTACGAAAAGTTACATCATTATAAGTTGGAAAAAGGTTTTGATGACAATGATTCTAACTTAATTATCTTGAGAAAGCCATGTACGATATTTATCAATCAATACCTGCTTATCAAGTGAAAAGTATCAGCACTCTATTTTGTATTACAGCTAACAAACTCATGGTTCGTGTAAGCTTATCCAAAATGCACCAATATGCCCATCTGAGTTTATATAGAATGTTAAACAGTATACATCAACTATCACGTGAAAATAAAAAGCATGGAAACTATTTTTAGTGAATCAGGGTTGTCAAAACTTAAAGTGACCCATAATCAAATCTCTTTACGTAAAGTTATACGCATTTTCCTTAAAATTCTATTCAATACATAATAAGAGAGGAAGGAATTGAATGTTTCTTAAGTGTTAATACAAGGAGGTAGGGCTATGTTAGAAGTAGCTCTAGGCAACAGATTCCAGCACTTCAGCTGCACAATGCAGGAATCCTTAAAATGTCACCGGTGCCCTGGGGAGAGCCAGGCCAAGTGGACAGTTAAAAACTTAAAACCAATGCACAATCTGACAGGGAAGCTGTGATGACAGCAACAACAGAACTGAATGTACTCTTGGTACTGGTAGCTTGCATATCAAGTTGTTTTCTTATAATGCACATGGGATTTGTTTGCAGACAAATACATAGATGTGACAGGAAAAGATAAATACAGTAAAAAGGAACAGCTTATTTTTTGGAAACAAGTAAAAAGCAGAGGCACATTCTTTCCGATAAAAGGGATTTGCTATCTTAAAGAATTTCACTTTATCAAGCGATAAAGTATATTGAATTGGTATGCTCACTGCGCAATTTGACCTGAGACTGAAGAATACTTTGTTCAATAGGAAAATCTGTAGAATGTTAAAATTTTATTACTGAAACATCAAATTGCAGTGAACTGAAAACTCGATTTGGCAATTCGTTTGTTTACAAACTGTAATTCGTCCTAATTTGGAGTCGATAGGCAATCTTACAAATGCCCGAGCTCCGAAACAAAATGCTGCAGAATCACAAACAAAAGTAATTGAACAATGGCTGAGCATGTTCACTTTGAATCGTTATTCGGAATTCCGCCTTTGACATTAAAAATGGAGATGATTAATGGGAAAAAAGCTGATGGCTAGGGACAGTCACTATATGTTGATTTTATTTACAGATCAAGCGAGAAGTGACCATTAAAGATTTATATATTATATATTTAATAAATGTATATATATATTTTACTACTCCTCTTCTTTTTCCTTCTACTGGTATTTTTTTTCTAGTGGAAAAATGATTCTATAAATGTACAGCAAAATATATTCATAACATTTACATTATGCATATAGTTTGCAGTACTCTGATTTGTCATTTTCATGCCCTTTAACTTAGTTTGATTAATTTACCTGAATCTTTAACTAAAGAAATTTGGACAAGCCAAAACCGCTAGATGACTGAAAACATTTGGTTAATATAGCCAAACTGTTAACATAGTAGAGATGGAGATTCATTTTTTTTTTGCCTACATATTGCAATTTGAGTTTTTTACTTTATGCTATTGGACTACTTTGATGTCCATTTTATGGAACCATCTGTGGTACATCTTTTCTGTATTTAGTGACACATTTTATTGGGCTAAAATTTATTTTATCACTAATATTGTATACATAGTGAAAAAGAGCTAGAAAGGATGAGGAAAGTGGAGGCATTAGAAGTCCCTGTACTTCTAGGAACAGCTATTATACTGCGCAGAACCCTCAGACTCCCAGGCCTCTGGTAGAGGACCCAATAATGATGAATAAATATACCACCCTTTTATTGCTAAAAAAATACACCTTTTGTTTTAAGATCTCTGAGGGCACTTTTCGGACATTATAATTTAATCGTTGGTCGGCACCTAGGCTATGGTTGACATTTACTCAGAGGAGGTGAGTGTGTGTGTTTGTATGGATAATAGAGGCTCTACTGTGTGTGGGAGATATAGAGGCTGCAGTATGTGTGTGTGAGAACCACCCTTTTATTGCTAAAAAAAAAATACACCTTTTGTTTTAAGATCTCTGAGGGCACTTTTCGGACATTATAATTTAATCGTTGGTCAGCACCTAGGCTATGGTTGGCATTTACTCAGAGGAGGTGAGTGTGTGTGTTTGTATGGATAATAGAGGCTCTACTGTGTGTGGGAGATATAGAGGCTACATTATGTGTGTGTGGAGATTAGGGGCTGCAGTGTTCATGGTGGATAGGGGTTATAGTAGGTGCAGTGAGGCATAGAGGTTGAGGTAGATACAGGATGTGACAGAGGTGGGTTTCTGAGAGGGATTGCAGCTGTAGTGGGTGCTGGAAGGCCTGGGACAGTAGTGGGTGCAATTGGTGCATATTGGCTGACGTTGTTGCTTGAAGAGCTAGGAGCTGTAGTGGGTGGGGAGGTGGCATAGGAGCTGTAGTGGGTGCAGCAGGGCATTGGGACTGTAGTGAGTACTGGGTGACAGAGAGATAAATTGAGAACAGTAGTGATAGAGCATGTAGTGGATGCAGGGGAAGCATAGGGGAAGAAGAAAGAGCATGGAGGAAACCTGGAAAGAACAGCAGGGCTGCTGCCAGGTCTTACTAAGACACTTACAATAATTTTTCTAATCTCACCCAGCCAGAGCATGACCCCCGACTGCTTCAGGCCTTCTGTCCATTACCGATGTGCCGTGTGGTCAGTCCACCCCTGACTCAAAGCACCATAACCCCTATAGTTATTGTTATTGCAGTGCCCTGGCTTTCTCCAAGGGTAAGTAGTCAAACTGTTTAGTACCTGCGACCTCTTCCTGTATCCTCATAATCTCTTGCATAAACTAAGCCCAGTGATGCACTTGGCTTACAGCCGGCTTAGCTTAGTGTATTTAATAGAAATTCCATGTAGGTAGGGCGCCAGGGTACACTGTGCACCATAACCACTGCAGCAAACTGCAATTATGGTGATTACGGCGCTTGTTGTGCTCTTTTCATTTATTTACCAGAGGAAGACAAAAACAAACAACTTGTTGGAGATGAAGGTTTAAATATTTTATAAAGCTAACACAAGTCACTAAAAAAAATATTTGCATAATTTAATGATAATGTAGGTTTGATTTGCCGTATTAGTCCAGTACTAATATAACAAAATAACCAGAGTATTGCAATATGCAATGATACTTTTTTTATTTGACTAACATAATATTTAAAAGACAAGCATTTCAGAGTTTTCCACTCTTCCTCCGGTATTGTTTCATCCCTGAGGAAGAGAAGAGAACTCTCGAAAGCTTGTCTTTTAAATATTATGTTAGTCCAATAAAAAAAAGTAATCTTTGCATACTGCATCATAATTTAATGAAGAAGATATGAAAGTATTATAATCTGACGCATAAATGGGATGTGACCCATGTGTCACATCTGAATAACAATTTAACTTTTGAAAGCTAATATTACGTTAAGCTTCTTCCTTAACATTTTCATATCCTAGTGGATATAGAGAAGCTATTACAGAACATTTCATGCAATGTTAGTGAGTTACAGTTTTTCTGCAAATGATAACTGTTAGGAAGAAACCAACCTTGGGATTCTCTTTAAAATATGATTTTAATATGTCAAAACCGTTTTCACACTTACAGTACCTCAGCATAGCATCCACGTTGAAAATATATTTAATTTAGAACATAACAGGTTTTCAGTTTTGGAATATCAGAAAAATGAATCAAGGAGAAAGTAGCTTTTAAAACAGTTAAAGGAACACTTTAGCGTTAGGCATACAAGCTTGTGTTCCTAACACTATAGTGCCCCTGTCCCCTGTTAGATATAGATCCCCACCCTCCCCCAACACTTGCAATTAAAATGTTGAAAAAAATAAATTTTCTTCACCTTTTTCCAAGCACCAAGGCTACCACAACACTGCATCTCAACAATGGTCCAATCCAATGATCCTCATATAGGAGAACTGGTGACCTGATGTGCATGTGCGGTGATCGCTATGAGTGCATTCAAGATTCCCCATAGGGAAGCATTATATTTAAGTGCTTTTCCACTCAATCGGTGCATAAAGGTTATTCACTTTAGTGAAAGACTTTCCTTGTATGACACTCACATTAGCTGTAGACACTGTTTCCGTCTAGCATATATAAGAGTGGGGGCTGGATATATGAGTGTCGCAAGTGCAAATGTTGTTATAGGCAGGCAGACAGCTGTACATTTAAGTGGGTGGGCACACAGTGAGTCAAGTCTACAAATAACAATATAGATATTTAAGCTTGCTGCCACTTTTTAAGCATACTGCACCAAAATATGTGACTGACCACCATACTGCATTGGGATATGAGGTAGGGGTACACAACATGAGAGCCCAATCATGTCACAATGGCCCTGCAATTACCACTAGTGCTAGACACTCAGCTGGCAACTAGCAGGTATATTTTATCAAACAAAAATATTACCCTGGCTGGGGGGTAGAGGGCAAGAACTTTTCTCCCTCAACCAAGTGACACGTGGATTCCAAGAACTGTCTGATGCTGCCATGTATAGAATATGTGGAGTGGACAGGCACTAAAGATACTGAAGGTGGCATTCTAACACGTTCTAGTACCTGTATTATCGATATTATTATAATGATGGCACTAAAACTGAATTTTAAAAAAGCAGCTAGCGGTTCCTGGCCCTAAAAGATTAATTAAAAACATTAAATTAATCATGTACCCATTACCATGGAATGAGAAAAGGTCAAAACCACTCTTGAAACATAAAACATTTGGGATTGATTTCCTAAGGATTTCAACGAAAGCACTCAATGCACAGGTGTTGATTACGTTTAGCTCTCAAACTGCTGGTTTTCACTTTTGCTGCATCTAGTGCAGGGCTTTCCAAACTCTGGCCCTCCAGATGTTGCTGAACTACAACTCCCATGATTCTCTGAATGAAACAGATAGTCAGAGAATCTTGGGAGTTTTACATCAGCAACATCTGGAGGGCCAGAGTTTGAAGAACCCTGACTTAGTGCAATCTGTGCATGGTATGATCACTAACTTTAATTATACACAGATGCTTGGAATGTTCAGGTCATGTATTTCCATTTGTTCCATAAATTTCTTTTTTTTTTTCCTAGCCAAATCTTTAGCAGCAGGATAGATCTCGGCATGTTTTGACCTTTAAGAATCCTTGTCATATTTTGCAATTTTGTATTTTTCTTCATTTTCTCTAGAAACGCTTTAATTTAATCTATATTGTCCCTCACCCTTTTTACTATCATCTAGTTCTTAGTGCCTCCCTACTTTTTTGTAAGTACGATAGTTAGATCCAAAGATCAGTTATTAAAGTTTTCATTCACGGCAAGGTTTGACTTTTTTATTTTTAAATCATTCATTGTTTATTGGAGAGATAAGTACAATAAAGATCATTGAGCTCAAACACTATTGTGTAATATTAATATAACTTGTTAAAAAAAAAGTTTTAAAAAGTAGAATAAATTATTTACAGAAGATTAAATAATTCACAGCTTAAGCAGTATATTATAACCTTGAAGAGCAATATAGGTGCACAATTTACGATAACCCTGAAGGGGAAGTATCTGACAGGCATACAAAGCTGTCTAGCCAGCTACAGAGGTTAAAAAGAAAGGAAAAAACAGGATAAAGAAGAAAAAAATAAATAAGAGAAACAAGGATAATTACTTTTTGATAGGATATTTTGTGTTTGTATCTTGTCTTAAATAGTGTTTGCTATTTATGATTTGATTCTTTTTACTTTGTCTAAGTCAGGGCTGCTCACACTTCTTAGTGTCATGATCTGCTTATTAAATGACAAGCTTAACGAGATTCACCTACTAAAAAAACACACATTTTCTTACAGGAAAAAAAATACATTGAAATCCTTATTGTGACTACTGCATGTATCATCGCATTGAATTAATCTTATCAAATAAATGAAAAACAATGTCCACCCTTCTACAAAACCATTCCTCATTTAAAAAAACCCTGTCCCTCCCTTCTATGAAACCCCTGCCCCTCTCGACAAAACCCATGTCACCCCTCTACAAAACCTGTGTGTGTGTGCATGACCCCTATCACCCTTTTACAAAACCTGTCACCTCTCTACAAAACCCTGCCCCTCTCTACAAAACCCTGTCATCTCTCCACAAAATCTGTTATCACTCTATAAACCTGTGTCCCCCCCCCTCTACAAAACCCCTGTCACCCCTATACAAACCCCTGTTCCATCTCTACAAAACCCTGTCACACCCTTCTAAAAAAAAAAAACTGTCACCCCTTTCCACAAAACTACTATACTATTGGGAGAGGCTAACACCTGGATCTCAACCTATTGGAGACGGGTACAAATTTTGACATTTGAGCAGTGAGTGTCAAAAGTGGAACATACCAGGGAGATGGAGGAGTTACACTGGAGGTCCAGGGGTTGTAAACAGAAATATCTTAAAATATGGGCCCCTTGGTTGCATTATTGGAGAGAATATCTATGAACAGGGTGATTATTATAAATACATTAAGGCAAATACCACATTTTCTCACTTAAGAGGTCCTATTTAGTTTGGTGTTACCGTGCATGTTTCGACAAATGTATTAAACTGCAATACAAGGTTAAATAATGCAATGCTGTATTAATGCTTTGAATAACTTACTAAGGCCGGTGTCATCATTCCTCTTTTTTCCTTTTTTCTGGAGTAAAGCCACAATGAAGTATTGCTAACTAATAACTGATATAATAATATAATAAATGAGTAAATAGATATTTTTATTTCTTCTACTTTTGGTATACCATGGTCATTGTGAAGTGTACTTATGTTGGATGGTTTTTATTCTCATTTATATATATATATATATATATATATATATGCCATTGGCTTCCACTTTGCTAGATGAGTATCTTATTTAACTTTTTCTTTCGTCATGTATTGTAGTTTGAAAAACAATAAAAATGTAAGTTAAAAAATATGTAAAACCACTTATTGTGAGAATTTCTTTTTAAATAATTCTGATTAAGAACAATATGTCCTTATTCTTATTTCAATGATAAGTCTGTAACGTGACCATGATCGTGTAATACACCTGGGTGCCTACATAATGGGAATGATGGATAAAAGGTACAGCATGATAAAAATAAAATATTCTATAATCTCCCAGGCTGTGTTTTAAAGTAGAAGCTATGAATATTTAGTGTAGGAATTTCTATCACACAAAAAAAGGTTGCGAACATTTTCCCAGAAGTAGGACAAAGATAGCATGTTCACCTCAATAACATATAGTTAAAACTGGGATAACAATGTAAATCTTTCAACAATGTTACTTAAACAACAAAACTCTCATACTTTACTTCACTTATTTGGTAGAATCAGGACACCTAATGTATACATTATCAGAAAAATTAACCATAGATTACCCAGCTTTATCCAGCCAATGTCCTGCAAATATTATTAAAGTGTATTCAATCTCAGGAATACATGGTTGAGTATTGCCAACTAGCTACACGACCAAGAATTAGACAGCCAGAGACAAAGAAGATGTGCCAATCGTCTCATTACATATCAAATCAGTGAAGCAAATTTGGCTTTCATTATGACTGTATGAGAAGGAGAGAGAGCAAAGCTGTATGTATCCCTGCTGAGGATGTAGTTGCTGAGAGTTATAAAAGCAAGGTTGATGTATGTATAAAGAAGAATATTGGCTAGATAGAAATTCTGGATTCAGTGTGTTGGAGAACTAAGACAGTTGAAGACAATATCAACTGACGTGGGACATTTTGTTCATCTTTGGATAACTGTTGTCAGGAATCGTGAGAAAATTATTAGTTGGTTAAATTCTTTTTTATTGAATGTATTTGGACATGCTATCACTGAGCACATCATTAGGGCCATTATGCTGAAGACAGACCCCTGTATCTCATCTTACAAGATCTCCATGAACAGAAAGCCCATTGGCTGTAAGTGAACCTTGATAAGAGTGAAGTACTGCTGGCTGGAAGAAACCAGGTGACTGAATCAAGTAAGAAATTGAACTCCTTTGGTTTTTAACATTCTAATTTCTAATGTGATATTGTATTCTTTTCAACTGCGTGACATATCCAAGCCAAGAAATATTTTTCTAAATGAATTGAACCATACTTTACATCTCACTTATGGTCCACCAGTTTATCACTTCTTTCACTGACCGGATTATATAAACTTTCCAAAAAGACTCAAAGTCCATATATACTCAAGGATTCAGTTAGTTCAAAGTTGTTTGCTCTGGATTTTGACCCTTAAATTATTATTTATACAGATACCCTATAATCTGTGTGTCACAAAGGAAGAAAAGTACTATAAAATGGTCACTGATTTTTAGGTGGGCAACCAACAAAGCTGCTGGAGAACCTATTGTTTTATTCAGGTTGCTATTATTGTTATTATTGTTTGTTATTAATTGTTAATTCTTATGATTGTGACACTTTTTCAAATGCCAATTAAAACAAAACCAGTAACTGAAACCTCTTCAAACGTGGTTCTAAGGTAGAGATTTGTTGTGTGCTATATTGACTCCAACAAAATGGTCATAGGATCCTTCTCCGAAACTGATTAAGCTAGAGATGTACAAATTGCTTAAAGAGTTTATGTTTTGACCTAGATTCAGATTGGCTCAAGAAGTTAGTTGGCAAGATTAATCAGGAGTAATATTTAATTGTTCAAATTTCTTTATGCAACTTCTCTCCAATCATTTGATGAACAATTCTATGGGTGTTAAAGAAACTCAGCATCTTAATCTAAATGGCCGCTTGGCCCAACTATGCTTAAGATATCGTAGAATTGCATAAATGTGCATTTCACTACTAAACTATTTTAGAACTTATTAAACATGTAATATCTGCAATATATGAACATGTATTTCTGGACCATGCTCATGGTGCTAATTGTGTCAGTTATTATGTGAATATGAAGAATGTGAATCTGTCATGTACATAGGAGAGACAACTAATGGAAAGGGGGGGAAGAGAGACCATGGGGGGGCAGAGGAGAGCAGAGACAACAAGGGGAGGGGAGGAGGCGATCACTAATGGAAAGGGGAGAAGAGGAGAGTACACTAAGGGAGGCGGGGGAGGAGAGTAGAGACCACTGAGGGGTGGGGAGAGGAGAGATGACTAATGGAAAGCAGGGGAGGAAAGACCACTATGGGAGGGCAGAGGAGAGCAGAGA
Organism: Pelobates cultripes; assembly: GCA_933207985.1. Lineage (NCBI taxonomy): Eukaryota > Metazoa > Chordata > Amphibia > Anura > Pelobatidae > Pelobates > Pelobates cultripes. The sequence continues at coordinate 327,551,178 of OW240914.1, read as the reverse complement.
CCACCAAGGGGGAGGGGGAAGAGGAGAAATCATTAATGGAAAGGGGGGGAGAGGAGAGGAGAGTACACTAAGGAAGGCGGGGGAGGAGAGTAGAGACCACTGAGGGGGGGAGAGGAGAGACCACAAATAGGGTGGGGGAGAGGAGAGACCACTAAGGGACAGGGGAGGAGAGGAGAGACCACTAAGGGGCAGGGTAGAGCTCTACAGGGGGAGGGGTTAAGAGAGAGCACTAAGGGGTGGGGGGAGCACCAAGGAACGGGGGGAGGGTAGGATAGAGCACTAGGAGACAGGAGGGGAGAGCTCTAAGGAACGGGAGGGCAGAGTACTATGGGAAAGGGAGTGGGGAGATAACTAAAGGTTCTGGGGAGATCACTAAGGGACAGGGGAGAGCTCTAAAGGACAGGAGGGGAGAGCAGGAAGGGACAAGAGGGTAGAAAGGCTGAGGAAAGGGGGGAAGAGAAGCACAAATGGGCTGGCAGGACTCAGCCCCTATCCTACCCTACTCTCTCTTTCACACTACACACACAATGCTTCCCTATACATACACAGAAACACACAATGCATCCCTACACACCTACACACACAGAAACACACCATGCTTCCCTTACACACAGGGAAACATACAATGCATCCCTTGCACACGAACACAGAAACACACAATGCATCCCTTACACACACACACACACACAAACACACACTGATTCTCTTACACACACACATAAACACAATGCATATCTTACACACACACACTCAATGCAACCCTTACAGACACACACTGCATCCCTTACATACACAGAAACACACCTTGCATCCCTTACACATACAAACACAGATTCGCACAATGCATCCCTTAAACACAAACACACATTGCTTTTTATCCCTTACACAAATACACACTGCATCCTCTACACACACACACATTGCATCCACTACACACACACACACTGCATCACCTACACGAACTGGTATCCCTATACACTACATTCCATAAGCACACACTTTAGATCCTCTACACTAACACGTAACACATCCCCTACACACTCCACTCCCTGTGAGCGAACTCATGGGTGGAACATGTAGGTGGACTTATGGGTGGGCCTTATGGGAATACTCACCGTCAGGCCCTGGGGGCCCAGACCTTGAGCTGTGCAAGGGGCCCAAGAAAATGGAGCTTCTTCACATTCCCCCAGAACATTGACTTTGTGACCACAGTTACAAACAGCCACCAGAGAGCCTGTTCTACACCAGACTAGTGGAACCAGACTGCAGCCAGAGCCCATCATCATCCTCATCTGGTTGTAAGTAGGCAATCTAGTATATTATTAGTGACACTAATCTCTAATTTACCTCACATTAAAGGGACACTATAGTCCCCAGAACCACAGCAGCTTAATGAAGTGGTTCTGGTGTCTATGGCGGGGGGGAATTTTTATTTTGCCTAGGGCAGCAAAAATCTTTGCACCGTCCAGCTTTGAACTTTGATAGAAAATAATCGACTAGCTCTTTACTATAGGATAGGTGGGATGGTGTGAGCAGCGTTAATGAAATATTAACTTTAAATCAGCAACCCAGTTACATAATTCTGACAATATGTTATGTTAACATATGTTAAATAATTAAGCAGTTTTAGATTCAGAATTTGATAAAGCATATGTTTCGTGTTCTTAAAGCATAAATATTCTCAGTATGAGCTCAGCTCTGTTATTTTTCATCATCTGAAATTTTTCTAAAATAGTGCGTAACCATTGGAAAAAACAGCAGATATAAGATTATTTAAATGAATGTCTAATATATGCTTTGTTACTGTTTTGTTCTATAACAACAAAAAATCATGATGTGAGCACTGTTAATAGAATTTTGCCTTTCTTATACTTTGGTACCCATTTTTCAAGATGCAGATAGCATGTGAAGCCTTTCGATTTCTTGACTTCTCCCTCACCATTCAAGATGCTCGATATCACCTTTTTTTCCCTTTTTGAAAGTAGGTTAACTAAACAGAATATATGAATGATCACTAAGCTCCCAAGCAGAGTCGACATGTCCAGCTTTCTACACATACTGGCACACTGACATCTGAAATGAATATCAGGATCCAACAGAGTTGAAATCATGAATTTCTCATTCCTTGGACTTCCTTCGGAGTTATGAGTGTTAGTTTCACAGTTAAGCACAATTTTTAGCAAAAGCATGCTGTTTACATTTTTAAGACTATAAAATAGCTGATCCTGAATATCTGTTAAAATCTAACTTGTTCAATAAATGTCATAATTAGGTAAAGAGAAAATTATTGCTAGTTTTCATACAATCAACAATCATAAACACAACAAAATATATCCGACAGCAATATTGCCAACCATTTATATAAAACACCAAATTCAAACTTTAGATTTAATTATAGACAATGCATTATTTTATTTATTAGTCCAAAACCATCTCTTTATCTAAGTTGACTTGTTCTTTTCACTCTTTGAATACAAAGTTTAAATAAACGTTGAAATAAAACCATGGGGGTAGTTAATAAAATGCACTTATTAGTATTTTTTTCCACAGTCGTTGACGTCTGGATATCAGGAAAATTCCATAAGCTCATAGTATTTTGAAGACTGTCTCATTATATAGGACACGAATGTCGAAAAAGGGAACTGTATTGCTTCTTATAAAGTAGAGAGTCAGAGGGAAAATATTATCCTCTTATAAAGGCAACATTACTATAGAAAGGTAAACAGTAACAGACAGAATACAACTATATACTTGTAATATACTGCTGGGATTATTTACAAACATACCATTGTTTATTTAATTAAAAAATAATACAAGGTACCCCCTGAAATAGGGGTAGGAGCTAATTGAGGACCCCCCAGAGGACTCGGACATATACTAAGGAACCCCACACAAAGCCATACTGCACGGTACTGACGTACAACCCTTCCCTTTTCCCCTCTCCCCTTCCTCCCTCCAGCTAACTCTCTACACTTTCTACTACTCTATGTTCTGTTACTTTTCTCTCGATTCAAAATTCCGGGGGGGGGGGCCTGAGAACCGAACCTTACATAAGCAGCAATCTAGGCGACCCCCGGCCGGGTCGAGTACATTGCATAAGGGAGTTACCCCCCGACCAAACCCTTTACCATACCACAACTTTAGCTACAAAGTTCTAAATAATATAGGACATCACCCGCTAATGTACAATGGGATAAATAATAACCACCAAAGTGCACCATCCTATTGGAAGCCGAGCCCGTCCGCTCAAAGGGGGAAACAACTGAAAGATCTCGCTACATTAGGTACCCCTACTGCACTGTACCAAAGGTGAAATGTTGCCGACGAGTCGAATACGCAGGACGTATAGCATAATAAAGTTTAGCATACAATATATTATTATATCTTTTGTTAAGTCTAATAAATGGGAAAACACCTTGTTAGACAAGCCTACTACAATTGTTAGGTTAGAAATGCAATGTGTTATCAAGTGTATAACAGTGTTCAAACATGTTGCAAATTAATAGGCTTTTGCACAAGCCATGTTGCCAATGTTATAAAACTATCCTTGTCAAGATGGAAAAATAAAGAAATAAAAAAAAATAATAATAATATAAGGTTAGATAAACTAAACGATTGTCATGCGGCTACCTAGCCTTTTGTTCCCCCATCACCTGGGCTGGTGGATGGAAACTGGATAAAATATGAAGGCTTAGTATGGAGTTTGTACGTAATTATGAAGGCCTTGAGGGCTCCTTTGCCAGTTCTGCCACTTTGAGCAGAAATGTTGAAATGCCAACTTTTTGGACTCAAGTATTTTATATTGTATTTTTAACTGCTCGCTCATATAGCTTAATACCATGTTATATTAATAGTTGAAAGCCATGTAAGACTATTTCTACTTATGTATGAATCGCTTAGTAAATAAACAAGAAACCTTTCTTCAATTATACAAATGGGGTGTTGAGCCCCAACGTCTCTTCATTTTTGCAACTCATAGGAAAGAGAACCATCCATACCGCCATTTGTCTCCTGTGTTATAAATCGGCAAGTAATACAGATGGAACTGTGCCCTCTGTGAAGTTCTTTAGAAACCATTGTGCCATCTTCTGCACTTCCTATAGTTACATCAATAGGCTCCAATAATAAAGATATGGCATATTTACCAACATTTGAAATTGGCAAAGAGGGACACTTTAATTTTAGGGATGTGTGGGGGTGAAGCCAGAGGAAGGGCTGATCTTAAAAATTCTAAGTGACTTACTAACAACAATTTCAGGAACTAAATAACAAGAACAATTCACCTTATCTACACAGACTGATTTCTAAATACATTTATTGTAGTTTAACCCCTTAAGCAAGGAGGCAATTGAACAAGTTTTGACAAAAACAAAACCTAGAATGTGAGCTTTATGTTTGTTCAACCATAATTTACCGCTTTCAGGAGAAATAGGTATTTCATTTCACATCAAATATTTATATATGAAACATTTTTTGAATGAAATCTAAAAAAAAGTTGTGTTATTTTCCAAGTCCTGCATGGCATCTTAACTGTGAATGTCATAATACTGTTAGCTTTTACTGAAATAAAACACACATATTTGTACGCTGTGATGTCCCACAAGTACAACAATGCTTCCCATGTACAAGTTTGATGATGTTTTGAAAAGTTGCAGTGTCAAATATAGGGCTTGCCCATTTACATTTTTACACATTGAAATTTGCCAGTTTGGTTTGCTGGGTCTTTGTTGCCTTTGAGACTGTATGGCAACCTAGGAATGAGAATTAAACCCCTCATGGCATTATTTGCAAAAGTACACATCACAGGATATGCAAAATAGGGTAAACCCAGTCTTTTTTAGTAGCCACTTAGTCACAAATCCAGGCCAAAGTTAGTGTTCATATTTGTTTTTTACATTTTTCACACAAAAACTTGTGATATCATCATCATTATGCATTTTTCTCCCGTAACAGTACCCGCGTGTACAGATTTCATGGGGTTTTTAAAGTTACAGGGTAAAGAAAGGAAGAGGCGTAACTAGAAACCACGGGTTGCCAGTGTGAAAATTGCTCTGCCCCCTCATACATTTATCCCCACCATATCCGTTGTCATTAATGGTAAATTTTCAAGCTGGACAATAGTGGTAAGTGGTGTCCCTCAGGGTTCTGTTTTGGGACCGCTTCTATTTAACACATTTATAAATGATCTTGAAATGGGCATTGAAATCCATGTATCCATGTTTGCAGATGACACAAAACTTTGTAAAGTAATAAAATGTGAGCAGGATATTGCCTTGCGGCAGAGGGTTTTGGATAGATTTGGGGATTGGGCACTAAAATGGCAGATGAAATTTAACGTAGAGAAATGCAAAGTTATGCACTTCGGGGTTAAGAATGCACAAGCAATTTACACCCTAAATGGTAGTGAACTAGGGATAACCACACACGAGAAGGATTTGGGAATAGTTTTTTTCGTAAATTAATTTATATTTTTTATATTCATTTTCTTACTATTTGTTTCCCTACATGCTACGCATGCTCCACATCCACAGAAACCTTTGTTTTTGGTTAGAAAGTTATTACTAGTGTTTGATGGATCTTTATAATTGCTTTTTACTAGGAGGTTTTTAATATTATTGCAGCCTCTATGTATAATTCTAGGTTTTGGCGGCAAAATATTCTTTAAGATAGGGTCGTCGTGTAGAAGGTGCCAGTACTTAGTAATAGCATATCGTACTTTTTTATTCCTGGCAGAAAAATTGCAAATAAACGGAACTCCGATATTTCTACCTCCTTATTTTACTCCTTATATTTTAATAACTCCTTTCTTTCCATCCTTTTAACTTCTTCTAAACTTGTTTGGAGGTCTTCCTCTATATAGCCCTTTTCTAAAAACTGTTCCTTGATCACTTCGGTTTGTCTACTAAAATCATTTTCTTGCGTACAATTAATGGTAAGAATTAAAAATATACCCTTAGTTATAAAATCAATTTGTTCTTGCTTAAAATCGGATTTAGCTAAAAGATATTGCACTGCCTCAATCCCCTTGTTGTGTGGGATGATACTATAAAGGAAACTCACATTACATGTAACCAATATGTAGTTCTCTTCCCACTTTATATCTCCAAGAATTTGTAGTATATGGATTGTGTCCTTTAGGTATGAGGGATTTTTTATCACTATTGGTTGGAGAAGTACATCAATATATTCCGACACTCTTGATGAGATACTGTCAACCCGAGAAATTATTGGTCTTCCGGGGGGGGTTATCAAATCTTAATGCATTTTGGGCAAGCAATAAAAGACCGGAATTTGAGGATTTAAAATATTTAAATATTTGGCCTCATTGTCCGTTAAAATGTTTTTCTCTAATCCCTCACTGATAAAAGTCTCAAATTTAGCTTTAGTCTCTTGACTAGGGTTAATTTTTAATCTTTTATATGTATTTGAATCTGACAGGAGTCTTTCGGCTTCACCCACATATTTTCCCTTTGATAAAACCACAACACCTCCCCCTTTATCAGCTGGTTTAATAATTAGATCTTCATTTCTCTGCAGATTCCTTAAAGCCTTTATTTCCACCTGTGAGAGATTCTTTTGATATTTGTTTGAATTCTTTATTTTATTTACTTCCTTCATTACCATGGTCTCGAAAGTCTTAATTTCACTCGAGACCATGTGTTTTGGGAAAAATCTAGATTTTTCTTTAAGATCACTATGTATGTATGGGGAAGTGATGTCCATTTGCCCTGAATGTTTTTTGTCATAAAAAAACTTTTTCAGACATAATTGTCTAGTAAATCGGTTGAGATCTATAAAGAAATCGAAATGTTTAAAATCCGAGGTTGGGGCGAACTTTAGTCCTCTGTTAAGAATCCCAAGTTCCTCTTTTTCCAGTATTTTGTCTGAGAGATTAAAAATGCCCTTATCATCTATAACCATCCTCATTTCTCTCTGTTGGGGTCTCTTCCTTCTTCTATTTCTCCTTCTTCCCAAGATCTCCGACGTTTGCCAGGTGAGTCCCATTTCCATGTTTGCTGGAGTTGTTTGAATCTGGTCTGGATCGGGCTTTTGTGGAAAAAAGAAGAGGAAGAGGAGGAGGGTTTGGGAGAAATCCCACCGCCTTCTAATGCTTGAAAGCGGTTTCTAGTTGGGATGTTGTAGTTCCTCCTCTCAGATGATTTTTGATAAATGTGGGATGTGTGGGGGGTCCTTATTTCTATAGTCTCTTTGGACATTGGCTATAGCTCCTACTGTTGTCATCTTGCCTTTTAGTTTGCTTATATTCATCCGATCTTCGGTTAGATACGTGGGTTGTTCTTCCACCTGTATCTTTGTGAATATGACTTGAGTCCATTCGGTTCTTGTGTCTCTGGTGATGATGTTTCTGTTGACTCTGAATTTTCTCATATCTTTGATGATGATATCTTTGTTGACTCAAACTTCTTTCTCCCCCACCACCCCCCATATGTTTCCCCCCACACACACATGCAGGCAAACAGATACACATGCAGACACACACACACACACATATACAGAGACACACACATACATGCACATATACATACATACACACACACACACATACAAACACACATACACACACAACAATACATACACACACACACAAACACACAAACACATACATAAACACACACATACATCTAAACACACATGCATACATACATGCATACAGACACATACATACAAACACACACACATACAGACAGACAGACATAAAAAATTTTTTGGGCTTAGCGTAGTCATCTGTTGCACAAGAAAGAGGGGTTGTTTGGAGTGGGCTGTAACATTATGTTATGACTGGTGTGACGGAGCTCCCTGTACCCTGGCGGGTACCTCCGACCAACGGATGCTCCTAGTGCTTCTCAAGGACCATCAGCACTGCACCAGACACCATAAGCGCTGCAGACTCCATGAACCGCCGTAGCTTGGTTGGTGTCTCGCCATCTTCTTCCCACCCTGGTTCAACCTCTTGATCCAGGACCGTGTGGATAGGACCTCTCCTCCAGGAGAATACAGCTGTGGGAAGGACCTCTCCTCCAGGAGAGTATAGCTGTATAGCTGAAGAGAGCTCTTACAAGAGCTAGCAGTGATATAGCAGTTATAGCTGTTCCCTACAACACGAGACGAGGCTGCGAGTTGAGGGTAAGAAGGTCTGGTTTATTGAGCAACTTGCATTTATTTTATACAGAGTTTCAGGCCAAGGCACACCCCCTGGACCTGATGGAACACAGGGACACAAGGAACATAAACCAATGGGAACAATAATTATTACTGTAACACTCTCACATACAGTCAGCAAGCCCTCCCCTCTGCCTGTGATATAATTAACAAAGACAATGGACTAACTCAATTAACTCTAAGCAGAAAAAAACATACAATTTTACAAACCCCAAAAAGTACCCCAAAATATAAAATATACCCACACATCCCCTGATAGCCCCGATCTGGGTGAACAACATATCCAAAAATAACCCAGAATGGTTCAGGGGTTCAGGAATTTCCTGAAAGTCTTATTTTTGCCCCACCGTGCATATGGTCCCATGCCCAAAACAATTCCATACACTCAACGATAAAACATTGCTGGACTATTTAAGATGGCCGCCGCGACATGTTTGAATCTGTTCCAGTTAAAAGTTCAAGGGGCAGAAACAGTACTTTTGAACATGGGTTATCACAGGGCCCATAGTCCCAAGGTGGGAGGCTGGCAAACAAGCCCCTCCAAAAACCAGTGGCGAAGTTGCTTTAGTCACAACTGGTTTATATGTTGCCTGCACGTTTTGTTAACTCTTTCATATATTTTTCTCTAATTTGTTTTTTTTTCTTTGCTGCTGAGGGAATAAAGAGAAAGATAATAGCATAATACTCGCCTATGTGTTGTTAATAAAATCATGACTCTTGATATAAATAGTAAAATCTGGGAATTTTGTTGTATATCTGAAATTTAATTCTGTGGTACAGCTTTATTGCACAGCAGAACAGCAAAGTGTCACCAAGCTTTTTATTCTAATGAACACTGAGAATACTTTGCATAGATGCTCAAATTACGTATACAACCTTATAATAAAGTGTAAAAATGCACACTAAAAAAAGTACTTATTAAAGCACTGGAAGCATATTTTTATACATTACCATCCAATCACAGAAACAGAATACAGCAGATGTATGACTTAAGGAAATTGTTAAATTATTTTGATTGAGATAAGTGTTGGGATTTCAGAGTATCCCACCAGCTAGAAAATCAATGGGAGGGAAAAATATCTTAAAACAGACAGATGGAAGGGTTTTTTACTTCAACTAAACAATGAAACATTACATATTGCAAATGGCAATGGTGCAGAACTAGACAGCAGTTTGACTTGAAATAAAAAATTAAGATTTTATAATACAAACTGATATGGAAAGGGAGCCAATTTCATACACGTCAACAATTTTTCTGAATATTCCCTGCTCTGGCATAAAATGCACTGAGGTAGGGAAGCATTTTTGAAGGGCAATGCCAGGCGCCAGAGGACATAGCAAATCCGTTATCAACAAAACACTGTATCTTGCAATATTATCTTCTGGATACAAAACCTATTTCTTTTCATCTGTCGAAATATGAAATTAATGAAAAAATGTATTGCAGATCACAAAATCAGCCCAACTTGCATAATTTTCATAATGAGAAATTAAATCAGAATAAAATACAAATCAGTCTCTCTGAACGGGATCCATGAGAAGGAATATGAACCAGTTAATGTAGCACTAAAGTTCCACATTTCTATTGCGAATTATTTTGATTGCATGGTTGTATTCATAATATTTGCAAGTATAATAAGCAGGGATTTTAGAAACTGAAAAAGTAAAATATTTTGCTATAGTTATGCTAAACACAATCTAATAGTTAGCATAACTATAAAAACGATTTAATAAGAAGGCAATCTGTTGCCCATCATATGCAGGTTATGAATGATGCAGTGGAGTACGAAACCATGTGAATGGTGTAGCCTTGTTATATTTGCAGCAGGAATGACATTCCCACACTTTGCACTGATTAATGTGGATCTATGCCATGTGGCACACAGGGACCCGTACTTCATGCTATGCACATTTCACAGAGTTTGGACCAGGCAGTTTGGTAGTCCTCCTGCTGAGATTGTGGCATATCCATCATTCTTTAGAAAGCTGTTACCCCTCTCCCTTGGCAATCTTCAGAATTCTTCCCACCACTTAGCCTCATTCTCAGACCTACACACTCCCTCACACAGAACAAGGCACAGAAAGAGCAACTGTTAACACCAGAAATACCCACAACCACTCTTAGCTATGCCTCGGGCCAGCCCACACAACCAGACACACTGTTAGACAGACGGACTAGGACACACACTGAAATATAGAGATGCTCATGTAGAGGGAGCATTATTAGAAGTCTACATTTTGTACCTGTGCCGAGGTCCAAATACTTGCTCCAGGAAATGCAAAGTAATCAGTATAAAAAATAATATTTCAGTACTTGGTGAAGAAAAGTATATTGTGTATTTAATCAGCCATCAAACTAAGTAGGCAACGTTTCAACACAGTGTGTGTCTTTTTCAAGCTATAATCAAGTGCATTATGCAAAGCTATTTATAAGTGAACAATTTAATGTGCAAATCAATCACTCAAGAGTGCACTTAACAATTATAGTGAAACAAAAATGTTGTGATTAGAAACTTAAATATCTCATTAGTGCTTCTAAGAAGTGTCTGAAAGACAAAATGTCTTAGAAACTCTTTCTTAAAGGAACATTGTCCTAACATATGTTATATACATTTAGGTGAATAGGATATAAATCCTAAGTAAAAAAAAAAGAAGAAAGAAACTACATTGAAGCAAAAAAAATAAATAAAAAAATTATAATAATAACAATAATAATAACAACAACTATATGTACCATATATCACAAAGATATCATCTTAAGTAATGATATAGAAGCAAAATGGGGGAGTAACTTGAATCCACAATCTGATGTGTACATAAACAAAACAGTGTTAATGTGTTGGTAAGTATCATAGTATTTTAGTAGGTGTTAATAAAGTATTATTATGTTACAAGCAATCTAACAATATATTATACTACACATTGTGCCTAATTCAAAAAGACCCCACATATTGTAATTATCTGGTTAGCTTCAAAAGGAATATCCTGTACATCTCACATATTCTAATGACACTATGACTAAATCTAAACAACTACTTGATAAATAGGACTAGGAGCAAAAAAAAACAACTTTCTATTTATCACTTTTTACAAAATGTATATCATCTATATTATTTATAAACATTTACTTTTTTTATACCTAACTTTATTTCATTTTTTTTTATACAAATTAACATTTGTGCTAATGAAATATAGTATTTTTTAAAAATTATTCTTAGAAATGATATGTATCGCCACTTACATTTTATAATTATATTCATAATGGAACCTGTATAATTAATATTACATTTTAGGTATTATAGCATAATTTCCATTCATTATATATTCCTTGAAAAGGCAGTACCTATTGTACTTCAAAAATGACTCGCTCTACAGATATCCACATATCATGTTCTATAATCGCAGTGTGAAAAATATTATGAAGTCAATTCCAGATAAGTACAATAACACAACAAAAGATATTCAAACGAATAAATACGATGGGGGTCTTAAAAAAACAAAAATGCTATCAATCATCTGAGTGAGAGAAAACATTAGAATGGCAATAAATATATCTTCTATAAAGAGAAAGTCATAAAAGGTGTGCATCATTTCATTTGTGCCACAATATATATATTTAAAACATATAATTAACTCTCTTTTGTAATAGGTATGCTCTCTATATAACTATTTTCTCATAAGATTAATGGAGATAAATGCTAGTCTCTGTTAAGGCATTTAGGCCATAAAGTGTCCTATGGCCTCATCCAAAAAAAATGATTTTCGAGTAGGTTTTGTCAATCACTCCTCTTTTAAGTTTAGGGACGCAGTCAAAAATTTGGACTTTTAGCTGGGATATATTATGTCTTGCCTCATAAAAAATTATGTGGAATAGGTAGTTGCAAATCTCTCAAAATATTTGAGTTGTTTCCCTTACCTATGTTAATCCACATTTAAGTGATGTCCATGTGGATTAACTTCACAATATATGTGAATTTATATGTAAAATAATGTTTAATCTTATATTTTTTATTAGCTTAAGGATACATGAAGGGATTACCCCTAATCAAAGCACAACAGACACTACAATTATAACAGGGAAAATTACCATATTTACGGGTTCCTAAAAATGTTAATCTCTCTTCTTTCTGTACGGAGAACTCTCCACTAACCAATCTGTCTCTCAATGACTGCCCCTTTTATATGCCATTAAGGGCATTTCTCTAAAATCCTCAATTTGAGGATGAGAGTCCTGTATAATATGGCAATAATTTCTCAAAATTCTAATGACTAGATTACCGTATATACTCGTGTATAAGTCAAGAAATTTTAGTCTTAAACTACATTTTAAAATGCAGTCGATTTATCGGTGGGTCAGTGCTGGTTTCAATAGAATTTTGTACGGCGTTCGGGAGTCGAACAGTGATTCTCCTAGCTGGTCAGGACGTCAAATGAGCAGAGGTACAAGTTTCAGCGGGGTTCGCTGGCTTGCGTAGCCGACTCAGAGATCCACGCCGTCGACAACCATGTACTCCTGCCTGCATTCAGGAGACAATATATGCGTTCATATATACAAATGGCAGCCACCCAGGAAATGCTTGTTTGTGGTTAACAGCCAGGGGTGGTCGGTGGTTATGAAGTGTTAACAAGGGGATCACAAAGAATCTGTTCGGTAACCAAACAGAAGCTGAGCAATTCCATTCGAATAACGTTCCCTCAACTTATCCACGAGTCATAGTATATTTCACAATTGTTGGTCAAAAAACTGCACTCGACTTATACACGACATCAACTTATAGACAAGCATATACAGTGCTATGTTTGAAAAATTTAGATATAAAGACAACTTCTATCACAAACATGTGGAGTCAAGTTTCCTCCCTTGGATTCTCTGCAATCTTATTAATCTTCCTATGTAGCAGACTCAAATGAAATACTCTTTGTTTTATCTATTAACCATTTCACAACATCTTGTGTTGCTATCATCTTCATCTGAAACTATATGTCTGGTTCTAAGAAACTGACTCCTTGATACGGCCTGAATTATATTACTAGGATGTGCACTATCAAATCTCAAGAGAGAATTTCTGTCTGATGGTTTCACATATAAATTGGTCAATAGTCTACCATCTGTAATAGAGACCAAAGTGTCCAAAAAGGCAGTTTTTCATAATCGTATATCATTGTAAATGTAATACTCCTTAATATGGTGTTTAAGTAAGATAGAAATGCCTGGAGGGGTTCAAATGGGCCCTCCCACATAGTGAATATGTCATCTATGTATCCGTACTTGATATATCTAATAAAAAGATCCTTTACATAGATACATTTCCCTTCCCACATAGCCATGACAATATTCGCTTATATGGGTGCTACATTCAAACCTATTCAAGGTACTGTATTAAATAATATCTATCATCAAATTTGAAAAAGTTCTTGCTCAGGACAGTTAGCAGCATATCCATAAACTGCTCTGCAAGTATTTGGACGGTGCCTAGATAGAGAGCAAAAAACTAGAACAATATACTCTTTATTAGTCCCTCATAAGGAACAACACGGAAAAAAAAATCCATATACTAATAGATAACAAACAAAAATAAAATAGGACCATACGAATTATCATAGTAACAAATCCAAAGTAATGATCAGAATGAATGACTGTATCTAAATAGTATGTTGCAAATTGTTGCAAAAAATGTAGACAGTCTATGTAGATGATCCAAGGGATTTAGAGGGGATATAATGGACCAGTATTAGGCAGACGGGTATATGTGGTGATAGTATAGTAATGTGATGGTGATCCCTGGATATTAAATCAAGAGACCTGGCCACTATTATAATACCCTTATGCGAAAAAAATCCAATTCACAGATAATTGTACCCCTCGTTAAAATAAGAGGGTGGTACGGAGATTCAATGAATAGTAGAATAGACTGTAAAAGTAAAGTCAAAACGAGACCCAAATAAGGATATAGTTATGGTCTAGAGGTGTAACAACTAAGTAGCCATGGTACTTCTTAATACCGAGATAGTGTCTGAATATCCCGGAGGATTAGGCAGTTAGTGTAACCAAAGACGAACATATCCAAATAACAACGTACCAAATGTCAATGTACATATGTGAATAAAAGTATCCAAATATCGGAGTCTTATAAGAGCAAACGTGCTACAGTGCTATACGAGATTTGGGGGGAGGGTGTCCCTAAAGTGAAAAAAATTAGGCTGAAAATAATAACTCAATTCAAATCCCCCCATGAAGCTCTCTAACTAAAGAGAGAAATCAAATGAGGAACATTCGATGGTCCTAGCATAAAATCATCCGCATTGGTGGGAGAAAATGCCAGATGCGCGTTTCGGCAATGCCTGTCGCCTTTGTCAAGAGCAATCTGCGGATTAACACGCACTTCTTTTTAAACCTAACTAAAGGGCCGCCCCCCAGGTATGACATCAAGAGTCATCTGCGAATCATGTTAGTGAGGGGGCGTGTATCAGGGTGGACAAGAGGGCGTGTTTAGACAGCGGTACACAGGGTATCTTAACCCCAGCAGTACCGAATAAGGAAAGTGAACAGCGGTACTCGGTGTGTATTAACCCCGGCAGTGCCGAGGGAATGTTCATAAAATTAAAAGAAAGTACAAGATAATAGTTTAAACTTCAGACAATGCCTAATGAATTAGCATAGTGTGAAGAATGAAGAGTAAGGAACCTTCGCATATTCTAAAGGGAGTAAGTTTAATTATTAAAAGATGTGTTTGACAGTGCCAACTGTATACAGTACTAAATAACCGTTGTGATAACTAAGATAGAGACATGGGTCACTGTACATAATTCAGACCAGAATCAAATGATAAGCGATCACACATTGAATGTAAGTGATATAATAGTGATAATGGTTAAGTCAAAAGTAAAGTTAGTAATAGTCGAGTACCACCTCATTCTTCTTTAGGCAGTTTTGATCAGTAAAAGGATTGAAAATAACTTGCGGGAAACTATAACTGAGAACAACAAATAGAGAATATGGTAAAGACAAGTGTTATTGGTAAGGGGAGATGGAATAGGGAAGAGAATAGATAGATGGATGGAAAGGGAAAAAGGCAGATGGGGAATGGGCAGATGGAATGGGGAGAGAGAGACAAAATATGAGGGCACAACTGAGGCTAGATTTAAATTAATAAAACATATTAAATTGGTGGATATGGGATTAGAGGAGAGGACTGCGCAGGATTCCTAAAAAAGTGAGATTGTAAAAGAGAAGAAGAAATAAGGTTAGCATGGGGGTTGGTTGGAGAAATAAGTCATGGTTTAACAACATGTTGGTCCAACCAAAACTAGCCCTCCAAAGCAAAAAATGGTGAACAGCATTGATCCTGCAAATTACAGGTTGGAAATTGACAAATTTTAGATTGGAGGATCAAAAGTATGTTCTAAAGATATTTTTCATGGAACTACAATTACCATCGTACAGATACAAAACATATGCCTATGCACAGGAAGAAAATTCAGCTCAGCTGATCTATTTTACCCCAAAAAAGAACATTTTCCAGGATGACAGAATTCCATCTGAATATTAGAACCAAAAAACCCAGAAATCAAATCAGATTAACCAAAACGGCACTGAAATGGTTCAGGGTATTTCAATATATATATAGTGGATAGGTGAGTGCGCTGGATCTTGTATATTGTATTATTTGGTCCCCAGCAGCACCCCCCTTTATGCATGTTAAGGTGAGTGCAGCCAACCCCCTCTTGTTTTATATATATTTGGGAGTCTAGCCAACTCATTGGTTTTGCACCCCTCCCTGTTACAGGTGCCTCATCCCAGGGCCCTATTTAGCCTTGTATTGCAGAGAGCCCCAGATGGAATTTTTTTCCCCCAAGTAGGTTAATCTCATAAGAGCAGACATTAGGCTGTTAGTGTAGGACCTGCCAAAGATGGGGTACATTGACGTTGTGGCAGGCTTATGCAATGTATGATCATATAATGTAACTAAACCCCCATTATTTTTGCCTAGATTAGGTGTTTTTAAAAAAACAAATAAAACCTTTCAACATTGAAGTTGCTGTTTAGTGGATAGGTGAGTGCGCTGGATCTTGTGTATTATAGATATATATATATATATATATATATATATATATATGATATTCAAATGGAATTCTGTCATCCTGGAAAATTTTCTTTTTTGGGGGGGAAATAGATCAGCTGAGCTGAACAAAGTGGCGGGAAAATGCTCTGATCAGTATACTGCAACATATACTGTATATATATATTGCAGTATACTGATCAGAGCATTTTCCCGCCACTTTGTTCACAAATCAAGTCAGAAAAAGTAACCAATAGAATGAAAATCAGGAGGTGCAGTAAGAAATCTATATTTATATATTAACCCCTTAAGAACCAGCCTGTTTTTGCAATGTTGTACGTTAAGAACCAGAGCAGTTTTGACACTTTTGTGGTGTTTGTGTTTAGTTGTAATTTTCCTCTCTCTCATTTACTGTTCCCATACAAGTTACAGTTGCAAGACAAAGTATCTGAACCCTTTGGAATGATATGGATTTCTGCACAAATTGGTCATAAAATGTGATCTGATCATCATCTAAGTCACAACAATAGACAATCACAGTCTGCTTAAACTAATAACACACAAACAATGAAATGTTGCCATGTTTTTATTGAACACACCATGTAAACATTCACAGTGCAGGTGGAAAAAGTATGTGAAACCCTAGACTAATGACATCTCCAAGAGCTAATTGGAGTGAGATGTCAGCCAACTGGAGTCCAATTAATGAGATGAGATTGGAGGTGTTGCTTACAGCTGCCCTGCCCTATAAAAAACACACAGCAGTTCTGGGTTTGCTTTTCACAAGAAGAATTGCCTGATGTGAATGATGCCTTGCACAAAAGAGCTCTCAGAAGACCTGCGATTAAAAATTGTTGACTTGCATAAAGCTGGAAAGGGTTATAAAAGTATCTCCAAAAGCCTTGCTGTTCATCAGTCCACGGTAAGACAAATTGTCTATAAATGGAGAAAGTTCAGCACTGCTGCTACTCTCCCTAGGAGTGGCCGTCCTGTAAAGATGACTGCAAGAGCACAGCGCAGACTGCTCAATGAGGTGAAGAAGAATCCTAGAGTGTCAACTAAAGACTTACAAAAGTTACTGGCAAATGCTAACATCCCTGTTAGCGAATCTACAATACGTAAAACACTAAACAAGAATGGATTTCATTGGAGGATACCACAGAGGAAGCCACTGCTCTCCAAACAAAACATTGCTGCATGTTTACAGTTTGCACAAGAGCACCTGGATGTTCCACATCAGTACTGGCAAAAAATTGTTGTTAGAAAGAAACACACAACACTTTGTGGTGAAAAAAAGGCACAGCACACCAACATCAAAACCTCATCCCAACTGTGAAGTATAGTGGTGGGGGCATCATGGTTTGGGGCTGCTTTGCTGTGTCAGGGCCTGGACGGATTGCTATCATCGAAGGATAAATGAATTTCCAAGTTTATCAAGATATTGTGCAGGAGAACTTAAGGCCATCTGTCTACCAGCTGAAGCTCAACAGAAGATGGGTGTTGCAACAGGACAATGACCCAAAGCATAGAAGTAAATCAACAACAGAATGGCTTAAACAGAAGAAAATACGCCTACTGAAGTGGCCCAGTCAGAGTCCTGACCTCATCCCGATTGAGATGCTGTGGCATGGCCTCAAGAAAGTGATTCACACCAGACAGTCCAAGAATATTGCTGAACTGAAACAGTTCTGTAAAGAGGAATGGTCAAGAATTACTCCTGATCCCTGTGCACGTCTGATCTGCAACTACAGGAAACGTTTGGTTGAAGTTATTGCTGCCAAAGGAGGTTCAACCAGTTATTAAATCCAAGGGTTCACATACTTTTTCCACCTTCACTGTGAATGTTTACATGGTGTGTTCAATAAAAACATGGCAACATTTCATTATTTGTGTGTTATTAGTTTAAGCAGACTGTGATTGTCTATTGTTGTGACATTTTATGACCAATGTGTGTAGAAATCCATATCATTCCAAAGGGTTCACATACTTTTTCTTGCAACTGTATATAGAAGGGCTTTCTTTATATACCATTATTTGTATCATGTCATATATTTTATTTTAAAAAAAATAATAAAATATGATGAAAAATAAAAAAAAACATGTTTTTTGACTTTTAGCTAATGAAAAAAACTGCTAAATAGATTAAAAATGTTGTACCTAATTTAAAAACACCCAGTGTTTACATGCTTTATTGCTTTTTTTTGCAAGTTATAGGCCTATAAATACAAGTAGGAAATTGCTGTTTCAATATATATATATTTTAAATTTATCAATAGTGACATTGTAACACCGTTATCTGTCATAAATCCCTGAATCACACCTCACATGTACATATTTATTTAAAGTAGACAACCCAGGGTATTCGATATGGGGTATGTCCAGTCTTTTTTAGTAGCCACCTAGTCACAAAGTTAGCATTTATATTTTTTTGTGTGTTAAAAAGGCAAAAAATGCTAACTTTGGCCAGTGTTTGTGACTAAGTGGCTACTAAAAAAGGCTGAACATAACCCATTTGCAATACCTTGGGTTGTCTTCTTTTGCAAATAGTATGCCACCATGGGGGTAATTCTCATTCCTGGGCTACCATACGCTCTCAAAGGCAACTAACCAATATGACAAATTTCAATAAAAAGAAAAAAGTAAAATCAAGCCTTATATTTGACTCTGTAACTTTCACAAACACTATAAAACCTCTACATGTGGGGTACTGTTATACTCAGGAGACTTCGCTGAACACAAATATTAGTGTATCAGAACAGTAAAAAGTATCACAGCAATATCATCAGTGAAAGTGCCATTTGTGTGTGAAAAATACAAACAACTTCACTTTCACTGACAATATCATCGCTGTGATATGTTTTACTGTTTTGAATCACTAATATTTGTGTTCAGGGAAGTCTCCCGAGTAAAACAGTACCCCCCATGTACAGGTTTTAGGGTGTCATAGAAAGTTACAGGGTTAAACACAGTGCTAGCAAATTAAATTCTCTGGACTTTCGGCCTGGGTTGGCAGGCAGGTCCCTCAAATTGCAATCATTAAAATTACTTAATTTGGTAAAAATATTACATAAATACACATAGAATTTTAATATATATACATATTTATATATTTGAAGTCTACGTGTATATTTATGAAATTATTTATGTAATTATGTATATGGACATATGTATATTTCGTATTATTTTTATTTATTTATTCGTGGATATATATATCATTACATTCTAAGTGTATTTTGATATAAATATATATATATATATATATATATATATTAATATCAAAATACTGTTAGAATAAAATTACATATATATAATTTTTTTTAATTATTAAAAATTATTTTTACTTCTTGTTATTTATTTTTATTAACATATTATTTATAATTTATAATATATTTATACAATATATATAGTTATTATATATATACGTGTGTAATTTAATTATATGTGTATTTTTATATTAATATATGGATATATAAATATAAAAATACACTTAGTATGATATTATATATTTGATATATATACATAATATATATACATATATATATTATTTTTTTACACTGATTGATTTTTTTTAACTTTATTTTCTACTTGCAGGGAGACTGCCTGTCAGCACAGACAGTCCCCCTGCAGGCAGATACACAGACACCTCTTGCGGTCATGTTATCGAGCGATCACGTGACCGCGGGGTCCTGATCTGCCGCGGGGAGACTGCCTGGGCAGACAGGCAGTCCCCTTGGACTGGGAGGAGTGCTGATCACCACGGGGGACCGACAGCGATCAGGTAAGTACCCCCAGACCGTTATGACGGTTCAGGACCGTCATCGGTCCCCAAGGGGATGTTTCCGATGACGGTCCTGAACCGTCATCGGTCGTCAAGGGGTTAAATATATAAATATAGGGTTTTTAATTGCTTCTCCTTTTTTTTCTTTACTGGTGACTTCTAACTTGATCTGTGCATAAAATCTGAATTTTGTAGCTGCCCACAAGCCATCAATTGTCTTTTTCACGTTAATCATCTCTTTTTTTTGGTGCCTCAGGGAAATTCCGAATCACAATCCAAAACATGCTCGGTCATTGCGCATTTTGGTTGGTTCAACTACTCAATAGTTACTCAGGGTTAAGAGTCTGGATTTAGAATTTATATTGATATACTCCAAGTTTTACATGTTTTTCTACCACCATTTTGAAATGAAATGGTTGATATCGCTATTTTAAGTTCACTTGTAGACTAAAATTCAAACACATGGATTGTTCAGCTGTTGAGACCCATCGTTCAATTTTTCGGTGGTTTCTTCCATATCTCCATGTAAGGATCTCTTTAGGTGCTTATCTTCTAAAGGTCTTCTAACAAATTTAGAATACATTCAGTTAACACACACTTAAAGGGAGAAAACTAACTTTGTTACATTAAATATTAGGAAAGAGTTGGGCTGGTTGTGTTCTGGTGACATCCAGAACTTGCTTAGCTCATGTGTATATCATAGTTCTTTGCAACTGAAAATCAAATATGAGTGTACAAATAATGAAACAATGCAAAAAAAATTAAATGATTAGATTTGTAGAACTATTACAAAATGTAACATTCATAACATTCCCCTTTATTTCCACACTAGCAAATGTGGAAAAAAGCTAGTTTAAATCTCTTTAACCATTCAGCCAGCCTCTTGGCTTTGTTTCCTAAGCAACGTAAAATAAATAAATAAATGTCATATTTATTTTCTACTAATGTATTGCATTTATTATGGATGTCAAAAGGTTTATGAGAATATGTCATCTATATAGTTTTGTAATATGTCTGTGTTTACTAAAATCATCTTATAATAAGTCTATCATCATGTTGTGCAATCACCATCCTAGCGAGGTTGGCTTTAAATATTGTTTTTTTTTTAGGCCATTCTACTTCCACAATAATGAACATTCATTACTCAAACTGAACTCTGGAAACATGTAATTTATGTCCCAAAATAAATACATGGATTATGTTTTCCTATCCAAAAATAAACTCATAGTTTGGCCATCTTTAATAATTTATATTGGATAAATTCTTGCATGTATTAACCCATTAAAATATCGTACCCACATAAAGGATAAAGAACAGGGCAGACTTTAGAAGTAGCATCAGAGCCAGAAAAATATAAAAAAGGTTACCAAGCAAGTGGTGTGTTGCTGCCGTTAGAGCAAAAAGGTTAATCTTACGGAGCCAATATCTTATAGAATCCGTAACATGTGAGTGATTCAAGCTTTTTTTCTACAATTGATTGCGATTTTTAGACTTGTTCCCTATTTTTTGTCCTTTTTCTTCTTTTCATTTTATGTATCTTCGAGTTTACTATAATACTGTATTTGTGGGGTAAGTTAAAGGAACCCCTACATAGGTCAGATTTTTATAGCGCTCCACTAATAGGTATATCTTATACCATATTTTGGCTGTTTAATTCATTGTGGGTGAAAGGTTATCCCACATTAAGTGTTGATCTGCTTATCACTAAGGCAGTTTACTGTATCATATACTATCTCCAAGTAGAGGTAGATCTCAGTTTTATTTTTTAGAAAAATATATTGTCTGAATGTATGTCCTTAGACGCAAGAAACAGAAATGCTGAATATTAAATGCACACAGAATTCCAAATAAGTGATCGCCAACTTAATCATAAAAAAAAGTGCTTGTGCATCTACTGTAGCAGGTTTCTTTGTAGTTTAAAGGTTTGCATGTATTTGACAGTTATTTTGTGAGCTTATGCCTGAATACTCCCTTAAGCATTATAAGGCAAAAAGATCCAAAGTGTGCTTGCACTCAATCACAACATAGGTGATGATCATTTCTTTGTGCCCTCAGAGAATTAGAACATTTATCCTAGTGCATAGGGAAACTGACAGGTAGTATTTTATATTGTATATGTATTTGTTGATGCACTTTCTATTATGATTATCATGATAAAATCATATATACAATGCACACATCTGAAGTACTATCCATTTGCTATAAGTGCAATGGTGAGATTCTTAGCACTTGTTAGAGTCTCTTCTCTCTGGCCGTAACTAGGTGTAGGTCAGAACACGACACTTTGGGTGTCATTGGTTTTATCTTTGTTTTAAATAAAACTAGTTTTTTACCTTACCTGGACCTTCCTGAATTTACCCCTTAAGATTTTATCTAGAAGAGCCACACTTTTTACCTCCTTGGTGGGGGGATAAAAACTCATTTTTTGCTCTCCTTATGTGAATAAATCTCCTTTATTTTACTTTAACACCAACAAAGCAGAGAGCACTATTTTTCTGTTTTTACTCTCATTTTATGTAATTGGTGAATATCTGTGGCACTGCAATTTAGAGGGAAATATCTGTGAACGCTCGACATTTCAACTGGTTCTTGACCCTGACCTACTATCTACAAGGAATTAAGATGAGCAACATATCCACAGGTGGGGATCTGTTATGCTACTTGGGTGATTTGGATTGGAACTCAACTTCAGCTTGTAAAACTCCCTAATTACAATAGTGAAGAAGCGGAGAATCTTTAAAGTATCAATACTGTAGCTTTAAGAAAGGAGAGGATTGCTGGCACTTTGAGAATCAAATTACGTTTTAATAAGTGTTAAACTTAATGAATTGCATTTAGGCAATAATCCAATAAGAATAAGTGAAAGTAATTAAACAATACAAAGTTCATCAATAAGTATTTCCTCCGAGATATATTAAATAAGATTCATTAGGTTGCTAGGAATAATCTTCAATAATGATATTTAGCAGGTAGCAAAGTATTTGCAAAGCAAGAAACAGTTCCTAGTGATTAAGCTTGATGGGAGTTGTCCTCCATATAATTAGTAGCTTGAAGCAGTGAAGTTTTAAGCAAGCAGTAATAGTTCATCAATAAATGAGATAGCAGAGAATAGCTGAGAGGTATACTTAAGGTTAAGGTGAGGTTATCCTCCAAGAGTTCAAAGTTATAGTTCACTTGATAATTAACAAGTATCAGTTCTCCAGTAATCCTCCATGACATGCAGTATCATCCATGCATTAGCTCAATGGCTAGGACGGCTTGTCAGAGTCTATGGAGCCGGCGTGTATATCAGGAAGTCGGTCCCACATTGTCAGAGCCTCGAGAGCCGGCGAGTATGGCGGAAGTAGGTCACACAATCACCAAGCGCCCTCTCTCTGTCGCGGACTGCTTAAGTACAGTCAGAGCCACGTCAGAGGGGGGCGGGGTCAGCTCCGCATCGCAGAAGTGCCAAACCCGGAAGTGTTACCGCATGACAGGATAATACTGCCCAGGTGCATATATCTGGAGCTGAACATAAGCTCCAGAAAATTGTAAGTGCCATTTCTCTTATTTTACCTCACCACCTATAGAATATACTACACTATATTCTGTTTTCTGTCTTCATATTTTCCATATTGACTCACCACCACACGAATTTGAGGACACCCAGAAGGCGCTCCTTCCCTTTACCCTTTCCATTTGCTGTTCATTATCAAAGGATTTACACTTATGATAAACATTTCGAAGAGACTGTTTAAAAGCAAAATGTTTTAATGTTGAAGTGACTCAGTCATGGTGCATCCAAATAATGACACTGATTTATATTTATTATTATTGCAAACCTGCCAAGTCCTCTCTGGACAGTAATACAGGGAGTGCCTGGAAATAAAATAGTATTTGAGGCAGGACATTACATTTTTATTGTGTGTATCCTCCCTATCCAGGAAAGGGGCATGGAGGTCCACTTGTCTAAGTCAGTCTTGAGGGTGCAGATGATCAGGGCAGCGAGTATCTGCACTGGAGGTGCGGGTCACTGCAGGCGTGCCGCATGGTATAAAGGTATGCTTATCCGCAGGGCCCCGCTCTGGCTCCTCCGACAGCACTTCGCAATCACGGTACCCCGCCCAAAGAGGATCCAACTGTCCAGGCCTCTTGTAGTGACAGAGACTCCATCTGTGGCCATGTAGGGACTGTGTTGGTGTAGTGCCCTCTGATCTTGGTGACCTGTGTCATTGGAAAAGGAGGGTAGCAGATTAACGGCCAGGCGGATAGCCCAAGTGGACCCCGCGTGGGAATGGGACCGGTACCAGCTGCCCTACCTTCAGGGTTTCCCATTGGTGTAGCTCTCCCAATGTGTGGTCCCTAGCCCTCCCAACACCCAAAGCCCTGTTGACTCCCCCAGAGAAGGGGCCCCAAAACTTTCAAGTGTAAGTAACTCACTCAGTTTCAGAGATGTCAGGTCTGCCTTCCATGGCGGTGTCTTCAGCCACCTGACGCCACTCTTGGGGCAGGCGTTGGATAGTTCAGGTCGGCGAGTCCGGGAGTTTGAAGACTTTTGGTGGCTCTATGCAGTGACGCTAGGAACTTGGCAAGCGAAGTCGTGGGCAGCATTACTACCGTCTTCCCTCTGTAGAAGGACATGACTCTAAAGGGGTGACCCCAGGCAAAACTTATTTTGTTTTTCCGGAGCAGTCTTCACCAGAGACCGCCATTCCCTTCACCTCTGTAGGGTGATGGGGCAGATGACAGGATATAGTTGGATCACACTGTCCTGGAAGCTCAGATCGGAGTGCCGCCCTCCTCGCAAAGACGGAAGCTTTGGTTTCAAAGTAGTGGTACCTCAGGATGATACCTCGTGGTTGCTCACCTTCCTCCCATCTGTGAAGCAGCGCTCTGTGGATTCTATTGATCTCCCATCTGCTGTCACCTAAGTTGCAGGCCAGAGGGTGCAGAAGGCCCATCACCATATCTTTTAGGTTGCCATCGCCAGCTCCCTCCGGGACGCCCACGCAGGCGGAATTTATTCTGGAAGGACCAGTTGGATAGCTTCTCCATAAGAACCATTTTCAGTCCCCTGGCTGCAGGGACAAGTCGTCCAGATCGGCATCACCCGCCAGGGAGAGGAGCCCTCCACCGCTGGTCCCATATTGAGAGCTCTGTCGAGGCCTGTTGGTCGGAGCAAAGAGGGTCGCCTCCGACACCTCTTTCAGTTTCTGTTTTTTCATTTTTGGGTTTTTTTTGTAGCCATCTAGTAGGCGTGTGTTACAGGCTGATTTTGACATGTGGATGAGTGTGCCAGATCGCAGATTGGGGCGGATTATGGGGTGCTTGCAGCGGAACCACAGAATCAAGCTGCCATTCAGCTCGATGGCCAAGCCATTCCCCTTCCACTACTTAGTCTGTTTTATACTTTACAACATATAAGTAAAAAAATATTTGCGTTGGTTTTCATACAAGTAATTTGCAAAGAACGTAACTTCTTACAACTTAAATTAACCTGCGTATTGTTTATTTTTGTATATACCTTCAAAAACATAAATTTTTGTAATGACTAGGTGCTTTTGCCAAGGCGTGCTCCCAAGCCCATTGAAGGTAGTATGGCCTCAATTTAAACACATTTAGATATGCTCAGAGGACAGTGAATCTGTCCATAATGATGTAGGTCATAGGTTTCCCTAAATAGCTCATCTCAGCTTTCTGAAAACACAAGTATATCCTTCTGTATTCTAGACATCTTCACAACTTTCTAGTTCTTTTAAGGGGTTTCTACAGGAATAATTGGATGTAGAATATTGTGCATTTCTATCAGTTTTATAGCATGTATTGTATGAATATTAAAATAGACAAAATAGATAAGTTAGATATTCAGCTGAACTAGTGGGGGATTTGTTTTAATTCAACAATGTTTGCCTAGAATTTGAAAATCCCTGATCATTTCAAAACAAGTAACAGCCTAGAGAATAAACGAGTCAATGTTCTATTGCAGTTAAGTTAAATACTGCAATAGGTTAACTAAACAGAGCTGGATAAAAAGCAAACTGTTCAATGAGAAATACAGATTAGTAACAAATCATGTCATTTGTAAAATACAACTAAATCAGCCGAAAAACAATATATAAATGTTGTAGGCGCATGTCTCACCAAACAAAAGCTATGTTGGTTCTCTGTGTATCGAATGGCTAATTATTGGCATTTTATGCTTTGAAAACATTTATGTGATAATTTGCAAAAAGAGAACTTTTCAATTTAGATGCAAATATATAAAAACCCATTAATCATCAAACTGTTTTGATGCAAATGATTCTCCAACATGGAAATACAAAATGGAAAAGCAATCACTAAAAAGGTTTTATGGTAGCAACAGCTGGGCACCGATTTATTTGTGGTTTCTGATCAGAGGGATCTCTGCAAGACCTACAGCATGGCACCTTGCATCAATCCTTCACTGATCAGTTACATTGTTGACTGTTTGAGAAGGTAACACTGCCCCTTTTTTAAATGTGTACTATTCAGCGTAGATTGGCAAAAGATGTAAGAAATACAAAACATATAATCAAAGCGCAGCTGCAACATCAGTCCAGGCACAAAAGGTACCAGGAGTGCAACTGTTCTGTGCAACAGATGAACAATGGCAGACACAAGCTACAGGAAAACGAACATTTGACAGTTTGAAATATAAAGAACCTGCTGGTGAGAAAAAAAGCAATAATAAATTATGGCAAATGACCAGCTTAGTTGGAGTTTTCGATTTGGATTAAATTAAAACAAACAAAACCAATCTTTGATCATCCAAGTGATAATAATTATAGCCTATTGTATATAATGAGTTCTGGCAAAGCGCGTTGGCAACAGGGAATGTGGAATTCATTTTACGTTGGCATGTATTGTTCTGCTATAGGCATATTATTAGAAGAATTCTTCATTGTAAAATGCATGAGAATGTCCTATAATCTTGTCATTTAAGACGCAGACTACCAGCGAACTTTGAATATTAAGATGTATCTCCTTGTATTTTTTTCTATCACGCTTTTAAAGAGACATGTAATTGCACCTAAGGTGCAATAATGAAACGGAACGATTACGATAATAAAACAATTATTTTATTTTTTTCATTGTTGATGTGTGATTCTTGGGATCAAATGGAATGAGATCCCTGTACATGTGTGCAAAGCAAACACTACTTCTCTACCACCATTTATTCATCATTCAACATGAAGAGAGAAACTAGCTACAATTTAAAGCTGTCTCTATTTTAAAACTAAAATGAAATCAATAAAATGAAATGAATAGGGTAAGAGAATCCCTGACTTACCACCAAATGCCTGTAGTGATAAACTGCTGGTGTGAGCCTGAATGGTTTCCTCATTACTGTATCTGCTCTGATGCACCGCTCAGAATAGTTAGTTGACCAGACAGTACGGCTTACAAGTCCTGCTGGAGTTCTCAATACTAATGTTGACTTGGGAAGACCCTCACACCTCTACCACGTGTGGAGCATCAGCATGTATAGGAGTATTGACCACCTTTTTACCACCTTTCAACCTGAGACAATGATAAATGGGAATCTATGTAATGGGTTATAGTTATTCAGCTTTATTACTGACTTTGCCAATAGGCAGATTCTGGACTGATGAAAAGAAGACAAATTTTACGTTGACTTTATTTTAGAATGCACACAAGATATTTACTAAATTGAGAATTGTCAGGAATTCAAACTGAATTTCAAATTTAATACAAATGTAGAAGAAATAAAAACATTGGTGACTGGGGAGATTTTTCCAGTTTGGTTTATTTGGCCTTACATTTGAATGTCACTATGAATTCAAAACAATTCTCACTTTCCTTACCCTAATAGTGTCATATACATGATAAAAAGGACAGAGACTGTGAGCATATAAATGGTTGGGATCGATGGCAGAGGAACTTCGAGTCCTATTCATTTGTGCAAAGATAAGGAAGGAGACAGCATGCGATATATGACCTACTCCAATTTTCCGACTGACTTTCTGAATACCTAGCCTGCTCTCTGCAAGGTATGCCACCATGTCTGGCTTCATAGATAACTATCCCTGATCTGGCACAGAGCAGAGGCTATGGATCCAGGCTTCACTTTTATTAACACTGGCACCAGCAGAGTCCATGTCCAATAAAGTATATTCATTAAATATGGGTTAATAAGAGTGCCAAAGAGTAATTGTAAGAGCAACACAGTACCCAAACAGCCCAGCCATGCCAATAGTGGGAAAAGCCAATAAGGTAGTGCTATATTTGGTGCTTCTATTATTTGGACACATTTAAATTGAACCTCATCAATATTATAGTTCCTTATCAATAGAGGGATCTTGGCAATATATAAATGATCAGAATTCAAATAATAAATCCAACAGTTCTAACAACCAATAGAATCATTTTCTTTAGTATGAAATGTGTGGGCTATGTGCTATGTTTGTTTGGGGAGGTTTTCACTTAATATTCATTGAACACGTACAGATACCCCATGACACAATATATACACCATGTCCCAGCCTCAGTACAGGGCTTCTGGTATAAGGTGAAAGGGGAGGTCCATAGCATGAATGCCCAGCCAAAAATGTTATGAAGTGCACAGGACTAGCAGTACAGTAAGAACTTTTGAGGATCTTATGGAAATAGAGTTGCAACAAATCAGGCAGTTCTTGGGGATAGCCCTATTTAGTGGACTGTGGGAAATGGAGTTTAGGCTGTGAATGTTATTTTAATAATTGTCATTGTTTTATATGCACTAGTCCCTGTGCAAGTTCTCAGATGAGAGTGAAATGCATGAAACCTGTTTTTTTTAGCATTTGGTGCACTTTATTTCCTTTTACATTTACATGCCAATAAATATCCCTTTGGAAAATACCTCTCAATTTAGTTGTTGCAGAACCGTTCAGTGGCAAGCACGAATGAGGAGTTTTAGCCCCCTATGGACATCGGGTGATGCCATAGGGTGGCACCCCTAAGGAGTTTTAATCATCTTACATTTGTGAGTGCAATTGAAAAACATGTCTTTGTTTCAGGCAATATGGTACTATGTCATATCCTTGTTTTTAGGTACGAGCGGGATCCTTAAGTTTTCTGTGCTGTATTTGGGGATGACGTTCCTCCTTATGTCTTATCTGCACTCCTTTCACTCCCTTCCTACTACTGTCCTATGAGTATTTGCACGTAAGCACTTACTTTTTAATGTATAAAAATACACACTGAAAAATAAACGACAGAGGCTTATTTTGATTACCAACACGCGTCTGGTGTCTGAATTCAGGCTCCTCCAAGAGCACTTGAAATAACAATTTGAGTTCCCCTGAATAAAACAAAGATCGATATTGAATCTATATCAATTGGTGCCATGCCCAGGATCAGATGAATTCAGTCCATCCAGACCCAGAATACAGCACCATCTGGGAGGTAACCTTGGGAGGCTGTGTATCTATAAGTTAAGTAATTTTATATATTTTTCACAATTCACTGGTGTCTCAGGTGGAATTGTTATATTTGCAGATCTTGAGGATAAATCTGATATTACATAGGTGCACCTTATATAGGGATGATGTATGGATGAAAAAGACAGACAAAAATGTTGACAGAAATATTAGAAAAGCTAACCTATTATTTTTTTTAAGCTTTATTAATCTGCCTACAAAATTTAATTTAAGTAAAATTTTCCATATATTACGCAGATAAAGGAAAACAGTAAAAATACAAGTATAATATTGAACATAAGGAAACTTTTTTGAGAACAATTTCATAAGTAAAAGGTTTCCAAATATTCTTAATACAAACACAGCACGTTACTCATCTGTTAAGCCCTCGATCTACCGTATGGGGAACGAGGCAGCAGCAGGAGATTAATGTCTGTCAAATAACTTGAAACATAGTTTAAGAAAATAGCTGAGATTTTGATTAGTAATGGTAAATTCATGTCACAAAACTGAAACATTCTAACGTAAAACATTTGGAAACATTGACGGATGCATCCACTAAAACAGGAATTAAAAAGGGAATTGCCAAAATGGAAACTTTCCAAGCTACTCTTCATTTTTTAATCTAATTTTTTGGGGCTTATAATTCAATCTCTTGGTTCCCAACAATACCCTGTTTAGTTAATAGACTTTGTATGTATTGAGATTGTGCAACATGGTGGCAAACACAAACTGGTCTCATGTATCAAGATAATAAATGCAAAAAAAGCTTAATATTGAATGAACACGTCTAACATATCAGTTGATTTCGTACGGATATAATCCAACAATTTTACATCAAAGCTTCAATTAATAAGACATTTCACTGTAGATTTAATTACTTTATCTTGTAAAAGGATAATGCAGAATTAATTCAAATTATATGTTTACGTTTATTACTGTCAATAATTGTAGATTTTTAGTAAAATGAGTAATGAGAGAAAGGTTTCTGACTCTGAAATCTGGCCTAATGTGTAGAAAATCTTCTATCCTATATTTTGTCATCTGGTAGTCATGTGCTTCTTTCAGCAAAGAAAGAATGACGGTTCAAACTTGTGATTATGATAACAGTGGTACCGTAGCTGTTCATTAATTATTTTTCTCAGTCTGAGCATCATGGGAAATATAGCTCTGTGAAGGTCAGCTTCTAACCAAGGATAAAGGAAGAAGGAAAGTATCAGAGGCTTTTTGCCAATCCTGAGTGGCGGAGTCTAAATGAACATTCTGGGAACCATAGCAAATTTATCAGAATGAGGTTGTTATAGTGGTAGGAGGCCTCTGGTGGAATCTCATCTGGGGAGCTGATGCTTTCAGTCTAAGTAAGTCAACCAGTCTGAGACTCCTCTCAGTGCACTGCAAAATATGTACATAGTATTATATTGTGTATATATTTTGCAGCACACTGGTTGGCCCATTGTCATGCCTTTTTGGTTTTGTTCTGTGCTTTTGGTTCCTTCAATGACATTTGACCTGAACCAACAAAATAGTGCACAAGTTAAACCAATAATTAGAATGTTGACA
The DNA here is from genome assembly GCA_933207985.1 of Pelobates cultripes. Classification (NCBI taxonomy): domain Eukaryota; kingdom Metazoa; phylum Chordata; class Amphibia; order Anura; family Pelobatidae; genus Pelobates; species Pelobates cultripes. The sequence goes on along the minus strand of OW240914.1, from coordinate 327,520,180 downwards.
AGAACTAGGAGTTCAGCAGACCTGGTAATGTTGAATTTACACTTCTGCATTATCAATTTTATTAGGTGGTAGTTGGTTGAGAGTACTCAGGTTTGTGTTGGCCCACTGCTCTCAATCTGTAGCCTATACCAAAAACAGAGAATATTGAACTCTGAGAACCGACAAAGGCTTAGAGAAACTCCGTAGGTTGTCCTTCGGTTCACCCCTGATCAGGCCTTAATAATGCTTTTGCTCACTTGTGATGTTACAAAAAGAATCTATACCATTTTCATTTCGGACTGACTGCACCCATAAGCGCAGTCCAGGTCCAAAATGCCGGCAAGTTCCCTCTGCACGAGAGATACAGCAACCTCAGATGATCTTTCCAGTTTGAGATCTGAGTGGGGCAAGCTACTTGAGCTGTTGTCAGTTTTCAGTATTATCTTGTACTTTTTTCTTTTTATAGTATATACCAAGTTATAGTGGTAATGCTGCTTAGAGTGTCCCTTTAATAAATTTCGTATACTCAGCACCAGGTTGACTTTTGGGTTTGAAATTCCATTTGTTATTAGTCTTAACTAGAGGCTACTTTATTTCTCTATTGTACTTTTCATTATTCTTTTTGCCAACTCTTATCTATGTGTACAGTAGTTTTATATGTTGATTGCAAACCTTTTCAATTTGAGCTGTAAGAGACTTGAAAACATACATTGTGTGCATATTTCTACAAAGCCAAGCATTCTGTGGTAAGCGATTATATAAATAACTTACACATTGTCAGATTTTCTCTGCTTGTGTTCGGAAATGATACTCGAAAGAAAAGAATTTAAAGACATTAATACCTTTCCTTTAAGGGCTTATTTTCAGATTAGTAAAAATAGACATACACATATTCAGAAAATAGTGGAGAAATAATAAGCAAATGCCAAAAGTCAAAATGTTTCAAGTTAATTTTACATTTTAAATTTTTTACTGGGTGTTTTTTTTTCCGCCTAGAATTTGTTGTAATGTTTGTAGAATGTTGTAAATGTTCTATTATTTCCGGTTGTGCAAGAAAGCAACTGTTTTATAATGGCTCTGTCCTAAAGCCAGATGTCCTCTATTTAGGGACCTCGCTGCAAGTTTACACCAAAATTATTGGTATTTACCAACTGGTAAAACCTTGTAGCTGTGCCAATCCATGAAGGTTCCAACCAAAAAATGAACGCAGCAAGGAAAACCATGGAAACAGTCATTATTTGGTATTTACCTTTTTCTAGTGGAAATGCTATACTTGGTGAGGCCAGGTAGAAGATCAAATTAAAGCCATGCTATAGTATTAGGATACAAATCTGTATTTCTAACACTATAGATTCCTCTGCTCCCCTTCTTAGCGCCCCTCCCTTGACAGCTCAAGGGATAAAAAAAAAAAAAACTTTAGTCACTTACTTGATTCCAGTGTTGATGTCCCTCGGAGCTGGGTCGGTACTCCATGCACGGCGAGCACTGCAAGCACATTAGGCCACATTGCTTCAATGCTTTCCTATGGGGATATCACTGACACTGGAATATCATGCAGAGCATGAGGACATCCAGCATCATTTAGGAGACCAAAAGTCTATAAGCAACCAGGAAGTGCCTTTGTCCTGCAATGTAACTGCAGTTTTTTCAAAAACTGCAATGATTTACATTGCAGGACTAAGGGGGACAGGGACACTGCATCCAGACCACTTCAATGAGATAAAGTGGACTGGGTGACTATAGTGTCCCTTTAACATTTTCAGCCCTACAGACGAGAGCAGCGCAACGTGCTGCCATGCCCTGTGGCAATAAAAATAATCTTCACTTTTCATAGAATAGCTTAAGGTTTTTGAAGAAAAACTGGACCTAAAACAGAGTCAGCTTGAATATTCTTCTAGTGTTTCTTCAAAATACATAAAATCTCTATATTCTTTGAATTATAATTAGAAAAAAATATATATATATATATATTCTGAATAATCATTATTAATAGCATCCTTTTTTATTTTAAACAAAGTTCTCCTGTCAAGCTCTAAAACCTCACTCCAAGATTTCTTCAGTAATATTTCATCATAACTCTTTTCTTTAAATCTATCAAAACAAACCCTACGTTAATCCAGAAAATCCTTAGTATCAGTGCAATTTCTTCTGATACGCCAGCATTGTATCGAATTGAAAGGAACACTAGTGTTAGGAGTACAAACATGTTTTCCTAACACTATAGTGCTGGGCTATCTATTTAGATGTCCAGCCCCCATCAGTAAGGAATAAAAAGGTATTTTACTTACATGGCTGATCTTGATGATCTCAGCCAATCCAATACTTTCCCATAGGAAAACATTGAGAGGGTATTGTGCATGCGAAGCAAAACCAGCATATCCTCATAGAGATGCACTGGATTATGGGGAGTGTGCAGCACTGACCCAAGAAGCACCACTAGTGGCCATCTGAGTGACTGCATCTATTGGTGTTACTAGGCAGCAATGTAAACACTGCCTTTACTCTGAGAAAATTATTAGACTCTACCATTAGAAAAAAAAAAAAATTTTACAATTGACTAAACCATTCCTTACAAAAAATAAACATCTAAAAAATGAATTTCCTCTCTGTGAGCCTCAAATGTGAATTGTATTTCAACTTCATTATTATTTAAATATTCTATAAAGAAACCTAGCTCTCTTTTCCCTGCCAAATGAAAACAATATCAACTATGAAATGTCTCCAGATCACTAAGCCCACCTCTCTCTGTGCTCCTGCCAAATATTCTTCTGCTCAATTTTCTACAAATAGATTGTTATACCTGGCAGTGAACTTGTATCCCCATGGCCATTCCACTGAGTTGAAGAAATAACTCATCTTTAAATATCAGTCAATATATCTTGCCTTTTCCATGTGTTCCCAACAGCTAGAATACTCTTCGAGTGCTCAATAAAAGTGTACAACAAAGTCACATCAGCTGTGACAAATATGTATCTTTTTACTTCATACCCTCTGGGAGACCCACAATATCTATACTATCCCTTATACACGTATGTAATTTTCTCACAGATAGCTTCAAAAAATATCCACAAAGTGAGATAGATTGGAAGTAAGGGAATCAACTTCAGTCTTGGTGGACCTCCCCAGAGTGTTAAGCAAATCCTTATGAATCTTCAGAAGATGGTAAAAAGATGATGTGAAGGGACAAGAAATAAACAGAAATTCAATCTCATCCGTACATAAAACTTATTTACTGAAACAATTTTCTTACAGTTCTGCTAAAGCCATCATATAACCTTCATTTGGATCTCCAGGTAATTAACAACATGTTTGTTTAGAATTTTAAATGACTCCGCTAGATATTTATTCCTGTCCAGCAAGACAATCCCTCCCCATTTAACCGATGGCATTTGCATATTTCTTTTCTCTGTAGTTGTTAGAAGGTACCCTTATGCACAACTCCAGATGTAAAGTATATGATTTGAAGTAGCAAAGCAAAGGAAGACTCTAGTATATTTGGGTCAAGGTGTCTATGACTAAGGTTCATACATAGAGACAAAATGTTCAAGCCCATGGTACAGTAAGGAATGCCTCTTTGTTTTAAACACAAAGCCAGAATTAAAGATTGTTATTGTTCAGGTAATGAACATTGTTTAGAGTCAGTGTTACTTTTTCATTTTTCTTTTATTATCATTATTTTGCCATTTTACCAAAGCTGGAATTATTAACACTCAGTGTGGATTAATGTATATAGCCTGTATTGATTAAATGCATAGTAAGTTTGGTTCCTGTTTAATTTACTAACTTTACTTAAAGGGACACTATAGGCATTGAAGAGGTCTGTGTGCAGTGTCCCAGGTCCCATAACGCTGCAGCGGTAATTAACTCCGTTAGCTACTAGAGGGACTTCCAGGTCGTTAGCCAACTTTTGGTGTATAAGGACATCCAGCGTCACCCAAGACCCTACAGGAAATCATTATACAATGATTCCCTATGGGCTAAGTCCCAATATTAGCATGGAGACTGACATCGGCGGGGGAGGAGCGGAGGTTGAGCCTGAACCAGCGCCGAGGGACATTGGTGCTAGAATCAGGTAAGTGACTGCACCATGGGGCTGAAGGGCACTTAGGTAACTTTGTTTTCCTGTACTGTAGTTTCCCTTTACTCTACTGTTGACAGAGGTAGCAACTTCCAAAAGTTTGAAGTTCAAAAAAGACTGTTGGTCAAACAATATATGTCAGGCTTTAGCAAAATACTTCAATGTGACATCAATATGACCGAGTACTCTAAAACCAAGGCAATGTTATAAAATATGTAATAAAACAATATTATACAGTCTCCATTGTAACTCGCTAAAATGTATTAGTGCCTCTTAACTCAACTTTCAGTAAGGGAATTCACACACACTGTACTACTGAAGGTCATGCTCAGCCAAATAAAATGCTGATTACCTCTCGTCCCAATTCTATTCCCCTAAGGCAGGCTTTCCCAAACTCTGGCTCTACAGATGTTGCTGAACTACAACTCCCATGATTTTCAGCCTATTTCATTCATAAGTTCATGTGAGTTGTAGTTCAGCAACATCTGGAGGGCCGGAGTTTGGGGAAGCCTGCCCTAAGGTATCACTTCCAGGGGTTGTTAGACTTTAGAAAGGCATCCATTTATTTTATTGTACCTAATTAAGTTGTTTAGAAATCATATGTCCCTTTATAAATTAGCTTGATGACTTATAGCCAGATACGGTACATGTGAAAATAATACAAACTATTAATGGGCAGAACTCTCTGGCGTAGGCAGTCTAACTGAGAGACGCACCCATAACCCCTCGGTCTAAAATAAATTACAAGGAATATACAAAAGACAGAGGTAATGTGGCAGCTAGGGCCACAAAGAGCACATATATTGAGAAGCACAGCAGAGAACATTGATTACGTACATTTGCACAGGAAAAATGTGCTTCCTATTATCAAACACAATTACTGATTAACTTTTTGATGAATAGGTAATCCCATTGCCAATTCTTTGTTCTTCTATCCACAATAGTACTTGTTTGTCATCCATAGACTTCAATGTGGAATAGGAGTGAAATTAATTATATTTCCGTTGATTGGTCTTTCCCCTCTTTCATTCAAGCCAGTGTTAATTCATGCATTAGTGATGTGTTCAAAGATCACAAGGCACCAAAACCCAATTTAATGACTGCCGAGTGATAAAATCAAAATATATTTTCCTTATTCAGCTCCCAGTATTTAACAAAAACGCTGCAAGCCTCAATAAGCCCTGTTTTTTCCTTGTGTATTTTAACATAGAAACAGCTGCACAATAATGTGACTCAATGAGCCGTTCCTAATTAAGCAATGCAGAAATAAAGACAATCATACAGAATGACGTGATGCTCTCTGTATAAAATCACAGGCATTTATCGTTTACAGCTAACTGACATGTATGTCGTACACCTGTCAATCATTATTATTATTATTTTATTATTTATATAGCGCCAGCAAATTCCGTAGCGCTGTACAATAGGTGTGCTAACAGACACGTAATTGCAACCAGACAAATGGGCGCACAGGAACAAAGGGGTTGAGGGCCCTGCTCAATGAGCTTACATGCTAGAGAGAGTGGGGTAAATTGACACAAAAGGTATAAGTAGGGGTAATGAAATGGGTTGCTAGAAACGTATTCACTGAGAATTTAGGTTAGTTTTGACAGTTGTAGGAGAGGAGTCAATAGGGGGGAGGATAGGTAGGTTGGAGCAGCATTATATAGGGTTGCAAGCAAGCACCAGAATCTTAAATTGAGCCCTATATCTAACTGGAAACCGTTGTAGGGACTGACAGAGGGGGGAGGCGTGGGAGGTGCGAGCAGACAGGAAAATGAGGCTCGCCGCCACATTCATTATAGATTGCAGTGGTGCAACTTGGGAACACGTAAGACCACTGAGACAGAGAATCATAGCCCCCCTCCTTGGCCTGGAAGACATAACAAATAATTTGGTGACAGACTACACAGTGTTCATAACTTGGCAGACAGATAATAAGTGAAATATAACTATAATCTGTGTATTGGTCAGCGATAGGTAACCGTTTGTGTACTATGTATTATGATGGACTTTCTCTGTAACAGCAGTTGGTGTGCTAGAGGCTACCTGTGATGGAACATGTACTGAGTTACGTACATTCCAAATCTAGGATTCAAGAAGGCACTTGATGTTTAACATAAATCCCATCAGAGACAAAGGTATTTGTACCTCATACATAGATGAAATACATGGAATAATTTATAGGTCTCTGTGGCAAAGGAGGAATTAAAATGAGCTAAAGACTATTGACCAGAATTGAAAACACAATCATTATTTTAATGGTAATGCAATTAAATATGATGGATAAACAATATGGGGAACATATATGCAGTTACTGCAGAATTTATTGGCGCTTTATAAATAATAATAACAAAAACATGTTAATGGTAAGAGAAATACATTGTCTCAGTATTGTGCTGGGGTAGGCAGTATATAGGGTCCCCAGATTCACCACATTTTTTGAACATGTCCTCTTCGCCTTGAAAATTCAGCACAATTTCTAGATTAGTGAATAATTTAATTATTTGATTGATTCAGAGGGCAATTGAAAATTGTATCCAGTTTCTACAGAAAGTCATTGCATGAAATCCAGTTTTAATACAGCAAACCATCTGCTGTGGTCAGTAACAGGTAGGAGTACTCACTAAAATGAGAATTCAAACTGAATTTTCAATTCAAAGCCAGAGTAGCCGAGCGAAAAGCATTGCTGACTCAAGAGAATTTTTTCAATTTTGGCAATGTTGACCTTAAATTTGAAATCCACTTTGAATTCACCTTGAATTCTCATTTTAGATGATGTGAATACTTGAGAGCTGAATAGAAAAAAAAACATAGGACAAAACTGCTGTGTTGAAAAAAGAAATCACAATTTAAGGAGATTTAGTGATTTTACCAACTATGTTATTTAATCCTAAAATGTATCCCCATGTCACCATAACACCATATAGTTAACAGACCCCCAGACCCTCCCAGTGTTTTCAGTTTGCCAGAGAAAGTGAAGCTACTGCTAAGGTAACATAAAAAATATTTTTTTACAAAGTTTTTTAAAAGCTGTAGTTAAAAGTAACTTAGAATTTGCAGGGTTAACTCATCCATCATTGCCTTATCATTGACTTACTAAATCAGGTCTAGGTCTAGCCTTAGGATACAATGACACTGAGAAGGTACACAACATAAAAAATATACTTACTGCACATCAAAATGTGTTGCATTCCAAATGAACGGCTTTCAAAAAAAGACCGAAAAATACATATAAAAATAGCAGTAATCCATACAAGGTTATTCTCTAAAGTTAGAATTCAAAGTGAATTTCAAATGTAAGGTCAAATTAGCCAAATCTGAAAAATCCTCATAGTCAGCTATACATTAAGTTTGACTAGTTTGGCCTTAAATTTGAAATTCACTTTGAAGTCACTATGAATTCTCACTTCCGCAAATAACCCTGACAATGTTTTACTGCTTTCAATAAACATTTCAGCAAACAAGATTTAGACAAAAAAATATATAATTTTATTCTTAAACTTATTTGACGATTATTATAAGTATGTTAATCTTATAAAGTTAGAGATATTCTTGGTCTTACATTACCATGCTACATAGCACTAATGCCTATGTATAGCTAATTATCAGATATCTGACTTTCACCAACTTTAGAGACTCAGTTAAATAACCATCACTATTTTAAAATATTACACCCCAAAAGAGGGGATGCCATAATGACACTAATCTTTAATGAAGCTGTGGACATTTAAGCAATAATTGTTTCATATATATACTTTGTGCCGCATTTTATTTAGCGGAAAATGCAACATAATCTAAATATTTTTGCAGAAATGTGTGTCTTGTTTTAGTATTTAAGGGGCTGGTTGCAATGATCTGCTTGCACCAAAAAGCTTAATACGGGTAAAGTTTGCAATGCACCTTTTATCACTGTAGTACATAGTAGTACATATAGTTACATATACTAATGTTGCCCTCCCCCCCCCCCAGTCCACATATTGTGAAAAATACATGTATCAGATCTACACAAGACATCAGCCTATATATAGCCATTTAAAATCACACCAATATATACAGTACAATTTTGCAAACACAAGACTATATTCAGAATGATTTTGCATTATGTTCATGTTAAAGACCAGTATACATTATGTTAATAATAAGGACCAGTATTTTACAAACAGTGATCTCCATTAAGACTCTAGGACAAAATTATTTTTCATTACAAACTGGAATCAAGTGTTCATAAATGTTTAAACTGGGGATGTTTTGTCAGATGGATGAACTACTGGAGAATGCCCATACATATAGTTCTATCACAATCTATACTATACAGTCTCTCCATCAGTGCTGTAGCCCATTAAACAGCAACTCTGTCTTTTAATTAATTTCAGTGCCCTAATCTCCATCTGGTCCAGCAGGAGGTCATCCCAGCCCCAGCACTAATTCTCTTAGTGATACATTAACTGTCTCCCATGCTGTACACTACACCTGCAATCAGGTAACCTCTGGCCATGCCCAGCTCTGTACAAAGCACATCGACTGCAGATAACACGAGAGACAAAATAGTAATCTCTCAACTGTTCTATAATATCAACTGGCTGGCAAAGCATCATGTGAGTTGTAGTTCAACAACAGCTGGTGGGGTCTACACATTCTAACCACTCTTGGCATGAACCTGCACAACCTCTCACAAAACCTAATAACAGAACAATTACACCAACAGACTCTATGTTTCGGATTTCCATTTTCTATCTATTAATGTTATTAGACTTTTTTTGTTAATATCAAAACATCATTTAACAATAGAACACAGATTTATAACTAATTTCACAGATCAGATTATGAAGGAAATAAGCAAAACGCCTGACAGAGTGTATCCAAACTGTCTGGTTGTTCTAGTGCTGATGAGATTGACCTACCTGTCTGTAAATTGGCAGCTGCAATGTCTGTATAGGTCCAAGGTGCTGAAATAATTCTTATCTCTGGAGCATAGTTTAACCTTAATTTGCTGTAACATCCACCTATGCACTGTTAAAAAAAAAATAAAAAAAGCTTCTGAAATTTTGGATAATCAAAGAAAAATAGCAGTTTTGTGTCCAGAGAACAAGAACTATGAAATCAGGTTCAGTTTTTCGATTGATGAAGATGAGACAGAGCTCTGTAGGTTTGAAAACAGATCTGATGTTGCAATGATAGAATCTTTCCAGCCCAGAATGAGCTCCCACACGTGGGATTCACAACATCTCCAGGAAAATAAAAAAAGGTCTTATGCAGCAATCTCCTTTTTTATTACCTTATTCGACAAGTGATGTGTTCTGTTCAATCAGTTAGGCGTTGTTTATCCTTCCTATCTCTGGGGAGAAGATAATTAAAGGAAATAGAGTTTCTCTCCACCTGCAGCAGATAATGTTGTAATCCCAGCTCTGTGAGTTAAGAAGGATGGATGGACTCCTCAGCTGATTGTCTGTGGAGCAGCAAGGTGTGGAACATCCCAGTAAGGAGAGAAAATATTCTGTTAGAACTAATGGAACTGACTTGAAGCCTGGTCTGCTGGTTTTCAGTCTGAGCCTGCAGTACCCTCACTGATTAGAAAGTACAGTCATGCTATTGGTCTCTTTAGCTGGTCTACCTTTGCCTTTGAATGACTCTTACTGCCAGAATTTCAGAAAGCTCCTTGTAAACCCCAGAAAGGATTGTGGGTGGATCTGCATGACTATGAGTGTTCAGGACTGCGGACAGGTCCAGCACCTATAAAGAGGGAGGTGGGATGTCAGTCCAAAATATATTCTAAATAGAATTCCTGTAATGATTTGGTGAAACCCCAGTCATACCTCACTGGCATGCAGTTTGACTTGTCTGACACTGCAACAGTACATGAGGCAGTGTTAAACTGGACTCTTTCTTCTAAATTCTTGCTAAGTAAAAGCTGGGGGAAAAAACATTTCGTTTTGAGGATATGTTTTTTTGTTTGCTGAGCTCTAGTGTGCAAACAAAGTCTTTGGTCCCAATTTTAAGACCATGCCCCTCTCCGCCCCTCTTTGTGTGAAAGCTTAATTTGCTATCTGCAAATCATAAACCAAATATTATATTTCAGCAACGTTTTGAGACATAAAGTGTACTTGAATGGTTTTGCTAAACCATGTACTATGTCTCCCTCTACTGGTCATTAGATAATTCAGTGTAGAAGTTCTAAATGTATCCTTGATTGATTTTAAGGGTTATTTGCTAAAGTGAGAGTTCAAAATGAATTTCAAATTTAAGGTTAAAAAAATCCAGACTGGAAAAATGATCTATCCCAGGTATGCTTTCAATTCGGTTACCCTGGTCTTAAATTTAAAATTCACTTTGAATTCTCACCAGTAAATATCTGCTGGAAAGAGCAGTGGTAACATCATTGCCTTATAAATGGGGAACAAAACACCCAACAATTTACTGTCTACCTGAAATCATCATAAATTGTAAGCTCATTTGAACAGGGTCATATTCACCTTGAAATATTCCCGTGCTATAGCTTTTGCATTACATTCTTCATGAAATTAGGGGAAAAAAAACAAATCAGCTTATACCAACGGCGTCTGCTACAGTAGCAGGCATAGTGACAACGCAAGACTTAGCCAAGCGGGATGAAACCACCAAACCTGCTCTGCCTTCCAGTGATGGTAGTAGTGGTAATGAAGTACTGCTGGTGATGGCTGGTTGCACAGAATCAGATAAAATACCAGTGGACATGCTACCTGCAATTATAGAGAATAGCGGCACAATAATACCAAAAAAACAGTGCAGAACAAATTCACCCAAGTGTTATGCCATAAAAACACTTATACATACATAAAATCTTGGAGAAAGTAAGGTGATAGCGCAACAGGCATTAAAGGTAAATCACAATAGCAGCAGTAAATGAGGTAGAACCTGTTAATAGAAACATAAAAGCGACATAGCGCAGACTGTATAAATTGGTATGCGTGAAGAAAATACAATCGCAACTATGTAATTCTCCAAAATGAAAGTTTCAGTAACCAGTAAATGAGTAAAAATTTACTTTATTTTAACATATAAACACAAAAAACTTAGGGGTAAAATAATTAGCACAATGCAGGAACAACCTTCCTCAGGTGCATGTTGAAGAATCAGTCCCACCCCTACTGGTCAAGGTCACACCTTTTCCTGATTAAGAACCCACCCCTTCTGCTTTAGACTCCAGCTTTTCCTTCACTTTTAAAAGGGATATTATAGTGCCAGGAATGTTTTACTGGCACTATAGTTCCATATAGTGCCCCCCATCCTTGTGCTCTCCCCCCAAATAAGAATGGAAGGGGTTATAACTCCTTCAGTCACTTACCTTAATCAAGTGCCGATGTCCCTCAGCGATGGGTTAGGCTCCTCCTCTGCTTACGTACAACTGTGCCATTAGAGGTATACATGCAGTTAGGTGACCGAACGTTCTTGGCAATGCAGGAAGTGGTGATGGTGCTTGCTTTAATAGGAATGTCTTCAGGAAGAGGTACGGATGTTTCTGGAGCAGGAGGTGGAGATTCCTCAGGGGTACTGGTTGCGGGTACTTGAGGGACACTGGTAACATTGAATGTTGTAGTCTGGGCATAGAGGGTAAAGAGGGATGATGTGCCCTCTTTCTCCACAATAAAAACACATGCCATGGACTATCCTATGGTTTCTTTCCTCGGAAGGTAACCTGGTGCGGATGAGGTTCCTCTTTGTCCATTGTAGTCTCCCTCGGAACCGAATCATAAAGAGGTAACAAGGAGGCGTGGCTTTGGTACAGGGTCTCTCTGTTTCTGGGAACCTGCGATCTTCTGGGACGTGGAGCCGGCTTTGTCACAGTGGTCTTGCACTGCGAGTCCTTTGCAGTCATGAAGAACCCCCAGCTGTCAAGGGCAGGACACTTAGCCAGCATCATCTGGTGTACCCATGTCTTGATCCATCCAGAGAGCAAGTTGATATGTCCAAGGCTTTAAGGCAAATTAAATTTCACAATCCACCTTAAAGCACTGGAAGGATGTATGACTACCGTCTAATCTCTCTGGCATAACAACAAACGGCTCAGAATATGCAGGTCCCAGGGCTGGGCGTACTGTTCCTTTAAGAAATCGAACTTCTTGCTGCAGCTCCGAAACAGTCTGGGCCAGGCTGGACACTTGTTGGGTAAGTAGTTTGCACATCTCTGTGGACTCCATGATGGTCAGTTCGTTATGTCAGGGTGATAAGGTTAGAAACCACCAGGACTGTGAATCTGTGCACAGGGGCTGTGCATGAAAGGTGTTCCAATTCGCAGTACAGAAAAGGGCAAATCCAGAAGAGTAGCCAGACATGGTTCCAAAGGTCAAGGCAGGCAGAGAACAGGCAATAACGAAGATCCAGAAGCAGGAGTCACAAGCCAAGTCAGTCTATAAGCAACAGGAACAGGAAACATTAAACAACGAACTGACAAAGATCCCATATGGTGGCCAGCAGGCCAGGTCTTGTACCCCCCATGACAGGGGGGAACAACGGGGATGCCCGAGTGGGCCTTTGGGGGCGGCTTTTTTTGCCGCCCCTTGGTTAGTGCCGCCCAAGGCAAATGCCTAGTTTGCCTTGGGCTAAATACACCACTGCATTTACCGAACATGACAACACAGGAGGCAGACCTTTGTTCGTGCGAACACCGCCACTTCCCACACATGGCCACACAGAAAGCAGAGCTTCGGGAGATTCATAGGGCCTTTCAAGGGTACAGGAGGTGGAGACCAGGGAGGAGCTACAGACCATGCACTCTCCCTATTTAAACCCCACACATCCTTGACTCCTCACTCAGTTTTACTGTGTTCCTGATTGTGTAAAGACCATCAGTTACTACTAGCCGTATCCTGCTTTTGACCCTTGCTTAAAAACTTTGTCTCTGAACCTGTGCCGTCTGTTCTGACCTTTTGCATTCTTGACTACTCTCTCTGTTTGACCCCTTTTGAACTGAGAACCTGGTCCATCTATTTTCAGCACTCCTCTGCGTTGTGCCAACTACTAAACCGGGGCCCCCGACACTGCTCCAGGTTAGGAGTATCCATGTCCACTAGATATGAATAAACAGAAAGTAGAGGAGTATTTAAACAAAACAAAAGAAGGCAAGATATATACAGAGAGCAACATATATAGGAGAGCTCCCACTTGGAACTACACTATATTCTCACATGTTACTGTGAACTTTGGGCTACATGAGGAGACATCAAAATTATTGTGTGGAATTTTATACATAGGTTTTGCTATGTTAGCTAGTGAATATAATTACACGTGCCCACGCTGTAGTAAGACATTTAGAGCATTGTGCCTTTCTTGGCTTTATGGGCTTCTATTGTGTTGGAGACAGGCAGACTTATGTGCTGTAGGAAGGATGCCTGGTCCCCATATGGGGTTAGGGTGAATGTGTCATCTCCCTGTTGGACCAATAGTAATCCATCTACCCCCACCTATATTTAATTGTGGCATCCCGCAGCTGTTTTGCTATCGGTGCTATCTGCCTCTTTCACACTAGTACCATAAAGGGTAGGTCCCCACAAATGGCTACAGTGCAGATTTAAAAGGAGACATTTCCAATCTCTCTAGAGCAAGACATGATCGTGGACTGAACAGCGATATCTTTTGTCACTGCAATTATGTCTCTTGGGGCATCCGTGGGAACAGATGCAGCATTGTGGATTAGGAACAATGAGGTCAGCAGTTCCTGGTCAGCAACTCTCTGGATGCCCATGGAGGCCAGTAGTCACTGGATGAAGGGGAGTAAGGCATCTCCTCCAATTTTGTCTGGCTCCCCAATGAGGCAGATGTCCACTTTGGATACGTCGGTAATCCTTTGACGCAGGGTCCCCAACTTGGTTTGTGTTTCTAGGAGATCGGCTTTCCACACTTGCCTCATCTCCAACAAGAGATTCTTGATGTCTCTTTTCTTTGCTGGTGATGAGTCTTCATCAGACTCTGACTCACTGTAGAGACCACTCGCCTGAGGTGAACAAGGGCCCTCCTCACTGTCTCGGAAGCTTCTGAGGCCTCTTCCTCGCTTAGTTCCGCCGGTGCCATCTTATAAAGATTCCGTGGGGTAGGCCTTTCGAATGAAAGCGGTATGTCTGGCAATCTTGAGGCTTATGGGGTGCAGAATTTTTTTTTTTTTTGGCCCATTATTGACAGCTGGGTGGGAGGAAATGATGTATGTGGCTTTTGGAGCTTTTTAACGCTTTTTTGTATGCTTTGGGCCAGAGCTCCACAATAGTCAGCCATGCCCCCCTCAGGTCCTTAATTTATACACACCTCAATCTTCTTCATTTTAAATAGATAACGTGATCAGAAAAATGCTTTCTTTTTTGCTAAGCAATATTGATTAATAATAATTGTTTTGCATTTTACACTCATCTTTCCCATTTCATTATTAGGTAAAAATAACACTTTTTGGCTGAGAGACTGTGTTATCTCTGCCATAGCTTAATTGTGAAATCATATTAAGGTTTTGATTTTGTTGCATTGTTACACTCCAGTCAATAAATAATCAAACGATTGATTTACAGTATGTACGTAGAAATAACACTATAGGCTCCCTGTTGTTAATCACAAAATAGCAGGCAAGATTTGAATTACTTTAGTGAAGTGTTCTAATCACAAGCAATCTGTAATGAGAACAATATTCAAAAATCGGCACTTTTCATTTAAAAAAAAAAAAGACAAAAACTATTGATTGCAATTCAAGCTGATTTTAATATATTCACTACAAAGTTATTTTTGTTAAAAAAAAATCTTAAAAAGTTTTAGAAACCTGAACAAAAAGCACGTACATATATTGTAAAAGGGCAATTTTATGAATAGCCTTCTGTTCAAAGATATCTTTGTTATACATTTTTAATACAGAAAATGAGGAAAGGAACATTTTATAAAGTATATGGTATAGCAACTAATCAGACAGGCTCTGGGTTATTAGCATAGACGAAGAAGAAGCACATTTTGCCACAGGTAGTAGGTGTAATAAAATAGATTAAAAAATAGAAATATTAAATAGGGGTATGTTCAATAAAATTGATGATATTTCTAGGAATGTAGCATCTTATAAATACCAGCAGAATGTAAACATATGTCGGTATAAGGACACAATGTCCATTGCATACATACAGTAAATACAGTTACACAATGTTACTAATTATCTGTATTATTTAGGTATTGTTGGCAGCTAATGCAGCTTGTTGATCTTCATACAGCATAGCATAAAGGCTGATGCAAACACATAAACTCTATAAACAATTCAGATTCCTTCACTGCTGAGGTCATTATTTATGAAAAGAGAGTGTATTGAGCATAAAAGTAAAATACAATGCAAGACTCACAGGTCCCAAAACAAATGCATAAAATAACATACTGCAAGACTCACAGGTCTCTAAGCTTGCGAGATAAGATGAACAACAAAGAAAACTCTCCATACAAGTTTCAGCAATATGTGGAAATTGTAGACCCTAATTGGCTGATTTTTTTAATCCAAGAAAATGTAAACAGAAAACAAAGGACAAAAATATTGATATAAACAAACCAAAATAAAATAAATAAATAATTATAAATATATAAATAACGGGGAGAGGGTGTCCCCATTAACTAGCTCAAGCATCAGAAAGTCTAGACTTTCCATCAGACAGGATTAATTAAAGGATTAAAACCTAATGTTTATCTAGAAGTATCTGAAAGCCAAAGGTTTCGGTAGTGGTTGTCTATTGTGCCCAAATTGTTGTCTCAATACAGCCTGACGTGTGGTAAATAAGCTGCTCCATTGTCCTAAGGTCCTTCATTCTAGAAAACCAAAACCTCAGAGATGGTGTATCAGATTTACGCCACATCATGGGAATTGTTTGGCAGTGTTTAGGCTTTGAATGGCCACAGATTTTTTTCTATATACAGAAGTCGTCACTGAGGTATGGTGGAGGAGGAATGAAGCCAGCTGGGACAGAGGGGGGTGAACAGTGAACCAAATGGAAACAACTTTTATGTGGGTCCATTGAAGAGAAAGCCACATAATAGCCTCAGTCTGTAAGGTAGTAAAAATTTGAATTTTATTCTTTTTATGAAAATTTGCTATGACTGGTTGACGCTAGGAACAGAAATTTGACATTTGAAATGGACAATCCTGTCCCAGTCAAGCCTCCCAGTGGGATTCCAGACCATATTGCACAACTGAGTCTAAACTTTTTATGCAAGGTACTTAGAGCCCCTATGTAGAATGCACTTTCTTGCTTTATTACCATGCCTGCTACAAAAAAGAAAATGATGGAGTCATTTTACTATTTGCTGTTTAGAGGCTCCTGTGTAATGGATGTCAAAATGAAAACAAATGTTTGGCCGGTCTATGATCAAATTAAAAAAAGTTAAAATATTAATTCCCCCTGGGAGTATTCATGAAACACCTAATTACTTGATGATTGGCAGCCTAAAGTGACATTCTAAACACCATAACCACTACAGCTCAGTGTAGTGATTATGATGAATAGAAGCATGCACTCAGCCTATCACTGCCACCCAGATTGGAGAGAATTTACTTTGATGATAGTTATTATTCTGCATTCTAAGGAGGACAACAGAGTCCAATTCTTTCTCAAACTAGTTCAAAACACTTTGACAAAAATATCAGGGAACACCACTGTTACGCACCCCCAGGCATAAAAGGGGTTAAACCGCCGTTTAGAAGATCTTCCCCTTCCAGATACACAGGCACAGCTACCGCATAACCAC
This sequence comes from Pelobates cultripes, assembly GCA_933207985.1. Taxonomy (NCBI): domain Eukaryota; kingdom Metazoa; phylum Chordata; class Amphibia; order Anura; family Pelobatidae; genus Pelobates; species Pelobates cultripes. The sequence continues at coordinate 327,503,397 of OW240914.1, read as the reverse complement.
TAACTCCCGAACAGGATACAAAGTAGCACTCCAAACTCCCGAACTGGAACCTCACGAATAGCTGCTAGCAGCTGAACAGGAAAAGCACCCAAGTGACTTACACTCCTGGCAATCAGTCTCTAATAGCAAACAGTAAATCCCTCCAAGAACAAGACAAGGCTACGTGTTGAAGGTCAAGCAGTGAACTCATTTATTCAGGGCTACCTGCCCAGTATTTATGCAGGTCTCCCACCTGGTGGACACTCCCCTATGGGACCAGATGGAAGACTGTGACCAAAAGGATACAGTAGCCAATCACATACGTACACAGTCAAACACTCCCACAATGACATCACAATCCCTCCTCTCTATCCTGGAGATAATTGGGAAGTAATCCAATTATCTCCAAGGACAGAGGCAAAACTCCATTAAGCACATGGCAGTAAAAAGACAGTAAAATAAATAAAATACACAAGGTTACATTATTACATAAAATACAGACATGCAACATATCCCCAGATAGCTTAGGTCTGAGCGCACATTATTACTGAATGGCGCTCAGACCACACACATACAGTTCAATTGCCATGGAGCCAAAGTCTTTTATTAGACGAATAGGCTCCATGGCATAGCTATCTCGGTTAAATGAGTTCATTCAGTAAATCCGTGAATGAACCGGCCGCGTGTGAACTGCAGACTGCTGCCATCCAGTGTTCAGTATGCGTAGCCACAGCCACCCGGTATAGTCAATTAAGCTGCGGTTAACCGCAGCTACTGGGTGGTCAATTGGCGGCGCTCGCCGGCTTCTGGGCGGCCAATTAACGGCAATTGCCAGCTAGCCGCGGCTCCTGGGAGGCCAATAGACTCTACCCAACACCCGGGCAGAAATACATGAATAGACCTTTCTGCATAGGAAAATAAAGTATTTAAATGCCGGTCCATAGTCAAAAGGCAGCAGGCAGGCAACCAGGCTCCTCCAATGCACAGTGGCAAGATTGGTCTCGTCACAACCACCTGCAGAGTTTTCACATCATGTCCACTACATTGATTTCAATCCACAACAATTTGGTGTTTAGTGAATACACCACAAATTGTTTTGCCAGTAGTCAAGTGGCTTGTCATTTATCTATGTACAAAAGCTATCTATGTACATTGCCCTGCATGCAAGCAGGTTCAGTTGCAGCTTCTTCCAAGCCACGGGTGCCCAAAAGGTAGATCCCCAGATGTTTTAAAACGACAGCTTCCTTGATGCTTTGACATTCTAAATGCATACAAAGCATCATGGGAGTTGTAGTCTTACAACATCTGGGGATCTGCCTATTGGGCAGTGGGCACCCATGTTCTAGACAGCCCTGTGTGTGTCAGATAACAGATCCCTCTCAGTGTCTGATGTCAGTGTCCAAATTAATATACTTATGTTAGTATCAACAGCATTCGTGCCACTAACCAACCCTCTCCTGTACTAAAAAAAAATTAAATCCAAAGACCACCAGTGTCAGCAATGCATTGAAATGGAGAATCCATAAATGCTTACTGTAGAGTGCGGACTACTAGATTCTCCACCCATAGAACGCACATTGAACTGCAACAATGATGGGTCCTATACCCCGGGACAAAAATCTGGACTCACTAGTGACAATAAAAAATCATACATAAAATTGCGTGGAGAATAAATTATAAATACAGACAGATCATAGAGGTCCAGGACAACACATCGGGGAAGACTCCAACATGCTTGGTGCCTGTATGGCCCTTCCTCAGAGACATTTCCCCCAAACTACTACACAGGTAAAAGAGACCAACAATCAGAACCATCACAAATAGAAAAAGTTGTATTAATTGAACATGGTGAGTAATGATTATTCAGAGCCACACATGATCAAAAGCAAAAGAGAATATACAGTGATTTCGCTATATAATTTCAGTAAAATTAACATGGTACTCTCCTATCCCAACAAGCTGGAAGAGGGTCGATTCCCAGCTGTTGCTTAATAGATTTCAGAAATGAAAAATAGTGGGATAACGCAGAAACTTCACATTTAACTTACTTACCATTATCAAGTGTATTAAAGGAATACTATAGCATTAGGAACACAAATGTGTCCTAGTCAACCCCCGCTGCAAAGGTTAAAAAGGTAGTTTACCACGTTACTCTCTCCATGGCTGGCTCCACCTACTTGACTGAGGTCATCAGTCTTGATGTTCTCAGCCAATCCAAAGCTCTCCCATGGAAAAGCATTAGAAAGCTAGCGTGCAAGTGCGGTCAAAAACAGAGCTGCATCAATCAGATTGTCTATGAGATCTTCTAATTCACATGGTCAAGTTTTACTCGTCTATTTCTGCGGAAATGCTGTTAGTGGCTGTTGGAAGGACAGTCAATAGAGGCATTTAAACCTTGCCATACCTGCTTTCCAGTTTTACATTGCAGGGTTAAAACAAGAGGGACATTGCAACCAGACCACTTAATTGAGATGAAATGGTTCAGTGTCCCTTTCAGCAATTGAATCAATTATCTATTATGAGATGTGGGGGGAGGGGGCAGGAGAGGAGGATTCAATTAATTTCATTTATTTGTTATTTTGTTTTCATTTTGGCTTGTCCTAAATTCTGAAAATATTGATTCAGAAAATCAAATTTCAGCTCATAAATTTGGATATTTTCACATTTTGCCGATAGGTAATGAATGAAGTATTAGTATCAATTTAGGGAGTTATCTGCTAAAATATCAAAATGAAGAAAGGCCCTTTTCTTAATGTTGAGCTTTCAACTGTTTTGCAGAGAAGTCACTAATGTGCTATTCTTTATGGGATTGCCATTAGGATACCAATTACCAAATAATATAATAATTTACTATATTACTATATTACGGAGTTGTCTGCTACGTTGCTGGAAGAGCAACATTAAGAAAATGGCTTTCCCAAATTTTGTTCTTCCAACTGTTTAATAGATAGCTCTATAATTTAGTATCCTTTAAAAGCCCACTGAAGCTCATATAAGGACAGCAAATTAGGGAGTTATCTGTCTAGTAGATAACTCCTTAATTTGCTGTCCTTATATGAGCTTCAGTGGGCTTTTTAAGTTCAAAATTAAGAAAAGCCCTTTCCTTAATTTTAATCGTTCGACTGTATACTAGATAACTTCCAAATTTACTTACTTGGGATAGTTGAGGTTACCAAATTAGGGATCTATCTACAAAGAACAGCAGAAAGATCAAAATTAAGAGACCTTATCTTGAGCTGTTTAGTATAACTACCTAATTTGGTATCCTTATCGAAATTAAGAGATCTGAAAAATCAGTTTTCGATTAGGTAATTTTCAGTTTCGTTTGTTATTTTTCAATTTGGAAATTGCAGGTTTTGTCCGGATTTCGATACCGAATTTCGATACGGTACAAAACAAATTGTATATGCTCAATTGTGACCATGTCCTCCTGTTGTTACCAAATGCGTGAATAAATTATTGTCACTATATTGTGATGCTGACATCTGTGAACGAATTGAATTTTGTTTTCTAACATTCTCTGTGTTATTGGGTTTGATTATGCCAGTTCATCGCTCGCAACTCTAAATAAAGTCGATTCAGCTGTAGAGTTTGTTTGGAGTAATCACAAAACATGACTTGTATAATGTATACGTTGCTGACCTCTGTACTTTTGTTATTCTCTCAATGAAAATAGTTACATCCTGTTCAAAATGTATTAGTTACCTAATCTTGTGCCATCTGCAAATATAGAGATATGGTTTTCAATGTCTACAGCAAGGTCATTAATAAACATACTTAATAGAAAATGTGTTCAATTTGAGTATATTTTGCTAAGAACAATACTCCCTGTTATATCTGCAGTTATAACTATTCAATTTGTCCTTAGCTAAATCAATTCTCTCAAATCAAGATCCTTTTAATCCGCACCCAAAAAAATCAGTACCACACTTTTACACAGAAGCAAAAAAAAAACACACTTTAAAAAAGATTTAGCACAAATGTAATACCAACTTGAATTTCGGCAACTGAAGTAAAGATTACAGTAAAATGGCTAGTTATAGGTTTTACTGACATATTTTATCTATGTTTGTCAATCATTGTATAATACTATGTAGATTAACCCCTTAAGGACACATAACGGAAATATTCCGTCATGATTCCCTTTTATTCCAGAGGTTGTGTCCTTTAGGGGTTAAATGAGGTGTCAAATAATACCCGCACCTCTGACGCCCACCTTCAAGACTTCTCTAGGGCTGCGCCGTTCCTGTGGAACTCCCTTACCTGCGCTGGTAGACTCTCACTTAACAGTTCCTTCACGAAATTATTAAAAACTTACTTCTTTAGGAAAGCTTATCAACTAAAGGGATACTAAAGTGCCAGGAATACAAAGCTGTGCCCCCCTGCCTAGTGATTCAAGGGTTAGAAATCCTTTATTTACTTACCTGATCCTAGCACCGATGTCCCTCAGCGGTGGGTTGATGCTCTGTTCACGCTTTAGACCTCCCAATATGAAAGCATTGAATGCCTTCCTATGGGGAACAATCTGATGCTGGAAGTCCTTATGCAGAGCATGAGGACTTCCAGCATCAGATACGGGTCCAAATGTCCGTTTTGATCCAGGAAGACCTCTAGTGGCTGTCTTGTAGTCAGCCACTGTAGGCAGACTTACTGCTGCAATGTAAGTGCAAAAGGGAGCCTATATGTCGATATGTCCCTTTAACCTGTTTATAGCTTTCCATTGCTGTACCTTGGTAGCCCACCCTGCTTCCTCTCCTGCAACTGTGCCTTGACCCAGTGCACAGATCATTTTGTAAGTGACAAAGCAGATTGACTAAATCAATGTTGTCATTGTTCAGACACTAAGTGGTTCTTTGATATTCTTTTCCAGATAAAACAATAGAAAATAAATATATTAATGTTTTTAGAACCACTGGATCAACAAACCGCACTTTAAAAAAATGGGAAAATTTATTGATGAGTTGGTTAGGAAGAATAAATATTATAAATGCGTATATTCTCCCCATATGGACTTGTATTTTTAGGATGCTACCCTTGAAAATTCCTAATAGTTGGCTGGAACTTATCCAAAGGAGTTTTAGAAGTTTTGTAAAGAGGGGGAAAAAACCTTGAATTAGATTAAACTACTTGAGTAATAACCCAAGCCAGGGAGGAGTAAATTTCCCAAATATCAAAAAACATTATGAAGGTAGTATAGTTTATCAAAAGAAAAAGATGTAAACCGCGCTTTTATAGATATGAATAATACATACATATACTTGTAGGTAATTCCAATGAGTCAGAGATCTCGGAATAAAAATAAAAGAAATAATAGTGCAATACAGTAACTATTAATATTATGAGGTGGTGATTTGTAGTTCAATCCACTCACATTTATATGATCTATAACAGAGCTCGGCTGTAGTGCGCTTGGACGGTATAATCCCCGTTTTAGGATGTGATGTTCCAATTGGTCCAAATATTTCAAAGTGCAGTATGCGTAATAAAAAAAGGAATAGCAGCCAATAGTGAAGTAAGTACTATTGATGGAATTAATAAAAATTTGGTAATGTACTTACAATTTTCTGAGCATGTAACTTGCTCTAGTACAGGGAGTGCAGAATTATTAGGCAAGTTGTATTTTTGAGGATTAATTTTATTATTGAACAACAACCATGTTCTCAATGAACCCAAAAAACTCATTAATATCAAAGCTGAATATTTTTGGAAGTAGTTTTTAGTTTGTTTTTAGTTTTAGCTATGTTAGGGGGATATCTGTGTGTGCAGGTGACTATTACTGTGCATAATTATTAGGCAACTTAACAAAAAACAAATATATACCCATTTCAATTATTTATTATTACCAGTGAAACCAATATAACATCTCAACATTCACAAATATACATTTCTGACATTCAAAAACAAAACAAAAACAAATCAGTGACCAATATAGCCACCTTTCTTTGCAAGGACACTCAAAAGCCTGCCATCCATGGATTCTGTCAGTGTTTTGATCTGTTCACCATCAACATTGCGTGCAGCAGCAACCACAGCCTCCCAGACACTGTTCAGAGAGGTGTACTGTTTTCCCTCCTTGTAAATCTCACATTTGATGATGGACCACAGGTTCTCAATGGGGTTCAGATCAGATGAACAAGGAGGCCATGTCATTAGATTTTCTTCTTTTATACCCTTTCTTGCCAGCCACGCTGTGGAGTACTTGGACGCGTGTGATGGAGCATTGTCCTGCATGAAAATCATCACTTATCCATATTATTCCAACATGGTTTAAGATTTAAAAAAAACTATGCAGTGCAATGGAAGATATATGGTTTTATGGAACTGGACATTTTGGAATCTCTCACATGAGACATAAATTTAGATAAATTAAAAGATAGAAACATTAAGGTAATATATAATTGTACAGCTTTAGTAATGGAATATGATCTCCCCAACTCTGAGATATTTAGTTTTCAATCATATTTATCAAAACATTTTTATGAAGGACCAAAACAAATGCTACTCTTATAAAACAGGTTTTTGATCCAATGGCAATCTCTAAACTGTTAACAAAATCATATGCTCTAATATTATCTACACTACAAAAGAACCAGTTGAAAATGTTCATTAAGTGGGAAACAGAACTTAATATTAAAATCGAACATACTATATGGGGGGGAAATATTTATTAAATTAAATAAAAATATCCATAATCTATCTTTAAGAGAAACTTTCTATAAAATATGTAACAGATGGTATATTATACCAACAAGATTGAACAGAATAGAACCCAATGCTTCAACGATGTGCTGGAGATGTACGGAAGAGGTAGACAGTTACATACACATATGGTGGAATTGCCCAAAAATAAAAAAAAGCTTTGGCCTCAGATATATAGATATGTGTATAGATTTGACAAGATTAAAATTGATAAAAATATCCAGGTAGCATTATTACATTTCGGTTGGCTAATCTTAAAACCATCTCAATTTTATTTGGTCGTGCATTGCTTTATGGCTATAAAGATTTTGATAGCGAGAAGATGGAAACAATCTATGGAAATTAGCTATATACATTGGAAAGAGCAATTAATACTACAATTGAGGATGGGAAATGGTATAAATTGGAATATCAATTCCTCAGCTAAAAAAAACTAAGAGAGAATTGTCTTACAAAGCACTTGCACTTTCATTAAGACATATGTATTTACCCATAAAGGTTTAATATGATATATAGCCACTTAAGGAAGGGGAAGTTAGTAGATATTTCTCTCAGGAGGCTCGGCCGATACTCCTCTCAACTGTAATGTGTAAGGTTTTGTCTTGTCATTGTTTATATTTGTAAAGTGTGGTTTTGTATTAAATTAATGAAAAAACAATAAAAAAATGTATTATAAAAAAAATATATATATATATATATATATATTCAGAATCAGTACATATTGCCTCCAGTGTTGTCTCCCTGATGGCCTGCAGGACATTTGCAACATTTCAAGATGTAGACTGACATGGTTATTCACAATACAGAATTTTGTCTATAAGGACAAAATTCTGTGAAAATGACCAAATTTGGACCGGATTGGCAATTCTCACATTTATTAATGCCAAATCTGGTTGAAATTCGCTCCTACCGATTCATCTGTTCCATTCAGCCAGACTTATTTGGTGTCTGCTTTAAAATCAATGCTTTTTACACCTGACCGAATCTTATATAAAGTATAGGTTATGTAAAATTACAAAGCACCCATTTTAAACAAAATTGTGACTGAATGCATTCTGTCACAGCATGGCAGTGGACCAGTGTAGAGGAATCTCTGTTTCCTTCTATCTCAGTCTGACAGAAAGTGCTCAATGAAAGCACTTCCTGTCAGATCGGGTACCACGCTGTGCTCTGCCATGCTCTATGGACCAGAGCAGGTCCCGAGGGGGTTGGTAGAGAGAAACATGAAGGGGTGGAATTGGGATACATGGAGAGGCTTGGGGGAATTGAGACACAAAAATAAAGAATGAACAGAATATACCATCAAATGGCAGGGACTGAAATTACAACAAACTGAACCTGATGTAAACAGATTGCGCAGATACTTAGCGTGCAGGGATTGAACTCACAATGTTTGCATTGCAAGCTCAGTTCACAACCTAGCCTACTTTCTCAGTGATAAATTTGAATAGGATTGTAAGATTTTTGAACTTTTATACACTGGGCATCCAACTTAGATGACAAGTTAGAGATTAAATTATCTTTCTTCGAGTGAATTGATAATTTGAAGAATTATTTGTCCATTTGCAGCACTAGCAGGCAGTGGGCAAATAGTTGTGTCACAGGAGATGGGACTCCTCGTACGTGTTCTCTTATTTTATTTTGCATAAAATACCCTTTGTAGTCCAATGGAGTCACTACAAGATAATTGTTTCCCTTGTGTTTGGCTACCTGTTCCATTCTGTTTGGGTACCGAACAGAATATATGTGGTCCCCCTTGTTAGCACCTCATGATCACTGACCACCCATGGCTGTTAACCACAAATGTGCAATCATCTTAAGTGCTCTTACTGCGTGGCCGCCAATCGTATATACGAATGCATGTCCTCTCAGGACTGGCGTCCATTTTGTCTCCCGTACATGGTCGTCGACTGCATGCATCTCTATGACGTCTATGCGAATTTGCGAACCCCGGGGAAACTCAGATCCAGGGATATGACGGTTGTGGGGTTTCTGTATATTATTGATATGTTTTTGGGGTATTTTGTGTGATTTTGTATTACTTCCTGTACGTGAGAGATAATTGGACTCAGACCGACGGTCATTTTGTCTCCCGAACGCAGGCAGCGGTACATGGTCAACAACTGCATGGATCTCTATGTTGGCTATGCGAGTTTGCGAACCGCAGGGAATCTTGTACCGCTGCCCATGCTACTTCCCAACCAACTAGGAGAACGGCGCTAGGAAGTAAGGAACTACCGCACAGGGGGAGCGTTCGTCTGTGTTCATATGGGAACCCCTGAAAGGAGACCGGTCTTTGCCTCTGATCCTGTGAAACTATTATGGGCTATTGCCTGGTCGACCTGTCAAAACTTCACCCGAATGGCGATTCAGTTCTACCGGAGTGATCTATTTGGACAACTTGGGTGCTCAGATCTGAGCTATTTGGGGATTTGATTTTTGTGGGGTTCCTGTATATTATTGATATGTTTTTGGGATGTTTTGTGTCATTTTGTCTTACTTACTGTATCTAAGAGACCTGTACCTGAACCTAAGAGCCGGGGAGGGGTTTGTACTTTTTTCAATGGAGACCCCATGCTGGGAGTCTGTACATAAAAAGCCGAGTGTGGCCTAATAAAGCTCAGTTGATCTTCTACCCAATATGGCTGGTTGCGTCCATTATATTGGGAAACTCTATACAGCAATAGCGCTATCACAACACTCAGCACATCTGGAACTAGGACTAGTGGAGGATCGTAGCAACAGCGACAACAGCCTAACGAACCTGTGACAAGTTGAATGACCCTTGGCAGTGAAAGGGTTAATTATGTGAGCGGCTGGCCAGCCAGACATTAAAATAGTATAAATAAACACAAATCCTAGGGGGGTCAATATAACCCCGATATTGCTATAATGAAGAGGCAAGAGAAATAACAGGGGTACATAGTTCATCCCGTGCCCCCAGCCCACATTTTTTTTAAATTACAATTAATGGCATCATTATTCTTGATATTTTCTCCTTTTTTTGGGGGGCGGAAGAACAGTAGAGCTAGAAGAAAGAAGACTTTGGATGGTAATTATAATGTTTTTTTTTTAACAGGTTTTAGTGACTCCTACTATAAGGCGAGGAGTTGGGGAGGTTAGGGACTTTATTTTAGGAGGGTTGATAGAAAAATGGGAACCCATAGTCACCAGGGAAATGGGGGAGATAGGGGGGGAGATAGCATACTGTTATTTTTTTTTTTTTTTTCATTCTTTATTTAGATACAATCATAAAGACAATTGATAGCATATGATGTAATACATACTCATAAAGAATTTTTCAGTTTTGTAATAGAAATAAAATAACAGATAAAAGAATTATACAATGTGTCTGCATCGGCTATAAAGAATTTTTCAGTTTTATAATAATAATAATAATAAAATAACAGATAAAGGAATTGTACAATGTATCTGCATCATGCAAAGGCCAAAAAAGGTCCAGTTAATTTGCAATGCAAAATTGGTTAGTAGCACTCTTTTTCAGGTAAGTTATACTTGAGTACATAGCTTGAAAAGCCATAACAAGTCATCTATATAATGGAAGATGGTGGGCCCCAGCTCCCCCCCTCTACCCTCAAATTTCTCACTAAATCTACTGCTCTCACAGATCCCACACTTTCTGAAATGTCAGTGTTTTTCTAACTTGCACTGTCAGTTTATCCATCAAGTAGTTATCTTTCACCTTAGCAGCAACCTGAGGTATCGATGGGGTAACAGGGTTAAGCCATCCATGTGTTAATGCTCTGCGAGCAGCTAAGTAAATCATGTTTAATGGTTTCTGCTCGTGTTTAATTAGACCTTCTGTAGGTCTCGACAATAGACAGGCCCAGGGATGTACGTCTAAAGGTCTTTGTAAAACATTTGCTCCCATTTCAACCACCTGCTGCCAGAATTCAGTCACCCTAGCACGTGTCCACCACATATGGATGTAACTGCCTCTTTCACCACATGATCGCCAACAGATGTCAGCGGTGTTTGTTTTCACCGGTGTTGTGTAGTCATGCTATTATTTTGGCAATGGCATGTCCACCCTCCATTTTATATTTAATCAGGGTAATTACCGAAAGGCAGGTGGGGGCATAGGCAGGTAATATATTTCCATTATAGTAACACTTAGAATGTAATTCTATATATAAATAAATAAAAATAATTGCAAATATATATATAAATGTATAATTATAATAATATATTAGTGTTTTAGAACAGTAAAATGTATTACAACGACGATATTATCAGTGAAAGTGAAGTTTTTTGTAATTTTTCACACACAAACAGAACTTTCTCTGACAATATTATTGTTGTATTACATTTTACATTTTTGAAACACTAATATTTGTGTTTAGCGAAGTCTCCCGAGTATAACAGTACCCCCCCATGTTTTATGGTGTTTTGGAAAGTTAAAGAGTCAAGTATAAGGCTTGCATTTAATTTTTTTCCACATTGAAATTTGCCAGATTAATAATTTTGCCTTTGAGACCATATGGAAGCCCAGGAATGAGAATTACCCCCATGATAGCATACCATTTGCAAAAGTAGACAACCCAAGGTATTGCAAGTGGGGTATGTCCAGTCTTTTTTAGTAGCCACTTAGTCACAAACACTGGCCAAAGTTAGCGTTCATATTTGTTTTTTGCATTTTTCACACAAAAACAAATATGAAAGCTAACTTTAGCTAGTGTTGTGAGTAAGTCAGTGGTGTATCCTAGTTTTGTGCTGCCCTAGGCAGGACAAAACTCAGACGCCCTCCTCCCCGCGCCACTCCCACCCAACCCTTCCCCACGCCCCGCCTTCTAAATACACACACACACACACACATTCACCGACAGATACGCATAAACTTGCTAACAGAAACACCCTCACACTCACTAAAAGACACACACAGACTAACAGACACACACTCACTCACTCGCAGACACACACACACACTCACAGGCAAACCCACTCACACACTAACAGACACACACACACACACACTCTCACAGGCAAACACACTCACACACTAACAGACACACACACACACTAACAGACATTCACACACAAACTCACATTAACACATTTTTTTTAAACCCCCCCTCCAGCCTCCTTACTTTTGGGAATGCTGGGGGGGTTCTCTTTCTCCCTGGGGGTCCAGTGGCTGCTGGGCAGCGCTGGCGTGCGACTGGCGAGGGACCACTTCCCCTGAGCCCTCTGTTCAGCTCCCTCGCGCGCTGCAGAGTGATGCCGGGAACCGGAAGATGACGTCATATTCCGGCTCCCAGCCTCACTCTGCGGCGCGCGAGGGAGCTGAGCAAACAGCTCAGAGGAAGTGCTCCCTCACCAGTCGCACACCAGCACCCCCCGACCGCCCAGCAACCAGACCATCAGCCCATCCAGCATGTCAGTTAGCCGCAAGGCTAACAAGACATTTGCCCTGGGCATTTGGGGCGGCTTTTTTTGCCGCCCCCTGGAAAATGCCGCCCAAGGCAAGTGCCTTGTTTGCCTCGCGGCTAAAATGTCCCTGGAGTAAGTGGCTACAATACGGTAAAGGCAACATTACTAATCTGGCAAATTTCTGTTGTACTCATTAGACATCGCTGAATACAAATATGTGTAGTTTATTGCCGTAAAGGTTAACAGCATTATGACATTTACAGTTAAAATGCAATGCAGAACTAAACAAATTTCTTAATTTTTTCAAATTGTTTTACATTTTATTCATTTAAAATTATATTTCTTATATAAATATTTGATGTGATATGAAAGCCCTGTTTCTCCTGAACACAATGATATATATATATATATATATATATATATATATATATGAGCATAATATGAAGTGGTGAATTACAGTTGAACAGGCATATAGCGCAAGTTCCAGGTTTTGTTTTGATCAGAACATGTACGATTGGCTTCGTCATTAAGGGGTTAAACATTGTAAGATTATACCGGTAGCCTGCTTGCTGCCTGGGGAAATCTATGGGTAAAGTAGGACATTTGTACGGTCAGATAATACCCCCTTGCACACTAACAGTGCAGTATTTGAGTACACCCCATACCATTGTATGTCTTAAAATAATGTTGTAAGGAACAGAAAATAGTAAAAAGAACCATAAAATAAGATATTATCTAGACTCTTACCATTAACCCCTTAAGGACACAACTTCTGAAATAAAATGGAATCATGACGGAATATTTCCGTCATGTGTCCTTAAGGGGTTAAAGAAAAAAATGCATATAGCAACAAAAACACAAATATTCAATGCAAAAAAAACAACAACAAACTTTCTTACAGGTAATTTTTTATTAAGTGAGAATAGAGAGAGCAGACCCTGATAGATGGGTTTACTGAGCCCTTACTCCAAAAGGGACTAGTCATAGTTGCCCCTTTTACCACCAGTCCAGAAGCTGTGAGCTTGTGGAATCTGGCAAGGCTGCCCCCATGCCAACAGTGTCAGCCTGCACCCCCATGTCAACCCACTGCACAATGTCAACCCACTCCTCCATACTAACAGTGTCAGCCCTGCCCCCCTTGTCAACCATCTGCCAGCCTGCACCCGTATGCCAACATTGCCAGCATGCACCCCCATGCCAACAGTGCCAGCCCTGCACCCCCATGCCAACAGCGCCAGCCCTGCAACCCCATGCCAACATTGCCAGCTCTGCTCCCCCATGCCAACATTGCCAGCCCTGCACCCCTATGCCAACAGTGCCAGCACTGCACCCCCATGCCAACATTGCCAGCCCTGCTCCCCCATGCCAACATTGCCAGCCCTGCACCCCCATGCCAACATTGCCAGCCCTGCCCCCCATGCCAACAGTGCCAGCCCTGCTCCCCCATGCAACATTGCCAGCCCTGCACCCCCATGCCAACATTGCCAGCTCTGCACCCCATGCCAACATTGCCAGCCCTGCACCCAATGCCAACAGTGCCAGCCTGCACCCCATGCCAACAGTGCCAGCCTGCACCCCATGCCAACAGTGCCAGCCTGCACCCCATGCCAACAGTGCCAGCCTGCACCCCATGCCAACATTGCCAGCCCTGCACCCCATGCCAACATTGCCAGCCTGCATCCCCATGCCAACATTGCCAGCCCTGCACCCCCATGCCAACATTGCCAGCCTGAACCCCATGCCAACAGTGCCAGCCTGCACCCCATGCCAACATTGCCAGCCTGCATCCCCATGCCAACATTGCCAGCCCTGCACCCCCATGCCAACATTGCCAGCCCTGCACCCACCCCCCCACCACACAGTGTCGGTCACGCGCTTCCCCTCGACTTCCCCGGCCGCTGACGTCACTCCCAGGATGCAGCGCGCAGCTGTCAGCAGAGGAAGATGGCGGAGGGCGGAGTGGTGGATCTGGAGACTCAGAGAACTGAAGTGTCCGCTTTACTGAAAACCCAGCTGCGGAGAGGGGACACGTGGTGAGCGGGCAGTGACCGGCCCGGGGGGGCCTGGTGGGTGGGAGGTTAATGAATATCTGTATCATGTCCTGCCGTGCGGGGAGCACCGAGCAACCCCGGGGACCGGCCGGAACACTGTGTGTGTCCCAGCACTGACTGACAGCCTCACTGCATGCACTCAATGACATGGGACAGCATACCCTAAATCACTGCCCCCCCCCAAATCACTGCCCTCCCAAATCACTGCCCCCCCTAAATCACTGCCCTCCCCCCAAATCACTGCCTCCCCTAAATCACTGCCCTCAAATTACTGCCCTCCCAAATCACTGCCCTCAAATTACTGCCCTCCCAAATCACTGCCCCCCCCTAAATCACTGCCCCCCTAAATCACTGCCCCACAAATCACTGCCTCCCAATTCACTGCCCTCCAAATCACTGCCTCCAAATCTGCTGTATTCCCCTAAAATGAGAAACTCCCTCTGAAATCCCAATTCAATAACCCTGTCAATCACCTTACACTCTTTGCTTTTCAGACTAACGCACACATAAGGTAAAGAGACTTATTCGTATAAAAATGTGATGAAAATAATGAATAAACCACCACTATTTTAAATCCATTAAAAAAAATATATACATTTTTACACACCGGAAGGTTTAAAATTAAAAGAGCAGTGGGAGTGGGAAAAAAACCCAATAGCTAAGCATTTTGGGAACCAACCACATTTATTCATTGTCTTGTCCTTTTTGTGTTCATTTGGCCACAGAAATGTTTCCTGGCACTATAGTTGTTATGCTGCTTGGGGTTTTCCCATTGTTAAGAATCAAACCATTTTTCAACTTTGGGAAACTGTGGTCGAATCCCTCTTCACAGCTATCTCTAAAACATAAGTTCCCCTTCCATATTAGCGATATAAATTTTTCATTATGTGTACAAAATGTATATTGTTCTATCAGAAAGGGAATGTCTGCTTTCGTGATATTTCTGAAAATAGGCAGTGAGTCCTCAGGAAAACCAAGTGTCTAACCATTTGAAAATGGTTTTATTGTTATTTAGCTGGAACACCACCAGGGGATTTCTGGCACTATAACCACTACAGCACACTAATTGTTATGGTGCTTAGATTGTCCCTTTACGCGTTTAACAACATACTGGTGATTAATTCATGCACAGTTTAATTTTTTGTAAGTATCGGCTGATAATCACCAGCAATACAGGTAATGAATGAGTGGGCCTGCGCGTCCATAAGGCGGCACAAGCGGCCCGTTGGGCGCTAGATCGGAGTGACCGGCAGGAGGTGGGCGCACAGCGCTCCCTCCTGCCTGGCACTCTGTTTTGTGTGGCCGAGCGGAGCAGTGCAGGCCAGGAAGTTATGTTTCCTGTACACGGCCGGACTGAAAGGAAGTGCTCGATGAGAGAACTCTTCTTGTCAGTCCGGCCGGGTCCAGGAGACTGAATCTGCCACGCTACAAGGAGACACACCGGGGGGCGGGGACCAAGGAGGTGAGAGAGGGGCACTAAGGGACAGGGGAGTGGAGGGGGGTCGACACTATGGGACAGGGGGTGTTAAGGATCACTATAGGATGGGGGTGGTAGAACTCTATGAGACAGGGGTTGGGGTGGAAAGGAACCCTATGGGGGAGGTTGAGTGGAAAGGAACACTATGTAAGTGGGGTGGTAAGGAACACTATGTAAGTGGGGTGGTAAGGAACACTATGTAAGGGGGTGGTAAGGAACACTATGGGACAGGGAAGGGTGGTGAAGAACACTATGGGACAGGGAAGGGGGGTGAAGAACACATATGGGACAGGGAAGGGGGTGATGAACACTATGGGACAGGGAAGGGGGTGATAGACACTATGGGACAGGGAAGGAGGGTGATACAGAACTTTTTGCCTAGGACGAAGGGGAAGGGAGGGGAATTTGAGAACTTTGTGGGACGGGGGGGTGCTTGAAGGGGCTTTTCTTGGGACGGGGAGGGGGTGAAGGCACTATGGGACAGGGAAGGGGGTGAAGAACACTATGGGACAGGGAAGGGGGGGTGAAGAACACTATGGGACAGGGAAGGGGGGGGGTGAAGAACACTAGTGGGGAGAGAGCGACATTAAGGGAGGACACTAAGGTATAGGGGAGGTAAGGGAAAAGGAACACTGGGGTAGGAGGAGGTCCACTAAAAGAGAACATAGAGGAATGGGGGAGGGGGATGGGAGTTCCTACCGCACATATTTACACACAAACACACTGCATACACTACACAAACACACACACTGAATCCACTACCCACACTGCATCCACTACATAAACACACACACACACACACACTGCGTTTACTAATCAAATACACTCACTGCATCCACTACACACACACACACAAATACTATTGAAAACATAAATAAAAATCTGATTGGCATGTATGTGCATTTACCACTTAATTAAAAAAAAAATAAGGTAAAGGTACAGAATATTGGTAAGCTATCGGCCTGAAAGTTCACAGATTATAGGTATCGGTTCTAAAAATCAATATCGGTCTCCCTAGTATTGATTAAAGTCTGTATGCTTTCAGGTGCTATCTCTCAAACTTTTTCTTTCATATGGGAGAGGCTTTGCTAATACGTGTCAAGAGGACGTATTCAATTATATCAACTACAGCAGGGCTTAGAGCCAGAGAGATTTAGCTGCTTACCCAATTTACGTATCCAAAAATGAATCTGGAAACCTTGGTGAGCCTAGCATTATAAGATGTTGCAGTCCTTACTTAGAGGATAATTTATATTTATAATGTAGCTAGACTACCAGATACAGGTGATCGGTTGTTGCTACTTGGAATTCCATCCACAATTCGTCACTTCACGTTGGCCAAGAACAACTGCTTTACTTGGAACATGTTTACCAGTGAAAAAGCCACCATGACTTTTATTAAAACAGAATGCTGTTCCTTTTTTTTATTAAGTAAATAACATTTACCGTTTAAGACAGGCTTCTGCCATTTTCACAATAATCTGGTCAGTGCTATCATGGAATACAAACCTAATTACAAACCTAATTTTGGTTTTGTAAATATACTTATTGCAAAATAAATAAAAATGCATGTTGCATTCTTCACTTTTGTGTGCTCTGAATACAGCAGTTCTCAGTGATCTCCATTGATATACAATGACTGTAAAATCACTGATGGGAGGTAACTTGTAATCAACTGTGAGCAAGAGACTGTCATTATGTGTTTCCTCTTTATAGTTACATCATGTAATACCTGTAAATAAGTGACAGACTGTATTTGTTTGCTGTGTACCATACGTGGCCTGCAATGCTTTACATATTACCTGTTGCAGTATGCTGTCCAAAGGAATAAAAAAAATATTTGACTCCGCTTAGACTATGTATATGACATATGGCTGTTAGAAATATTGTTACTCGTCTAAATTTCTGGATCATTTTACAAAGTTTATGAATGGCTATTAATCAGATGGCTTCGGAATTCTAGAATTATTTATCAGTCCCTGAGCACTATCTTTCTTAATATACTTTTATGTGTTGCTTTATTTTTGGGTTGTGTGTTCCAGTGCTCACCAATGCCGTATGAGAGTTTTAAAACAAGTAGCAATAGTGCCCAATAGTCAGCACTGCTTTTTGATATGCTTTTTAAAAGTATTGTTCATGCATAAGCACTGCTGAACAAAATAAATCTAGGGTTGCCCCACAGGTTTGTTGAAATCTACTGATTTCAATGGAGAAGTGATGGTTAGAAGGAAACGTGTAAATCACTAAAATTCAGGAAAGCATTCTGCATCTGTCATCACTTCTTTTCCTTGCTTCATTTGCTTTTCAATTTAGTTCTTGATGTTCTCGTCGGCTCTGCCAGTTGTCTGCAATGAACAAGCATGCTGGTTTTCTTTCTGGTAAGAGCTGCAGGCTGGTGAAGATATGTCCTTATCAGTATTCCTAAATTGGTAGTTGCCATATATAGTCTGTCTCTGATTCCAGAAACTTGTTTTAATAGCAGGGAGCTGTGCTGTACTTGTGATCACCATATATGTTTAATATTCTATCCAGAAGCATTGCAAGGCTGTGAATTAAAAAGATGGGATAAGCTTACCTTTATTTTGGTAATTATCTGTCTATACCCCCGGGTGTTACTGTTTAGCAAGGACAAAACTTCTTCTCACATTCTCATCTTGTTGTGTTTCTTCTTTGCACATTAAATCATTTTGGTCTGTATGCATGTGTAATGGATATAAGGCGTCTTTATACCACCGCAAAGGTACATGGAAATTTAGTTTATAGGAATAAATAAGTATTGTTCTAAATGGAGTTTTCAGTTATACAAATGGCAGTAAAAACAACTAAATGTTGGTAAAATAGCCAAGCCCATGCTCCGATATCAAGCCACACACTTCTAAAATCGACATCTCCATCTTGGACCTCTTGGCCAAAGCTTCTGCTAGCAACAACAGGCACATTAGCAAAGGTGTGATCCACATAGCAGTGATCAGTGTGACTCATACTGTAATTCTGCCTTATGTCATGTGCTGTATCTCCAGAGCTGAACTTATCAGTGCTGCATTGGTCACATTGATGTATATTGGGGAATAGGTCTCCCCAACAACAGTAGTAAGCAGATAAGGGGAGGCTTTACCATCATATGAGCAGGGCCGGCCTCAACCCCTCTGTTCCTGTGTGTCCAACTTGTCTGGTTACAACTACATGTTTGTTCGTCCACCCACTGTAAAGCGCTGCGGAATTTGTTGGCGCTATATAAATAATAACATAATAATCAGAATGGGCTACTATTGGCAATCTGGAGGGTAGGGGAATTGATAACGAATATAACTAGTGTGGGGAATGGGCTAGTATTGGAACTGAGAAAGGAGAAAAAGGAATGGGCTTTTAACTGCTACTGGCAGGTGGAAGCGGAAATTAGGTACTACAGGCTGAGATGGTGGGGAATAGACTACTAGTGGATGGGCAACTACGGGCATAGTGAAGAGGAAGTAGGCTACTACAGGCAGTGAGGAGGTATTAGTGTAAGAATTGGCTATTACGGGAAGCAGGAAGAATGGACTATTATGGGTAATGGATAAATTTGGCTTTTTCTAGCAATAGGATGGGGAAGGGAGAACAGGATTATTTGGGGAATTTGGTGGTGATGGTCTGGAGGTAATGAGTGATATAGTGCAGCAGTGGGTAGAGTGGTACTACAGGCAGTAAAGAGGGGGTTGGGGAGTATTGGCTAATATGGACAGTGTTTATGAGAGGATGGGTTACTACTGTCAGTTTAAGTAATGCCATAACTTGTCTCCTGACATCACAGCATGGTGCACGAAGGAGCTGTGCTGGAAGATCATAAAGATTAGTCTCCCTCGCTGCCTCGGCCTCCTTTCTACCCTCAGGCATTGTATTTGGGCAGAATAGTCACCTGTAGTCCGGGTAAGCAGGTGCCCAATCTGCCTTAGTGCAAAGCCGGCTGCCTCCTGAGCAGGCGCTACGATGGCTATCTGGCCAGCTCTTGGCATACCCCCTGGGATACCAATACCATTGGTTGAAAATACATTTATAGAGATTAACTCTACAGAGGTTTCTCTTAGAGACGGTAGTTAGAAAATAAACTAAGGCTTGAAGGTTTGCTTATGAAGTTCTGTAAGATCACATCACTTTATTCTATCCAAATGTATTTAAAGTGACCATTAACTGCAGTTTAGATCAGACAAGAGTGGAAGAGGGGAATATGTGCTTGTTAAATGCAGTATTAGCACATACAAACACTGGTTAGCATTAAAGGTATGGGCAGAAATTACAGCCTGCTTTACTGGTCGTGGTTCCATGAGTGCCCTTGCAGGCCTCTTTTGATTCCGATCTCTCTTCCAACACGTGTTTCAGAAAGTTGCTGCAGACATGCACAAGTCTATTTTTCTCGATTATAAATTTGTTAAACTCTTACAGCTTGGCCGTGTCCGTTGCCAAAGAACATTACTTCAGTTCCCTTATAACCATATTCTCTTGTAATCCTAAATGCATTTTTGTCACTTCCAACACATGGCTTAACCCCATTGCTAATGTCCCTTCCAATAATTTAACAGCTCTAAACTTTGCAGCTTATTTCACAGAGACAAATGGCTGCTATCATGCATGAGATCTCAACAATCTCCCCTTCCCCTACTCATGAAAATCTCAGCACAATCTGATTGTCTATCCTAAGACCTCTCATACCCACTATGCATAGTTGTTTCCACTGCAAATCCCAGCACATGCATGGGCAAGTGCTCCAGTTGACACTGGCAGACACCTATCTAGTCAGGAAGGGGCAGCACTAAATAGTAGCATCTCATTCTGGTCTGTGGCTTTTTCTTATTTCCTAAACCCTTGTCCATGGATTTATGAAATATGCAGTATAGTTCCTAACCACAGTTTCTCTCATCACCAGAAAGAGTGCAACTGTTACTGATACATTCAGCAGCTGCTATCAGTTTATTCACAACCCAGCTCTCTTGTGAACCAGACTCCATGCTAAGATCTGCTGAGCCACTAGGCTGTGTGCATGTATCTCCTATGATGCTGACCCCATGTGATCTCTCAACAAAATGACATGGATGCGTAATTGCTTTTATGATACAGGAGCTATGATGAATCAAGAAACCGTATTTGGCTTACTCGTTGTAACATAAGATGAACTGCGCACACCAGGGCTGGGACTGACCTAATTGCTTAATGCATTAAAGGTACACTTCAAATCCTTAAACCAGTTCTCCTTTCAGGATAAATCGACACTATTATGAATTAGTTTGGAACACTAGTCAAGCTGGCAGCTCCTCTTGAACGATAATGAAGAACTTCCGTTGGGAAGTGTTAGTAATGTTTCCCTGTAAGAAATATTCTTTTAGATTGCCCAATTCTATTGGCACACATGTGCCAATTTGTGCAGGACTGAAAGGGGAGGACAAGTAAAGCATTGGTGAAAGGGCCTCTCCTTTATTTTTTTTAATTCTGGTGGGGGCAGTAGCTCCCATGTATTAGGTTAAAGTGACACTCCAAAGATTGGAGTGTTCATTTAATCTATATAATAAAATAACTGCTTGTCGTTAACATTCCTAATTCTGCTGCAAGGGCATGTGCTAGCTAGCACCCACCAGACCGTTTCCAAGGACAGACTTGCAGCCCCACATACTGTCTAAAATTGGTCTCTGATTATGATGTAGTTCAGCTCAGTGTCACTTCCACTCACTAGAATTGATGTGTGTAACTATTAAATAAATGGACTGCAGCCATACCATTGCTGTTATCGTATTACTCACATCCCCATTCACAGTCTGTGGCTCACACAAACTACAGGAGCTGTAAAGGAATGTCTACAACAATTTTGCAAATCACTGCAGTCATATCGTGTGTGCAGCAGTTTTGCAAATCACTGCAGTCATATCATATGTACAGCGATTTTTCTAATCACTGCAGTTATAAAGCAATCTAATCAGGGATAGAAGGAATAGGCTGTTTCTGAGGGTTTTTGTGACATTCTTCTGGACTCCCTAATAGAGCTGAGTCTTGGGGTCACTTGTATACTACAACTGTGCTTGACAAATTTGTTTGGAATCTAGGAACCAGTTAAAAAAGTTAGGAGCCAGTTATTTTTTTTTCAACAAATTTTGAGTTTAATTTTTAACAAGAAAAATGCAATTCTTAAGGGACACTATAGACAGCTTGTACCTGCAGACCTTTCAATGTAAACACATTGCTGCCTAGTAACACCTCTAGTGACAGTCACTCAGATGGCCACTAGAGAGTCCTTGGTCAGTGCTGCACAGAGTGCAGCACCTACATTCAGCGTCTCAATGCTCTGCATGGAGGCTCCGAATCTTCCCCCATAGTGATGCATTGATTCAGGGCATCTCTATGCTGATTGGTACAGTGCTGTGTTTTGCTTTGCATGCGCAATATCCTCCCAATGCTTTCCCATGGGAAAACATTGGCATAGGTGAGATCATTAAGATAGATCATTTTAGCCATGGAGGCAGGACTAGCTATGGTGAAATCGACACGGCATGGGGAAAAGGTGAGTAAAAACACCTTTGTCGTGCGATTGGAGGGGGGCAGGTACCTACACAGAGATACACACACTGACATTTTTATTCTAACTGAAATTCACCCAGCCTCCTTACTTTTGGGAAAGCTGAGTGGATCTTTCCCAGGGATCCAGTGAGGCTGCTCTCTCTTCCTCTGTGCGAGGGAGCAGTAATCTTCCTGCAGCTCCACTCTGCTCCCTCATGCTCTCTGTAGTGATGTCGGGGCTGGGGTGACATCCTATTCCAACTCCAGGCATCATTAAACATCAGCGCGATTACTGCTCCTTCACTTGCCGCCTCCTTGCTGCCTGAACCGGCCGCTTCCATGCTCACTAGAGTGGCCTGCTCCAGTGTTAATCACCACGGCCGGCTTTAGAGCTTGCGCAAGCTAAAGGGCTGGCATTCCAAGCGCCAAGGCAAAATTTCTAGTCGCCATGGCGACCTAGCGCCTGGGATTTGTCGAGCCCTGATGTTAAGTATATGCTAACTTGGTGGTATACAAGTTAATTCAGAATTCAATTTCTTCGTTAGATTTCCTCTCCAGCAGCTAATGCGCCTGGAGAGGAAAGATTTGACATTAACAATGGCACCAAAAGAAAATCTGCATTGTAACCAGTACATAGAGCTGTATACCTTTTAAGATCTCTATATTGTGTAAAATCTGTATTCATCTAGATATGTGGCTTTTCAGTAATGTTTTGTGTTCCTTAGCTTGTATGAATTTTGGAACACTTTTCCATGCAATAATTGTTTTGGTGCATATAACAATACGCTATTAAATCAGAATCTATAGTTCTACATAAATGCATAGTAATGAAAAAGTGGCTTGTTAAATGTCTTGTATGCTGTAAGTGCAGAAATACAACTTTTTATTAAACAGAAAACCATAAAACAGAATGTCTCTGCATGAAGATCAATTTGTAACATTCACAATAGATTATGACAGACTTGCCAAGTGGAATATTCATAGCTTTTGTGATGGGATTTCTATACTTCAATTTATTTAAACTTTTTTCTTAAATATTACTTCTTTACAAATTATTCTATTCTTAGGATGTTTTAATTACTTTACCTCTGTTAAATTCATCATACAATAATTTAGTAGCAGATTATATAGAAGCACAAAATACTTTTAGACATTTGTGTAATTCAAGCCTTTTTTTTTCTTGTGTTGATAAATTTGTGCATGCTTTAGCACGTTTACTTTGCAGTTTTAATTTCAAACTGTTTTTCAGGTACTTGATCGACAGTCGCTGGTTCAAGCAGTGGAAAAAATATGTTGGGTTTGACAGCTGGGACAAATACCAGATGGGAGATCAGAATGTGTATCCCGGTCCCATTGATAATTCCGGACTCCTCAAAGGTCATTCTTTAATATATTTATATTTTTAATATCTATATGTGTGTTTGCAAGAGATTTTTTTTTTTTTTCCTGGTAGTCCATGTCATTTACAAACACCCAAATATAAGCCCTGCGCTCAAACTTCCACTACTCCTGGATGGCAGCAATGATCACAGTTTTTCTTAGCTTCTATGTACTATGCACACGTAAATAACTGGTGGGTTTTAGTATTACTTCAGTGTCCATGTCATTTGCTTTTCCAAGTAAATGCAAACATTAAAATAGGGCTTTGGCCATATGTTACTCCTGTATCTATACAGAGGTGTTATGTGACAAAGAGAGCAGATGTTTTAGCCCAAGGGTACATTTCCTGGCACCTTTTGAAAGCCCACTCTATAGCATGCTCAAAAACCAATACAATACAAAATAACTAAATAAATGACTGTTTACCAGATATACCCCCAATTAACACAATCATGCATTTAACTATGCATTTCTTTCTGTTGCTGTTAAATTACTGCCTTCCTTCCCAATGCAGCTCAGTGAAAAGTCTTTGCAAGTTGGGGGTACTGGGCAATTGCTGCCTTTTGAGTTGAGGTTTACTGAGCTAAACAAACCAGAAAGAAACATCACTGGTTGTCTAGCTGACAGTTGGGTGTAACAAGATTAATTTCTAAAAGTGCCAATTTCTACTGACATCTAATTCTTCACACATAAAGAGCTTTGGAGGTCTAGAGTGGTCCTTTAGACCCTAACATGTTCTATAGTACCAAAACTTTGAATGAATTCAGTGTTATATAAATCAATATTTATAAACGCCTCTTCTGCTGTATTAACCCCACACCACGCCGCATTAACCCCAAACGTGTAGTATTAAAACCCCTACACTGTGCTGTAGATCTCCAAATATGGAGACAAACTTATCCTGTGTCAACTTGTATCACAAATTATATAATACAAGTTGACACAGGACTCGAAGATATCAATTAATGTGCCTAAATCAGACCCAGGTCAATTTACCGCCAGCAATGCTCCTGCATGTGTTTACCAATTCGTTTTTTTTTTCCCTTTTCTCCATTTTTAGTAGTATGAAGAGAGACATACGTAGAGCTTCTTATAATATAGTAAAATAAGATGGCAAGCATGTTTGATGTACCTATAATGAATACAGCCTGACTTCTAACCTTGTGAAGCCTCACGTTATAACTTGACTCCCAAGTTATCTTGTGTGATGGCTAAAATAACACATTTGTTTTCCCAAACAACTCGAGACACTGCAGCCGTCCATGTGCAGTTCAATTTGTTTATTTTTTTGAGTTTTCATGTTATAAGGTACAGTGAATAAATACAGCGTTACAAAATTATCAAATAGACACATGACACATGTTGGTTCACAATGTTGAACTATAACAACAAAAGTAAAGAAAGCACTAAAACAAAAAGTAAAATTACATTGTAGAGTCATAATTATTATGTTGATGTTACAAAGTTTCCCAATGTAAGAGAGGTAACTTAACAGTTTACACAGTGTTGTATTGCTATATATAAAAAAAAAAGTGTTTCTTTAAGTAATGTTGAGAGCAACTTTAAAAGTGGCAATATTTCTCAGACAATGTTAGAAATGTAACAAGTATAAAGTAGGAAAATAGCAGACACCCAATTACCAAGCTTCAAGACATACACGTAATTTATTTATATATGTATATATTCATTTTTTAAATGTTTTTGTTTTGTTTTTTTAGACACCGACACACAGTCTCTCAAGGAGCACCTCATTGATGAACTTGACTACATTTTGTTGCCGACTGAAGGCTGGAACAAGCTTGTTAGCTGGTATACCCTAATGGAAAATCAGGAGCCTATAGCACGCAAGGTACTTATAAGCACATGGGATTGGATACATTTGGCCCAGTGCTCTGTTTGTTCATTATTTGTGTCTTTGTTTATTTACATTAACCCCTTAACCCCTTAAGGACCAAACTTCTGGAATAAAAGGGAATCATGACATGTCACACATGTCGTGTGTCCTTAAGGGGTTAAGGACACATGGCATAGGTGACATGTCATGATTCCCTTTTATTCCAGAAGTTTGGTCCATAAGGAGTTAAAAAAGAAAATCACATATTTTTTGTTTGTTTAAAACGATACTTTTATTTAGTTGTAGTGTCCTAACATATACACATTCCACATATACATTTTTATGTCTTTGCCTTTCTTCCTAATCCTTGATGTTTACTTTTGGATTTCCTTTTCTCTAAACCCATGATTTTATTTCTAGACCTTATCCATTTATCAGTAGTTATAGAATCACTTAAATGGAGAACTCATATAAAGAATACTCAATGGAGTAGCAGTTTTCATTTAACCTGAAGTTTGAAAAGGCATCTTTTCACCTTAGAACCAGTGTCAATTTGTCGTTTCTGCTTTGTGTTGCTTCAAAGTGGTAATTTTTCTCTTTATATTGTGCACCCGTGAATATAATGTTAATGCCTTCTTTTGATGCCTTTTATACATATATAACTCATTGTTAATCATGGTAAAACATTAAAATAGTTTTCTGTAATCATTTTTACAAACTGGTACGGTTAAATGTCATATATATTTTTGCAGAAAAAAAATATCAAAATAAATAAATGTTGTTTTTATGGACTGTGACAGAGAGCTATCCCTTCAAGGATGGATAACACTGTGATAAAGGCATTGCTTTATGTTTCCTGTAAAGGGGATTAGAAGTTAGGATGTTGGGGAGCAAAGGACAGTCATATTATACCCCTTTCCAAGCATCTATCTTACTCATGATCACTATGATTGAGTGCAAACCTTATAGACTATTGATCACTGAATAACAGTGTCACCAATGGGTTGCAAAGGTTAGTAAGGAGGATGGGCCTTGTGAATATTGGAATATTATATTTTTAAGGCTTCTTTATAGAACTGATAGCTGTCAGCAAAGAGGCTTGTAATACAGAAACAGCATAAACATGTGCACAATTACTTTTCAGTTGGTAAAAGCAAATCAAATTCCTTTTAATCTATGCCCAAACGAATTGATCCATCCGGGATTAGCTGGGTGAGTCTTGTTTAGTGAAACAAGTAAATCGATTTGTTCGAGTGTAGCTCAAAAGGAATTTGATTTGTTCATACCAGCTGAAAAGACCAATTAAGAACACTGTCTCTACCTGCAGTGTTTCCCTGTGCATAGATTGATCTGAGAGTGAACTTATACTGAAAATGCCCAAGAGAGTGTTGATCACAACAGCTCTGGTCCTGTAGTAGTTAGAGTGAGCATTTTACAAGCGATTACAGGAGTATTAACATCTTTGCATTCACATCAATGCTATGTTGTATGGTTGCTTCACTGATCCTTCTGTACAGTTTTTCGGTGAGTTTTCAGAAGTCATTAAAATCACCTCTAGTACATAGTTTATTCGCATCATTTCTAAGAAGAAACCTATAAACCCAACCATATATTTTTATTCAGGCAGTTCCTTGGGTTTGCAGATTAAGGGAATGTTAGGAATCCGTTTATTCCCCAGTTAATAAATGATACTGTGAGAAAATGCACTATTGCATAGCATCACTTCCTCAGAGAGAGTGGTTCTGCCGACAGTGTGCAGCTGTAGAGCAGCTACTTTTGACATGTTAAGACAGGCTTCCCCAAACTCCGGCCCCCCAGATGTTGCTTAACTACAACTCCCATGATTCTATGCATGGAATAGATAGGCTGAGAATCATGGGAGTTGTAGTTCAACAACATCTGGAGGGCTGGAGTTTGGGGAAGCCTGTGTTAAAACCATACATTTGAGCGATCGCAAGCACTGCCAACTAGACGCACGTTTCAGAAGAATGCAAGATTAAAGATTTCATCTTTACATGTTACATTACACAACTTGCACTGGATTTCATTCAGTTTCTAATTATACCTACTCTTCTTTTCACTGTGCATTTTTATCTATTTTGTTCTGTATTTTTGAAGTAGGTGAAGAGACTTTGTATTCAGCAGCTGCTGTTTACTATAAGCATATATTTATCATTTTCCCTGTGGTGACTTTTGAAAATGACTTGTCCATTATTGTGAGTCTCCTTTAACTTCCTTTTCCTTGTCAAAGACCTTTAAGGTTCTCTCTTTAGTGAAAGTAATCCTTAATATGAATGCAGTCATTTAATCTTTATCAAACTTGCCTCCGATTCCTATAGAGAATAACTCAGCTTCTAGAGATTAAACGGCCAAGGTGCTAAATCTCCTTAATTATAAGTACTTTGTTGACCCCCTGTGTCACCCTGCTGTCAGTGATTGGTGTATATCTGCATATCTATTTGGCATGGGAATCAATCCTACCTCTGCCCAGAAAACTCCGTATTCCCTAATGGGTTCAATGAATTAAGTTTTTAAACAGTTATATGTGACATAGAAGCCTGGATTCTTTCTTTCTTTTTTCATTCTCTGCAGACATGTCTGCTCATACTACTGTGAAAATGAGCAGTCTGACTATACCCCCATTTTTGCCTTGTGCAACTACTTTAATATTATTATATTACACTCATTTATTGTTAAAATGTATATGGCATTTATTTTTGATTTTGTATATTCTCTGCATTGTTTTGCTTATATGTAATTTCTGTTACCAACTGTTGGTTGGTTCTGTCTCATATCAGACTTTTATACCGTAAGCACGAATTAATATTATTATTATTAGCCTTTATATACGCCAACTTATTCTGCATCCCTGCACTGTGTGTCTAAAATTTTACAATAAATGAGACAATTACAAAATGTTACAGGAACAATAGGATGATAAGAACCCTCTTAAATGGGTTTCAAATAATCCCATTATCAGTCTTGATGATCTCAGCTGACCAATAGGAAGGCTATTGCACATGCACGGCAAATCGCTGCGTTGCGCCGCGCCATTTAGATTCTCCTCATCGAGTTGCATTGCATCAATGCATCTCTATGGGGAGCTTTCAGCTTTTCCATGCAGAGCATGGAGACAGTGAACAAAGGTCCAGCAAAGATTGACCAAAGAAGACCAAATCCAGGAAGTCCATCTAGTGTCTGACAGTCACTAGGGATGTTACTGGGCTGCAATGTGAACACTGCCTTTTCTGTGAAAAGGCAGTGTTCACATTGCTGAGCATGCAAGGGCAGGTTATAGACAGCAGAACCACACATGTATTAAGCTGCAGTGGTTCTGTTGACTATAGTGTCCCTTTAAGTAATTTTTCCTTACATTTTTGTTTCTCCATGGATACATAAATGCATTGGTATTGCCTAGTCCCCTTTTATAGTTTATTAAACACTTAGCATATTAGACATAAACCCAGCAAATATAACCACTAACCTTAGCAGAAATTTGTGCCAAAAAAAGCTGTATCAATTGTCTCAAAATTCACCACATGAAATACATGGTGTACTTTTTAAAAATATGCATTTTTCACTTCAGTGACCAATATTAACTTGCAGGCCCAACATACAATATTGGGGTTATCTGGGACCCTCATTGAATGTTAAAGTGAAAATTAATGGTTTTATAGTGAACCAATTGATGGAGCCATGACACTTAAGCCATCATACTCCATTCAAAGAGAAGTGTGTATGATCCCAAGAGTGTTCCTTTAAAGAACTTTGCTGAAATGCTTGTATTCATGGGTGGGCTGACAACTCACTGGGCACCCGGGCAACTGGAGATTAAGGACCCCTCAGCTGTTGAATTTTTGCATTTTGTCCCCCTACCCTCCCCATTTCACAGTCCTCACACTCTCACACATATATTTTGTGTGTGCTGCCCATTACCCATAATGGCTGTGTGAGAGCCCAACAATCATGACTCGCACACCTGGAGGGCAGGATTTACTTTTTTTTTTAAATTCTTTATTTTTGTGGGTATACGAGAGTTAAACACGTAGTACATTATGTGCAAAACGAAAGTGAAATAACATGTACAAAATATATTTAAGATAGTCTTCATATAACATTCGTATTTGCATAGAAACTTTGCAACCCGATTTTTAATAGGTAAAGCCCTGCAATTCTCCCTCGTGTTAGTGGCCGCTAAGGTGTATGGCTTCCCTGAGGGGCTAGTATACTGCATTATGTGCTCTGCTTAGGAATGTTGGGGCCGTAGGCGCAGCCTGGGCACTTGTATTATTAGGTGAGGGAGTGTGGTTATTATGGCCGTTGGCCGTTGATAGGAGTGGTGCAGGTCCTCGCAAGTCTCCCAGTAGGGCGCTTGTACACAGAATTTCGGGCCTCTGCATTTGCTTCGTGTTAGGGGAGGGGCAAGTCTGCTTAACCAGGATCGGTGGGAGTCTGCTTACGGAGCCATAGATTTAAATATATCAGTTGCCCTGTAACCTTCATAAACTTAAAAAACAAAAAATAAACTTTTAAGACCTTAGAAAACTTAAGAAACTTTGAGAAAAGAAACCAAGAACCAAAAAGTCACTGCTTCTAAGGTGAGCAAAAAGACTAGGTAAGTTCAGCATATGAAAGGCGTCCAATTTATAGTCCTGCAGTAAGGGACCTATCAGACATTTCACAGGTGCACTTGCATGTGCGGTCGCGTTTCTCATGTTAAAGGATGCGTCATCTTCGGCTCAGTTCCTCTGGGCACAAAGGGAGTTATATCATCGACATTCCACGCTGGGCTGGCCCTTGTCGCTGCTGTAGGAAGCGAGAGTCCCAGTGACTGGAGAAACTTAGGCGCTTCAGATATGCGTGTCAAGTGGGCCGTCTTACCGGCGTGCTTTATGGTTAAACGATGAGGGCCCCATTTATAGGGGATAGAGTTCTCGCCCAGTAGCAAGGTGATGTGGCGGAGAGACCTGCGCCAGGTGAGAGTGTGCTTTGAGAAGTCGCTGTATAGGGTCAAACTTGCTCCCTCAAACATGATGGTGGGAGAGCCTCTTGCGGCTCCCATGAGAGCCCCCCCGGTCCGAGTCCCGGACAAATTTAATTAACACATCCCTTGGTGCTTCTTGGGGCGCTTTGAGTGCCTTGGGGAGGCGAAAGCAGGTGTCGATCCCTACCTGCTTCGCTTGTTTGGGAGTCAGTAAGGTTGCCACCAGCCTCCTACAATAGTGTAGTAATTCCAGGTTTCCCGCCGATTCCGGCACTCCCCGGATTCGCAGGTTTCGGGCTCTAGTCTTGTCTTCCATGCCCGCTAATTGAGCGGTCAACGCCGCACATTGTTTTTGCAACTGTCCCAGGGCAGCGTCTGTCGCCGCTTGTGCTACTCTCGCGCCCCCGAGGGACTCAACGGAGACCACCCGGCCTGCAAGTGTGGAGACCTCCCCTCGGACAAGTGCCATGTCGGCATCAAACATCGCTTTGATGTTTACCATCAGTGCCTTGATGTCGGCTTTCGTGGCGGGTGCTGTGTCGCCAAATTCTTTAGGCTGCTGGGGTGTAATATGCACCTAGCTGGAAACGTGGAAGGAATCGTCGGATGACTGTGTGTCGAAGGCCTCTATCGGCGCCAGGATTTACTTTTAAGGGTTACTCTAATAAAAAAACGTAATCCTTGCTGGCAATGGGTCCAGCAAAGTTTTCAAGATAGTGGTGAACCTGCCATGTGGGGTATGAAATATCAGCTGCCTGCTGAAGTATAAATACTGACTGTGAGAATAAAACTGCCCTGTTGCTTCTGCTCAGGCTAACACTTCCAATATCCAGTGAAAGTTAATGTATTGGTACTCCCCCAAAAAATTGCATACCATGCACAATATAGGCAGTAACGCTTGGTTCATGTCGAGCTGAACAGCTTTCTCTTCTTGCGATGGCTTATAAAGAATTGCAATACATTATCTTATGACATTTCTGGTAGGCAAATAAAGAACTCTGAATATGTAGGAATAATTTGGCAACATGCATGCATATGGATTATCTTCTGGACATATTGCCCTTTGTTAGTTATACAATTACACCCCACTTTGTTTTCTAGGGGCAAGGCTTTTTTTTATTTTTATTTTCCTTCAGGCCTATATTTCTTCATCTTGGGGCCAAATCTGTCTTTTTTTTTCTTCAAATTTCCCTCTTTTTTTGGAGCTCCATATCGTTAGTGTGTCTGTGTGTATAACAGAACTCCACAGTAATTATACTTCCATGAATCTGTCTGTGTAAACTACAATAAATGTGTTTAGAAATCAGTCTGTGTAAATAAGTAACATTGTTCTAGATCTAAATTACATTGTAGTTGCCTACATTATTAGTAAGTCGCCTATATTTTCTCAGAACAGCTTTATCCCTGTACACCCTCCCAAAATTAAAGTGTTCCTCTTTGTCCATTTAAAATTTTGGGCGTTATGTGCATGTATAATTTTTACCCATTGTAATACATTGCAGTGTATTTTGATTTTATAAATGTACTCTGTTAGGTATAATCTAGCTATAGTTTATATATATATATATATATATAATGTGTGTATGTATATATATATATATATACACACACACACACACACACACACAGATTTACAAGACTGTTTTTATACTTAGCTAAGCATTTGTGATTTTTAAAGAGAAATGATCAAGTGGAGCCATACATTTTATGGATCTCAGTTCTCATTATGATCTCTGTTCACCTTTCCCTACCATATATGTCAGTGGTTTCAGTGTCACATAGCACTGACTATTTGCAGAACACTGTACATTACTGCAGCGTACTTGAAGTTTGTCTGTGGGAGATCGAATGCCCCTTTAACTTGACTCAGAGGTAATCTTTCTAATCTTGTGCATATAATATCTCTCATTGTCATGTGGCAGGTGAAAGCTGTGATAAATAGCATTGAATTGAGTACTGAGTGCCTTATACTGTTTGTGTATGTGACACTGTTATTGCGTAAAAGAATTATGGAGGGAGGAATTGCAAACACCTCATTAAAATATTCTCAAGATTTTTAAAATCTAAAAAGGATTTGTGCTAATTGTATAAAATCAAATGGGGGAAAGAAGTACAGTAATTTAATAGTTGTTAATTGCAAAAGAGAAATGTGTAGTGTTTTGAAAATGTCTCTTGTGCTGTTTTGGTGAATATATAGAAATGCTAAGGCAAAGCTAAATGTCTTGATGCATTTGTGCTTAAACGCTAGTTCACCAAATCCATAATATATTGATTTTTAATGCTTAAATGTACTTTAGAATAGTGCTGGATTTAAAGCATTAAAACTTACATGTTGGTGAGAATTACCAAGACTCCATGTTTGGTAGTTGGTGGATACATGCATTTACCATATATACTCGTGTAAAAGTCGATCTCATGTATAAGTCGAGTGCAGTTTTGTGACCAACAATTGTGAAATATGCTATGCCTCATGGATAAGTCGAGGGTAAAACTTGGGGCTATGAAATTCTGTGATTTTTATAATTATATACACACACTCATACAAACACACATACTGCATTATACACAAACACACTCGTACACACACTCTGCATTATACACACATTCATACACACACTCTGCATTATACACACATTCATACACACACTCTGCATTATACACACATTCATACACACACTCTGCATTATACACACACACTCATACACACACTCTGCATTATACACACACACTCATACACACACTCATACACACACTCTGCATTACACAAACACACACTCATACACACTGCATTATACATACACACACTCATACACACACTCTGCATTATACACACACTCATACAAACAATCTGCATTATATACACACACACATACAAACACACACTGCATTATACACACACACACTCATACAAACACACACTCTGCATTATATACGGACACACTCATACAAACACACACTCTGCATTATATAATGCAGAGTGTGTGTTTGTGTGAATGCAAAGTGTGTGTGTATAATGCAGAGTGTGTGTTTGTATGAGTGTGTGTTTGTGTGTGAACTGGGTGGGGGAGGGCATTTTTATTATTTTAATTTTTTTAATTTTAATATTTAAATTTTTTTATTTTAGTACTATTTTTTTATTTTATACTTTACTTTTTTAACTTTAATATTTAAATTTTTTTATTGTAATATTATTTTTTTTTTATTATTTAATTTTTATTTTCGTCCCCCCTCCCTGCTTGTTAGCTGGCCAGGGAGGGGGGCTCTCATTCCCTGGTGGTCCAGTGGATGGGCTATGTAGGAGGGGGGCTGGCAGAGAGCTGTTACTTACCTTTCCTGCAGCTCCTGTCAGCTCCCTTCTCCTCTGGTCCGGTCAGCTCCACTGTAAATCTCGCGAGAGCCGCGGGGTCAGAGCCCGTGGCAACGCTCCGCGCGGTAGTCACACCGCGAGACTTACAGTGGAGGAGAAGAGAGCTGACAGGAGCTGCAGGAAGGTAAGTAACAGCTATCTGCCAGCCCCCAACAGGACCGCCAGGCTTGTAAGGAGCCCGGCGGTCCTGGTCTGTATTATGGCAATGTAAGTTGCCATAATACAGACACTGACTCGAGTATAAGTCGAGTAGGGGTTTTTCAGCACAAATAATGTGCTGAAAAACTAGACTTATACTTGAGTATATATGGTACCTAGGACATACTTGAAAAACCCAGGACATACTTGAAAACAAGAGAAATGTCATTGTATCCTTCCTGGTAAAATATTCTATAAATAAATCTATGGGGTAAAATGCTGTCTGAAAACAAAAGAAGCATACAGACACTCCTCACTTACCGACTGGGTTCCATTGCTACGACCCGGTCGTAGAACGAATTGGTCGGTAAGTGAGGAGTTAAGGGATTTCCTGCTCTGGTGTGTTTGTCTATGTTCGGGGAAACTTCCCCAAAAAAGATATGCGCACCAGAGCAGGGAATCCCCACGACAGCTCGCACTTCGCTTGATCCTAAGTGCAAACCGTCGTAAAACAGGTAGGTCTAAATGAGGACCACCTGTATAGAGAAACATAGCATATAATATTTTTACACATTACTTAAACAACTGCAATTAACCAGCCAGACAGTCAGCTTTATAATGCTAAAGCTCATTGGACCCTATTTCCTGTACATTATCTTGTTTGTTTGCGCATTTATTTTGTTTTCATTTCTAGTGCTGTACTCCATTGTAGAGCCTGTTTGTGTTCTCATAAAATATTTGCTCTTATCTCATAGTTTGGAACCCCAAATTGTCCCCCTACTCTGTTTTATTGGGTCCACACTGGTTGGATCATGCACATATTAGTATTGTTCACTGTAATCGCACTATCTTTCCCTATTGCAAATGACTCCTCTGACACTGGGAAAGAATATGCTTGTTTTACCTAAGTTTAGTACATTTTATATTGCAGTTGGAGAATGCTTCACCAAACTAATGATATGCACATAAATTGGGTCCTTGTCCCAAAGAAAAGGTGAGGAAATGCAGCCATTGATATAAATGTTGCATTATTGGTCATAGCTGTATTCTAAGCTTACTGGAAGTCAGTAAAGGTTAATCCAGTTAAATTTTACACAAGCTGGTCTTCCCCCAGATGTTTGCAACCTGGCCCCTCTCTCACCGGATTGATAATGCAGAAGTTCCACTCTAGTGTTCACAAAGCTATTTTATCAAATTTTGTACAGTAATGATTGGCTGAGCATGGCTGTTGGTAGTGTTAATGGATAACCCTGGTAACCTATTGTCTTTTAGTCTTTAAAATGTGAAATGCAGTTCACAAAGATCTGGTTTGCCAATTTTAGCCTTCATAGCTAAAATAATTAATTCAGATTTTTTTTAGATCTTTTCTGGGCAGTTGGAAAGTCAACTAAAGATATAGGAACATTACAGCTTGCTTAACTTCTGGATGATCCATTTGTTTGACTATATGGCTCATGGTCATATAAGACACCTGAGAAGTTGATGAGTGCTAATATTTGGTGGATGCAATTGCTTAAAATTATAGTGAACAAAGAGAGTTAAGAGAGTGCTTTGTTTTGTCTCAATGAATGTTAATGCATTAAAGTGCAGTGTTCCTGAACCTTTTTTTTTTTTTTTTTTGTCACGACCCAAATCATGCTCTTGGTTGTTAATTTAGTGACCAATCCTTCTTTTAATAAATCATCCCGGTGACCAATTCTTCAACTGTGATTTAATATATGGCAATATAAGTGTACCATTAAACTTATTCCAGTGTTAAATGGGCTCTCTTTCACTACAATAGAAAATGCATAGATTCTCCAAAATACAATGTATTGTTGATAATTGCCTTGAGCATTGTCCCAGCAGTTAAGAATCATAGTGGGGAAAATTCAAGGTGGTGGGCCAAAGTAATTTAGAACATTAAATTTCACAAATGATTAAAATGTCTGTTGTGCTGTTACAGGTGGTTGAACAGGGTATGTTTGTAAAACACTGCAAAGTAGAAGTTTATCTAACTGAACTGAAACTGTGCGAAAATGGAAACTTGAACAATGTTGTAACAAGACGATTTAGCAAAGCTGACACTATAGGTAAGGACTTCTTTCTATCTGCTGCTTAATTATGTTAATTCCTCTAAAAAAATGTTCTGAATGTTAATTTGTTTTTTGCCTCTTGATTACGGTTTAAAGGGATATTGGCAGAATATAAGATACACAGTCCTAAAACTCAGCTAATTAATTATGAATAAATTATAAAAAATGTTTTTAATAAAGCCTCTTTTATTATATTCCATCATATTTTAGTTTACTTTTGGAGGGATATCCATTAATAATAATTTATAGATATGTCTAAAGGAGTCTGTTAAATTCTATAATGAATGGGACATTATAAATACCATAACCACTCCAACCCCTTGTTGTTATGATGCTAGGAGACAGCGCTACCGTTCCCCCTGTTCTGTGTTAAACCAAGGTTGTTTTTCTTTTTAAAGGTTTTAAAAAAGTTTTGCATGTCATTATTCAGTCACTTTTTTAGTGACATTGGGACTTCCTCAGAGATCAAATGTGAATAAAGGCAGTAAGAGTGATAGTGCTCCCAAAAGCAGCCTATTCCAACCCACCCCTTAATCCCCTTAAATAGGGCTAGTCCCTCAAGTTCATTGTTGCTCCAATGGATATCTTCTGTTCTTCTTAATTCCATTGGAGAGTCCAATCTCCACTTCATCTGCTTCTTAATTTGTCATAACGAGTAGCCCTTCTTCCAGCTAATCCAAATTCTTCCAATCGGCAGAAAACTGAAGTGCCGTCCGAGACGCACTTCCGTGCGTTCCAGCGTGCACTTCCTTGTGTTCAAAAGGTCCTCGTAATCCAAGATGGCTGTGTGTTCCACTGTGGATCCGAGAGAGTTCCGCGGTGAGCGATCTTCCCCTGGTGTTCTTCAGGGGCAAATGGGCCGACTGAACAGATGGGGAGAAGCTTCACATATTATGCTCAGGGGGAGAGAGTCCATCCACTAAGGGGAAGGTGCAGTTAATTTCAAACGTCAATTCCCCCAAAATATATTTTGGGGCAATTGACGTTTTAAATTACTATCTCTGATTTAGTGTCAGTTTTAATAGCATAGCTTGGGGCTAAACGGTTTTTAAGATTACAATTCTTCCTATAATTAGGGTAGGGTTTTCTGACAATAGGTTCCCCAATACAGGGTCCTGTGATAGGATTGACTAGTGCTTTTGTAAACCTCTCTTAATTCATTGATGTACCACATTATATTGTGTAGTAAATGCATATTTAAATGTATCAGTATTTGACCTATCCATTAATAACTAATATCTCTCCATTTTTTTGTGATTCTAATCTTCTCTAAGCTGTTTTTATTATATCCCCTTTCTATGAGTTTGTTTTTAATATGTAATGACTGGGATTCAAAATCTTGTGGATGGGAACAATTGCATCTAAGACGCATGAGTTGTCTTTTCGCTATTCCCCTTAACCAAGACTGTTCCCAATCTGTTGGTTTGAAAAAGCATTTGAATTTGATATGGTCATCCTCACAAAAAAAGAGTTAAATCAAGAAAATGTACTGTATTTCTGTCCCATACTGGTATAAATTTCAGATGACATTTATTATCATTCAGATAATCCACAAACCCTTGAAAACAAGAAAAAGACCCCTTTCAAATAATAATTACATAATCGATGTATCTCTGCCTGAGCACCAGGTTCTCTCCCCAACCATGACCAGACTAAACA
This sequence comes from Pelobates cultripes, assembly GCA_933207985.1. Taxonomy (NCBI): domain Eukaryota; kingdom Metazoa; phylum Chordata; class Amphibia; order Anura; family Pelobatidae; genus Pelobates; species Pelobates cultripes. The sequence goes on along the minus strand of OW240914.1, from coordinate 327,465,844 downwards.
AAGATATTCCCATCTTCTCATATAGGTGTTGGCATTGCTGGGGGCGAACCTGGGGCCCAAGTTGGTCTCCGTGACTTGTAAATAAAAGTCTCCATTGAAGAAAAAATTGTGCTGTAAAATAAATTTAACTGAAGATGAAACAGAATCTCTACACTTTTATGATATATTTGAATACAGGCTCATGAAATGATTAATGACCTCCAGTCCCAGGTTATGCCAACTGACCGTGTATAATGTTGTAACATCGAGTGTTGCCCAGCTATAATCTGGACTCCACTCGAGACTTTCTATTTCTTGTAGAAATAACTTTGTGTCTTTAATATATGATAAAGCTGTCTGTGCATATATTTGTAAAAAAGCCGATAAATTAGCGGTAAGCGAATCTATCCCGCTAATTATAGGACATCTAGTGGGTTGTGTTAAGTTTCTATGTGTCTTGGGTAGAAAATAAAAAATAGGAATGGTAAGGTTTTTTTGGAATAGATAATCAAAATGTTGTTGTGTAATTATGTTTCTTGTTTTTGCTCCTTCCAATAGAACTTTCAATTCAGCATTGAAAGTCTTTGTAGGATTCCTTTTTAATACTGTGTATGTTTTTGTATCTCCTAAAATGTTTACAGATTGTTGCAGGTAGCACTCAGTGGAAATAATCACTATGCACTCCCTCTTATCCGACTCCTTGATGACTATATCCTCTCTTTTCATCAAATTTTTAAAACAGGATTGCTCTTTCTTAGTTAGGTTACTCTTTCCATACTTATTTTTTCTGTATAGGGACCTGAACTCTTGATCTACTATTGGATCAAAAATTTCCAAATATGGGCCTCTACTCTGGTACTCCATTACCCCTTAATTAGGAGATGTGGGATACATAAGGGAGTGTCTCTTAATAGTCATAGTCTAATCTACTTCTTTAACTCAAAGATTAAAGTCATTTGCATGTTTATTTGGGGGCAAATTTCATGCCTTTTTCCAATAGTCTGATCTCATTTTCGAACAATGGAATCCCTGATATATTAAAGATTCCTTTTTAAAAATCTCTATCGCCTAAGTTGGTTTTAGATTGTAAATTGTTTTCTAATCTTCCAACCTGATTCTTTTTTGTGGGGTATCTACATGGAGAGAAATGATTGTGATGTTCCTCCCTGGGTTTGAAATAATTTGTTATTGTCTTCTCTTTTGGTGCTATGGTTCTCCCTTGAAACTTTTCCTCTCTATCACTAAAATGAATGTTCCTAATATTGGTTTTTGGATTATTTCTTGCTACCTGGGCATAGGACCTGTGCTCTCTTTCTTCCTCTGGGGACATTCTGTCAGGAAAAACGAGGACGTTCTCTTACTTTATTGGAATTATAATTCCGTGTTTTGGAATTAGTGTATTGAGATGGAGGTATCCTTCTCAAGCATTGTTTGGAACTTTTTTTAGGACTCAGAGAATGAATTTCTCCTTTGTTTGAGTGGGGTTCAGAAGTTCTTTTTATTAAAAGTATAGCTTGACTTTTTTCTCCCTAATAGGATTTTGTTACTTGTAGAAAAGGTGTCTTGGATTTTATCCTCTTTAATGTCACGGGTGGCGGTCTGAAGCCCGGGGCCGCTCTGTGCCTGATGAAGAGGAGTCTCAGCTTGGAAATGGGCAATCAGGGTCTGGAGCAGGGTAACCACATGCCCACTGGTGTTGAGCACCAGAGTTTGTGCGGCCACATACCAGGTCTCTGATGCAGCTTAGGACACAACTTCTGGAATAAAAGGGAATCATGACGGGATATTTCTGTCATGTGTCCTTAAGGGGTTAAACAGAAGCCAGGAGCTAGATGATATGCTGATATGTATTCAGTACTAGAATCTAAGTAAGACTAGAACAGGCACCACACAAGATAAGATAAGACAAGACTAGAAGAACCCAGAACCGGAGCAGGACAGAAAGCAGAACCCAGAACATGTACATAATACATGAGGGAAACATGAACAGAACATGACCAGGACAGGACTGTACATGAACTGGGAATACAAGACAAATAAAACGAGACAAGAGATAGAAGGTAAAACAAGAGGAGACATAACTAAGTACTATATATGTAATAAAACATAAATGGCCAAAATGTATGCAGCCCACCACTGCGATAAAGTACTTCAATTACGTTGGGTCCTAACTGCCTAGATTTGTATGACTAAATAAACAACAATAAAACACACACAGTACTTTCCTGCAAAGAAAGGAGCAGAGGAAATGAGAAAACTGCTAGCAGGAACAGACTCTGAAACAAAAATGTAAATGGCAAAGGAACGGGTGTGGCAACAAAAAAACAAACATTTAAAGGAACTCAGGAGACTGGGAATTCCAGGAACAGAATAAAAGAATGAACCCAGAAAACCCAGCATAAAGAAAACAAGACATAGAATAGAAAACCAGAAAAACTAAACAAAAATAATTCTGGATATCAGAAGACATTTATCTTGTTGTTTAAAAAAGAAGGGTATAGGCGCTCACTAAAAAACCAATAAGTGTGGAAGGCAGCAGTGAACCTGCAGGACTTCCCAATGCCTGCTATGTAGTGAAAGTGAAAAATAAAATAGTGGTAAACCGCGCCAAAACAAAAGTGATCAAATAATCATATTTATACATACATTTTGTTCTTGAATTTTACAGCATTTGAAAACCTCAAAAGGAAAGAAGAATAAACAATAATAGTGCAGTATGTTAAAAATATTGTAATAGTGTATAAATAAAATAGACTGTGAGTGAAGAGCAAACTCACACTTTACCGAGCTGCTAGGAGCTCTGCCGTATAGCGCCTGGACGGTACAATCCCCGTCTTAGGATCTGAATATACCGGGAAGTCCAAATTCAGCGGTCATATATATGTGGAGAAAACAAAATATAGAGACCAATGGTACAGTATCATAAGCTAGAAATAATATAGGAAAATGTAGGTATCCTACTTACAGTATCCAGAGCAATGACTTGCTCTGGTGATGTCAGCTTGTGGGGGTATAATCCCCACCAAAGGATATAGCAGGAAAACAGCAGCACCAGAAGATATGCAGAAGCCAAGGGATTTGAAAAAAAGGCAATCAATTTATTAATAAAAAATATATTAAACTATATATAAATAAAAGTGTGTATAAAACATCTACTACAATTTCAAATCTTATCCTTGACGCGTTTCGCCCGGGTATGGGCTTTTTCAAAAGAGAGGATGTCCTTGGCATTCTCTTTTTGTCATTCCTACCTCAAAGTTAGGATCATTCCCTATAATGGTTGTTCCTTTGTCTATATATCGTGATAAAATAATATCCCTAAGTATATATCAAATTTGGTACCTTTAATAACCAAGATTATTCTTTTTATTCTCCTAAAGTATATTTCTATCTTTTTAGATTATATTAAGTACGCCCCTAACTATACCACTGGAATTGGATTAACCATTACAGGCTATGCTTTTCCTAATAAGGGATATAAATATATTACTGGAATGTGTTTTCTCACATTAATCACTACATGTTATGTTGTGCATGCTTCACAGATAATATGAATTGGATTATTTTGTATTTATATATTGAAGCTATGTATTGAGACTACATATCCCAGCTACCATCCACGGCATGTCACTTCCGGTTTTCGGCTGACAGCTGTGATTATATTAAATGGACACTTGGAGAAACTACATCTCCCATCATACATCGGCACTCGCGACACGTCACTTCCGGTTGACGGCCGCGATCTAAACCGCATTCCTAGTATGGATGTTTTAGATGGACTACATTTCCCAGCATACACTAATGGTCGCGGCGCGTCATTTCTGGTCGACGCCCGCGACCAAACAGGAAATAGGAAGTACAGCGTCACACCAGATCACCATTGAAGAATCAACACTCCCTATATTAACCGGGCGGAATGCCAAGGACATCCTCTCTTTTGAAAAAGCCCATACCCGGGTGAAACGCGTCAAGGATAAGATTTGAAATTGTAGTAGATGTTTTATACACACTTTTATTTATATATATTTTAATATATTTTTTATTAATAAATTGATTGCCTTTTTTTCAAATCCTTTGGCTTCTGCATATCTTCTGGTGCTGCTGTTTTCCTGCTATATCCTTTGGTGGGGATTATACCACCACAAGCTGACATCACCAGAGCAAGTCATTGCTCTGGATACTGTAAGTAGGATACCTACATTTTCCTATATTATTTCTAGCTTATGATACTGTACCATTGGTCTGTATATTTTGTTTTCTCCACATATATATGACCGCTGAATTTGGACTTCCCGGTATATTCAGATCCTAAGACGGGGATTGTACCGTCCAGGCGCTATACGGCAGAGCTCCTAGCAGCTCGGTAAAGTGTGAGTTTGCTCTTCACTCACAGTCTATTTTATTTATACACTATTATAATATTTTTAACATACTGCACTATTATTGTTTATTCTTCTTTCCTTTTGAGGTTTTCAAATGCTGTAAAATTCAAGAACAAAATGTATGTATAAATATGATTATTTGATCACTTTTGTTTTGGCGCGGTTTACCACTATTTTCTTTTTCATTTATCTTGTTGTGACATTTATCTTGTCTATACTTTTTACTCTTTGTTTCTGCTATCCTTTCATCTAAATTTTATGGGTTTTATTTGCAATGTTTATGTTGTATGTTGTTTTTTTTCTTTAAATTCAATATTCTCTATATCGATTGGGGGATTGGATTCTAATTCCTCCAATTCCTGTTCCAGCTTGTCCTTCATTTCCCTTGAATGTTTAAATTGTCTAAAATTTCCTCCCACTCAGAAATAATTCATCATCAATCCCAAATTTATTTATTTAATTATAAAATAGTTTACCAGGAAAGATACATTGAGAGTTCTCTCGTTTTCAAGTATGTCCTGGGTCCACAACACATTGCATTGATACATTATGGTGCAATAAAATACAAACACAATATTAACACACAATATATACAAAATTTAACATAGAATAGGTAGTAAATATATAATCAACCATAACACGTGCATTCTGTTTTGAGGTATGTAGAGAGGGATCTCTTAAAGGACTTTAGGCTTGGGGAAGATTTTAAAGTGTGCAGGAGGTTGTTCCACAATTGCGGCGCTCTGTAGGAGAAGGAGGAGCGGGCTGCTTTCTTTTTGTATTGAGGTAGACTAAAGTGCCGGTACTGGATCGGAGGTTATAGGAGGTGGGAACAGCCGAGAAGAGCATTTTGCTCAGGTAGGGTGGGAGTTTCCCAGAAAAGCTCTTAAACACAAGGCTGGAAAGATGAAGGGAGCGTGTGGATTCCAGCAGGAATCTTTTCAACACACAGGCCTCATGTAATAAGAACCTCTTTTAAAATAAGTTTCTAGGAAAGCTATTTCTCACCATTTTTTTGTCTCGTTATTAAGTAATCTTTCATTCTTTTAAAAATTTTCATCTAAACCTTTAATCCGTTGGGGCTTTTCCCAATCTTGAAAAATAGTTTTAAATTTTTGGATACGTGTTCGATGTAGTTTGGATAGAAAATTATTGTTGCGATGTGTATTCCACTGTGACAAAAGTCAACATGCAAATGACTTGAAATAACCTAAATGTCTTTAATGATGTTTGTATTTAAAAAAGCAGAACTGTAATGATACAGTGAAATCACTACATTAAAACCAGCTGATTTAGAAAAATGCTTAAACTGCACTGTAGTCACAGCTTGCTATTTTGGCCTCAATTTTGAATACAAATTTCAATTTGCTTAAATTTGGAGGTTGTTAAATAACTCTGGCAGAAACAGAAACATAATATTAAAATCCTTTTGAATTTCCTGATCGATTCCATATTACAAGAGAAAATAAGTGTTCCATAAAAAAAAAAAAAAAAAACTTTGCATTTTTAATCCAGGGTAAGAGAAGCTAAATGTAGACTGGAGCAATTACTCTGCAATTGTATTTATTTATGTTTAAATCTGCTTACTGCACAAAATGTGCTGAGGCCCTTAAAGGAACACTATATAGTTAGAAATACAAACGTATTGCTAGTGCTATAATTTTAGTGTCACTGTCACTAATATAAATGTTAAACTGTTCAGAAATAAATACAAATATAAGCTCTACCTATCCTCCGTCTCTAACTTATTTTCAAGCCATGTGGTTTTCTAGTGTCACACATTAGGAAAACAGTTCCTGAATTTTCAGCAAGCAGAAATCAAACATTTTTATATTGCCAGCTTTATGAGGACACACCAACCTCACTGCTGATGCCTGTTCTATCATTGAATGCAAGCAGTAATGTTTGATTTGCCAGAGTATGGACATGTGTATAATCTAAAATGGTCTTTAGATTTTGTGCATGGTGCCCTTTTACAGATACTCTTATTTCTCCATAAAATGAGGTGGGATGGGTTACTTTTTCATTAATCAGGTTCATCTTATTCTGTTTTAGATATTGTAGGTTTGCAATAATACTTATATTTGTATACACACATGTGATTTTGTTTTAACATTTAGATATGATTGAAAAGGAAATGATAAAGATCTTCAATATTCCCGAAGAAAAAGAGACCAGACTGTGGAACAAATATATGAGCAATACGTTTGAGCCTCTGACCAAACCTGAAAGTACCATACAAGATGCTGGCTTGTATCAGGGACAGGTATGACACACATTTTATGCCTATATGTCTTTGTAATTTTTATACTTTAAAAAAAAAAAAAAAAATCTGTTTATGTATTATAGACATTTAAAGTGTTTTTCTTCATTTCTGTATTAGTTCTGCCATGCGACCACTCTATGGCTTTAACATTAAGTAGACATTTGTGTGCTTGTAAACACAAAAACAGTTTGCTGACAATGATGCTAGGCAAGTACTGCCTACAGCTGTTTGTTTCAGATCTATGTACAGTGACTGCACATGATGAACATTTCTTATTGTTCCAAACAGATATTAAATATTTATTATAATGTGGCGTACTGTATATCATATATGTGTACCATACTTGATAAAGTTTAATTTCTAAAAGTACTTACATTTATCCATAGTGTTCACAGCGATTTCCTATGGGAATGCTTTGGTTTGGCTAACATCATCAAGTTTGATGATCTCAGCCAAGGGGGTGGAGTGTGGGCTGGCCAGCCGTGATTAAACCCGCACAGCGCTGGAAAAAGGGTGAGTAAATAAACTTTTAAACTGGAGGTAAAGGGAACTGAACAGCTATTTAGACTTATTGACTTATTCGTTTAATTAGGTGTGTGAGTAAGCGTGGCTAGCAAAGTGTGAGTGTGTGGCTACTTAAAAAAATATATAAATATTGTTTTTTTAAAAACCCACTAAAAAAGCTACCAGTTTTATATTTGATAGTATTTGATATTAAGGTTTCTGTTTTATGCAGATGCTAGTAATAGAACAGAAAACTCAAGAGGGACAGTGGCCAAGAGGTTCTACACCCAAGTAAGTTTTTATACCTTTTCTTTGTGGATCCTTATGAAATTATATATATATATATATATATATATATATATATATATATATATATATATATACAGGGAGTGCAGAATTATTAGGTAAATGAGTATTTTGACCACATCATCCTCTTTATGCATGTTGTCTTACTCCAAGCTGTATAGGCTCGAAAGCCTACTACCAATTAAGCATATTAGGTGATGTGCATCTCTGTAATGAGAAGGTGTTTGGTCTAATGACATCAACACCCTATATCAGGTGTGTATAATTATTAGGCAACTTCCTTTCCTTTGGCAAAATGGGTCAAAAGAAGGACTTGACAGGCTCAGAAAAGTCAAAAATAGTGAGATATCTTGCAGAGGGATGCAGCACTCTTTAAATTGCAAAGCTTCTGAAGCGTGATCATCGAACAATCAAGCGTTTCATTCAAAATAGTCAACAGGGTCGCAAGAAGCGTGTGGAAAAACCAAGGCGCAAAATAACCGCCCATGAACTGAGAAAAGTCAAGCGTGCAGCTGCCACGATGCCACTTGCCACCAGTTTGGCCATATTTCAGAGCTGCAACATCACTTGAGTGCCCAAAAGCACAAGGTGTGCAATACTCAGAGACATGGCCAAGGTAAGAAAGGCTGAAAGACGACCACCACTGAACAAGACACACAAGCTGAAACGTCAAGACTGGGCCAAGAAATATCTCAAGACTGATTTTTCTAAGGTTTTATGGACTGATGAAATGAGAGTGAGTCTTGATGGGCCAGATGGATGGGCCCGCGGCTGGATTGGTAAAGGGCAGAGAGCTCCAGTCCGACTCAGACGCCAGCAAGGTGGAGGTGGAGTACTGGTTTGGGCTGGTATCATCAAAGATGAGCTTGTGGGGCCTTTTCGGGTTGAGGATGGAGTCAAGCTCAACTCCCAGTCCTACTGCCAGTTCCCTGAAGACACCTTCTTCAAGCAGTGGTACAGGAAGAAGTCTGCATCCTTCAAGAAAAACATGATTTTCATGCAGGACAATGCTCCATCACACGCGTCCAAGTACTCCACAGCGTGGCTGGTAAGAAAGGGTATAAAAGAAGAAAATCTAATGACATGGCCTCCTTGTTCACCTGATCTGAACCCTATTGAGAACCTGTGGTCCATCATCAAATGTGAGATTTACAAGGAGGGAAAACAGTACACCTCTCTGAACAGTGTCTGGGAGGCTGTGGTTGTTGCTGCACGCAATGTTGATGGTGAACAGATCAAAACACTGACAGAATCCATGGATGGCAGGCTTTTTGAGTGTCCTTGCAAAGAAAGGTGGCTATATTGGTCACTGATTTGTTTTTGTTTTGTTTTTGAATGTCAGAAATGTATATTTGTGAATGTTGAGATGTTATATTGGTTTCACTGGTAATAATAAATAATTGAAATGGTATATATTTGTTTTTTGTTAAGTTGCCTAATAATTATGCACAGTAATAGTCACCTGCACACACAGATATCCCCCTAACATAGCTAAAACTAAAACAAACTAAAAACTACTTCCAAAAATATTCAGCTTTGATATTAATGAGTTTTTTGGGTTCATTGAGAACATGGTTGTTGTTCAATAATAAAATTAATCCTCAAAAATACAACTTGCCTAATAATTCTGCACTCCCTGTGTGTGTGTGTGTGTGTGTGTGTATATATATATATATATATATATATAAAATCATTATATGTTCATGTCCAACTTAAAAAGATTTCATGACAATTTCAAGAAAACTGCCATATGTGAATTATGCACACGTACAAAATGTTATTTAGTATTTTAAATGTTATTGAGTACTAAGAAATATACATATAACAGTGCAAGTGTATATAAAATGGTGAGCATCCAGATTGGTGAAATATATAATTTCAATTGCAGACATGTGTAATGACATTACTGGCAGGTTAACTTAATTTGATCCGTCTCATTATTATGAGCTAATGGTTAGTAACACCTGTAAGCTGTGTTTATATACATTAAAGGGTTACTGTCACCATTTGGGCACGTTGCTGAATTCACAAAGACCCCAATGTTTTTTTCCAAAGAATGAAGGGTGTGGAACTGCACTCAATCCCCTAAACAATAGGAATCTGGGTGCAACAGGATTGGTCCCAGTACCAAGAAACCAAGTTGCTCAATGAGATAAATGTAGAAAAGTTCAGGCACTCCAGAATTAAAAAAAGGCAACTTATTGAACCCACAGCCAAAGTAATGTTTCGAACAAAACTGGTCTTTGCCAAAGACCAGTTTTGAAACGTTCCTTTGGCTGTGGGTTCAATAAATTGCCATTTTTGAATTCTGGAGTGCCTGGACTTTTCTACATTTATCTCAAAGACCCCAACGGTGACATTGCCGCTAGTGGCAGGTAAACGTGCTGCACTATTTCAAATGCACGTTTGAAACAATGAGTACAGCAATGAGGTCTGTGGAGTATCCTGCGAGAGCATGGGATCCTCCAAAGACACAGCCTATTCCCTGCAGCTGTCACTGGTGAAGGCTGGGGGAATTAATTCTTAAACTCTATCTTTATGACATACTAATTTTTCGGGGAAGGGGCAGTCACAATGACGCTTTAATACTGATGTGTAATTTATACTACATATTTACATTGTATTGGGCATTATTATTTTTAATTAAAAAGTCTATTATTTAGAAACATAAAAGCACTACTGGAAAGTAGCTATATATATATCTATATATATGTATGTTATATACATAAACAACTTGATAAAAGGAAGAAACATATGCTATACCAGAAAACATAAGAAAATAGCTTCCCATAGAGGTAGAATTAGTATCTTTATCAAGTGTAACCTCTTTTACAGTAATAAAACAAAGCCTTAACTCGATTATGCTTAGTTGTGATTTTTTTGCTATATATTCTTCATACACAATCCAGTATACTGCCCGTAGACAAAACATACAAGAGAAATGGCAAAATCTTACAGGTGTTCCAGGTTGTAGCAAAACGAGGACATGGCAGGCTGCAGCCGACGACAGTGAGTTTTGGCACTTCTTTACATAGTACCAGAACTAACTGATTTTGTTATCTTTAGAACTATGCTTTGAATAATGTTTACTTTAATCCAGAATTCTGGCAAGCCACAAAAACAGCCACATGTCCGATATCTACAGTAATGTTGCAAAATTATGCTTTGATTTCTTTCTGCTTGTACTAAAACCTTCTTTCATGTTCTTTTCTTTTGCTAAACGGTGTTAGTTGATCAATGAAGTACTAATGTCAAAGTGCTCTTTTAAGCCTTACTGGCACTTTATTTGATGAAGGAAGTGCTGTATCTTTGTTGCATTTTCATTTTGTGTTTTTCATGAAAATACTCCCAGTACAAACACCTAACAGATCGTTCTGTTTTTTCATTATTTAGTGTGTCACAGTTTATTGCATTTACTATTAGTTCATGAAGCATACATGGTTTGTCTTTTACAATGTGACATTTGTGTGATTTGACATACTTATGCCATGTGCAATGGATAGGAAATTAGCATATGCTTCATTTTTGGTTATTGTAATAAGAGGGGAAAGAATGACAACCAACTGTGTGTCAACAAAGTCAAGTGTTCTAATGTTGAAGGGAATCAAGCCTAATTTAGGGAAGTATTTCTACCCTTAGACAATGATAGAGTCCTCTGAGAGCACATGGCCAAATCCAGGTAAAACCAATTAAGACTGTTGGTAAACTTCCCCCCCTTCTCTGCCAATGCAGTTCCCTTTCCCCAAAAATCACTCTGGTCTCTATTGAATACTACTAGCTGATTGGCACTGCCGAAGGAGGAGGGGGAAAGGGGGGGGGGGGGTGTCCTGTTATACCACTTCCTATCTATTTTTGTACTTCCCTCTTGGCACTATATACACACTCTCTGTGTCTGTTTGTGGGAACACGTGATTAGCAGAACAAAGGAGTATTAGCTTGTATCACGCCTTTTGCATTGTTCATTTTCTTATTTCCATTCAATCAATAAATAGTTTAACCGCATATACTGACTAGGATATTTATATATACTTTTATATTCCTACAATAATAGTCTAAACTAGCAAGTAGTAAAGTAATTTTATAAGTTATTTCAGTTGTATAATGCTCAATGTGTGAATGCATCTCTAATTACCTCCAAAAATTTCATTTTTGTGTCAACTCAATCTTCCCTTTTAGAATGTACACTTAGGGACTATGCTATCCTTTATAAAGTTGCTACAAATAGTAGACCACGCACTCATAGGCACCATTTTCTATTCCTTATGTACCAGTATATCAAATCATAAACCATCCTGTCTTTGGTTGTTATTAATAAATAAGGAGTTAAAGTCTGTAAAACATTTCTAGATATGCCGGATCCTATATAACTGTAAGTATTAATGTTACCGCCACAAAGGCCACAAAGGCCACAAAGGCCGCAATCCTACAGCCTCACTATAATCTGGGAATGGGACCGCGATGTGTCCCTATCTAATTCATAGATAGATGAGGACAAAGTCCTCACTTTTCAGTAAAGACTTAAATCCATATAAAATGTAATGGTGGTAGTCACGACACCTGTTTATTATAGTGTTTTGGGAGAGAAGTGCTCATAAGGAATTATTTTCTTTGCTTATTTGGCATAATAAACATATTAAAAGCCATCTGACTTTTTAAATGAATGATCTATACATTTTATAGGTTATTTGACATGGTGATATTATTTCCCTTATAATCCTAAAAAATTTCATGGCAAAGGGCGTCTCCATGTTCCACTAGCTGCTTTGTTGCCAAGGGGAACCGTGCAATTTAATCCCCCTTTTTTTTTTTTTTTTTTTTATGTCACTTTATTTTTCAAATAAAACGTCTCATGACCCTGTTTTTGTAAGGTAACCTCTACATCAATAACCTGACAAACAATGCCTTAACTAAGGAGAATACAGTTCTTGCTGATTTCATTTAGAAGTTTTTTTGTTCAAATTGTAGAGGAATGATAATTTATTGCACTTTTTAAGCCAAATAGTCAATTTGGAAAATCACACCATCGTTAAGGAAATTATCTTTGAAGTATCGTTTCTCAACTTTAGGAACCCAGCAATCTGCATTCCAGTTGCATTCCTTTTCTGGTCCTTTTTCTTGTTGCTGATGTGTCTTGTTCCTGACTATGGTATTCTGAAACCTGCTGAGATCGATCCTATTAGCACAGTCTGTTGACCAGTATGCCACAGGCCTCTTTCTACCTGTCTGTCGAACTCCTTTACTGACCTGGCCTCACTTCTTGTCTGAACGTCCTATCGTCAGCCTGCAGCCTTAAGACCAGTACCCAGTCTGGCCCTACCATTTATTGAGAGTGTATTGACCATCAGCTGAGTCCAAGTGGCTGCCAAATTTCAAAGAGTCAACCTGTTGACATAATTTTCCACTAAGGTGATGGCCCCCACTGATGTATTCTACCCTATTTATGAAAGAAAGCTCCAGCAAAAACTTTGCTACGAATGAACCATATTGGCTTAGACCTAGTTGATACTACACCTTTACTGTAGTCTGCTTCTGAGTTCTTATTTTCTTCAATATTTTAGCACAAATTATTTTTATATATTGTTATATGCAGAACTGCCATTCATTGAACTTCATCTAGCTGTCAACTTCTCAACCATTTGGTGAACTTTTAACAGTGAGAAGTTGGCAGACTATTGCAATGCTACAATTTTAGACATAATGAAAGGGGTGTCGGTGTGTACAAAGATAGGCAGTAAGAGAGCCATGTGACTCATGTGGGAGCCTGGTTCTGAGATTGTGTGGAATAAATGGATAAAGGGAAAATAAAACCAAAGCTATAGAGTAGAAGTTCAAAAATAGCATTTATTTGTACTTTTGAGGTCATCTTATGACGACGCACAAGCAAGAAGGAAAAACTTTTGACAGCATAATTGATGCACTGGATATATTTTGTGGAAGAAAACAGAAGAGGCCATTAAAAAGAGGTAAACGTACTTGTAGTTTATTCACCTAGTCTGTGCGCACAATCAATTGAGGGAAACAGACATCCATTTAACATTTCAATATGTTTTATTCGAAGAAGCCTTTGAAAAGCAAGTTGTCCAAGTTTGCTGCAAAGTCTGCAGAAGATAGAAAACCAGAGCATGATGACCTGACACCTGTCAAGATCATCTGATGGAAATACAGTTAAATCCTTGCGAAAGGTGATTACTTCTAATTTAATGGGTTTTTTTTTCCTTGTTCATATATACAGATTATTGATGTGCATATCAAGCATTAATTATACACTTGTTTGACAGATATAAGCAGTGGTAAGAATGCATATTTGTACCAACATCAGGCCATTCTATGTACATACATATAAATTTGCATTCCATTTTTGAACATTAAAGGGACACTCTACTGCCCATATAGAAAATAAATAAAAATCACTGTTTAGTTGATAAATCCCAAATGAAAACTTGCATGCATTTAATTGTGCATTTTTTCACTGGAGTTATGTCTAACAACACATTGTAAAAGCTGCAGATCTCTTGTCTGCAGCCCTTGCAAGCCCTCCCTTTGTAAAACCGACCAGACTTTGATGGTCCAATAACAGATCTCAAATTGCAGCTCAATGAGAAGTATTAGCAAAGCAGGTGCTCTGAGCAGTTGCTGCCTCTTTAGTTCAGTACAACTAAGCTAACCAAACAAAGGAGTAACAGGACCTGATGTCTGCTTTAAAAGCCAGGAGGTTGTAACCTGTATAATTTATAAATGAGTCACTTTCTACTGAAATCTGCTCAGTTTGAAAATGAAAAAAAAATGGACACACACAAAGAATTTCAGCAAGCTAAAGTACTTTAGGGGTCTGAAGTATTCCTTTAACAGATTTGTTGTCTAGTAATTCCTTTTCTTACATTTATTGACATCTGAAAAACAGTGCAGCCAATAATTATTTGAAAAGTGACTCAAGTTTTCTCATTTTGTCTTTGAGCTCAGCACATGAAACTTGAAACGAAACAATGACTAAGGGGATAAAGCACACAATGTCTATTTTGAGGATACTTGTGGTCACAAAATGTTAACCATTACGGTAGTCCTTTTTGTACATGCTTTAACCAGGGTACGCATTTCTACTAGCTATTGGTGAGTGAAAATTAGGCACTGGCATGTAGAAATTCACCCCTGGTGAGTATACCGTGGTTTATCCAGGCTTGCAGTATATGAGTAACTTTTAAGTCCTAACTAGTATCTGAGGATTTTAAATTGTAAGCCCTGATCCGACCCATGTATCAACACAATTTGGTTATGAGACATCTGAGCATCAGACTGTTAAACGGACTCTCCAGTGCCAGGAAAACAAACTGTTTTCCTGACACTGCAGGCCCCCTCTCCCTCCCACCCACCATCCCAAGTTGCTGAAGTGGTTAAAACCCCTTCAGTGACTTACCTGTATCCAGCGCCGATGTCCCTCGGCGCTGGTTCGGGGTCCACCCACACTCCTCCCTCGCCGACGTCATCCGGCGGGGGAGACCTACTGAGCATGCGCAGACGCTGGCGGGGGAGACCTAATGCGCATGCGCAGCAATGCCGCCCACGCGCATTAGACCTCCCCCATAGGAAAGCATTGAAAAATGCTTTCCTATGGGGATTTTAGCGACGCTGGAGGTCCTCACATAGCGTAAAGACGTCCAGCGACGCTATAGCACACTTTTCGTGTGCTATAAACACGGAAGTTCCCTCTAGTGGCTGTCTAGTAGACAGCCACTAGAGGAGGAGTTAACCCTGCAAGGTAAATATTGCAGTTTATGAAAACTGCAATAATTACACTTGCAGTGTTAAGGGTAGTGGGAGTTGGCACCCAGACCACTCCAATGGGCAGAAGTGGTCTGGGTGCCTGGAGTGTCCCTTTAAGTTATTTGTGGAACCTCCCATAAAATGAAGTGACAGCGAACAAAAAATAAAAAAAAGATATTTACCTCCCATAACTTGTTGACTTGTTATGTAATTACCAGGAAACTATAACTGTCAGTATACATTTATCTTGTTCGTTTGTAATGTGCACTGTGTTGAAGTACAGAAACAAAACAAATGTTAGTGTTAAAATAGGAATGCACTGTGTAGTGTTTTTTTGTTGATTATGATTATTTCTTAGTGTGGTTAATAGTCTCTTTTTTTCTGCTTTATTTATAGTTACTGAGATCTATCTATCAATCAAGAAAATCCCTGCTTACTAGGTTAGATCCAGATACTGTGAATTGTCAAACATTTGCCCTATTCCCTATGACAAGATTGTCTGGAATCATGAAAGATGTTGGTCCTTTGAATAACCTCACTGAACAATAGAATAGATTGGCAGATTTTGATTTTAGAGATAAGAAAACAGAGGCATCAATGTATTGAAAAGTTTTTGGATGTATGTAACCATTTAGAATCAAGGCATTATCTCGTTGGAACTCAAAAGAAGGAAACTAAGTGAAGTGGAACACTTTTACAATCCGTTTTTGGAAATTGGATGGCAAAACTTCATGACAGAATGTGAAGCATCTGGAATTGCAATAATAATATGTACAACAGCATAAGACATTCAGAGAAGATACTCGTGATTCAACACAATTTAAGACTGTAAAATTAAACCATTGTTTTGGTATTATGAAAGGGTGATCATGGCTCCCTTTAAGGCTATGTCTGTATTTTTGTATGTCATATAATAAAATTAATTACCTGTAATAGATCTTTTAATTTCCACACATGTTTAATTATAATTTAATCAAAAATATGTAATTATAAAATAGAATCTTAAAACATATTTGGTTTTGTATTGTTTTATTGCGAGTTTTACTTGTAGCTTTAATGAATGGGATTTATGGTAACTTTTAATTTTGGATTTTATAGCAGTGCATGTGAATGGATGAAAATGGAGAATGAGTTCTGGTGCTGGGAAAAAAAATTCAGTCAAGCAAAAACTACAATAAGAATATCATAATCTCAATCACTTGCTCTTTGATCTAAATGGTCTCCAGTCTTTATTATTAGTTGTGTAATCAATACAGTGTAGTGTTTATTGGAGAACAGATTTAGTAGATGCACAGGGTAAAACAGATGCAAATCCATCCCTAACTAAGTGAAAGGTGTCAGCATCCTTAAAGGAACTCTAGAGAGTCAGGAACACAAACGTGTATTCCTGACTCTATAGTATTAAACAGGCTAGCGCCCCTTGCTCTCCTTGAATAACTAGAAAAATCACCTTATTTTAAGCGCAGTACGGGTCCAATGGCCCCTGATCTGCTTCCTTGCCTGACATCATCAGGATTGATTACAATGTTTAGATTGATCACAATGCTATCACATAGGATTGTCTGAGATAGTCAGTTCTGAATATTTCAGTAAAGGGGGGGGGATCCAATCGCCACCCTGGTCGATCAGTATCTCCTCATAGAGATACATTGAATCTATGGGGAAAGTTCCACATCTCTAGTGGCCATCTGAGAAGTAGCCAATGGAGGTCTCCCTAGGCTGTAGTGTAAACACACTACCTTTTCTCTGAAAAGGCAGTGTTTATAGCAGAAAACCTACAGGGACTGACTATGCTCACCAGAACAACTACAGTAATCTGTATTTGTTCTGGTGACTGCTGTCTCTTTAATTAAAAGACAGTAAGGAGGCAGGCAAGCTAGCAGGGGTTAGAGATCTAGGAAAACATACATAAACGGATTAAAAAATAGGCCTAAGAATAATATAACACGAATGCAGGCAGAAACAAAAGTATAGTCCTCCTAAAGCAGTGAAGCCAAACAAAGCTTATATGAAAACCATATTTAATTTGTGTGAAGAATCTGCAGGTGCAGGCACTGAACAGATTATTTCCCAGTAGCCAGCTAGAGAACTTTATGAACATACTCTAATAAAGCTTGGGTAGGAAGAGCTGGTAACATTAATTAGAACTTCACTTTCATTAGTCTTGGTAATGAAACGGTACTGTAACAACAGAATTACCATCAACCAAAAACTATAACACCGTAAACACAAAAATGCTAAGATCAGAGGATAGATCCTTAGAGAGGTCATTGATAGTGACTATTTGCAGTGAAATCCTTCTGCAATATTCTTACTAGCAGAAAAACAAACACAAAGAGAGAGTGAGTGTGGTATGTATATATATATATATATATAAAATACAAAATACAGAATCCAGCACACTTGTTTATTCACTAAACAATGATTTCAAATCTCAGAGATTGTAATAGTTTTATTTAAAAACACCTCATCTAGGCAAAAAATGATGGGGGTTTAGTTACATTATATGATCATACATTGCATAAGCCTGCCAACTACATCAAAGTACCCCATATTCGGCAGGTCCTATCCTAGTAGCAGCCTAATGCTTGCTCTTATATGGGGTACTTTGACGTAGTTGGCAGGCTTATGCAATGTATGATCATATAATGTAACTAAACCCCCATCATTTTTTGCCTAGGTGAGGTGTTTTTAAATAAAACTATTACAATCTCTAAGATTTGAAATCATTGTTTAGTGAATAAGCGAGTGCGCTGGATTCTGTATTTTGTATATTTTGGCCCCAGCAGCACCGTATAATGTAAGCATGTTCAGGTGAGTGCAGCCCTCTTGGTTTTATATATATATATATATATATATATATATATATATATATATATATACATACACACACACACTGGATTTGCCTCTGTGTTAATAATTGAAAACCTGCGGGTTCCCATGGGATTCCCTTCGGGATTTATGATGGCACTCGACAGGCTTGCCTCCGTCTCCAATTCTGTTCTTCCTCTTCTTGGAGCCTCTTCTGCATCGTGTCAGGGAGGATAGATCTATTCAGGCTATGACAATCGGTCAGGAGACTTATAAGGTCGCGACTTATGCTGATAATGTTTTACTTTCTATTATTAACCCAGTTCAATGCCGTTTTTTTGCCTACTAGATCATTTCGGAGTATTTTCACGCTATAAAATTAACTACTACCGATAATTAAACACCCTTGGTTGACACCTTGAAAGAGGGATTGGAGTCCTGGCAGGACAAGCCCATCTCTTGGATTAGCAGAATCCGCTGTATTAAAATAAACGTACTGCCCAGACTTTTGTTCTTATTTCAGATTCTGTCTCTTTGAGTTACTCAAAGTTGCTAGGACCGACTTGAACAGACTGCAGAAAGCACTGCAGACTGGCCAGCAATCTTCTCAATAGATCTATACACCAGGAATGTGGTTGGGGGTGGGGGAGTTAGGCCTTCCGAACTTTCTTATATATTATTATGCAGCATATTTGTCCCAAATATTTATGTGGCATGCTCCCACTGGAGATCACCAATGGCTCGACCTTGAGGTGGGTTCGGATTTACCATCATTCTTTATGTGGCTCGACAAGCCCTCCAGAGTTGTACTGTGCACGTTGCGTCCTGTCCCGTTGCATTTTTTGTTATTGTCTCATCTGGTAAATTCCCCTTTAATTGTAAAGCGTTGCGAAATAAGCTGGCGCTATTTAAATACCAATAATAATAATAACGTTAAATTACATTGTGTCTTGATTTATTTAAAAAATAAAAGCCAAAATGTAGAAGCTATGTGTGGAAAAACTAAATACACCTTATGATTCAGTAGCTTGTAGAACTACCTTTAGCATCAATAACTTGAAGTAATCATTTTCTGTATGACTTTATCAGTCCCTCACATACTTGTGGAGGAATTTTGGCCCATTCGTCTTTACAATGTTGCTTCAGTTGATTGAGGTTTGCTGGTATTTGTTTATGAACAGCTCTCTTAAAATCCCATCAAAGCATTTCAATCGGATTGTGGTCTGGACTTTGACTGGACCATTGCAACATCTTGAGTCTTTATTTATTTTTTTCTTCAGCAATCCTGTTGTAGATTTGCTGGTGTGTTTGTCCTGTTAAATGACCCAATTTCAGTCCAGCTTTAGCGATCAGACAGAAGGCCTCACATCTGACGCTATAATACTTTGCTATACAGAGGAGTTCATGGTCAACTCAATAACTGCAACGTTCCTAGGACTGTAAAACAAGCCAAATTCATTACCCTTTCCACCACTGTGCTTGACAGTTTGCATGAGGTGTTTGTGCTTCTATGCTGTTATTGGTTTTTGCCAAACATGGTGCTGTGCATTATTGTCAAACATCTCCACTCTGGTCTTATCTGTCCAAACGACATTGTTCCAGAAGTCTTGTGGTTTGTTCAGATGCAAACCAAAGCTGTGTTGCCTTGTTCTTTTTAGAGAGATTAGAAACCCTTCCAACAAAAGCATACCTATTTAGTCTTTTTCTAATTGTATTGTCATGATCTTTAACTTTTTTTTGCAATTTTTCTGAGCACGGTTTGAGCCTGGGGTAAATTTGCTGGGATGTCCACTCCTGGGAAGATTGCCAACTGTCTTGAATGGTTTTCACTTTTGAATAATCTTTCTCACTGTAGAATGATGGACTTTAAACTGCTTGTAAATGGCCTTATAACCCTTCCCAGTTTGATGGGCAGCAACAATATGTTGTGTTTTTCATCTGAGATTGTAGTTAACTAATTTAAATACTTGTTAAGAAACAGATGTTTGTTCTAATGTCCTGATATGTAAAACCATATAATTCAAAGAGGGTGTATTTTTTTTTTTTCCCCATGACTGTATATAAACAAATGATGAGTCTGGGACTCTGCCTGATAAAAAAATAAATAATATAAATCTGTACAAACCAAGATGCTTCTCAGCGCTGGATATAGTCCATTGAAATTATGAGAGCACTCATAATAAATAAAACACTCCAGGTATAAAATACACATAGATTAGTAGATCAATAGATGAACATTTTGAATATATATATATTTTTATTATATATACATATTATATTTATACACACTTGCTCCAGACCTGTACTTTTAATTTACTAGAGTGAAAGAACCATTACCCAGCTACATACAGTATGTCATTCTGTTAAAATTATACCTGTTTTTATACGTATTCACCAAAGCATCCTTTATATTGTTATTTTGTAAGGTTTGACTAAATTAAATAAACTGATACAGCAGGTACAGCCAGTAAGGTGGGCTTTTGTATAAAATGTCTTTCTTTTTTTTTCTCAGCAAGCAAATTGTGGGATGATTTCAATAAATGTTTAGTGACCTCCTTATTTTTTATTTGTTTAAACAGAGCTTTTCTCATCTGTGATTCTTGTATATTTAATTATACTTAATATTTTCACAAGCCTGTGGTTGCCCCATAAATAAACATTTATCTGATGACGTTCTGTGATTCCAGAAGTTTAGCAATTTTAATCTAGTATTGTTTTGCAACTTTCCTTGTATTTTTTTTTTCCACTGTTCCTTTGTACAGTAATCTTACATTTCTGATATTCCTGTCCGGTTCAATGGGTGATCTATGTATATTTCAACACCCATCCAGCAGGGTTAATCGGATATGTACTTATGTACCGGCAGCTGTTTCACTGAGTACAATACAGGAATGAAACTGCTACTCAAGCTGACAGCAGCCATGGATATATAAATGACTTCTGCCTTGCCTTGTTTATGAGATACCCTAAATGAACATCTCCAAAAGAGGAAGATATGTTTATAGGGTGCTTGCTGCCATTGAATTCCTTGTTGTGCTGGTTTAGAACAGCATCACTGTTAAGAGCCTACATCCACATGAGGTTATTCATTTTTCTTCTTTGATACATTTTTCTTCTTTGTGACCATTGCAACAATTAAAGACAACTAAATGGGGAGTCCATGCAGAACAGTTGATAATGCCAAGCTTATCTGACATCTGCCATAACCTTAAAATAACACTATATAATTAGGAATACCTCCTCCGTGCAATAAAAATTTAAAATAAATATTTACTCACCTTTTTCCAGTTTTGAAGCTCCACCGGCACTGCTTACCGCTCCTCCTCCATCAACGGCATGGTTTCCTTTGCCGATGTACAATCTAATGCTCCTCTAAGAGGAGCATTGGAGACCTAATGCACATGTGGGGCATGCACTTTCAAAATTCCCCATAAGAAATCGTTGACTCGTGGCTTTTCTAATGGGGCTTTCATGTCACGAGATTAAGTTTGCCTGGTCAGTGAAACGAAAGCGCATCTTGTGACTATCATACTGACAGCTACTTAAGGTGGATTTAACCCTGGAATGTAAACAAAAATTACAATGTTTTACATTAATGGGTTAAGATGACACAGACAGTGCAACCAGGCCACTTCATTAAGATGAAGTTGTCAGGGTGACTATAGTGTTCTTTTAAGTCAAACCACCTATATCTTTGTTTCACCATCATTATCCATTGGATGTAGCTCTATCCACGAATTAGACAAACTGTTTCCTGTGCAACCATGGATTTATTTTTAATGTTAATGTTCCTTTTCTCTGTTTAAATTAATGACCCTCCCCTGTATTTTAACGAAAAAAAGCTTGAAAACTCACTTGCAATCCAGCACATGATGATCTCTGTCCATGTTCTGCATGCTGTGTGTGAAATCCTTAAAAAATCAAGTCTTCAAGGTTCACTCTACAAACCAAAACAACATTACCTTAAGGAAATAGTTTGGTCGTGCAGATCAGGCTCCTTTTGTCTCACTACTCAATTCTCTGCCATTCAGGAGTTAAATCACTTTTGTTTGTGCTCATACAGCCCTAGCCACTCCTCCTCTGGCTTTGACTCTCAGAAGCCATGAACAGAAAAATAATTTTCAAACAAATCTTACAGCACATTGTGTTTATTTTAGAGGTTATCTCCTGCTCCATTAATTGAACTTTAAGCACACGTGAGACATCTGCAGGGTATTAGCAGAGCAGGAAATAAATTCTAAATTAAACACAGAGTGCAGTAAGGGAAGCTAGATGAATTAAGCTCTTTTTCAGATGTGTGTAGGAAGGCTGTCTAAATCTTTTCCAGGAGAGGTGTGCTAGATCTGCCTAATTTAACTCCTATTTGGCAGAGAATTGGGCACCAAAACAACTTCATTATTCTAAAGTTTTTTTGTGCTTATAGTAAATATATTGTGCATGCATTTGTATACGCTCCTATCGAATGTATACATGAATATGTAATAGAGTAGTCCAATGTTGTGGATTTATTTGGTGGCAGGGGGAGTGTCTTGCTAGTGTTTACCTAAATACTGTACAGACATCAGAAACATGGGATTTGCTATTTACCAGTTAAAAATCTATTGATGGTATTAGTAATACCTAATGCCTAGTAGTAGTGATAACGCAACTGAAGTAACTATGTTAAAGGGACACTATAGTTACCTGAACAACTTTAGCTTAATGAAGCAGTTTTGGTGTATAGGACATGCCCCATGCAGCCTCACTGCTCAATCCTCTGCCATTTAGGAGTTAAATCCCTGTGTTTATGAACCCTAGTCACACCTCCCTGCATGTGACTTGCACAGCCTTCCATAAACATTTCCTGTAAAGAGAGCCATATTTAGGCTTTCTTTATTGCAAGTTCTGTTTAATTAAGATTTTCTTGTCCCCTGCTATGTAAATAGCTTGCTAGACCCTGCAAGAGCCTCCTGTATGTGATTAAAGTTCAATTTAGAGATTGAGATACAATTATCTAAATTACATCTGTTTAAATTACATCAGTTTTTTTTTTTTTTTTTTTTTCATGCAGGCTCTGTCAATCATAGCCAGGGGAGGTGTGGCTAGGGCTGCATAAACAGAAACAAAGTGATTTAACGCCTAAATGACAGTGAATTGAGCAGTGAAATTGCAGGGGAATTATCTATACACTAAAACTGCTTTATTTAGCTAAAGTAATTTATGTGACTATAGTGTTCCTTTAAAAAGTTGTCACCCTTTTAATATAGGTGGGCCTGTAATACAGAGCAAGTCTGTTCCTAGTTTCATGTGGACCATTCACTTCTTTAAATCATGAAAATACCTCTTACCATCAACAATTACATGTATTTATGTGTGTGTGTTTAGATACAGATAGATTTGTCAGTTGTGTATTATTATTTTTTTATAACTTCATCTTTTTTGTTTAAATTTCATTCATTCTATTTTGTAAATTCAGCATTATCTCTAATGTATCATTTTCATATTTTGAAGGTCCCCTGGGGCACCACATATTGCAACTTTACCAAAGATTTCTACTTCACCTCTGTCAAATAATTATAGCCGCTTCAACAACAGAAAGTAAGCACTCTGTCCTGCAGTGTGTGCCTGTGTGTGTACATTAACACAGCATTCTTCTGCAAACCGCAGTATGATTTGTTTTTACACTTAATACGCATGGCTTAAAATTTCAAGAGTTTTCGCATTGACGAATAACACCTAGAGTTGTGTAGTCATAAATATCTGTAGCCTAACTGCTTTTGCCTGACAAATTAGTGGCTTAGTAAATCTAACATTAACAGGGTTATTCACTAAAGTGAGAATTCAATGTGAATTCAAATAGAATTTAAAATTTAAGGCCAGAGCAGCTGGACTGAAAGCATTTTCCAGTTTGGTAATTTTGACCTTCAGTTTGAAATTCACTCTGAATTCACCCTGAATTCTCCCTGTAGTGAATAACCCTGTACAGAGTTTAGTTAGTAGACCGAAATTGTGATTCGTTTTTTCACACCTTTTTTCCTCTTTCAAATTTCTGTTATTCTGTGATGATGATGTCACTGGCTCATAGGCATGGTTAAAATGACTATATGTGTGTTAAAAGGACACTCCAGGCACCCAGACCTCTTCTGCCCAAAGGAGTGGTCTGGATGCCAACTCCCATCACCCTTAACCCTGCAAGTGATATTATTGCAGTTTTTATAAACTACAATAATTACCTTGCAGGGTTAAGTCCTCCTCTAGTGGCTGTCTATCATACAGCCACTAGAGAGACATCCGTTTTCTTAAAACACGAAAAGTGTTTTAAAAGATGCTGGACGTCCTCATGCTATGCATGAGGACCTCCAGCGTTGCTGGAATCCCCATAGGAAAGCATTGAATAATTGCTGCGCATGCACACTATGTCTCTCCTCGTCGGCGGGGTGGGAGGGAGAGGGGCACTCCAGGAACCTGCAGTGCCAGGAAAACTGATATGTTTTCCTGGCACTTGAGGGTCCCTTTAATTATGGAAAAACTCTGTGAGTTTCTGCTATTCCGTACATTTATAGTCCCTGGAAAGGTATTTTAGGTGGGGGTTTTTTTTTTTTTTTTTTTACGGGGGGGTGTCTTTGTTTGTACAGCAAACTCCAAAGTAGCAACCATTTGTCCCCACTAGAAATTAAGGTTCTCACTTTTTTGATGCTCTTATTATATTGTGGTAAAATATATATTTTTTAAATGCAAAGTATATTTATACAGCCTTGTAAATTATTATAGTATTGTGTCTCTTGATATAATCTATATCACTGTTGTCCAATACTTACAAACCACCAATGTATCCTGTACAATACATCTAGTAATACATTATAATGCAACCTTTTGTAAACCTCATACAATACTAGTAGTAAATAGGTTGCTAACATTACTTTCACAATGGTATGCAACCGATCTTGATTAATGTATAGTTAAAAAAACAGAACCTTGCCACGTGCTTTTGGAGGAGCCTGCTTGCCAGCCTCCTGCCCCAGCACTATGTCCCCTGTGATAAATCTTGGTTAAAGGCACTGTTCGTTCCTTTTGGACTTATATGGTTCGGTATACGGAGCTTACCAAACGGATTAGGAGTTTGTGTTCGTATACCCATTAAAGCTCCTCTTCACCCTCAACATAGAGCCTTGTCTTGTGTGGAGGGGACACCTGTATCTCTTCTGGGGATTGCTATATCACTATACTCCCCTGGGATAATAATCACTTGCTCTTTTAAGAGCGTATTGCTGCACTCTCTTGGAGGAGAGGTTTACCCACTGGAAGCTGGATCCTGGTCTTGGGTCCAGGGTGGGTGGAGGACAGCGAGACCCCGACCAAGCTGTAAAGCTGGAAGTGGGGACTACAGTGCTGATTGTGTCTGGTGCGGTGCTTGTGGTACTCGGTAAGCACTAGGAAGCAGCGATTGGCGGAGGCACCCAGGCGGGGTGCCAGGCGCTCTGCCACAAATAACACTTATAAAAACCTAGTAATGCATTTTAGAAAAAGTTGACTATATATCTTTTGACCGAAACAGAGAATATGAGAACTCGGACAAAAGCTTAAAGGAACTCCGTAACTTGCACTTTGGTAAATCCCCGATCAGGTCTCAAAATCGTTTTTGCTCACTTGTGCCGTTACAGAGAGAACCAGTTCCAGTTATATATGCTATCCTAGAGGCAGCTAATTTTGTTCTGTCTAGAAGCTAAGTATCAGGAAGCCTTTCCACTATTATGGTAGGAGGTCACATGCATTTTGTGCAAAATAAAAGCGGTCTTAGTTGCATCTCACTCATAAGGGCAGTCCTGAACCAAAATGCTGGGAAGTTCTGTCTGCACAAGAGATACAGCAACCCCAGACAAACATTTTGGTCTTTTTGGGCCTCTTCAGTGAGGTGTAGCTGATACCTTGATCATCTGGGGTTGCTGTATCTCTCGTGCAGAGAGAACTTCCCAGCATATCAGTTCTGGACTGCTCTTATGGGTGGGATCAGTTTTTTTGTTTTTTTTTAGGATTTATACGTTTTTATTGATGTTTTCATCAAATGGTAAGAGGAAAGGGGTACAGAAAGAAAAAAAGGTGGAGGGGATTTAAAACAGTCCAGCAGTTTTGCTTCTTTTCTCTCCGCAAGCAAGCAGAGCATCGAAGTGCACATGCACATACTGTGGAAAAAAATTACCTCGCCACTGGTTTTTGGAGGGGTCTACTTGCCAGCCTTTTACCCTGTGACTATGGCCCCTGCAATAGACCTGGCTAAAATTCTTCAAACAGGCTCTGTTTGACCCTGGAGCTTGTTAACACGTATTAACAACTTGGAACGTTTCTCACCGCAGTGTTCTAATTGTTCGTCTTGGTGGGCGCGATTCCTATGAACAACCTTGAGGTGGCGGCCATCTTGTTCGCAAGAACGCAGGCAGCGTGCTTTGGGCATGAATATCATGGAACTAAAATCAGATACAGAAAATCCCGAACACCACTGGACTTTCATCATCGCCTGCGTTTTGTTTCTGATCAGCTTAGAATGGCACTGTTCTCTGAAACTTTGGGCATGAAACCATGCGTGCAGTCGTTCAAAAAGAGACTTTCAGGTATTTCCTGAACCCCTGCTCTAATCTGGGTGATTTTTGGATATGTTGTTCACCCAAATCAGGGCTATCAGGGGATGTGTTGTGTTTTGTACTTTGGGACTTTATAAAATATGTGGTTTTTCTGCCTGGAGATAATTGAGTTACATACAGTACTTTACTCAGTTATCTCACAGGCAGAGGGGAGAGATTGTATTTTTGTTATGGGGGTGTTTTACATTTAATTACTGTTCTGATTGGTTTGTAAGCTTTGTGTCCCTGTCCCCAACAAGCTCCTTATGAGTGTATCCATTGCTTGGGGACTTGCATAAAAGGCCAGTGTGGCTACCATTAAACCAGACTTACTTCACCCTCAATCAAGAGTTCTGTCTCTTATTGTAGGGAACTGCTATACAACTATCACTACTAGCTCTTGTAAGAGCTTCACAGATACACTCTCTTGGAGCAAGGTCTTTCCCACAAGGTCCTGGATATCAGAGTTTAGTCCAGGGTGGGAGGAAGACGTTGAGACCCCAACCAAGCTGCGGCAGTTTGTGGGGTCTATGGCGCTTATGATGTCCAGTGCTGTGTTTATGGTCCTGATTGGGGTCGCCAATGACAAAGGGATTGAGCTTTCTAGTTTTTACCGGTTTCCCTCCCAGACCTGTATGGCCAGCTTGATTTGCGTCGGCAGCAGGGGTAAGTGTGGTCTGGAATCCTTAGGAAGCCAAATCAGCTCAGGATGATTAAAAGGTTTAAGGGTTTGGCTTTCTAAGGAAACCCATTGTGGCTTAGATGAAATGTGGTAAAATTAATGCCAGTATTGCCGCGTGGTAGTAAGATTTAACATCTGGGAACGCCATTCCCCCCTTCCTCAGCAGGTCTTTCAATATTCTGATACCCTAGCTCTGCTAGCCCTCCAGACAAATCTAAGCAGGTCAAGGTGTATAGCTTTGAAATAGGATTGTGGCAAAGAAAGGGGAAGGGTGCGGAACAAATATTGGAGTCTCAGAATTATAGCCATTTTGATGGCTACTATACGTTCTGGCCAGGATAGGAATAGAGGACCCCATTTCCGTGAAAGTTGTTTACAATCATTCCTTACTCTGGTATAATTAGCATGAAAAATGTCTGTTACTTTTTTAGTGAACGTCAAGCCCAAATATTTCAGGCCATTGTTTCTCCATTCGAAGGGTAGTCTCTACATAGAGCTTCCCGTACCTGGGGAGGGAGGTGAATGCCCAAGGCCTGCCTTTTCTTGCGTTATGGGAGTAGTAGGACATCTCCCCATATTCCTTTATCAATGCTAATATATGTGGTAGAGATTCCTCAGGGCGAGCAACATAGAATAAAATGTCATCTGCGAACGCACTGATTTTTATTTCTCGGCCCTTAAAGTCAATACCATGTATACTGGGATGGTCCCTAATCGCACACAGGAGGGGTTCCAAGGCTAGCACGTAGCACAGAGGGACAAAGGGCACCCCTGCTTAATGGAGTGCGTGTACTGGCCTCGGACACTAGGTTATGCAGCTTTGAGTAGTATGATGCAAATTCCTGGGTAATGGCTTGGGGATTGAGCTTTTTCTTTCCATTGGCACCAATTATATATGCTATCCTAGAGGCGGCTAATTTTGTTCTGTCTAGAAGCTAAGTATCAGGAAGCCTTTCCACTATTATGGTAGGAGGTCGCATGCATTTTGTGCAAAATAAAAGCGGTCTTAGTTGCATTAAGTTCATTAAGTCTTTGGTATAGCGCTTTAAGTTGAGAGGCTAGGCCAGGTGGGGGCGCCAGTTTATTACGGGCTGTGATTATTGCTATCTGTTTGTGGCAATCTAAGAGATTGGATTGATGATGTCTTTTAAGGAATGTTGAGCGCCTAATAAAGAAACCTCTGACTACCGTTTCATGAGCCGCCCCCACACAGTTGTTTCGGCGGTGCCCTTGTTGGAATAGCCTTGAAAGTACTCTGTAAAGTCTTTCTTCATTTGTTCCATAAAGGAGTTGTCTTGCAGCATGTCTCATTCAACCTCCAAGTACACTTACCTTTAAATTGGAATTAGTCAAATAGTTCTAGAAACACTGGGCTGTGATCTGACCAAGGAATGTTCCCAATTGTGCATGTAGACATTTGTGCCAAGGTAGTTTGGTCCACATAAAAGGCGTGTATACGTATAGTGGGCCCTGAAGTAAAATTAATAGTCTCTGTCTACCGGGTGGAGCACCCTTCATCCTTCATATCTAGGGCGGGGGAAGAAATAAAATGAGTCTCCACACAGGACAAGCCCCCCTTGTTAATATTCGTATATTTTGCATGGCAGGTTGCGAAGGAAGGCCCTGGAATTGTCGTTTAGGAAATAAGCCGACACCAGTGTGTATTGGACATTGTTAAAAAAAACTAAATGATAATAAAACTGGGGGTCAATAAAACGCCTTTGTAATTGAAATGCCGTGTCCCTATGTATAAAGATGGAAAACCCTTTAGTTTTGGAGTCAGAGAGGGCATGGTATTGAGTTGGAAACATCTTCCTGAATATAGCTGGAATTCTTTTTTTTTTTTTTTTTTTAATGCATGCTATATCGACCGCATGCTTCAATCCACGTTTCCCTTGGGGAGTTTAACCCCTTAACATTGGCGGTTGTATGTCACTATTTTCATACTAGTATATATCTACATTCATGTATTGTATGAACCGGGAGTGAGTGGCCTCTTCTGTGGGAGTCCCAAATACAAAGTATTACTATACTTTGTATTTGGGACTCCCACAGAGGCCACTGCGCTGCCTTAGGTTGAGGGGGCCAGGCATGCACCAATAACATAAGGAATGAACGAGGAAACCTCGTCCTCACAGCAACCTGAATCCGTCAAACTGCTGGGAGATGGGTAGGAACAGTAGAGTGTTCTAGGGTAGGAAGAACCAGGGATTCCGGGAAGAAAGGAATAGAAACAACAGGGCAGAGAGCGTGAGCCTATGTGCGCCACCAAGGGCTGTAGCACAGCTAGTGGGGGTCGTGGAGGTGAAACTCTCTATCATAGAGGATACCTCACAGGGGAAAACAAAACAGAGAAAATACATGGGCTCTATCCATGATAAGTTGTTTGGGGTGGATTTCAGGAGTGAGAGTTTTGAACAGGTCCAGAAGGTAATTGTTCAGTTCCGCGTTGGTCACCGATTCCGGTATACCTCTAAAGCGTAGGTTGTTTCTCCTGGACCTGTCCTCCCTGTCAGCCAACTTAAGCCTGTGAGCTAACAGGGTATCATCAAACTCTTAGAGCTTATCTGCCAGGCTGTTGTGGGCAACCACATACTCTTTCAGTTTGAGGCCTCCCAGCAACAGCAGCATTCAATCGCTGAATTCCTTGGCCACACTGTTCAATCGCTGAAATCCTTGGCCACACTGTTTTCAAGAAGCTAACACCCGAAGCTTTAGAGGAACTAGAGCCGCCACTAACCATAGAAGAACTGACAGAAGCTCTAAAACTTTCTAAGCCCCGACAGTCTACTGTTAACTTACCTGCACACCTTCCAGGAGGTCTTGCTACCTAAACTCCTCAAGGGACTTAACTCTATCCACTCAGACCGACAATTTCTGATGGACTCCCTCGCCGAGGTTGTGACAGTTATACCCAAAGAAGGCAAGGACCCAGCAAGCTGTGCCCTATCTCACTCCTGAATGTGAACTTAAAACCGTTTGCAAAAGCCATGGCCCTACGACTCTTGAGTCCTCCAAGGTCTGATCCACTCCGACCAGGTGGGATTTATCCCAGGTCGGGAGGGACGGGACAACACCATTAGAGCCCTTAACATGTCTCTCCACTGACGCCAAAAAAGCGGTTGACCGGGTAGACTGGCTCTACCTCACGTCCACACTCCAACACATGGAGTTTGGCCCCCACATGCTCTCAAGGAAACGATCCCTGTATACCACCCCTACAGCCTGAATCCACGTCAACGTTGTGTTTACGCCCCCAATCTGGAACTGAATACGCCAAGGCTGTCCTCTGTCCCCCCTCCTGTTTGCACTATCTCCAGCCGTTTCTAGAGGCGATCAGACGGGATGGAGGTATCACAGGGTTCACTTTGGGACAGCGGGTCGCAGACGACATGCTCTTTTTTTCTAGAACAGCCAGCAATATCCCTGCCCAATCTTTTGGCAGCCTTTAAGCGGTTCGGACTGATATCTAATGTAAAACTTCATATGGACAAATCAGGCACTCCATCTCTCACTTAACCCCAACTCCACCGCCTGTCTGTGCTCACACTTCCCCTTCGCATGGTGCGAAAGTAAACTTAGATACTTAGGCATCCGGTGACCATGAGACCTCTCCCTACTGTACCAAATTAATTTTCTCCTTCTACATACATTAATGCAGCCAAGATGAACGTCATGCCACGCATTTTATATCTATTCCAGATCATACCTTCCGGCAGTGAATAGCAAAGGTAGAGGATGTACATTCAATGGAAACACTGACAGCTTCCCTGTGGGGCCGCATTGAGAAATGTGTCCAGACCTGGATACCATGGCTCATCTTAATTTCAGAGCTACTGCGACTGCTCCAGCGCCTATACACCCTTGCAACAGTTAGACAAGAACTTACCTAGGCAATTACTGGAACCTCATGATCTACGATTTATATAAATAGAATAGTAAAGTTTTTATTTATTTATTTTTTCTTCTCCCTCTCTCTCACCCTCATACTCCTACCTCCTTCCCCCTTCTTCCACCACTTCACCCTACCTTAATACACATATAATCATCCAACCGATAAAACAAGATACCGTAGGCCCTATTAATCGGCACTAACGACCACACAGTAACCTAGTCTCATTAATACATTTATGAATCAGTCAATAGCACTAACCAATGGCTGCTTACAGACATGACAGGGGACCACCACAAACAAAAACCACAATATCTCCCCCGATAGACATAAAACGACAGTATATCACTGCCCAAGTTTACAAAACTTTAAATGAAGAGCGATGACGAAGGGAAAGGAATAATGAGGAGGGAATGAGAAGGGGAACATATGAAAGAGACAGTAAATGGGAAAGAGAAGGGGAAACATCGAAAAAGAGAAGGGAAGGTATAGGCTTCCTCTAAAGATGCAATATAAAATACTCGTTTACTATGCTTTGTCCGCATTTTGTGATCCTCTAACCATACATTTTATGATATTTACTGCCTTTCTATACGAACTGTAAGAAAGTGGAAATGAAAAGTTGTAACCTGTTGAATACTGACAAAATAATGATTGTCAAAAAAGAGAATATGGGGCTATGTTTATAATAGATTGTCCGCAATTATGCAATTTTTACATCTAGTTTATAACTAACTCATTTGGTAATTTTGTGTCTTGTTTTAATATTTATTAAACTGCACGCATTATTCTTAGTCAAGGATGACCAACACTTCTATTCAACAAACATTAATTAATTCTAAATATTCAAAAGTGCATTTCTATTGATGTAGCAGTATACCAAAATGGAAGTCTTTTTTTTTTTTTGCCCTTCTCTGCTTTGTTTTCAGCTTTTGAATGTACAATCAAACTGTCCTTGTTAAATAACCATAAATAGTTTTTTTTTGCATTTGATTTTTTTTCTTTATTGCATTGGATTTGCAATGTATCTATGTCCTTGGGAATTTAGCATTCTTACCTGTAACATAACTTGCTGTTTCATTGCACTATTTTAACACGTTAAATGATCTTTTGCTGGTGTTTTAAGACTGAATCATTCACATCTGAGATCTCAATGGAAAACAGTGTGCCCTATGTGCCTGTCCATCTGAGCCCATGGTACGAAGGCACTGGTAGTGTAATAATGAAAATAGGCTTGGAAATGCTTGCTGGCAATGCTTATATTGATTGCTCGAAGACTGACCATGTTTTTATGTTTCACTTTCAGTGTGAAAAACTCAAACTACTGCCTTCCTTCATATGCTGCTTACAAGAACTATGAATACTCAGAGCCAGGAAGACACAACGAACAGCCAGGACTGTGTGGGCTCAGTAATCTGGGGAATACGTGTTTTATGAATTCTGCAATTCAGGTAACAAATCAAGCAATATTTTTTATTTAAAAATGAATTATTTATTCATTTGACCTGCTGTTTATATGAATACATTTTTATATTTTAATGTATATTATGTGCCTATATAGTTAATATTTGTGAGATTAAAGTAGGGGTTTTTTACTATTATTTTTTTTTTTATTATGTTAAAGGATGTTTTCGCATCTATTGGTCAAGTTTTTTTTATTATTATTATTATCGGTGTTGGTTTCTATAGTTGTTCAATCTTTCACTCTGATAAACACTTTAAAGGACCACTCTAGGCACCCAGACCACTTCAGCTTAATGAAGTGGTCTGGGTGCCAGGTCCAGCTAGGTTTAACCCCTTTTTTCATAAACATAGCAGTTTCAGAGAAACTGCTATGTTTATGAATGGGTTAAGCCTTCCCCTATTTCCTCTAGTGGCTGTCTCATTCGTCGCATTCAGCCGACGGGGAGGAGAGAAGGAGGATCGGAGGAGGAGAGCTCTCCCTCCAGCGCTGGAAAAAGGTAAGTTTTTACCCCTTTCCCCTTTCCAGAGCCGGGCGGGAGGGGGACCCTGAGGGTGGGGGCACCCTCAGGGCACTATAGTGCCAGGAAAACGAGTATGTTTTCCTGTCACTATAGTGATCCTTTAATCTTATATCGGGACAAGGAGTGAAGCAGAGGTAAGTATAAAACACACTTACCTTTCCAGCTTTTCCATAACGCTCTGCAGGAACCCTCACTCAGGCATCTACTTGGAAAGTGACAAACGAGTGCAGGTACAAGCTGTACATGGCCCTTAACATATGCATGCATCCTCACTGCATTATTGGTGAAATTTGCTGTATAATATAAAAAAAGAAAATAGCACAACCAATGGGTATCTGTCTGTTAGCATTTGGGTTGTGCTAAGATCAGGGATTTACTACTTTATAAAGTTGAAGATTGCAAACTATAATGTTACTATAGTGTTTTTATTATTTTGGGAGGTGGGGGAAAGGGTCTGTTTTCTGTTTTTGGCTTTTGTTTTTAATCGAATTTGGTTAAGCATTTTTATCCTAAAGCCTTTTGCTTCCACTAAATGTGTGATGATAATGATTAGTTGTGTGTTTGCCAGTTGTTTATCTTAAAGGATCACTATAATGTCAGGAAAACAAACTCGTTTTCCTGACACTATAGCATCCTTAGGACCCCCCACCCTCAGGGTCCCCCTCCCTTGGCGCTGAAGGGGCTAAAACCCCTTCAGCTACTTACCTTAATCCAGCGCCAGGCTCCCTCGGCTCTGGTGACCTCTCCTCCCCCGCGGACGTCAGCTCCCGAGTGGAGCGGATTGTGCATGCGCGGCAAGAGCCGCGTGCCTTCAAACAGTTCATAGGAAAGCATTTCTCAATTTTCGCATCCAGCATCGGGGAAGCACCTCTAGCGGCTGTCAGGAAGACAGCCACTAGAGGTTGGATTAACCCTGCAATGTAAACATAGCAGTTTCTCTGAAACTGCTATGTTTACATCTGAAGGGTTAAAGCCTGGGGAACCTGACACCCAGACCACTTCATGGAGCTGAAGTGGTCTGGGTGACTATAGTGTCCCTTTAAGTGAATATTCAGTCTGCACAACCCTCTGGCTCACATAGTATTCCTAAGTCATTTTAACCAATAGGTTCAAATTTAAAACAAATTGTTCATCTCTAGAAGCAATATTAAAAACAAAATGCTGTAATGCTCTGTTCAAACACATGTGCTTCTTTGTGTAGGCATGTTTTTCTTTCATTATTGTCCTCATAGTTAGCTCAAATTCCAAATGTAACAAATATTTGCTCATCCATCTCAAATTCACAGCAACATGCCTGTCTGTTTTAAAAATAATTGTATATTTTATGAGTATTATGTCAAATAGGTATACAACTGCTATTGTTTATTTTTAATAGGCTGCAGAATGTTTGGTGAGTATTTTAAAAAGATTATTGTAGCTACTAGAGAGATTATTTATTCTTCCTTTACGTTTTTGAAACTGCAAATTACTTTGAGAGTATTACTATTACTATTCCTTTTTAAGAGTAAGCTAAAAGAAAAATATACATACAAAGGCATTAAAGGGATCCTATAGTGCCAGGAAAACAAAGTCGTTTTCCTGGCACTATAGAGTTTATAGGTCCCCCCCTTTCTCGGGGCTCCTCTCCCGTGGGGTTGAAGGGCTTAAAACCCATTCAGCCACTCACCTGAATCCAGTGCCGATGTCCCTCGGCGCTGGGTCAGGCTCCGCCCATGCTTCTCCTGCCAACATCAGCCGGCTGGGGAGACCTAATGCGCATGTGTGGCAATGGCTGCATGCACTTTAGACCTCCCTATAGGAAAGCATTATTCACTGCTTTCCTATGGGGAAAATCTGACGCTGGAGGTCCGTGAGGACTTCCAGCGTCAGATAACGGACCAAAAGTCCATTTGAATTCTGGAAGCCCTCTAATGGCTGTCTGTTAGACAGACACTGAGGGCAGACCTAGAGCTGCAATGTAAACATTGCAGTTCTCTGGAACTGCAATGTTTAACATTGCAGCACTAAGTGCAAAAGGGTCACAGCACCCAGACTACTTCAATTAGCTGAAGTGGTCTGGGTGCCTACTGTGTCCCTTTAACTGCTACAATGTCTCTTAAGTGGGTATGGCACTTGGAGCCTTTGCTTAATTTCCAAATACAGTAAACAGAAGTTTTCCTATTTTGTTTTCCTGATAATTACCATAGATTTGGAACATGTGTAACAATGTTTAAACTGAAACTTTATACATGTTCACACTGATCACTCTATTATAAACATAACATTCACTCCTATTTGTCTGCTAGTATATTATAAATCAGACATGTTAATCCTAAAATGTTCTCTATTTGCCCCTTTTCATATCTGAAGGCACGTTATTCCTTTTGTAAACCTGTAAATGTTTCATTGTACTGACTGCACAGCTTCAAAGCATGAGTGTTTCAAGGGTTACTCCAAGCACCACAAAAACTTCAGTGAAATGGAGCTTGGAGTTTGTATCTGCAGCATTTCAGTATGAAACACTGCACATATAGACATATTTTATATTGCGGTTGTCAGTGTAACTCCACCTCTGGCAGCATAATTTGTACATCATTAGCCAGCCCAGAACAAGAGTTCTAGGTTAGCTAATTTCAATTCTGTTCATATTTCATTGCACAGAGGCTCATTCATTGGTGAGTTTTGTCAGCCAATGATTGATCGGCTCCTTGTGCTTTGGAGCTCTCTTGATATGCATACTGTCCATCTCACTTTACTTTAAGCAGTAATTATATAGGTCATAGCTAGAATGAAGAAAATAGTTCCTCTTTGCCGATGTTTAGTATTTTGTGTGGTCATGTGAAAAGAAATTGCATAAGAAAAGTTAATATTTCTGCTGTTTCATATTTTTTTGCCAAGCTATTTTTTTTTTGTTTAAATTGAGCAGTGAGTAAAGTTTCATCGGTTCTTTGCACAATTGAAAGCTTACAAATACAATGCTGAAATGTGTTATGTGTTACAGTGGGTTTTGGAAGCAGCAGAATCTTGTTAAAGTATTCTGTGACACACATGATATACAATATATGTGTCTTTAAATGCATGTAGCATTAATACATTCATTTTGCCAGTCTGTTAACCATATAAAAAAAACTTAATCGTATTAAAATGTTGAAGTATTTTCTTTTCTTCTAGTGTTTGAGCAATACCCCACCACTGACTGAATACTTTCTCAATGACAAATATCAGGAAGAGCTGAATTTGGATAACCCTTTAGGGATGCGAGGAGAAATAGCCAAGTCTTATGCAGATCTCATCAAACAAATGTGGTCAGGGAAATATAGCTATGTAACCCCGCGAGCATTTAAGGTGGGTAGTACTTGTATTTCAGCATTGTTATAATATGTTAAAGAACCACTATAGTGTCAGGAAAACAAACTAGTTTTCCTGGCACTATATAACCCTCATGACCCTCCCTCCGGCTCAATGCTTTCCTATGGATGTTCTGCGTGCTCAATGCGATTTTCGCATTGAGCTTCACAGAAGTGCCTGTAGCGACTGTCAGGAAGACAGCCACTAGAGGCTGGATTAACCCTGCTATGTAAACATAGCAGTTTCTCTGAAACTGCTATGTTTACAGCTGCAGTGTTAAAACCTGGGGGACCTGGCACCCAGACCACTTCATTGAGCTGAAGTGGTCTGGGTGACTACAGTGGTCCTTTAACGTTTGAATGTTATTGTATATGTACAGCATTTTTACAGTGTGCATTTTTAAGACCTTTTGAGTAAATGAAGCAATATAGCTTAACTTATTTTTAAAATGAATTTAAACATGTATTATCAATATTATTGATCTTTCCCATAATATATTTCTAAAACCCTTGTTTTCTGTGAATGTGTACAGCCATTAATTAGAATTAGAATTTTAGTAATACGGTATATTAAAAACAAAACTCTTTTTGTATGTTCCTTTTTCAAGACACAAGTTGGGAGATTTGCACCTCAGTTTTCGGGTTATCAGCAGCAAGATTGTCAAGAATTGCTTGCTTTCCTGTTAGATGGCTTACACGAAGATTTAAACCGAATTCGAAAGAAGCCTTATATCCAATTGAAAGACGCAGATGGCAGACCAGACAAGGTAGTTCTCATACTACTGCTTTAAAAAAATATTTCTGTGAAATGCTTTACTTCACCTTCATTTATTCTCCAGGTATAATATTTAACAGCCTATACTCCAGATTATAATTAGCAGCCTGTACAGAAATGGTTTTCACTGCCAGGAACCAGTTCCACTAATTTAAAGGCACTGAATTGGTTATTATATGAGGATTAGCTTGGCCCCATTTCCTGCTAATGGGGTAAACAGTTTATCAACAGTCTCCTACCTGGGTCTCTGCCAGGCGCTGAGAGTCCTATGTGGTCGGTGACATGCATCCAGCATCTGCAGAAGTGATTTATAGTGAAGGGGTTAAGAAAGGAATCATGAATATAAGGACATTGTAATGATGTTTGTCAAACCCTAAATGTTATCAAATTTTCAGTTTTCTGTTTTTTTTTTTTTCTCTTGAGTACAATTGCAGATACCACTAAAATACTGCCAAAATATAAAGACTCCCATATATTGTGGTGGTGAACACAGTGCTATCTTTTTTGTCGTTGTATTTATTAGTTGATACCAATCCAAGATGATGAAAATGTGTAAAACTAATGGATGGATGTCAGAGGAGTGTGTGAAGTTTGTCTCTTTTAGACTTTGACAACTCATTATCCTCTTTTAATTATAACCTAAAACTCTGGGTGTAGCTAAGAAAAAGAAAAACGTATCACAAATATAGGGTTTACGTATAGATGGTGAGCTAGAACAAACATATCCTTACTTTACTATGCACTTGGGCCAGTCTTGCCATTTTATTATATATTTGCCTATTTTTTGTGTCTCTCTATGCAGCATGTTGAAGTCCCACTTACATTATCGGTATATCTTTATTTATCGACTGTGAGAGCTCATTTGGGAAGAATATACTCTCAGCATCAAACATTTCAAGTGTGGTTTTTAAAATTAAAAAAAAAAAAAGATTTTTCCTTTATATTCCTTTATATTTTTTTTTTGTTCTTTATTACATTTTAGGTAGTTGCTGAAGAAGCGTGGGAGAACCATATAAAAAGAAATGACTCCATCATTGTTGATATATTTCATGGGTTGTTTAAATCTACCCTCGTATGTCCGGAGTGTGCTAAAATATCTGTCACGTTTGATCCGTTTTGTTACTTAACTCTTCCTCTACCGATGAAGAAGGAGCGCAGTCTGGAAGTATATTTAGTTAGAATGGATCCACTTTCCAAACCTATGCAGGTAAGTATAGCCCGCTCACTGTTCTTGTATTCTTCTATTTTTGGTTTGATGCCTACAGTTTTAATATAGTTTTCATTTCAATGTAATTAAATTGTGAGCAATGCTTTACATTTATTGATGTCACCTGACCAGTTAAATATTATTTTGCTACCAATGGTGTCTTCACAATGTGTGAGGTTGTTTAAGGGTGCAAACATATACCATTTTTTATTATGTTTGTAATGAGGATAGTTATAGTGATATTGACTCACAATTAGTCAATAATGTTGCAAGCAGTCGTCTAATATATAATTCCAAATTGGGGGACATTTAAGCAAGGCAAAACCAGTCTCATTCAAGGTGCTAAATATTGGAAGCTTCTGTCTGTTACCATAGTGAATGGTCGTTATTTAACAATTTGCAATAGAATAGTACTTGTTTTCGATTACATTTGTAGAAGCTGTAACTCCATGGCAATGGTTTAAAAGGATTCTATATAAAAAATATAATAAAAGTTGTATTCCTCACATTATAGAGCCCTCTGGCCCAGACCCCACTCCCGGCATGGAAAGGGATAAAAAAAACAAAAAAAAAGACTTTTTAATACTTACCCGATTTCAGCTACAATCTCCCTGCTCCAGTGCTTTCCTATGGGGATTTTACCGACTCTGGATGTCCTCATGCAGAGCGTGAGGACTTCTAGCATCAGGCGACCAAATGTCGGTTATTCACCATGAAGTGTCTCTAGTGGCTCTCTGAAAACCACTAGAGGCAATCTTAGTCCTGCAATGTAATTGTTGCAATGATTTACATTACAGGACTAAGGGGGACTGGGACACTGCACCCATGCCACTTCGATGGACTGAAGTGGTCTGGGTGTCTATAGTGTTCCTTTAAGTGTGTGTTTGAAAATGTTGACCTGCCAATTTGAATGAACATGGGCTTACTTTTCAGGAAAATAATTATCATTGCTCACATTTAAATTGGTTATTAGAATAATATGAATCATATATGGCAGTGATCCTTTTTAAAACACAACACATAACATTTACAATAAACATATGTAACATAAAAGAATAGTTGATAGTATGAAACCACTTATTAGAAAGCAGTATCTTTATTGTGTTAAGGTGAAGCAAAGCTTTACCTTTCATGCACCTCTACTTGTTTGTTTTTTCAAGGTAAAATGTGTTAGCCAGCTGCATTATTTAGAAAGACATTAGAACACTCTAACTACAGGAGCTTAAATAAAACTAAACTACTTTGCTAAAATCTGGATTGTTGTCACCATATTTCTAATATTAAATGGAGCCCCAAGCAAGTTATTGCAATTTGTCTTGAATTTGACTCCCCAGCATTGTTTACATCTAGTAAGGCAGAGACAAAAGTCACATTGATTCTAATGAAAAGTGTATGTGTGTTTTAGTATGGATTCTGGTGTGAGATTCTTTGATAAATACCTTTTTTCTTCTAATTCATTTTATTTATTTTATCTTAGTATAAGGTAATCGTTCCAAAGATTGGAAACATGATGGACCTTTGCACTGCCCTTTCTTCATTGTCTGATATTCCTCCAGAAAAGGTGATTATTATAGATTTATTTTTTAAATGTATGCATGTATTTATTTTTATTTATATATTGTTTTGGTTTATTGTTATTAATCTGTTTATTTTATTTCCTTATTATTTAGATGGTTGTTACCGATATTTACAACCATAGATTTCACAGAATATTTGCCATGGATGAGAATTTAAGTAGCATTATGGAACGAGATGACATTTATGTGTAAGTTTTCTATCACCATTAACCTTCAGTTCAATTGTCAGTAAGTATATATGATATTATTATTGATGAAATGTGGCAGATATTTTTTTTTTGCTTTTCTTCTGTTATACATGTAGCTAACAATGTAAGATTAATATTTACCAAATGCCTGTACTTTTTAAAATATATCTGTAATGCTTTAGTCATTGAAAAGAGAGCTCTGTTTTCTCTTTTGTGGCTACCTGTTTTCATTATTATTGTTCTAAAACTTAGTAGCTTTGTTTAGTTTTTCACATATTTATTTTTCAACATTAGGTTTGAAACATCTATTAATCGAACAGAAGAGACAGAACAAGTCATAATCCCTGTTTATTTACGAGAGAAGTTCCGCCATACCAGTTACAGTCATCACCACAGTTCTACCCTTTTTGGCCAACCCTTTCTACTGACTGTGCCTAGAAATATTTCTGAAGACAAGCTGTACAACCTACTTTTAGTTAGAATGTGGTATGTATTTTAAAGACCAAAAAAACAAAAATTATTTGAAATAAAGTTTCCTTGTTTTACTTGGGGGCTCATCTCAAGCAAAACATTATAATGCAAACTTTAAACAACAATAGAAGTAAACAAGGTGCAATGTTGCATCTTCCTAGGATTGCATATTGTGACTTATTTATAAAAAATTAAACCTGAGCATTTCTCTGTTGGCCAGTTGTCCCAAATTTACAATGTTGATTCTGTTTTTCCTTTAAACTATTGTTTAATGAACCAATTAAATAATTAATATTTCAGTCCCTTAGACTATTGATTAAAATATTTAATAGTGTGAAATCCTCTGACAAGACACAACACTACTTAGCTATATGGGCACACTGGTTACTGATCACAACAGGTGACTGGTTCGCAGACAAACTCTACTACTAAGACAATGACTCTACCAAGCCACCTCACACTCAAGGGGTCGGCACCTATACCCTAGGCATGCCCCGACTGGAGATATCCACACCGCCATCCCCTGGGGGGGCCCCATCTATTTTTACTATCCCTGATCCTGGCCATACGGATCACCGAACGAAACTCGGGCGACTGCTTGTATGCCACAAAAGTACGTGATTACCAGTCAGGGCTCAAATAAGTCCCATACCCTGAGGGACCAGCACATCCCACACAAACATAGAATGCAGTACGATAAATTCCTGCGAGACAGCAATGCATGATGGGAAATAGCATTGCAGGCAGGGCCGGCCTTAGGCCTTTAGGCGCCCTGTGCGAAAAATCTTCACAGCGCCCCCCCCATCATCCATGTATGATGTAATGTTTGTGTTGTCTGTGTATTTGATAGTAGGTGTGATGACTGTGTGTGGTATGTATGCAGTGTGTTGGCTGTGTGTGATATTTTTAATGGGTGTATTAACAGTGTGCGATATGCGTGTATTGGTTGTATGTGATATCTGTGCTGGGTTTATTGGCTGTGTGTGATGGTTATTTAATTCAGATAAAAACATGCATTTAAGTCTGTGTGTGAATGCAGGTGTATATTTTTGCAGAGTTATGTGCACACAGTCAGATGCACACAGTTATACAGATACACTGTCAAATCCACCACATGCACACAGTCGCAGGCAGATAGTCACATACACAGGTACAGGCAGACACATACACAGTTACAGGTAGATAAACACACTCACACACAATTACAGGCAGACAGCCACACACACACAGGCAGCCACACATATAGTTTTACACACACACACACTTACATGCAGACAGCCACACACATACACACAGGCAGACAGCCACACTCACACACACTTACATGCAGACAGCTACACACATACACACAGGCAGACAGCTACACACATACACACAGGCAGACAGCCACACATATACACACAGGCAGACAGCCACACACACAGAGTCAGACAGCCACACACACAGAGTCAGACATCCACACACACAGAGGCAGTCAGTCACACACACAGGCAAACAGCCAAACACACACACACAGGCAGACAGTCACACACACACACACAGACACACACACAGGCAGACAGTCATACACACACACAGGCAGTCATGCACACACACAGAGACAAACACACAGGCAGAAAGTCATAGCACACACACACACAGGCAGACAGTCATACACACACACAGGCAGACAGTCATACACACACACAGGCAGACAGTCACACACACACAGGCAGATACACACACAGAACAGTCACACACACACAGGCGGGTCAGTCATACACACACACAGGCACACACAGGGCAGTCAGTCACACACACAGGCAGACAGCCAAACACACACACACAGGCAGACAGTCACACACACACACAGACACACACACAGGCAGACAGTCATACACACACACAGGCAGTCATGCACACACACAGAGACAAACACACAGGCAGACAGTCACACACACACAGGCAGACAGTCATACACACAGAA
Source organism: Pelobates cultripes (assembly GCA_933207985.1). Taxonomy (NCBI): domain Eukaryota; kingdom Metazoa; phylum Chordata; class Amphibia; order Anura; family Pelobatidae; genus Pelobates; species Pelobates cultripes. The sequence continues at coordinate 327,423,175 of OW240914.1, read as the reverse complement.
ACACACACACACAGAGGCAGACAGTTATACACACAGACACACACACAGTCATACACACACACAGGCAGTCATACACACACACACAGTCATATACACAGGCAGACAGTCATAGACACACACAACAGGCCCCCCTGCTCCATGGCTCGCACACCCCTAAGGCCAGCCCTGATTGCAGGTTAAGTTTTCTACAGAGTCCACCAAGGGAAAACCCCTGCAATGCCAGTATGGAAACCCCTTGCATGGCGACTTGTATAAAAATGGTGACATTGGAATAAAAGCTCAGTTGACTCCCAAACTATGTGTTGTCTAGTTCTTGGGAAAAAGGGATTATCTTTACGCTACCTGTATTTTGTATGCTGATTCCTGACTACCAGCGGAGATACCGTGGATTATACTACTACTCCACTACAGTATCCTCATTGCAAGCATAATTAAAAATGGTATATGTTTGCAACCTTAAACAACCTCATACATAGTGAAGACACCATTGGTAGGAAAATAATATATAAATTAGGAAGAAAGGTAAAATAAACCTGCCCACTGGGCCATTTTCTGTCAATACAGTGCAGATTTGTATTTGTTAGCAGCTTATTTGCACACTATGTTTAGAAACACCTCTTCATCACTGTAAGCATTTATGGTTTAACTTTGAATCCTCAGAGTTGTGGCTAATGCAGCTAAGCTGCTAAGTCATAGTTATTGAAAATGGCAGGGTAAACCCTTTCACTGGATGGTGCCAGAATATGGACAATTTAGGGGCAGAAAAAAAATATATATGTTCAGTTAGGAGTAGACATTATAAATTTTAGATGATTAACCTGTGCCATGTCAGAAGGTGTGAAAAGTTCTTGCCCCAAATACACTGAACTGAGCTGCTCCGGGCGAGAATAGAACCATCCATTTCCTGTTCACGCGCGGCACCTTTACGTACACTCACAGGTGTGTCTGTACTCGCAAGTGTACTCAAAGTGAGTGTATGTAAAGCGGGGTATGCCTGTACTAACATATGGTACAGATCCATAGACTACTATCAGGCATGACTAATTCTTATGGTTTACTGCGTGTCCAGCAAAGGCTGTAATATGCTATAAATTAGATTATAGATTAAATTAGACCTGCTAGTTTCTGAAAATACCTATAAATATCCTAAACCTATATTTTTTGTTGCTGGGATGTCACTGTAACAGCCAATACATGACTGCTAGACAATAATAGTATCTGTTTTAACATATTCAAATTTTTTGGTGAATTCCAATTTAAATATATTTGTTAAGGTATGTTCCATTAGTGAAAGCAACTTTACATACTTGTGAGCTCATATCATAACTGTCATTACAGTTTGTTTGTTTTTGTTTCTGTTTGTTTTCCATGTCAGCCGTTATGTTAAATCAACATGTGACATTGAAGAAAATGAAGGGCCTGTACACTGCAATAAAGAACATACTGTCAACGGGAATGGTCCAAATGGTATCCACGAAGAAGGATCTCCAAGTAAGAGATTGTTTGTATCATTCCTGTATAAATGTGACAAATTTATGACTGCAGATTTAATTGGTTCATTGTTCCCAACAATGTGTATGGCAAGCATTAAAGGGACACTATAGTCACCAGAACAACTACAGCTTATTGTATTAGTTCTTGTGAGTATAATCATTCCCTCCAGGCTTTTTTCAGTAAGCACTGTCTTTTCAGAGTAAGTGCAGTGTTTACATTACAGCCTTGGGATGCCTCCACTGGCCACTTTTCAGATGGCTACTAGAGGTGCTTCCTGGTGAAGTGCTGCACAGGGTGCAGCACTGCCATTCAGTGTTTCCACCCTCTGCATGGAGACACTGAACTTTCCTCATATAGATGCATTGATTCAGTGAATATCTATTAGGAGATGCTGATTGGCCTTGGTTTGGCTTGTGCTGGCTCTGCCCCTGATCTGCCTCCTTGACAGTCTCAGCCAATCCAATGCTTTCCTATTGGCAGGCAGGTCAGCGGCAGAGCCAACAGCAGCAGGCTGGAATAAAAATCAGATTTTAGTATATTTAGAGGGCAAGGGGGAGCAGGGGTGCTAGATGGTGTTTTTAACACTATAGGGTCAGGAATATATGTTTGTGTTCCTGACCCTATAGTGTTCCTTTAAAAATTCTTGAGTGCTATTCACAAATAAAGAAATTAGTCTTTCATTCATGTAGATTGACACGTTTATTCTCATGTAGGGATATTTATTTTATTTTTTTTAAATATGCCCTGTAATTACAATTTGATGGCCAGTTTGTGAGATCAATGCTTTCTAATGAATAATTCCAGGAACAAAGATGTGTCAAGCAAGATATCATGTATCTGCATCTAGTAACCAAATTGCTTTGACTGTTTTTTATGCATCATTAAAATAACATGCTACCTCTAAGCTGTCTGTCCTAACTAAAATAACCACTAGATGTCGCTCTATCTTTAACCTAACAGCTGAAGTTGAACTTCAAATTCTTTAGCAAGGCATTCGTAGCATTAGCAGTATCATTAACATTTGACATTCCTGTAATTTATATAGTTAATGACCGAGTTGTAATATTACTAAATAGATCTCCTTAGCAGTCTCCATAAACATCTAAGGATAGTCTGAGCACAATGTTAAGTTGTAGCTTGCAGTACACCAGTACCATGTATGTGTGCTCTCATGGACTTCCTTTGTTGGTGCCTGGTGCAATGATATTCCATAAACTAGGAAAAGGGTGCTGGCGAAAGTTTGTCTTGTCTTACTGAAATGTTGACCCAATAAACCGCATGAAGCTGGTGTTCCGGGAAAAACTATATTTATATACCTTATATTAGAAGATAGAGAGTTATGTCCACTAGACTTTGCATTAAAAAAAAAAAATCAATGAATTTTGTACACATTTTCTATTTATTCATTTATTTATTTATTTATTGCTGCATTATGCATACTGGGCAATAGATATGTTTTAACCATTTAAGGATTGTGCTTGACACTTCTCCAAGAATAAAAGAATGGAGCAATAACTGTTTAATGCGTGATGCACATTAAAAATAAACAGATGTAAATTGTCCAAATACAATGAAGGTTACTAATATAACAAAGTAATGTGTATAGAAAATTGATATTTGCAGAGTGTTTCATGGGACACTCTCAGCACCAAAAGAAGTTTAGCTTAATGAAGCAGTTTTGGTTTATAGAGCATGTCCCAGCAGTCTTAACTGCTCAATTATCTGCCATTTAGAAGTTAAATGATGGTAGCCCTAGTCACACCTCTCCTGGCTGAGGCTCATACAGCGTCCATGAATAAAATGTACATTTGTACAGTGTGTTTACTTAAGTTATTATTGCCTGCTATGTTAATTGAACTTTAGTCACACACATGAGACTATTGCAGGCTTATTAATAAAAGGGATACAAAATTCAAAATGAAACATACTGTGTAATAAGGTAGGCTAAACAATTTTAAACTATTTGTCAGGAATTGTGTAGGGTTCCTGTGTGAGTCACAACCAGGGGGCGAAAGTGACTTCGCCACTGGTTTTTGGAGGGACCTGTTTGCCAGCCTCCTGCCCTGCGACTATGGCCCTGGGATGTATTGCCCTTTAAGGAACTGATTTGGGCATACTGTATTTTATTATGCTGCTGCTGGCCCTTTAAGAACCATCTGGGGACATACTGTGGAGTTACTTGGTGGCCACCATTTCATGTATCAGAGGCACATGGTGAGAACAATGGATGAAGCACATGGTGAGAACAATGGATGGCAGACATTTTAACTCACAGACACTGTTTTGACTTTTCTACACGGTGCCATCTCGCCAGTATTTGGTGCACAAAGACATCGTTCAGTAGTTTTAAACTACAGAACAGGGGACACATTTAACAGTAATTATTTGTCATATAGCCTGTATATGTTCTGCAGAATCTGCATTAAACCGTATCTTCCAAACTACTGAACGGATCTGGGTGAATTTTGGATATGTGGTTCACCCAGATCCCCCGGTACATTTTCTATGGGGTTATTGCATGTTTTGGGGTCTCTGTGATATGTTTTAAAATACTTTATTTTTCTGCCTGTGATAATTAAGTTAGTCTATTGTGTTAAGATAATTGTATCACAGGCAGAGGGGAGGATTTCTGATGTAATGAATGGGAGTGTTAGCTGTGTTGTAATGTGTTGATTGGTTGTTCTTCAAAACCCTGTGGGCAGTACTATGTTTGTAGAATGTGAATAAAAGAGGCTGTATGTGCCAGTACAGTCAGTTCTTCTTTACCCTTCAAAACGTAGCCTCGTCTCGTTATTGGAGGGAACTGCTATAATCACACTGGGGATTGCTGTGCTCTGCATACTCCCTTGAGCTTTAATCACTTAGCTCTTTTAAGAGCTTGTTCCTGATACGCTCTCCTGGAGGAGAGGTCTTCCCCACACGGTCCTGGAGGACAGAAGCCGATCCAGGGTGGACAGAAGACGTTGAGACTCCAGTTAAGCTACGGCGGTTGTGGAGTCTGCAGTGGGTGTGGTGTCCAGTGCGGTGCTTGTGTTCCTCGGCGCAGGCTAGGAAGCGTCCATCAACGGAAGGTACTCGGTCGGAGTACGGGCAGTTCTGTTACAGGCTGCATAAACAAAGTGCTTTAACTCCTAGATGGCAGAGGATTGAGTAGTGACACTACAGGGGCATGATCTGTACACCAAAACCACGTCATTAGGCAAATGTTGTTTTGGTACTTAGAGTGTCCTTTTAAACATACAAGTATGGGATTCGTCTGAAATGCATATTCATTTTACATCCACCTAAATCATGCTGAATTGGTTTAACATGTGTTTGTAAGTATGTCTCTTAAGCTATTTATATAATTTCCATAATGCAGTTTGCTTGAGACGTCCTGTTTCTAATCCAGATATGTGACTGATTTAATTACCAAGAGTCAGATGTAAATTTAAATGTGACATTGGCCCCTTTTGTTGTACTTTGTCATACACTGGTTAACGTAAATGATAATGGTATTTATAAAAAGATTCCTTTATTTTGTTATTCTAGTGAATATGGCAGTGGAGACCTAAACCTACTCTGAGATGGCATCTAAATAAACCACCCGGTGGTAATACTGTTAATGTTTCCCCAGGTGAAATGGAAACAGATGAGCCAGATGACGAGTCCAGCCAGGATCAAGAGCTTCCTTCAGAGAATGAAAATAGCCAATCAGAAGACTCTGCTGGAGGAGATAATGACTCCGAAAACGGACTTAGCACTGAAGAAACATGCAAAGGACAATCACTAACAGGACAAAAAAAACGACTGTTTACATTCCATTTTACCACTTTGGGCAATGCCGATATCAGCTACATCAAGGATGATACCAGATACATTAGATTTGATGATCGGCAACTCCGGCTGGATGGTGAGATACATTTTATTTTCAGTTTGTACTCTAAATGCTGCTTCCTAGTATGTAAACAACCAATTGAATGAATGTATTCAGATTTTCTAGATCACCTGTTCTGTGTTAAATATTGAAAGATTTATTTTAGAATTGCATTATTTGGCATGGAGATGTGTTTTTACTTTCTAGCGTACTATTGTGATAGTTCAAATCCCAAATTGTCTTATTGAGATTTTCTGTCCTATTTTTTTATTGTTTATTTTGTCATTGAAAATGTGTGCACTTGTTACTTGAGGTTTTATTTTTGTTAAAACAAAAATGTCTAATTACAGTCTATTGATTTTCATCTCAGAAAGATCATACCTCGCCTTAGATTGGGATCCAAAAATAAAGAAAAAATATTTTGATGAAAATGCTGCAGAGGTAGGTTCCCAAATATTTACTGACAAAGTTGGATTCTTCAAAAATCAGGGCCGTATTTTGAGGTTACTTCTCTATGGGAGTACACCAACACCTTTCCAATTCTTTCATTAGCTTTCTAATGAAAGTATCACAAGAAATCATCGGAGAGTGTCTTCATTTAACACATGTATTGCTAACGTTTAGCGCAGCGATAGGAAACGTCTTTGTTTTTTTAAGTAACCTTTATTATTATTTATGTTGAGGAATGTAGCTGTTCTGTATGGGTGCAATAGACCCTTAGTGAAGTTTTTAAAAGTGTGTATGTATAGTCCCTATATACTGTGTTTGTTATGTATGTGTGTGGGATGTCTGGGAAGTTATGTGAGTGTGGGCTGTGTCTAGTGTTGTGTATGGCATTGTTATTTTTCATTCTGTGTGTGGTCGGGTTGGTTTGTAGCGTAAACGTGAGTTGTTTGTGGTATTGTGTGTTTGTGGTAGGAGCTGTTTGTGAAGTTGTTTATGTATATATTCTTTGTATTATTGTGTAGGCTGCTTGTTGCCTTATGCATGTGTGTGCCATTTTTTCATGTGGACTCTTGTTTTGTGTGTTCTGCCTGAGGTGTGAAGTATGTGTTTTGTATGTGTGCTGCCTCTGATAAGTATGTGTATGTGAGTTGCTTGCAGTATTTGTGTGTAGTTTGGACTGTCTGTGATGTTTGTGTATGTCACCTGCCTGTTGTGATATTTATTTGTGTGAGCTGCCTGGGGTTTTGAGTGTGTGCTGTGTTATGTGAGTTGCTTATAGTGATAGGGGCTGTTTGTTATGTGTGTGTATATGTGGAATGTCTATGGTGTAATTTATGGGGGATGCTGTTTTGGAGATTTTGTGTGGGTGCTCTCTATAGTATTATGTGTTTATTGTTTGTGAGGAATGTTTCCAGGGGTGTTATGGAGTTGCTCTTTACTAAAATAAATTCGCCAAAAACATATGTTTTGCCTTCTCTTCTCTTGTCCCGAGAGGAGTGCAGTAATCCTTACTAATACCTGGTGGGCCTGAGGTATTGTATTCTGCAGTGCATCTTCCATGGTTGCATACCACTAGTGGCTCTTACTCCAATCCAGTGTAAGATGATCAAGTATGGTCTTGGTAACCAACGGCAACATTTGACTCACTACTAAGAGCACCCTCTGAGGCTGAGACCACAGGTTTACTTGCAGTCCAGGCTCGCTGGGAAGGTCTTCTGACCTCCTCATGTGACCCATTTGGGTTGGCAGCTTTGTGTGCCATGCAAAACAATACAAAATGCAATTTTTGCCGACCCTTAGTTTACTGTATTAAATGCAAAGAAGAAGAAAAAAATAGTAAAAGAAGCTCTAAAAACTGCTGTCAGTAACCTTTGTTTTACATGGCTGTAATCTAACAGTAATGTATTTATAAAGGGAAAACATCCAATTAAGAGAGTGTTTATTTACCAAATAGTTTTATTGCATATAACAGTTATTTATAGACTGTACTTGAAAATATAAACACAAAAATCAAACAAAAAGTAACTAATGAAAGGTTCACCTGATCCAAACCTTCAACCTCCTATTTATTGGCTGACTAACCAGCTAAACTAAACTCTCTCAACACTATCCTCAATAGTTTGTTCCCCTACTGATATTCCTGATGTGTATATTAGAGTAGAAATAAACTTTGGCAGATTCAGTATGCAAGTTAGACTGTGGGATCATGCGTGCAGGGACCTCATCTGCTTGAATTCATGTTTCACAATGTATTTCTTCATTTTGTTTCCTGGTGTATTGTATTACAAAATATGTTAGGGCTGTATAGGAGAACTGTTATTTTTGTAGAAATAACAGCATTAAACGTACACCATTAAGGAGCAAATCATCCATCCTTTAACTAACCTGCAGTTTATAAAACACATAGAATGAATATGTAGACCAGTTCAGACAGAAATATATAACGACTTGTCCTGATAATGTAACCACACTGTTTAGAAATTCTGTTGGCATGTTAGCATTGCAAATACTTTGGTATTTACTAAACCTGACTTTGAAGAGAATTCACTTGACAAAAGAATTACAAGTTTGGACCAAAATAGCTGCTTAAGAAATTCAGCTGATTCTTATATTATAAAACTATTTGTATTCCATATACAATTGTATTTATTCCCTGAGAATTTGGAAGAACTACTAAGGGAACCCACGTATTGTAAGCCAGTAATCCAAACTGCGAAACAATACCAGCTGAACTATATCTGTTTTTCCAGTTTTAATGGTTTGGGATATGCATTCCTTTTTTTCACATTTCTCATTTTAGCAAATAACCTCAATGTTTTGTTTTTAAGTTTTTTTTTTTTTTTTAAGCAACACGTTTATAGTTCATCTTTTTGTGTTTGTTCTAGCTAAATATTATTTGTATTAACATTTTAGGATTTTGAAAAACATGAAAGTGTGGATTTTACTCCCCAGAAAAAGGCTTTTATGAAATTAAAAGATTGCATTGAGCTTTTTACTACCAAGGAAAAATTAGGTGCTGAAGATCCATGGTAAGTGAAATAACTCAAAAAACAATATTAAGATGATCTTGCTTAGATTTCAAAAAAAATATTCTCTGTGATATTTGTTAGAATTGTCACTTTCAATAGATAAAGAATGGGTTGTAAACATGTTATGTGTGTATAAGAGCAATTTATTAAGTGATTCGATATATCAGGTAACAGTCTAAGTACCATAACCCCCAGATCACTCGTCAGTGTCACAGGAGTGCTCTGTCACCTACACAATGTAAATAGTCAAATTGTTTACCTTGGGGTCCCCTTACTTACTGCCTGCATAATAGATCACCCAGGTCACTTCATCTCAATGTTTTTGAGAAACTGCAATGTTTACTTTGGGGCATTCTACGGATGGGAATAAAATGTTGCCTTTTTATAAATCACTGGTAAGACCACATCTTTAATATGCTGTGCAATTTTGGGCAGATGTTCTAAAGAAGGATATTATGGTACTAGAAAAATTTGCAGAGGAGGGCTACAAAATTAATAAAAGGAATGGAGCATTTTAGTAACAAGCCACACCATAAACAGCCTATCCTCAAAATATGATACAACAAGCAGCCAGCCGTACACATGCATCCCCACAAACACACAAGACCACAAGCCGCCTCCATACACACACACACACTCCCAGCCCTGTCTCACATATTATCCAACAGCCTGCATGATGGATAGATGGATAGACGCAATGAGGAAATTTGGGAAGCCTTGGCGCTGCAAGGGTAAATATGGCCCTGGTGGTATTGCGACATAAGTAGGAAGGAAAGGTCTGGGTGATATTTGATTGGAAAGAGCTGAAAATAATGGGAAGGGATTATGGTCAGATGTGAGGGACCAGTAAGGGGATTGATTTTATGTAGTGTAAAGGAAGGTCCTTGTTAAAATGCATATCTTCAGGAGTTTGTGAACAGATAGAGAGAGGTTGCTGATTGGATGTGACAAAGTAGCTCATTCCAGTAGTAAAGAACTATGAGTGAAAGTTTGTTACATGGTTATCTAGGTTAAAAAAAGATTCGGGTTCATTGATCAACCTTTCAAGGTAGAAGATAGAATGCAATTTGTAGCAATTGCGAACTGTAATATAGAAAGGGGAAAATTCCTCCTCCTATCTCCTTCTTCAGCAAGCTGTTAATTGTAAACTCAACTATAACTCAACTGTATGTGGTTGGGGTAAGGGCTGTGGAGGTGAGGAAGCAAACGGATAGGTATGATATAGCAGGCATGTTGAAGAGACTACAGGTAGATGTGTTTTAAATTTGCAGAAGCGTAATAATATGAATAAAATTTCAAAGCAGTCAGTACGCGAATGTCATAAAGATTCTAGTTTTATGAAGTACAAACACATTTTTGGTGACCAAGCCACTCCAAAATGTGACACAAAATAGAGTCATGTGATTCATGGTAATATAACGTATATTTTTCCCAATTCATTTATGAATGAACTTTACCATTTTTCTTACAGTTTCCATTTAGCATAACGGGATAGAGTAAATTATTCTGAGAACGATTGAATGCCTTCTTATGTTAAAAGGTGAAATACGACGGGATATACCTTTTGCATCATTTTTGTGTTATGGTTGTTATTACGTGATTTCATGTTATTCCTTTCTTGTACTATCGAAAATCACTGTGAAAATTAAGATTGTTAAAAAAAAAAAAAAAAAAACTTTTTAATCACATAAAAATGTTTTATTTATCATCTTAGGTACTGCCCAAACTGTAAGGAGCATCAACAAGCAACCAAAAAATTAGACCTTTGGTCTTTACCTCCAGTCCTTGTTGTCCACCTAAAGCGGTTTTCCTACAGTAGATATATGAGAGATAAATTGGATACCCTAGTTGATTTTCCTGTAAGGTAAAATAACCTACATCATTTTATTATTAAATAATTAATCCATAAGAGTTTATTGGTTAATTTAACAGTTCATCACATCTGCAATTATCATGCAATATGTCACTTTTTTCCTGTAAATGTCCATTACCAGAACATGTTTTTTGTTTTTCTTTAAAATGTCTACTTCCTACATTGTGTAAATATGCAGTTCCTGTAAGATTTATAGTTTATTTACTACAGAGGATTATCTAGAATTGTTACTATAAACCATATGATTTTCTTTGCTGTTTGTTGGGGTGGGGGATTGAGAATGGGAATGCAGTGGGATTGATATAAAATAATAAGATATGTGTTCCTTTGTAATCTTTTCCAGGGGGGTTATTTTCTACAGGCTGTAATTGTGGCAGGAAACACTGCTAAAATTATTTGTTGCAAATAGGTTTGTTTTGTTCACAGTATTTACTGTCATCCATATTGGGAAAAAACAAAAAAGAACCAATCAAAACTGAATTTCAGTGAAACCGAAATGACTCAAATTAGGAAAACTTAATTGTGGGGTAATTTCCTAACAATTTCCTAACTAAAATATATACATAGGAAGAGGCAGTCAGATTATCTAAACAGCAGCTATCACATTGACCATTAAATCAATATGGATTCACAGCTTAGCACATTGATTCTTGGTCACCTACTATACTTATGGTTCCTAACCAGACGAGTGCTGGGGATTTTGAAATCTTTTCAACCACATGGGAGTTAAAAGAAAAGAACATGGAATATGTTCACTAAATGGTGTAGTCCTTCTCAGAATTATTGGCTCCGTAACAAATTGAATTGTAGGTAAACTATGTAACCTTGGATTCCTACACTGTAGGACAGGTTACAGAATAAATGGTAGTACCTCTTCTCTCTAACTTTATGAGTCCAACAAAATAAATGAAGTTTTATTTTGTAAAGGTAATTTAATATTTTCTGTAGTTGTTTATTTATTGTGAATGAGGAGCAGACTTCCTGTTTACACACACATTAAAACTAACCTTTAAAATGAAGTAATTTTAAGTGTTTTCTTTTTTTTGTTTCTTCCAACAGTGACTTAGACATGTCAAAATTCCTCATTAATCCAAATGCTGGTCCTTGTTGCTACAATTTAATTGCTGTATCTAACCACTATGGAGGAATGGGAGGCGGACATTGTAAGTTACTGATTTTTAAATTTATATATAATGTATCCTATGTCAGGGAATCCCAATATTGTCAAAGATATACATGAGGAAAAATTGAGACTGCCGATCTTTGGCAATGGTGGAGTTTCCGCTGCCTCGTCTCACCATTTTTCACGTGTGGGAAAGTGCGGTGGTGATAACAGTTCCTGGTGACGTCCTCAGGAGTTGAGCAAGCATGGCATTGGGAAGATAGTGGCATAGAGGAGGCAGAATTTAAGGAAAGTTTATATCTGCAATTTGGGCAGACTAGATGGGCCGAATAGTTCTTATCTGCTGTCACATGTTTCTATCCCTAGCTGCTCAACCCCCAGCCACCAACACACAAGCAAATTGGTCACCTTGGAGGGTCTTTGAAAAATATTTTAAGATCCAAAAAGTGACAATGCCATTTTAAATCTCACTGTCTTTAGTTTTTTTTGCTTGATGTAAAGCAAATAAGTTGTGGCATTCTAAACATTGCATAATCAGAAGAACAACAGATTCTGAAGACTGTGAGAGTAGTGCCTATCCATAAAAGTGGTGACACTACTTTGGTTTCTAACTATCGCCCAATATCATTGCTCCCGGTATTGTCAAAAATCTTAGAAAAATGTGTCCATACGCAACTATGTGAGTACTACCAACAATCATACTATCTGACCCCTGATCAATCGGGCTTTTGCCAGAATCACTCCACTACAACTGCCCTCTTAAAAGTTTGCAATGACATCCAAACTGGCATGGAACAAGGAGACCTAACTGGAGCTATTTTCCTTGATTTTGCTAAGGCCTCTGCACAAACTCAAAAACTCAGGTATTGGTGATCGTTCGCCAACCTGGTTTCGATCGTATGTATCGGATCGCTCGCAATATGTCTTCATTTCTGACAGCGACTCCCTCCCTCTCCCAGTCACGTGTGGTGTTCCCCAAGGTTCCATTCTCAGCCCCCTACTATTTACATTATTTATAAATGATCTGCCTAATGTCTGCAAATCCTCAAATGTACACATGTACGCAGATGACACAGTAATCTATACGAGCAAATCCAATCTACCGCAGCTTGAGGCTGTGCTCCAAGACCAGTTTACAGAGGTAGAAAAGTGGATCACAAAAAACAAACTCTTCCTGAACACTGACAAAACTGTCACAATGATCTTTGGAACAGTACCTAAATTACACAAATTACACAATTCCCACCTATCCATCAAAACAAATTGAAATGGCACACTGACCGCAGTCCACTCTTTCAAATACTTGGGTATGATGTTAGACCCCAATCTATCTTTTGGCCTGCACATATAAAAACTTGCATCTAAACTTTATCCAAAACTAGGTGCCCTGTACAGAAACAAATCCTGCCTAAGACCTACAGTAAAGGAAAAGATTGTACAGCAAATGCTGATGCCAATCATTGATTATGAGGATGTAGTATATGCATCTGCATCGCAATCCCACATTAATAAACTCAACACATTGTATAACTCGTTCTGCCGATTTGTGCTACAATGTAATTACAGGACTCACCATTGTGACATGCTAAAAGAACTAAACTGGCTGTCGCTGGAATCCAGACGCACCCTTCATCTTTCCAGCCTTGTGTTTAAGAGTTTCTCTGGGAAACTCCCACCCTACCTGAACAAAATGCTTTCCCCATCTGTTCCCACTTCCTATAACCTCCGATCCAGTACCAACTCTTTACTTAGTCTATCTCAATACAAAAAGAAAGCAGCCCGATCCTCCTCCTCCTACAAAGCGCCGCAATTGTAGAATGACCTCCAGCACAATTTAAAATCTTCCCTAAGCCTAAAGTCCTTTAAGAGATCCCTCTCTACATACCTCAAAACAGAATGCACCAGTCCTGGTTGATTATATATTTCCTACCTGTTCTATGTAAAATTTTATATTTATTGTGTATTAATATTGTTTTTGTATTTTATTGTACCATAATGTAACAATGCAATGATTTGTGGACCCAGGACATACTTGAAAACGAGAGAAATCTCAATGTATCGTTCCTGGTAAAATATTTTATAAAAAATAAAATATTTTATCAATAAATAAATCAATGTCTCTTGGCTTCCAAAATGTAGTGGGTCTATCAATGGTGATACCCCCTTCCCATTCACACTGTATGGGAGACTGTAAGCCTCAATCTGTACAATACTGATGTATGACAACCAGATCTAATGGATGGTTATAGAGGCTCAGGGTATATAAGCAGGCTGTAGATGCCCCTTGAAAATACAAGTGCCTGGTGGTTATGTCCAGACAGTTGTATATGGGCTTTGCACCGACATAGTCACCATTTTAATCTGCTGTCATAATGATGTCATTATAAAAAATAGCTCCTCCAATAATACCAGATAATGTGTGGCAAATGACAATTTGCAGGGTATTTTAGCTACATTGTTTCAGCTTTACACATCTTAGATATTAAAAAAAAAATTCAGTTTGTCCTTGTGTACGAAGATGTTTATTGGAAGTCTTGCATAAAATTGGTCATTTTTAAATACACCCCCAACCCACAAGCTTTGCAAAAATGACCAAAAGGGTAAAAAAAAATCTATTTACAAACAATAAATTATGTTAAACTTTCCAAATGACTTAAAAATTTTTAATGTTATTGAAAAAAAAATTTACACTACTTTCCTATTTTAATTTTATATATATAGATAGGGTTTTTTTTTTATATGCTATATTTTTGATCTTTTAATATGTTGAAAAACATAATTTTAAAAGTTTATCCAAAATATTAAATCATTTGGAAAGTTTATCCAGAATATTAAATCATTTGGGAAGTTTATCCAACAATATTAAATTGAGGCCTAAGTATATAATATATTTTAACCATTTGCAGCAGTCTGAAATAAAAAGATTGGTATTTTAGCTATTGTGCTTTTTTTTTCTTCATTAGATACTGCTTTTGCTAAAAATAAAGATGATGGAAAATGGTACTATTTTGATGACAGCAGTGTGTCACCTGCATCTGAGGACCAAATAGTGGCAAGTATTTTATTTTTGATCAAATGGAAAACTATAAAATTATTTTTGAAGTAGACAGGCAGACAGATAAAGAAATAATTTAAACACTCAACCTCAATATTATACTTTTGTCTTGGTACAATCGTGTATTCATATAAAACATAACAAAAAGTGAACTCACAGGACTCATGATTGTTACATTTAAGTTTTTACTGTAACATGATCAACATTTTTTTTGAAATATTGATCACATGTTGTAGCCCCTTTTTGTATATACACAAATATATATATATATAATAAGAAATATGCCTGTCACTCCCAGGACGGGGGGTGTGTGTCTGTCTGTCTGTCTGTCTCACACTCACAAAGAGTGGCTCTGCACCATTTTTGTTCCTGAAGAATGTGTTCTAGCCCTACACTAGTCATATAGTGACTGAGCTGTCAGGAATGCTTAAAAGCATTTGTATTCATCTGGCTTGAAGCGGCAAGTAGGGACTACTTTGTCTTCTGTATATTTTCTGTGTCAAAGAAAGTACTCACCCTTTTCCTTGATACAGGAAATGGAACTGACTTTAGCTCCTCCTTTGGTCAAAGAAAGTCAAGCGTAGGAAAAATACATAAGACAAAGTAGTTCCTACTTTATCTTTATGTTTTAAAGAAAACTAGATCAGAAATAAAGAGAAGAACAACAGATTCTGAGAGAGGAAGAGAAAAGGAAACGGTGCTGCTTTATGTTTGGAATCTACCATAAACAAGATCACAAGGCCCATGGACAAAAATACTACAAAAGCCTCATTTTACCATTTAAAACAAAAGAAAAGGGGAAGGAATGAAAACAGACTTTTTATGTTGGCAATCTATATCTACATGTTGACCTGAAACTGTTATAATTTCTGGCAAATGCAGTTGAATACAGTGTAAAACAGTCTTTGTAGGAGTATTCTTTACATTTAAGGATACATTGTGCATTATTATATTGGACACATTGTCCTTGTACAATATGTTGGTTGTTTTCATTTTCTTTAATTTAATTAAGTAGCCATCCATTAACAACAATATTGCCTTTTGACAATATTTTTCCAGTAAATATAATAGATTTTTTTTGTTTGTTTTACAGTCCAAAGCAGCTTATGTGCTTTTCTATCAGAGACAAGATACGATGAGCGGAACTGGCTTTTTTCCACTAGACCGAGAACCTAAACAAAGTGCTTCAGCTGCCATTGGTGTACCGCTGGAAAGTGACGAAGAATCAAATGACAATGAAAATGATATAGAGAATGAAAATTGTATGTACACCAACTAGTTAAAAAAAAGGCCAGTGAAGCCATAAGTAGAATAAAATAAATAATACTATTAAGATGTAATGTCTGCCAAAAATATATATTTTTTTTTTCCTGTAATTTTTTTTCATATATTGTCCAAAATGGGGAATTTCAGCTAACAGAATGTAAACATGTATTTTTGAATAGTTTTGTTGCCAAGTTCCATAAAGGGGTAGTATAATGGAAACTGTGAACAAAATAGGCTCTGCTCATTTTCATCTTGTATTTACAAGCTGAAACTGAAACCTACAAAGATTTTTTTTATTATTATTATTATTATTTTTGCTCTTTTAAATAATTGGTATTTATAATGTTGAGTTATTGTATGCTGTTAATATTTAAATAGGTTTAGGAGCCTTCATGTCACCTCTCTCCACAGGGCATTTTAGGCTTGTTGTGGAAAATTCATTGTAATTAAATTGCCAAGAATTTCAAGCAGAGTTTAATAGACTTACTTTTAAGACACAACCGACAGGCAATCTTGCAGCTCGATGCAAATTTCTTGCAAAGACAATTCTATTTTTTTTTTCTGTCTGTTTAGCCTGGAAGATAAGTAAAGTTAGATTAATTTAGGAATTATTTGTTAGGATATTTTCATTTTTTTTGTTTGCTATGTAACATGCGTGGTTCCTTTTGCCCTTATTTTGCATACCTACAAAAAAGCAAAACAGCTCAAGGACCCTTATACATATTTATATAAAAACTACTTCTCTGGAATCAGTGCAAGCTGCTTGACATCTGAATAATAACAATATTGTGAACTAGCAAAGGTGTTTTAGCCTTTTTATATTGTTTCGTGGTTTTTTGTTTTTGTTTTTTTTAATATTATGTAATGCTGTGTAATGGATTTGGAATCTCATGCTTTGTCAAAACAAATTGCAGCTGAATGTACGTTTCCTTTGTCACGTGTTGAATTCCTGTTACATTGTTTAAAATGGGTGCAAAGTTTATGATCTCCTGTAAGTCGATTGTTACATTTTTGTGTTGTAAGTTTTTCCCCAGGGAGATTACTTTAGTAGGAGAATTCTGCATTCTCCAGACACTGTAAATGTAAAGTTTATATAAAGGCACATGGTGCCGGTGACAATGACTGTGGACTAATCTTAAATGCATTATTTTTCTTTGATTTGCCTTTTGAAAGGGTAATTCTGGTGAATTTTCATTGTGTGCTCCCTTTATAAATCACCATGGCCTTACAACTCATCTCAAAGAATTGTTATAAAATAGGACAACCGGCATTTTTGCATGTTCAATTAACAGAACCTGTACTTGTGTATATTGCGTACAAGCCTTGAATTTATGTTGGCTATCTGCATACAAGGGTCCAGGATGCCAAAAAAAAAAACTCAAAACATGGAACATTTTATAAAACAACTTCTTAATTTGCTGCTTTACCTGTGATCTTGTTTGAAGAATGTATCATTGTTTTGTATACTGCCTAAGACAGGAGCTTCATGAGTGTTGGGAGATGCTTTACATATCTTACTACCTGAAGAGTTTTACTGTCCTGCTCTATAAAGAAAGAATTATGATATTCTTCACTTGAACTAATGTAATTAAATACAATAGGTTTTAAATTGTGTATTGTAAATAAAAGTTCACTCTGTGAGTGCACATTTTGGTAAATTATTTTATTTATACATTAGCATTAAAAATACAATTCAATGCATTTGGCCAGGACAAATGGCTTTGCTATCTAGCTCAGTATAAAAAGCTAATGAAATCTATCCTGGTATTTTAAAGCTGCTTTGTTTTTGTTTTTTTGGTTTTTTTTGGTTTTATGTGAGATGTTAACCTTCTGCATGATGGAGGTAACAGGTTTGTCTGCACTTTAAGTTCACTTGGTTTACATTTAAATTGTGCATGATTATTTATTTATATAAATTTCAATAAAGTTGTTGAAGGCCTTAACTAGTTTTGTAATTTTTGTTTTCACATTCCTTTCTAAAACCACAAAGACTGATACTTTCTCCAAGTTTTTGTATAATTTAATGAAATATAAAAGGCATGATATCCGAGTGAAGATAAGAGGATTCTATCACACAGCCATGTAATCTTCTGCCAGCTACTAACTTTCTTATGAATATTCTTTTTTTGGTCATTTTTGCACCACCCAGCTAATATTTGCATGTTCAGGTTAGTGTTCCCATGTTTTTGTCTGACAAAATAATTAATGTGTACAGAATAAGTAAAAAAAATGTATGTGCAATTTTATCTTTAAAGGGACACTCCACTGCCCAGATATAAAACCTATTTAACATTTACTATTTATTAGATATATCCCAAATGAAACCATGCATGCATTAAATGTGCCTTTTTTCATTGGGGGTGTATCTCAAAACAACTTGCAAAAGCATCAAATCACTATATTATGGAGCCTTTGCAAGCTCTCTCCTTCTACCCAGCCCAGATATTCTGTTTATGTCCAATTACAGACTTCCCACTATGCTCCACTATGCTTAACAAACCAGGAAGTAACAGGAGCGGTAGTGTGCTTGAATTCAGGGGGATGTAACCAGGTTAATTTAAACATGCTGGTTTCTGTTGAAATCTTGTACTTTATGTAAAATGAAAAAAGAGGAGACACTCTTCACGCATAAATCATTTCAGCAAGCCAAAGTGTTTTAGGTGTCCAGAGTGTCCATTTCAAATAAAGGGAGATTTACTTCTCTGCTTCATATTCTCAAATAAAAGGCTCACTCATTAAAATGGACCAGTTTTTGGGGAGTTCTACATTACCAAATTTATTTGACCCTTCTGTAGGTTGCCAATTTGTAAAAAAAATTAAAGAGACTTATTGTGCATGTCCGGGGAAGAATTTGAAAAGATAGCTTTGAATAGCTCCTAACCTGTCTCTCAGCTAACTGAATGGTTGAATTTGTAGTAAACCTACTCTGATGTGCGCTACATCTTAACAAACGAAGGCGGTCCTGAAGAAAAAAAAAAAGGTCACCCAAAATTAATTAAAACTTCACTTTAATTCTATTTCAATTTAAAAACCAAACAAATCAAAATGGACACACAAAGTACAAAGCAACAAACAATATATACAAATAGTGTAAGCTAGAAAGAGCATTACCAAGCTGATTGAATAGATATATTAATAATTGAGCACCTCAATATATATCTACTTGCTAGCCCTAATAGTACATGGAGCAGAACCCATGATGTGCGTTTCGATGGTGATATACTATTTGGGCTAAATTAATATGCAGCAATAATGGCTTTTATGATATTTGGCGATCTGATGACCAAATTAGATATGGTAGCCTTGTGATGATGGTTATAAACTTAACAGCTAGATAGTTTAGCATCTCTTTACCTCCAGTACAGGTGGTCTTGATGGCCCTGTCCTTGATGGCACAGTGTTAGGTTATGTACAATTTATTTATTTTATTTTAAAAACATTTTACGAGGATGGATAGATTGAGATTTCTCATGTTTTCAAGTATGTCCTGGGCCCACAAACATTGCATTGTTACAAAAAGGTACAATATAATATTACAAAAAAAAAATTCTAATAAAATATTACAATATACACACATTATATAAATTAAACACATAGTTAATATATATAGTCAACCATGAAAGATGCATTCTGTATTGAGGTATATTGCCATAGATCTCTTAAAGGATTTTAGATAGAATGAAGATTTGACTGTGTCCCTGAGGTTATTCCATAATTGAGGTGCTCTGTAGGAAAATGAGGATCGAGACACTTTATTTTTGTATTGTGGTATGCTAAATATTGCGTCAGTACTGGATCGGAGGTTATAGGAGGTGGGAACAGCCGGGGAGAGAATTCTACTCAGGGAGGGGGGGGAGCTTCCCAGAAATGCGCTTATGCACAAGTATGGAAAGATGAAGAGTGCGTTGGGATTCCAGCGATAGCCAGTTTAGCCCTTTTAACATGTCACAGTGGTGGGTAAAGTATTTACATTCTAGTCAAAGCAGCAGAACAAATTATATAACGTATTAAGTTTATTGAGGTAGGTTTGCGGTGCGGGTGCATACACTACATCCCCATAATCAATGACGGGCATTAGCATTTGTGGCGCTACTGTTTCCTTACTGTAGGGCTCTCATTTAGGAACAATTGTATTTATAATTCTACGTATCAGTGTTTGTTAGTTTTGAGGGGTTTACTGTGATCCATATGCTCTCTATTAGATTTGCGGTTACACCTTTTTGTAACATAGCTGCTAGCAAGTAGATAAATATTGATGCGCGCCATTATTAATATATCTATTCAATCAGCTTGGACTGCACTTTCTAGCTGATACGATTTGTATATATGGTTTGTTTCTTTGTTCTTTATGTGCCCATTTTCATTTATTGTTACTACATTTATTTTTGTAACACAGCGATCACATGGTCACAATAGGTGTCCATGTGTCTGCCTGCAGGGGGACTGTCTGTGCTGACAGGCAGTTTCCCTGCTAGTGTAAAATCAAAAAAAAAATAAAGTTAATGTTTATAAAAAATGAAAAAAAATTATATGTGTATATATATATATGATATATAGACATATATTATTTATATATAATATGTCTATATATCATATATATAATGTCATACTAAGTGTATTTTTATATTAATATGTACTTATATTAATATAAAAATATACTTATAATTAAATTACACACGTATATATATAATATATAATAACTATATATATTGTATATATATATTATTATAAAATATAAATAATAAGTAATTTAAATAATTTTTTTTAAATAATAAAAATAAAAAAAAATATATCTATATGAAATTTTATTCTAACTGTATTTTAAAATTAATATATATTTATATCAAAATACACTTAGAATGAATTTGTATATATATCTATGTATATATAAATAAATAAAAATAATACAAAATATACATATGTCCATATACAAAATTACATAAATAATTATATAAATATACACGTAGACTTCAAATATATAAATATGCATATATATTTAAATTCTACGTGCGTATTTATGTAATATTTTTACATAATTAAGTAATTTTATTGATTGCAATTTGAGGGACCTGCCTGCCAACCCAGGCCGAAAGTCCAGAGAATTTAATTTGCTAGCACTGTATTTTACCCTGTAACGTTCTACGACACCCTAAAACCTGTACATGGGGGGTACTGTTTTACTCGGGAGACTTCGCTGAACACAAATATTAGTGATTCAAAACAGTAAAACATATCACAGCGATGATATTGTCAGTGAAAGTGACTTTTTTTGCATTTTTCACACACAAACAGCACTTTTACTGATGATATAATTGTTGTGATACGTTTTCCAGTTTTTAAACACTAATATTTGTGTTCAGCGATGTCTCCTGAGTAAAACAGTACCCCCCATGTACAGGTTTTATAGTATTTTTGAAAGTTACAAGGTCAAATATATGGGTCAAATATTTTTACATTGAAAATGGCCAGGTTGGTTACGTTGCCTTTGAGAGCGTATGGTAGCCCAGGAATGAGAATTACCCCATGATGGCATACCATTTGCAAAAGAAGACAACCCAAGGTATTGTAAATGGGGTATGTCCAGTCTTTTTTAGTAACCACTTAGTCACAAACACTGGCCAAAATTAGCCTTCAATTTAGTTTTTTTACTTTTTTCACACACAAACAAATATGAATGCTTACTTTGGCTAGTGTTTTTTTACTTTGGCCAGTGGCTACTAAAAAAGACTGGACATACCCCATATTGAATACCATGGGTTGTCTACTTTAAAAAAAATATGTACATGTGGGGTGTTATTCAGAGATTTATGACAGATAAAAGTGTTACAATGTCACTATTGATAAATTTTAAAAATGTATGTTTTGAAACCGCAATATCCTACTTGTACCTATAGCCCTATAACATGCAAAAAAAAGCATGTAAACACTGGGTATTTTTAAACTCAGGACAACATTTTGAATCTATTTAGCAGTTTTTTTAATTTGCTTTTGTAGATCAGTAAAAGATTTTTCAAGTAAAAGTAAAAAAACATGTATTTTTTTAAATTTTTCATCATATTTTTTTATTTTTTTTAAATTAAAATACAAGAGATTATATAAATAATGGTATGTAAAGAAAGCCCCTTTTGTCCTGAAAAAAATATATATATAATTTGTATAGGAACAGTAAATAAGAAAGCGGAAAATTACAGCTAAACACAAACACCACAAAAGTGTAAAAGGAGGCCTGGTCGCAAATGTACAACATCGCAAAAACAGTCCAGTCCTTAAGGGGTTAACATTATAATTAGGGGTCCTGTAACCTTAAACATAAGCTTGTTTTTCAATTAGTTTGCACTACATCTAATTTACAGTTAAATGTACACCCAATGTGTATACGTCATTACGTTTATAATCTATAGAAACACAAAGAAATTCTATAAAATGCAAAGTTTGACCAAGTAGTGTTCCCCAATGGCACTAAACCAAGAATAGTATTTGCATGTTTTAGGCTATGATGAAAAAGTAGATGAGTTAAAGATTTTTATTTTTTTAATTTTCAATGTGTCTGACCTACAATTGGCAATTGTAAATTTTGCACAATTCCCAGTTTAGTGAATAATATGACAGTGCCCATTCTGTGATGTTTGCCCATATGCCTTGCAAATAAGGTGGTTAAAAAAAAGCCTTGCCTGCATTTTGCCACAAACCATAGGACTCAAGTGGTGCCTGCCTAATAGCATTATTGTTGAATGAGGAGTAAAGAAATGAACACGCGCCAGAGTACGTCAAGTATGTATCCAAGCCCACTTTCTTGGTTTTTTTACCCCTTAACGCCTCTCCTTTTTCATTTCCTAACACAAACCTCTATTACGATATACGCCTGGCACACTTATTATTCCCCACATCTTTCACTTGTCACACACTCCAGCAGTCGCTTTGGAAAAAAGGCCATTTCAATATGTCTTGCAATACTATCCGATTCAAATTAGTTTGCCTAAAGTTTGAGATATAACTGTTAGCTCAATGATTAGTTCACTTTATAGTAAATAAGCTCCCTGAATTTTGCTGTAGTTTTGTGTCAATTTCATTTTGTTTCTGTTATACAAATGTCTTCACGTTCTTGTCACACACCAGCCGCTCTTCTTGTCCTCACACTGGAGATCTTTGCAACAGGCCTTAATGCAGTGCACAGCATTCTTGCACTTAAAGCGTTAAAGGAAGACATTGGGTGCAGCCCATATCCTGTTATGCATTAATTAACTTGTGAGCACCTCCTTGTTAATGTGTTTTGATTAGAGAGGTAGCACCCTGGATAATGCTTCCATTAGTGGAACTATTCGTGTAATCTCCGCATTGGACTCCTAGCAATAACAACAGTGAAGTAAGCGAGTCATTTACGGATTTCCAGTTCTGCAACTCTTTATTCTAGCACTTCCCTTACCATCTTCCTGGACTTTGATCATTTGTTTAATGTACTTGAGTGGTTTCTGATGACATCTCTACTCTCCTGTTAACATTGGCTGAGTAATATATAAACACTGAACTTGCTGCATTATTCACATAAAATATAGTTACTGCATATATCCTGGTCCTTGAATTAATTTTAAAACGTTATGTATCCCGTTCAATAAAATCGTTATTGTGACAATAGACATGCTTTGATTGTCTAAATAAAAACAAAAGTGCCCTGAGCAAATATTTGACACTGCTTTTTGGGAATTTACCTATAATTGTAATGAATAATTTGCTGGCTAAAAACATGGTAACTGGGTATAAATTGTAATGATCTAATAAATCAATCTTGTACTGTGTGTGAACATATACTAAGAATAACCGTTGTTTCACGTGTTGTAGGGCAATGTCTATGCTCAAGGTGCAGCTTTATACATAAGTTTCAGGTACCCATTCAAGGTTACTAATGAAAGTAAGAATTATAAGTGAATTTCAAATTTAAAGCCAGTGTTGCAGGCTTAAATAGCTATAGAATGTTTCTAGTTAAAGGAACAATACATACACACAAATGTATTCCTAACCCTATAGTTTTAAAACCACCATCTAGACCCTCTGCACCCTCTTGCCCTCCCTAAATGTAGTAAAATCTTACTTTTGTTCAAGTCTGCAGCTGCTGGCTCTGCCCCCAATCTGTCTGCTTGACTGACATCCTCAGAAGCGATTCTCTGAGCCAATCACAATGCTTTGCCATAGGATTGGCTGACACTGTCAAGGAGGCAGAACAAGGGCAGGGTAAGCACAAGTCAAACACAGCCCTGGCCAATCAGCAACTCCCCATTTAGATGCATTGAATCAATCAATCTCTATGAGGAAAGTTCAGTGTCTGCATGCAGTATTGAATGGCAGTACTGCACAGTGTGCAGCACTGCCTCATGAAGCACCTCTACTAGCCAATCTGCAGAGTGTCCAGTGGAGTTATCACTAGACTGTAATGTAAACACTGCATTTTTTTTCAAGAAAAGACAGTGATTACTGCAAAATGCCCGAAGGGATTAATTATACTCATCTGACCAAATACAATAAGCTGTAGTTGTTCTGGTGGCTATAGTGTCCCTCTAAGCTATTTTAACCTTAAATTTGGAATTCACTTTGAATTCTCCCTTTAATGAATAAAACAGTGTCAGTGTTGCAAAGGGATACCTTCCTGCTACTGGTACAATAAGGATTATTTTCTATTGTGCAAAGGGTATGCAGATTATCAGAATTAAGTGCAATATTGAGAAAAAAAAAAGTTTAAAGGAAAAGAGGCTGTAATGTGGTTTAGATTTACTGCTTATATGACAGATATGCTAAGTGTCTGTATTTTCCTTAAATAACATGTCTTTTTTTTATGATTTAAATTGCACTGTTACTTGTGAAGTCTCTGCATGTTGCATCTGACGGTGGCGGGAACAGGGATATATAGTTACCTGAAGCTCTTTCTCCTCCGTCATATCCTTGTCCGTCTTTTAGCTCCTATTCAATCAAAACCATATTGTATATGTACACTGAAACATGCAGTAAGAGTACAAACTGGAAAGAATGCACAAGATCACAGTATTCTCAGCAGAGTAACAAGATTCCAGAGGCACATCTCATAAGAATATGCAAATGTCAAGCTACACCAACCTGAAATTCTGTTATATATTGAATTGCTTTGGAATTTCAGAAAAAAATTTGTCTATTTAAACATCCCATATCCATATCCATATGTTAGAATAACTCAGAAATTACAATGCCTCTTTCATGCAGGTGTCTGTCACCTCCTCCTATATTCTCTGTTTATAGACCAGGCTTTAAAATCTCCTCCTTAACTCATAAGGGGTAATTGCCACTCCATGCAATACTTACCACTGCTGGATTTCAACTCTCCAAGGTGGAGGTTTCAATCACCATGGCTAGCTGGCCCTGGACTATACATCGGTTGCTATAATCCAATGTAACCCTGTTTAGGTGTTTGAAGAAAAGTTGTAGCAATGAAGATACTGTTTCTTATTGGAAGACAGAAAAATATTGTCTGTGAAGCCCATCAGGTGATTTTAAATTACATCTGCAATTCAGAAATTCCCCACGGGGTGGCAGCATTGTATAGCGTTAGAATATGGATGGACGGTGAATGAGGAGATCATGGGATTTGCATAATCTACAGGAGCCACAACAGAAAGGAGCACAGTTCTTTTCCAAATCTTCACAATATGGCAAACTAAGAGTCAGGAGCCACTGGCTATTTAGCTGTTTGTAGAATCTAAATATCTTTATTCCCAGTAGTTTAGTAGGGTATCAGCTATACCTCAATAATGAGACAGAGAGAGTAGTTGCGTTATCTCCTGTGCACAGGGACTTGCTGGCATTTTGGTTCTGGACTGCCCTTGCGGGTGGGATCAGTCTGATATGCAAATGGTTTATTCTCTCTGTAATAGCACATGTAGCTAAACCTGGTATGAAAACTGAGTAGGAGATCATGAAGACTTTAGCTATTAGTTCTAAAATCAGTTTGCAGTATAAGCACCCAGCAGTATTCATATTGTAATATCTAGCCGTATCTGTATTCATATAACTAGCCATTCTGAATGAGATGCCTACTAATAGCACGTGAAGCATTACGCAATGCTGTTAAAGCTGATGGCAGGAAAATGGTTATTTTACTGGTAATATATATATTATCTCTGCAATACACCATTTCCTCTCTCAGATCACCACCTCTTATCATTTGCTCTCAATATCCCCCTACTCCATCATCCTCAACCTAACCCTCCCCCCTCAACCAAGAAGGAATCTGAATTATATTGACCTCCAGCAGCTATCAGCTAATATTGATTACCAACTTCTATCCATCCCTACTTTCTCCTGTGCCTCACTGGCTATCTCCTCATATAACACTACCCTCACCTCTGCCCTGCACGCTGCAGCCCTGCTCCAAACATGCACCTCGAGGAGAACACGCCCCCAACCATGGCACACTAAATTAACGCTACCTGCAGAGATGCTCCCATTCTGCTGAACACTGCTGGAGGAAGTCACGCACCCAGTCGGACTCTCTCCTCTTGTCTTGTGCCTTCCTTAACACATCTTCAACTGCTCTCTTTTTTCTGGTGTTGTCCCTGCTGCCCTTAAACATTTTACTGTAGTACCCATCTTAAAAAAAACATCTCTTGACTCGTCCTCCCCTTCTAACTATTGTCCCATATCCCTGCTCCCTTTTTCATGAAAGTTTCTGGAACGACTGGTCTTTACCCATCTGACTTGTTTCCTCAATTCCAACTCAAGGAGCTTGTCCATGCTCTAGTAATCTCTTTCATAGATTATTGTACCTCTCTCCAACAAGTCATATTGCCCCACTACAGTCTGTAATGAATGCTGCTGCCTGATTGATTTTCTTCTCTAGTCGGTCCTCTCACACCTCTCCCCTCTGTCAGTCTTTACATTGGCTTCCTGTATCCTATAGGAGTAAAGTCAAAGTGCTAACCCATACCTATAAAGCACTGACCAATTCTAGCCCCTCCTATATTTCTTCACTGAAATGCAGGTATGCTCCTTCTCTGTCTCTCCACTCTGCCCATGACCTTCTCCTGTCCGCTGCTCCCATCCTTACGGCCAACTCACGCTTGCAGAACTTTTCACGGGCGGCTCCCTTCCTATGAAATAGCCTGCCTTCCGCCATCAGACTCTCCCCTAGTCTTCAATCGTTTAAGAAGTGCCTTAAAACACTTTAGGAAAGCTTATGGCCTCTCTACCTCACATACCTGTCTCTTGCTCTCTCCTAAAGGGCAGCATTCTACTCTCTCCTCCAGCTCTGCCTCACTCCCACCTTATTTGACTGCTATTTCCTGTCCTAATGTGTTTTATACCCCTCCTCCTATAGACTGTAAGCTTGTTTGAGCAGGGTCCTCTTCAACCTATTGTTCCTGTAAATTTTCTTGTAATTGTCTCATTTATTGTTCAATCTCCCCCTTTGATAATATTGTAAAGCGCTACGGAATATGCTGGCGCTATATAAATACCACTAATAATAATAATCCAAAGCAATAACAAGGCATTTAGCCCTTTACAGTCCATGGACAAAGAATACCAACTGGCTCCAAACATCTACTGCAGGCTTCCCCAAACTCCGGCCCTCCAGATCTTGCTGAACTACAACTCCCATGATTCTATGAATGAAATAGATAGGCTGAGAATCATGGGAGTTGTAGTTCAGCAACAGCTGGAGGGCCGAAGTTTGGGGAAGCCTGATCTACAGTCTAAAATACTGTGTTACTTTTACACGTAACACTGTATCTGCTGCCCAGCAGATCTCCATCCAACTACTTCTTAATGAGCTATAACATATATAGGATTGTTCACCAAGTGCAGAATTGATAAGGAAATTGCCTTTTTAAAGACATAATACCTTACTTGGAAAACCCATCTGTTTTGCTACTTTGGTACGAAATGCATTGCCAATTCTCCCTGGGGGCCCAATTTACTGAGTACGCCACATAAGAGTTTGATTAGCTGAAAGGATTATTATTCTGTTATAATAATCTCTCTTTTAGCAAATGGCAAATAATTAAATTTTCTGCCTATATTAACCCCTTAAGGGTTAACATGACTTTCATTTCACATCAATTCACAATATATTGTGAATAAAATCTTTAAAAAGTGTGAAAAATTAAGAAATGCTATTTTATTAGTTCTGCGTGGCATTTTAACTGGATGTCATAATATTGTTATATTTTACTGCAATAAAATACACATATTTGTGTTCAGTGATGTCTCATGTACATCTCAGTATAAAAGCACTCCCATGCTCCAATGGTTCCCCAGAGCCAAAAGGTTCCATAATAAATGAAGCATTAAAAAAAATCAGACAATAGTGTATAGTGTTTCTTAAACAGCAAAATATGCTCAATTCTATATATAAAAAACTGTAAGACTCCTGCTGAACTAAATGCATTTTTTTGTACAATTTTTTTTATTAATGTTTTGTTGGCATATTTTCTTATCTTTGATTTATAGAGTTGGTGGTTGTTTGTGTTTATGAATTAGTTGTTTTCAGGGTATCTTGCAGTGAATGATGCACTTTATAGTGTATATTCACATAAGCACACTGTGGGGATACATTATATTGTATATATTCACATAAACACACGGTAGTTTACTGTTATAAAGCGTAAATGATGAGTGTTTCCAACGTCATATAAATACAGATATATTTAGAGAACTTATTCTAAATGTTATCATAATGTAACAGAGCTAACGTCAATATATCACCAGCGTCATGCCGTTTACTGCATTTCTTTCTTACTGTAGGTATAACAATGTTACTGCTGTCATAGCGTTATTTAAATCTGTTCTTACATACATAGCCAAGTGTGCATGTCTGTGCCAATCATAGCTGTCTAAAACATGACAAGTGGGGTCAATGCCCCAGGACTTAAAAAATTACATTTAGGTCTAAAAAATTTATGTGAATATATGCCTGGCATTTACTATGGGGCTTAAATGAACACTCCAGGCTATAGGTGACCTTTATTAATATTTCATTGATTAGGTATGCATTGAAAAAATAAAAATAGGGGTGGGACCTGACTGTCTACAGAAAGCTCCTCAAAATACTTCTCAATTATTGGTTGTTTTAGCTCTTCTCTCCCTGCCAACCTAATCTTCTGACTGAGCTGGAAGTGTTTCCTATGGTTTTATATGACTATCCAGAAGCCAAAGAGGCGGCTGCTCCCCATGCAGAACTCTGAAGAGATCGAGCTGGCACCCCATATGCTCTCATTCCTTGGACCGGCAGGGGTGATCCCAGTCTCCACCCTGTTGGCTCCCCCTCTCCATTCGGAATATGTGGTGATTCTGCAGATGACAACACCAACAAAGGGGCATCTAAAATGACAGTTGCCGCATGTACCCTGGATTTCCACAGAGGGACATCCTACACGCTCCATGGCATAGAAGAAATATTTAAAGCAATCTGGAAGAATCTGAGTTGCAGGTACACCTTACCCATCCCTATGGTGGAATGCACACCTCCAGCAACCCCTGACACATCCAATGTCGGCGGGCAATTTTCTTCTCTCACTGCCTTAGGCAGCTGAGGCTGCATTGTTACACTCTGAGGAGGGTGGGGTGCAGACACCTTATAATTTCCTGTATTTGCCAGGGTATGAAAGGAGTAGATGACACCTATTAGCCAAGTTTAGGATTCCTATTATTTTCTACAAGAGATGGTCATCTTCTATAAAATATTGTCCATCAGAGGTTTGTGGGATATGTAGTTTAGCACTTTGCAGCATTTCAATTTAGCAGATACGATCAAAGGAACTGCTACCTAAACTGATAGCAGGTATTATTCTTATAGATCATCCTTCTTCATATAGTCCTGATGGTACTACTGTCCTGCCTGGCCAAGTCCTTGTCATTCTCTCTGTTGGCAAAAACCACTAGCAAAGACCTTAGAGTCAAACAAGTCTAAGGAAGCAAGCTAGGTATCAGCTATAAAGTCAAAGCCTTAGGCAGAGAATCCAAGTAGATTCACGGTGGGCCTCACTCTTACAATGCAGCCAAGTTAGAACTTTTTCAAATATATATCCTGCACAGCCTGTGTCACTCAAATATATAATATGAAACATACAAAGTATATGCACAGCAGTGAGTAAAGACCAGTGATGGGAAATAAATCATTTAATTTGAGAGGACGTGCCACTTCTCATTATAAAGTATAACCGGAATATAGACTGCAAAAACCTAGAGTCTGAACAGAAGAATCAAGTAAAAAAAAAGCATATGGGACCCATTGATTAATGAAGCCATCTATTATTCTAACTCTAATTCTTCTTCGCTACCCATTCTGACTAATGATTAAACAAGGGTGAGGGAGATGTTATCAAATATACTTGGACTCGTTCTTGTTTGATATTCTGACCAAATATTTGTTCTGTATGACTTTTCTTGTTTGAATATGTTTTATTGAAATACGCAACAAAAATCAATACTCAAAAAAAGAAAAAAATTAATTAATGTCAGCGAGGGATCAGTGCACAAATAGCCAAGAATGAACAATACAACAGCAATACATCAGGTAAAGACACCGGGGATTTAATGTAACACTAACAGCACTAAGCATACCATGGATTTAATCCCATCTTGATTTATGGTATGCCAGGAAAGGTATGCCATTTTTCCTTTCTTATACAAATAGAATTATCTTCAAAGTAGCTTCTGTGTGATAAGAATAATCTACAAAAATAAACCTACATTATAGAATCTCTTTAAATTACATACATTATCAATCCCAATCATTGTCGCCTCTAACAATGTTTACATATGTTTAGAAAAAATTACTAACTGCTTAACTTCTTTAACCCCTTAAGGAGACAGTACTTGTGTACATTTTGCACATTTTACCATGTGCTTGTTCGATCTTATTTCCCTACCTCTCTTTCAGTGTGTGTACCCACATATAGTGTGTATAATCTTTTAAAGGACTTATTGAATTTTCTTGTGATATCCTACATGGATACATATCCAGTTATGTATAATTAGTAAAACGCAAACAAAGTGAAAAAGTGCACAGCTGGGGAACACATTACACTGGAGGAGCAACAGGAACGTTGGGGGAAATTTTTCAAAGTGTTCTGTCCTAAAACGTATTCTAATGTACTAAAAGTGGAGCAATTACCATAGAAACCAGTAGAACCAACAGACACGTTCCATTGGTAACTCAATCCCTTTCCAGGGTGACCAGATTTTGGAATACAAAAATGAACACACATTAGCGAGACAATAATCGTGATGTGCAAGGGTAGAATATTGGCAGCTGTAACTATAAATTTTAAACTATGAGAACATTTAATTGTTTTCAATTAAGATTTGGTTTTGTACTTCTCAGAACCATGTATTTCATGGCCCTCTGTGTCTCTCTGCGCCCCCTCCCCCTCCTCCAGCCTCTCAGTGTCTCTTTGTGTGTGTGTCCCCAGCCTTTCTGGGTGTCTCACCCAAGCCCATGTTTGTTTCTTTTGCCCCTTTTCCGGGCCCTTTGATTCTCATTGTCCCCACAGCCCCTTTTGTGTGTCTCTTTCTCCCCTTCCCAGACCATCTGTATCTACTTGTGTGTCCCCAAACCCCAGTCTGCCTCTTTTGTCTCCCTCTAGCCATGTCTGTCTCTTTTGCCCCCCAGCTACCCCAACATCACTAATGCATGCAGCATAAAGTAAAATGGCAGCCTTAGGAAAAGCTTGAAAAATGTTTCATTTGTTTTAAACAGTGTATATAAACACAACATTGAAATACAGGTGGTCCTCGTTTTGTTACCTACCTGTTTTACGACGGCTCGCACTTACGACCAGGGATAAGTGCGAGTCGTCGTGGGGATGCCCTACTCTGGTGCGTTCATCTATGTTCGGGGAAACATAGACAAACTATGAGAGAAAATTTCTATGAGAAATTTCCACGGACATAAATTAGGGGGATTCCCTGCTCTGCTGTTTTCCCGAACATAGACGAACGCACCAGAGCAGGGAATCCCTTAATTCCTCACTTACCGACCAATTCGTTCTACGGGTCGTAGGAACAGAACCCGGTCGGTAAGTGAGGAGTGCCTGTACACTTAATGTAATAGTAAACCAGTAATAGGGCAGCCCACAAGTCCACTCCGTGAGTAACATTTAGAACAGATCTACAGAGAACAAAAAAGGGGAGGTGACATCAACAGGTATCTTAAATAGAGTATGGTTTATGCCCTATGTAGTCGGAGCCTAAAGTCAAAACAGTAAGAAAAAGTTATAGAAGGGAGAACTTTTTAATGACACTGCACTTTAATTAATGTATTGCCAGTATTTAAATGTAGGCAAATTCTATAGAAGCATATTTCAGGTGATCTCATGGCCCACTGATAACCAATTATGTAATTAAAAAGGAATTTCAAAAATAGATTATCACAGATAAGCAGCAAACTAGAAATATACCTGCCCCATATATGTATTAAAGTAATATAACAGGCAAAATAATAAATATGGGTGTACTACATCAAACATACTCCAGTGCGCAGCTCGCCCATACTACATGGAGTGACACTTTGCTGTGCACTCCACTCCTGCCGGTCACCTGGATGCTGCACCTCCGAGTGGGTGTGCCCTAAGGCTGCCCTGTCTATCAGCCAAATACCGGGACATTTATGCATCCCGAGAAGGTTTCTTGGTACACTGGGACACATCAACAAAAATTGGGACTATCCCAGGAAAACCGGGATGTAATTTCCACCTGCCCCTTTTGGATTTTTGCAGAACATTTTAATAAATCATTCTCATTGTTTCTCGTTCTCCTCTTTGCCAAAGATCAAAACAGTGATTAACACAGAGTCACTACGTTCCAGGAAAGAGATGAGTACAAAAGTGTGAATTCCTACATTTCATTTTATATTTCAGACCTCACAACCACATATTTGGTAAGAAGAGTAAACAACCAAGTAACAATGGGATGGAATAACAGAAACCAATGTTTACCACACAGCACGTTTATATTAAAATTCCACTTTTATCACTAAAACAACATTAACTTAATTAAGCAGTTTTGGTGTATAGATCATGCCCCTGCAGTCTAGCTGCTCAATTATCTTCCATTTAGGAGTTAAATCACTTTGTTTATGCAGCAATAGCCACACCTCCCTGCATGTGACTTACACATTTCCTGTAAAAGGGGATCTAATGTATTGTATAAACTTCCATTGTTGCACAGTATGTTTAACTTAGAATTTTGTATCTCCTGCTCTGGTAATGACCTTCTAGAGCCTGCAGGAGCCTCCTGTGTGTGACTAAAGTTAAGAAGCAGAAGATAACATCTACAGTAAAAAGACTATGCTGTCACATCTGATTGAAAATAAAATCAGGATAGTCACAGCCAGGGGAGGTGTGGCTAGGGCTGCATTAAGAGTGATTTAATTCCTAAATGGAAGAGAATTGAGCAGGATGACTAC
>OW240914.1:327262608-327385108 GCA_933207985.1 Pelobates cultripes | reverse complement strand
GGTAAGGGTAGTGTTAGGGGTAGGGTTATGGGTAGGAGTAATGTTAGGGGTACGGGTAGGGTTAGGGGTAGGTTTAGGGGTAGGGGCAGGGTTAAGGGTACGGTTAGGATTAGGGGTAGGGTTAGGGAATTGCCAAAGTCCCGAAGTGACGAATTCCCGAATTGCTGAAGTCACAACTTTTGGAAGTGCCAAACTGAACCAAATTGCCGAATTGCTGAAGTGCCAAATTGCTGACATCACGAATTTCGGAAGTGCCAAACCGAACCAAAGTGCCAAATTGCTGAAGTGCCAAATTGCCAAAGTCCCGAATTTCGGAAGTGCCGAACTGAAGTGCCAAATTGCAGATGTCCCGAATTGCCTAAGTCCCGAATTTCTGAAGTGCCGAAACCGAAACAAATTTTTTGCCCATGCACATCCCTAGTCCTCATTCCTAGAAAAAAAAAAAAAAGCCACTAAAATAGTAGTGATTACTTTTTGACAAAAAAAGAGTAGATTATATTATTAAATTTATAGCATGACTTTAAGGTAAAAATAATTGGATTTCCAAATACCTAGGTTTTGACCAAAGTTAAAATGTTTTTTCTCTGAATACTTTAAAATATGTCTACATTGCCTAAGTTGTTTTTATTTAATTATCATTCTTTTTTTATATTTCTGATATAAATTTGAAAACTTTTCACCTGAAAATAAGTTCAGCCAGCGCTATACATCTGCGTAACTTAGCTAATACTAAGGGGTTTATTGAATGCTCTTTCCAAAGTTTCTTTGTAAAGTCAGCTGCATCTGGGTGATTCCCAAGGCACAAAAAAATTATTAAAATGTGCATGATGTTGGGGTGCTAAAATAAATAACTGCTTGTCATAAAGGGAATCAACACAGTAAATGAGGAGACTATATTTAAAAGAAGAAAAACTACCACAATAAGAAGACATAGTCTTAAATTAGAGGGACAAAGGTTTAAAAATAATATCAGGAAGTATTACTTTACTGAGAGGGTAGTGGATGCATGGAATAGCCTTCCAGCTGAAGTGGTAGAGGTTAACACAGTAAAGGAGTTTAAGCATGCATGGGATAGACATAAGGCTATCCTAACTATAAGATAAGGCTAGGGACTAATAAATAAGTATTTAGAAAATTGAGAAGACTAGATGGGCAGAATGGTTCTTATCTGCCGTCACATTCTATGTTTCTATGTTACTGGAACTTCCATTCTCATTGGTCTGCCTTCTTATACTTTAGACCTTGTTGCATAATAGGTTAATGCAGGGTGTCAACTAGACTTGTGCATCCAGTTTCAAATTGATACTCAATTTCAGTTTTGCTAATGAATTGCAAATTGTCTGAATTCCATAACTCTAAAGCGTCATACGGATATGTCCTGAAGCAAATGTCACACAGACAAGACATGTTGGTAAATAAATGAGCACACATGTGCGTAACATCTTCCCTGTTTCTCATCATATACATTGCGGTCACCCAGGCTATTAGAGTGCATAAACAATTTGCATGGTTTTAAATAAGTCAGCTGGGGTTGTATTCATCATTTATGATAATTAAAGGCACATTTAAACAGGTGTTCAAAGTCACCTAACCACTACAGCTTGCTGAGTTCCCTGGTACAGTCCCCTTGTTTCATATCAAGCTGTTTGAGAATGGTTTGATATCACCCAAAGATTTTTGTGATTCCATCAATATAAAATGGTTGAATGGTTTGATATAAACTGGGGCTCTTTTTGGTGCAGAGAGACCAATGCCCCCATCACTGACTTGGCTGTATTGATAACGTGGCATTACCACTACTGTATTACCAATGTTATTATTGTCCTTCCTGGATGAGACTGATTGGCTGAGATTGCTGAAATCACCAGACCCCAACATTCTCAGCGTATCATTATCCAGGCTGAACGAAAATGGCATTTATGATGTGCAAATATACAGTTCAAGTTACAAATGCTGGCAGATCAGGAGTGGTCCCTCTCCCAGTTTCAATCAATCCAATTCTAAACAATGAGATATGGGGGAATATGGTCCACAACTCCTGGTTGTCAGCTCAAAATTGGTCCTAATGCTATTTCATTGGGTTCCCGGTGGTTGTAACAGAAACACTGTATTGATCAGGACTCAGGCCTCTCTCATTTTTTTCTTTTGTACTTTCTCCCTAAATATAATAATTTTCAGTAAAATTCAAATGTTAAAAAAAAACACATATGTAGTACACAGTCAAATGTAAACAAATAACAAGTCATTGTCATGGAAACAGAAGACATCATAAAATCTAATACAAGTCAAGGAAACTGGATGTTTAAATAAAGAGAAACAAGCTGAGTCACCGTGTTAAAATACACTACAGAAATGCAGAAACAATTAGACTTTAAGATATGTTTGGTAGGCAATATTTTGCATAAATAAACACAGACACAGTGATACAATGGGCTAGGCCGTGGTGTTTATTAAAGCTTGAAAGGGGGGCATATCACCATAACTTGATAACGGTAACATATTCACATAAACTTTTCACTTTACCGCCAAAACTTTTCACTTTCACCATCACTTAATTGCCAGTCAGTCATAGCTAACCTGACCCCCTTTTATATGCAACCATTTAACACATATCCTTCCTCAGAACTTGAACCTGAAGATGACTTTGCCCCACCGCCTCAGCTGGGGTAGAACTACCCCAGCTGAGGCCCCCCACAGCCAAGGCCCTTTCTATCATGTTTTGCAGATCCAGATCAAAAATATCCAAACCGATATTTGACAAATGAACCTAGTCTCTACAAAACAGGCCCTGTTAATTCTGATCTAATTCGCACTGCCTGTATGAAAACCCGCTCAACCACGGCAAAAAACTTGACATTGCCAAATTTAACTTTCTACGCACTCTCTCCAGCGCCTTTAACTCTCGGTTCACTAACCATCGCCAGTGCCGGACCATCTCTGACCAAAATAAAATGGTGTTTATTATTTTTTCAATCCCAAACAAACATTTTTAACATTACGTAATAACTGCATGGATTTAACGACACCTATATCATTACCTCCATATGACATTATAATAAGTTAGGCCAAGTCGCTGCACACTCTAATATGATATAATTGGTGAATTCGCAGACCTACACCTTTCCAATATGATGCGACGTCCATCACGATTGAAGTCCAAATTCAGTCCATATGTTCTTGCTCCTGCCCTTAGCATGGCCCGTTTTACAAAGGAATGACCTATAACCCAAACATTTGTTACGAATGGGGAAAATAATAAAAGAGTGAAAGGAGTTAAAAACAAACATTACATCATGTCATTTCGGACATGTAACTTAAAACAGTATGACTCCCACCTCCCAATCTTCTTAATAGCATCTGCTCCAAAACCTAAGTTTGCTGCTTCAGTTGCTGCCCCAATTCTGAAGGAATGAGTAGTAAATTTGCCTTTATAACCAAGTCTTTGAAAACATAACTGCAAAACCCTCTGAAATTGAAAACCTGTTAGAGGAGAGCCTGAGATATGCACCAGCAGCGGACCATGTACCACAGGGCGGACAGCTAAATAACACGCAATGTCTCCACTGGGCAAACTCTACCTTCATTGATACTTGACAAATGGATCCATCTGCCTTTTCCCATTTGATTGGCTTTTGAGGATTTCAACCAAATATCTACCTTTGAATGCCTTACAAACATATTCTTAAAGGACCACTATAGGCACCCAGACCACTTCAGCTTAATGAAGTGGTCTGGGTGCCAGGTCCATCTAGGATTAACCCTTTCTGCTGTAAACATAGCAGTTTCAGAGAAACTGCTATGTTTACCTATGGGTTAATCCAGTCACTAGTGGCTGTCTCATTGACAGCCGCTAGAGGCGCTTCTGCGCTTCTCACTGTGATTTTCTCAGTGAGAAGACGCCAGCGTCTAAAGGAAAGCATTGAGAATGCTTTCCTATGAGACTGGTGCATGCGCATTCAGCCGATGGCAGGGAAAGGAGGCGTAGAGTCCCCACCGCTGAGGGAGCCCGGCAGTGGAGAAAGGTAAGTGTTTAACCCCTTCCTCACCCTAGATCCCGGCGGGAGGGGGGCCCTAAGGGTGGGGAGGACCTAGATACCCTATAGTGCCAGGAAAATGAGTGTTTTCCTGGCACTATAGTAGTCCTTTAAACTGTAACTCCAGTGCCCTGTGCAAGTGCTTTCGTGAGAAATTGCCCAGCTCTTCCCAGATTAATTCCAAAAGGCATTTCCACGCTCTTTACCTCTGCATCCGGCACTAAACTCCTGAAAACGTTGAGCTGAAGACGAGAAATAGCATCAGCTATCTTATTCTCAATACCTGGAATATGCATAGCCTTCACCCAAATATTATGTTTTAAATATAACAATACTAGATTTCTCAACAAATTAATAACAAAGCAACATTTAGAATGTACGAAATTAATTACCTGTACCACCGACTTATTGTCACAGTGGAACAAAATACGTTTATTCTGCAGTTCTTCACCGCATACCAAAATTGCTGGTACAATTGGTAACAATTCCAGCAGAGTTATATTCATGGTTAACCATTGTTCCACCCATTCATCTGGCCACTGCGCAAAGGCCCATTTCTTGTTCCAGAACATGCCAAAACCAACTGACCCTGCAGCATCCACAAATAATTCTAAAGCTTCATTATCCTGAAATTCCATTTGCCATAATGAACAGCCATTGTATTGCAGGAATTGATTCCACACTTTCAAATCTTTCTTAATTTCTGCAGAAATCCTTACGAAACAGTGAACCGATTTCTTTTTTACACAAGCCAAAGCCATTCGCCTAAAAAAAATTCTTCCTATAGGCATAATACGACCTGCAAATGCTAATAGGCCTAAAATAACAACTAAAACTACTTTACTGTTGCTTTTTTTGCTTGCTAAAAAGAAACCGATTTTTCTTTGAGCTTAGAAATCTTTTCTGTCAGCAGTTTACATTCAAAGGCAATCAAATCAATTGTTATCCCTAAGAATTGAAGACACGTAACTGGCCCCACTGTCTTCTCCACTGCTAACGGAATACCAAACCATTCAGTCAGACTACAGAAAAACTCTAACAACATAACAAATTCTTAACCGGAACTACGACCAATGAACAAAAAAATCATCCTGATAATGTACAATAGAATATAAACCGGTCTCAACATTAACAACCCTCTCCAAGAATGAATAAAAGGCTTCAAAATAAAAAACAGGAAATGGAGCAACCAATTGGTAAACATTTATCATAATAAAACATGCCACGTAATGAAAAACCCATCGAGTTGAAACCTTTCGGATGCAACAGCCTAAAGGCTGACTCAATGTCCACCTTAGCCATCAGTGCACCCGGTCCAAATTCATGTACCCATCTGAGTGCATCATCAAAATATGCATAGGATACTGAGCACGTATCCTTGTCAAATTCGTAATTTAATGACACACCGGTAGGGTAAGATAAATAGTGATTTAGCCTGAAAGACCCTGGCTCTTTTTTTAGGAATTAAACCTAAAGGAGAAAGGAGAAAATTAGCAAAAGGAGGGCGGTCAAAAGGACCTTATATTCTACCTAATTTCGACTCCTTTTGCAATTTCTTGCTGACAGATGCAACATCCTGCAAAACGGATTTTAAATTATTAACAACTGAACAACCTGAACCGTAAAACATTGGACTCTTAAAACCTTCAGCAAAACCTTGAAGCAATAACTTAGCTCTCTCCCTGTTTGGGTACACCTGAAGATAAAGACGCAGCCTTTCCAGCTGCACTGGCGTCCATGCCTTTTTGAAAAATGGTCTTTTTCCTGACTGGATCCTGCTGCAATTCTTTTAAAGCAACGAAAGGTTAAATGATTTCCGCCACAGTATGAGCACTCATGCTTAAACCTGAATGTATTGGGCCATTTACAATGCCCTTCATTAAATGTCCAACATAGGCCTTTCTTCATCACTCCTACTATGCTAGAAGTGCAAAAATTAGTCGCTGGTTTAACCAACAATCTTTGAGGCAGCATCAGATTCAGCCAAAGACCAACATCCTTCATTCCCCATTTCAGGGAAGAGTGGACAGACAGTTTTTGTCTGAAAAGTTCATCATAGGTAAACCAAGCCAATTCACCAAAATTCTTCAAAGTCTCTAATATAACTTCCACATGTTGGAAAAGCCTGCTACATAATTTTGGCTTCTTCTCTCCCAGTACGGATGAGAAAATACAAAACGCTTGCAGCCAGTTATTAAAATTACGTGGGACCAATCTACGCTTTTCCTTGTCACTCTCTGCTCTGTGAAAATCTTTTGCTGAAGGCAAAAGTGACAGCAAATCAATATATTCCCCTTTCCAAATTTTCTGTTTTACATGAGCCGTTAAGTGAAAATGGTGAACTTTCACATGGCATCTTACAATATTCGTTAATAAATCCTTCTTTTTTTGAACTACTACTCCCACTACCCTAAGCCTAAGCTGGACGTTTTTCTGTAAAAACCTTCACCATTCCAGTTACCGCTGCTAACGTCTCACTAATCTTAGCCAGTTCAGCAGAGTTTTGTTCATACTCACCGCCTGAAGTACCAGTTCTGCCTTGCACCTCCTTTTCTTCATTTCAATTTCTTCACCAGAGTGCATTCTCTTTTTTTTTCAGCAGGTGCGCTCTTCCCCGGTTGTACCGCGCATGAGTGAGCCTCTTTCTGGCTGTGTACGTCGTGCCGCAGGCCAGAACCTCCCTTAAACGTCGGGAACATTCTGCAGAGTAGGATGCTGCTACCGGAGGCTCCCTGTCAACCTTAGAAGCCCCCGGCACCGAAATTAAGCAGTCTCAACCAGGATTCCCCTCCAGGCAATCGCAGGATTTCTTCCAGACGGGACATCAGGTCTTCAGAGGACATGTTGCGGCTGGAACAGGTGAGATGCTGGGGGGTCCATCCGTGCTTCTCCTGTCTTGCAAACAGCTGACAGGGATTGCGCTTGCGCTGCCACCATTTATGCGTACCTGGCTTCCCGCGCTTTGCTGGCTCTCAGCCAGCAACCAATCCTCAGCCAGCAGTGTCACCAAATCTGCCCAGCTACTTGTCGCACTCTGCCCAACAACCTAACCAGTGGTCATGAACTTACACTAAACTTTCCCTAACTGTACCAACAGAACAACTTAACCCTCTATTGCCACCATACATATCTTTTTTTCATCCGAATTTTGAGTTGATCAGTGATCATTTGAATTCCCGAACGCCGAGCCAAAATGTAGCCAAATCACGAACAAAACAAAACACACAATGAACGAGCATGTTAGTCTTGATACACGATTCAGAATTCTGTCCATGGCAATGCAAAAAGAGTTGATTGATGTGAAGAAAGATGACAAAGCTAGGGGGCAGTCACTGAATGTTCATTTTATTCACAGATCAAGAAAGACGTAAGCAATAGCGGGGAAAAAAGGAGTAGTAAAAAAAAAATGTTATATTACCGTATATACTCGTGTATAAGTCGATCTCATGTATAAGTCGAGTGCAGTTTTGTGACCAACAATTGTGAAATATGCTATGCCTCGTGGATAAGTCGAGGGTAAATTTGGGGCTATGAAATTCTGTGATTTTTGTAATTATATACACACACACTCATACAAACACTCACTCTGCATTATATACACACATACACTCATACAAACACACACTCTGTGTATATAATGCAGAGTGTGTATATAATGCAGAGTGTGTGTTTGTGTAGTGTGTGTGAACTGGGTGGGGGGAGGGCATTTTTATTATTTTAATTTTTTTTAATTTTAATATTTTTTTTATTATTTTTTTTTTTTGTCCCCCCTCCCTGCTTGTTAACTGGTCAGGGAGGGGGGCTATCTTAATCCCTGGTGGTCCAGTGGCATGGGCTGTGAAGTGGGGGGGCCGGCAGGAAGCATTTACTTACCTTTCCTGCAGCTCCTGTCAGCTCCCTTCTCCTCCGTTACGGTCAGCTCCGCTGTAAGTCTCGCGGTCTGGTTGCCGCGCGGATCGTTGCCATGGCTCTGACAACCGCGGCTCTCTAAGTTGCCATAATACAGACAGTGACTCGAGTATAAGTCGAGTGGGGGTTTTTAAGCACAAAAAATGTGCTGAAAAACTAGACTTATACTCGAGTATATACTGTAGATTTATTTCAAAATTATATATTTGAGAAATATACAATATATAAATATAGAATTTGTACTGCTCCTCCTGATTTGTCTTTAATTGGTTACTTTTTCTCACTTACTCTGTCAACTAAATGACAGGAAATGCTCCTATCAGTCTACTGAAAAATATATACATAATAGTTACATTGTGTATATATTTTGTAGTCCACTGATTGGCCCATTTTTCTCTACATTTTAGTTTGTCAGTTTCTTATTCCAAACTAGATATTAGTTACGGATAATTCTGCTGACCCAAATTATCAAAGTGCTAAAATTCCGCCATCCCGAAAAAATCCAATAAAAAAAACGAATTTTCGAGAAAAAAATAAAAAGCATCACATAAGAATTAATTGGGTATGTATGAAGATGTATCCAATTATTTCTGAATTAAGTACAATTATGAAATTAAGTGGGGCATTTAAGGTGACAGTTTCAGAGATAACCCAGTAAAGTTAAGTTCAAGTAATGTGCCCATAGTCGTTCTTTACTAGACCAACAAGAAACAGATATTAAACGACTGCATTTTATTGTTTGCAGAGTACAATTAATCAGGCAATAGTTCATGTCATTACATGCAATTAAAGAAGTATTATGGCTGATTTCGCAAATCTTTGTCCCTATCTGGCCTTCTGAAACATTGGGAGGTATTTCACAATGCAAATACAGGTACGCTGGGGTAAAATTATGTTTTTATATGGAAAAACCACACTTACAGGTTCCTAACGAGCTTGTTTTGTTTTTGTTGTATTCATTGTGCTGCTGTGTTGTCTCTACATACCCCTTTGCTCTGTAAACTTTGCCTTCCTCTGATATTTGTCATTCCTTTTTTGTGTAAAGTACATACCTCAATATTGTTTCTGTTTCCCTGTTATAGAACAAGTCAAATACTAGTCAGAGGCAGCTATATCCTTCTGCTATAGAAGAGAAACTACATGCCCTGATTCTTCGAAAGAAACCTGTCAGACCACATTTTTACTACAGATATGTAAGCGTGTAGGTAATGTTTATATTGGTCAGTAACAGTGTCAGAATGTCAAGAACTTGCACTTCCTGCAGCCTCATCTTACGAGCATTACAGCACGGCTTGTATACCTGAATACTAAGCATGTATATGAAATAAAAGGATCTGCTTAGTGGACATTTCCATTCCCAGCTCCTTGATCATTTAATTTTTCCAGCACCCCATACTAATCCGGTCAGATCCAGCAACGTATTCTGTAGACGTGTGTGTGATAGACTAAGGTGTTAGAAGAACACTCCAACCTTGGTACTCCCTGCTCAAGTCTCAAAAAATGTTTTGTTCATTTATGCCATTAAAGAAAGAACCTATACCATTTGCATATCAGACTAATCCCACCATCTCTGCATCGAGAGATAGAGCAGGTCCAGATGATCATTACACCCTTCTTTGGGATTCATCAGCAAGGTGTAACTGATACCTCTCTAGGCACAGTGAGCATGGGGTCCATATCTGGATTACCCTTTAAGCTTAGTATGAGCCCAATGCATTGCAACAAAAACAGAGAATATAAGGGAATATAAGGGAATATAACAGACAAAAGTATCTTACCTTTTGCTTAGTTCCCACCAAGGTCTTAAATATATTTTCGCTCATTTGTGCCATTACAAAGAAAACCTATACCATTTGCTTATCAGACTGATCCCACCCATAAAGGGGGTCCAGAACCAAAATGCTGGCAAGTTCTCACTGCATGAGAGATACAGCAAGCCCAGAAGATAATTTCAACCTTCTTTGGGCCTCATCACCAAGGTGTAGCTGATACCCCTCTAGGCACAGTTAGCAAACAATGAGGAAGATTTGCTAGACAACTGGTAAATTGGGTCAACCAACATTCATTTCTTTCTCATACAGTAGCGGCTAGGAGAATATGTGGGAGAAGTGGTATTGAAGGCTAGGAAACAATGTTCAGGGTTAAACTTCAGGGAATACAATTTAGCGCCTGTTGGATAGACTTGTATGGTGTAGGATCTCCAGGTCCTAGAAGAGATCCAAACTTTTCATTTTCTCCACCTCATGTATCCATAATGGACACCAACATAAAAATAATAGAAGAGGAATTAAAGATAGAGCTGTTAGCTGTCAGATAATTGAACAAGTGAACCCTTCAGTCAGACATATTC
Source organism: Pelobates cultripes (assembly GCA_933207985.1). Lineage (NCBI taxonomy): Eukaryota > Metazoa > Chordata > Amphibia > Anura > Pelobatidae > Pelobates > Pelobates cultripes. The sequence goes on along the minus strand of OW240914.1, from coordinate 327,374,815 downwards.
AGTCTTGGCCAGCTATGTGCACCCATTTCTCTACTTCTTGTCTTTCACAGATCTCATCTCCTGGATGCAGGAGAATTGATCATTGACACCATTCAGTGATTATAAATCCTTAGCAAAATTAATGAGTTAAATGAGACAGCATGTGAGGTAGATCTTTGTGGTGTTATAGAGTGTCCTTAGGTGTGAACAATACAGGTACTAACACACTGTGGTGGACTTTCTAGTTCACAGTCTAGTCCAGGGGTAAGCCAACCTATGGCACGTGTGCCATGCATGGCACTCAAGGCTGCTAAAGCCAAACAGGCTCTGGCCTATCAGGAGTCCCAGTGAAACTTCAGATATCTGCTAATACCAAAAGGTGGTGAAGGACAAACCTCAATTTATGCATTACAGCACAAAGAGGAAGTTGTACTCCATTTCCCTATATTCGGTTGTCCATACCCCCTTGTTCGTCTCCCGAATGACTGGTGTGTGGTCCCTTGTTATGCCCCAGTGTACATTGACCTCCCCTTAACCACAAATAAATGACTTAACACCGTCGCTTGAGTGCTTTCTCTGGGTGGCCGCCATTTTGTCTCCCGAACGCAGGCAGCGGTACTTGGTGGTTGAACGCCTGGAACTGTTTTCGGCTCTGTGTCTCTGCGAACCCGGGCAAAGATGGTACCACTGTCCATTCAATTTCCTGACCATCTAGATCAGGCTTCCCAAAACGCCGGCCCTCCAGATGTTGCTGAACTACAACTCCCATGATTCTATGAATGGAATAGATAGGCTGAGGATCATGTCAGTTGTAGTTCAGCAACATCTGGAGGGCCAAGGGTGGGGAAGCCTGATCTAGATGAACAATGTTTGGGAAATATGATCTATGGAACAGGGGGAGTACTCACTCCATAGCAGCCAAGGGGAGCATTCGTCGGAATGCGCACGGAATGCCAATTCTCTGGCGCTGTTTTGGGTTATCACCTTATGGCTGGTCGGTCAAAACTTTGTTTGAACGTAACTTTTGTTTTACCGAACCGAGCTGAGCGCATTTTGGAAATGTTGTGCACTCAGATCGGGGATATTCAGCGTTCCTGTACTGTTTTCATGTTTTTTTTTTTGATATGTTAAAATTTTATGTAAGTTTCTGTATTTTAGAGATAATTGAGTTATCCTAATTTAAAGCTCAATTATCTCTCAAACACAAAGGCTCTTGGGAAAGAAACCCTTGTGTTTTTGACTTGGAAACCCCATTATAGGGGCCAGTGCATAAAAGCCATGTGCCACAAAATAAAGTCAGTTGTACACCTAGAACTGTGAGTCGTCCAGTTGCTGCAGAGGAGGTGGGCTATTTACTTGTCATTTTCTTGTTCCTGATTCTACACTAGGTGATCCAGCAGAGGAAAGTCCCTGTTAGGACTAGGGCTCTGCTACAGAAGTGATCTCAGCACTTGTGAAAGGGAATCCACACTGTAGTAGAACAGCCCATAGAAGCTGTTGCAGCTCCTGTCCTTGACCTGTACCTGGCCAGCCTGGCCCCCACTGGACTCCAGGGAAGCCACACTGCTAGATATACACAGAAATTCAGAATAACCCTCCCCTCATACAAATAACACAAACATACACCCAATCCCCACAAACGCAACACCACTGACAATCCACATACATGCACACAACCCCACATGCAGCCTCTCACATACAATACCCCAAACAGCCCCACACATACACACACCACCAAACACACTATGTGACATTTCCATCTACACACACAATTCCACAAGAAGCCCGCATACACAGCCCACATTCATAATCACACCAGCAATTTTTCATATATTTTATTAAAGGGTTCATTAGTCCAGCATTCCAGCCAATCACTGCTCTCCAGGTTGGGCAAAATTTACACTGATAGTGCAAAAATATAAAGTCTTAATAATAATTAGTATATAGTATAAAAATGGTAAATAATGCTTGCAAAATTTAACCTATGTACCATATGTTGAACATGTTTTAAAAATATACATTTAAGGATTTTCTATTAATCACCCTTACAGCACAGTTATGGCTCAAAGTTATTATCAAAATCGTCTCTTTAAACAAAACATGAATAATACAGAACAAATTGTTCTTTGTGCCAGATGTCACATACGTGGGAAAATATGCAGCAATTAAACAAAGAAATGAAGCATTCGGGCCAAGTCGCTCGCATACTAGCCTTAAAAAGCATCATATTTCCTTCTCGTTTTAAACATTAATTTGAAACCTGCCTGTGCACATCTATTATTATATTAATAAAATCACTTAATATCTGTAATTGAAAAAAGAAAACATGATTACATTCAATATTGTTCAAGACAGGGATGGCCAAAAGGTGTATACCCAGTCAGGGGCGGACTGACAACTCACAGGCCCCTCGGCCTCGGCTGGTGACATCACAAACAGCATCCCCCACATTTGTTTTCAATCATACAAGTCCATACAAGTAGCCTCCAAATGTGTGTAGACGACTTGTGGGGTTCAGTGCTGCTTATGATGTTGTGTTCCTGTATGTCAATGTGTTGTGTTAGAATTGTTTGTCTTCTTTTACCTATTGTACTGCGCTGAAGAATGTTTGTGCTATATAGATGGTTGTAATTATTGCGTAATTATGGCGTGTGTGTGTGTGCGTGTGTGTAAGGAGGCTGTATGCAGACAGATTGGGTAACAGAGAGACACCAGGGAAGGGAGGGACAAAGATACAGAGGGGTAATAGAGAGACATAGGGGATGGGGGGACAAAGAGAGGGGTAATAGAGAGACACAGGGGAAGGGGGGACAAAGAGACAGATGGGGTAATAGAGAGACACCAGGGGAGGGGGGACAAAGAGACAGAGGGGTAATAGAGAGGTGGTTGCTAAGGGAGATTGGTGCTGAGATGGAGAGGGTCATAGGGCTGAAGTGGGTGCTGAAGTGGGGGGGCATGGGGCTGAAGAGCGTGTTGAGGTGGAGTGGGGCATGGGAGATGAGGTGGGGGCTGAGGTGGGTGGAGGGGGATGGGAGCTGAGGTGGAGGAGGGCATGGGAGATAAAGTGGGTGCTGAGGAGAGTGAAGGGGAGATGGGTGCTGAGGTGGAAGGGGCATGGGATATGAAGTGTGTGCTGGAGGAGATGGGGGCTGAGGTGAGTGAAGGGGGAGATGTGTGCTGAGGTGGAGATGGGGCATGGGAGATTTACATACCTGCTGACTCTACCAGGCTGCTCACTCTGTAGATTTTGCAGGAGGAGAGGAGAGTAAGGGACAAGAAGTGATGTCACTTCCCCTCCCCTGGACCCCGCCTCCTCCTCTCACACGGAGCTGCGCACAGAGAGGATGGAGGATACCTGGCAAGAGCAGGATTGCTGCCTGGTCTCAGTAGGTGAGGGGGGCACTTCAGGTGCAACATATCATGTTAAATTGTGCCTCTCTGGCTGGGGAGATCTCTGAACTCCCCAGCCAGAGAGAGTATGACTGTTCAGGCAGGCAGGCCCCTGACTGCCTCAGGCCCTCGGTCCATGACCGATCTGCCTGAGAGGTCAATCCACCCCTGTACTTAGTGTTGGAACTAAACTCAATGATTAGGTAAAGCACCATATGAGCAGTATGTTTGGCCACCCATGACTTACAGCACTCTTACAGACATTTTGGCTTTGTAACCCCTTTTTTCATCCTACACATTTGGCTGAGGTTACGTTCAGTTCCTTCCATGTCTGATGCTTCTCATTACTTTATTTCTTTAAAAAAACACTCCTTGAGGTTTCTTTCTTCTTACAAACTCTAGTTGTTCTGTTCAATGTTTGTTTGTTTTTTCCATACTGCAAGGGAAGCAAGTCCAGCACTAGCAGAATATGTGCATCTCTGAGGTGCATTTACAATGAAGTATACAGGATGCCCAAAGTGGAGAACCAGTCCATAAATGGTGTGGGACTGCCTGTGAAGGATGTGGGTCTTCCCATAAGGTAGGAGAGACCACATTAAGGTGGGTGACCAGGGTATCTGATAGGTGCCCTGCATGCATACAATGTTCTTCTGAAGCTTTCGATGGTCCTAGTGCCCTGGCCCCTCCTGCATCCTGAAATCTGATGGACAGGACCCCAAAATACGGGACTGCTGTGACAAAATTGCAACTGTTGGTACCTGAACAAATAGGGGAATCTGAATAATAGATGACAATTTCACTTTCTTCACCAAAGTGAAATCTTGCAGTAAGCTTACTCATATCACAGGTTGGGTGAAGATCAATTAAATAATAATTGGTGCTCGCTATTCTGATGTTAGCCTGATATCACAACTGATTGGAATAAAACAGCAGGAAGGTATGAGCACAAAAACAGGGACATTAGATTTAAAGGCAATTTCTCTGGCCACTAACTTTAAACTGCAGTAAAACAGACTCTGTTTGTCATTGAGTTAATTGGCAACATATAATAAATGACTCTAGCACACTGGTCACACATGGATGCAAATCCCAAGGCCCTCAATTGGTAGAAGCATTTCTTACACTGAGATTATAACACACTTTCAGAGAGGACACCCTCATAGTTGTTTACCCTTTCAAATGAATTGATAGTTTAATCATATTCACCAGGACACATTGAATGCCAGCTATAAATTGTTTACCGAAGCAGTATTGCTTTCCCCAGTGGAAAAACAACCCCTGTGATATGATGAAACGTCTGCTTAATGTATTTAGCAATTTTTATTTTAATGTCTGTTATATTATACTTGAAGAGTGAGTCAATGACCTCGTATGAATGGATCACAAAGATAAAACATTCTGTTTCAAAATAATGAACATCTTGTAAAGATTTATCTGTGTACATTTAGGTGCCAACTATTTTAAGAGGGAAAAAAAGTGGTACTTGCGAGGGAGAGGGGCCTGACCACCATGCCGGATGGACTCATGATTTTATGACTCCTCCAGAGAAACAAATACTACTCATGAAATATGTATTTAATAGCTGTATTCCTATCTCTTTGGAGAACCTCAGCTTTGTTACAGAGACTGTGCTTCTTTTTAAGCTGACTAAATCTGGGTCTGGCCCGATCTAAAGGAGACTGCAGCTCTTGGGATTAGAGGCCTAGCCTGGAGAACACACAAGGGAAGCACCTGTCCACTGATAGTGACACACAGGCCCCTGCTTCCTCCCTCTTTGGACCAATGGTGGTTATTCTGGTTCCTACAGAGGAGGCTAGACAACACATCCAGTGCATTAAAGACATGGTGTGAGCGGGCTTTCAGTAAAATGGCAGTGAGGCAGAATGCACTAATTGAGGAGATGTGTTGGCATCATTGGACCAGCTACTCGCTTATTTCTGGATAATTCGATACTTGATCCCAACAAAGCATCCAGTTCACTCTGAGGAGGGGGATCAGAGACAATGAGAAGAGAAGCCCGAGATGCTTGTGAATCTACTGAAACAGGCAGTGTAATCCAGCAAAGCTGGGAAAAACTACACCAACCACACCTGTGGGGTACAATTCGACACCGGCGACATTGGTGCCCGCTAGCTATATCTCTGCTGTAATCCTCTGGAGCTTGAAGGGAAGTGCTGGTTCGTGAATGTTGCCCATTCTCCCAGTAACTGGACGACACACAGTTCTGGGAGTCAACTGATTTTTTTTTAGCACACACACAGTTTTTTATGCACATCCCCATGGTATGGAGTCTCCAGGACAGGTTTACAGGGAATTTCCTCAAGATGCACTGGGTCTGAGAGATAATTGAGCTGGGAATTTTAAATAACTCAATTATCTCTCAGTTACATGAAATACATCACTTTTATAAAACACCCCTAAAACATAATAAAACAGTACAGGAACCCCACAATTCTTATATCCCCTGAATCTGAGCAAACAATACATCTGAAAAGTGCTCAGATTGGTTCAGTGGAACAAGATCGCTATTTGAGAGAAGATTTCACCGGCCGGCCACGAGGTGATGCCCCAAAAGAGTTCCAGAGAATCCAGGGCTGGTCTTGGTTTGGGGGTTCCTGCACAAACACCAATGAACTCTCCCCCTTGGCTCTTAGATAGCGAATGCTCCCCCCAGTTGGTGAAAAATTAGCAGTAAAATACATACAGATAGTATAGCAAGCTGTAAGCTGTACACTCAGTATAAACTCATTCCTAAAAATTAAATATGTAGAAAATAATAGTCATTTTACCTATTCAGATCTGCTAATTTTTCACCACTCTTTTCTATTTTTATACACATTTATTCTGGGTCATTTTCTGTACATATTTATGTTTTTATTATCTTAAGATCGCTCTATGTATGTTTGAATTAATTCTCTACTGTTTATGTTATTATATTCACATATATTTGAGGACTGTTCATTCTTATGGGCTATTATGCCCTTAAATATGGACATATGATCCTATCAATGCACCGCAGAGCCGCCAGGAATAAGGCAATGAGATTTTTTCAACCGAATAATGAGTCAATAAGATAATGTCATGATTTGGGTCCTTGTATAAAAGGCTAAGGACCACTTTTTTCTCTTAATATGCTTACTTTAAAGTGGCACTGTCACCATCTGGGGATTTTGCAGAATTTGCAAAGACCGCAAACGGTGATATCGCCACTGAGGATCTGGTGGCTAGGGTTGCAGGCAAAGGTGAGTTCTGCTTACTTGAACCTGTCCATTGTGGGCGCTGCCATCTTCTTTGGGTGGGTTTCCTCTCCAGCTGAAGCACCAGGAGCCCACTTCACTGCTATTGCTTTGGACCTATAACTCCTGTGATGGCGTGACTGCCTTTGGAATAGCAAAGGATCATGGAATCTGTAGGTTTAAAATGTATTTCATACTATTTAAATATCCCTGCTGTAATCTATATTTCACTATAACTTATTTCTGCATCTCCTCAGAGTAACTAATCTCCTTACTAAAAACTAAACATCACCCACTTTACAATATAAAGAAATAGAAACATTAACAACTGGATTAAATCCTGGAGTGGTAGGGGGTACTTGAGGACTGGGTTGGGAACCCCTGCTCTAAACTATTCTATATTATTTTACAGTGAAAGTTGCACATTGTAATGATATTTATATTGTTTCCAGTAACATTTTAGTTACTGGATGAGTACTGATTAGTTAATCATTTTTTTTAATTATTCTTTTTCAAGAACTTGCATAATCCATAACTAATCAGTATTGCTTTAGTTCGGCAGTAAACCAATCTACATTAAATGGAATGGCTTGTAAGTGTCCAGATTCTATAAATATTGGTGTATCCAATTCCTAAATTGTGAAGTGATTTTCTAGTTGACAAGTAATAATGAATTATTATTCACATAATATAACATTTAATGAATAATTATTTAATCTTTGTTTCTATACTGTGTCATCTTGTCCTGAGTAAATTTTGTTTTCTTTATTTAAAAAGTGACAGTGGTTATTGATGATTATGATCCACTAAATATACCTGTTTATCAATACTTGTATATATTCAATAAATAATTCAAGCTTATTTCCTGACAAAGTGCTGAGATGCTCTGAAGGAAGTCAAGCTCTCAAGCAGATGATTAAAGTATAACATCAGCAGAATATATATATATATATATATATATATAAAAATGTATTTGTTTTTTTTGTTTGTATTTTTACTTTGGTCATGCTTTTGTTATTCTCATATTTTCATCCCTTAATCTCAAAATTTTAAAAACCTATTTTCCACAAAATACCTGACCTCAACCTTCCCCACTACCATCTTTATAGCCCAATATTACATTCAGTGGGTTGTAACATTAAGTCTAAAATAATTCAACACAGATGTTCCGAGGAATTTACCTAAAGATGTTCTTGAAATCCTCCCCACACCCAGAGCTATGCTTTAAACAAGGCATAGAAGGTGAAGTCAATGTATGCCTTCCTTCTTCTAAACTCTTAACCTTCCCACTTGACCCTGTTCCGTGATACCTACACCCTACACCCTACTCTCTTTGTTATCCTAAGATAAATACTAGCTCATCTACTCAACCTCTTTTATAACTGGCACGTTCCTTTCATTCTGCAAACAAACAGCCATCACACAGAATACCTTTATCAAACAGAAAGGAGTAAACGTCAAGGGATGACCTTGGATGTTCTTACCATTTCAAGGCTACTCTAGACCATCATGACGTTCTTATTGAACACAATAGTTACGTTGAATAAAACCATTAATTTATTAGCCAAAACACAAACATATGATAAACAAGTTAGTTAAGTGCACATTTATTTTGTTTAGTTTACAGGCTCCTACCTGTAATAGTGATAATCCTATATGGTTTGCACTAATATGAGCCATCATCAGTTACTGTTTCTTTGTTAAAGAGATATTAGACAACTTCCCAACTGCATGTTTAGTGTGCCTCATGAGCCCAATATGGCTCTTAAAGAGTTCCCCAACCATATAAAGAACTGTGTGAGGTCAGATCCTATCAGAGAGGATTCAAAGTCCACCCAGGAGGGGCATGCCACAATATAACATGAGCTTTCTGAGCAGCATCATAGTACATACATGGTCAGTTCTGTTTATGTCTTTACAGTAGTTTCCTGGTTACCCAATGTCTCCATACTCATTTGCAGGCAATCTCATTTAGAGACTGTGACTGGAAAGGCCTGAAATAAGAAGAGAAGCCTAGTATATTCATTCTGACTGTGTGTATTCTACCCAATCATGAAATAGTTTTCTTATGAAGGGCCTGAAAAAGGGTTGTTGAGTCCGAGGTAAGGTTGATCCCTAAGTATTTGAGGCTTATTCCTTGTATCAGTAGGGCATAGGTTTTCCTGAATGTTCTGGACATCAGCAGTTGACAGGTTTAGAAGCATGGCACTGGATTTGTCAAAATTTATTTTGTAACCTGCCTGCTCTCCAAATGCTTCGCTAGCGTGTAAAAGGCACAATGTAGAAGTGTCGGGCCTGTTATAATGAGTAGTTAATCATCGGCATATGCCAATAGTTTGCATGTGTTGGGCCCTACCTTTATCCCTTTAGTTTTCAGGTGTTTCCTGATCTGGTGTAGAAGAGGTTCTAAATATAACACAAATATGAGAAGTGAGAAAGGGCAACCCTGCCTAGTGCTGTTGTGAAGTCCAAATGGTTACAGTCTGCATCAGATGTCAGAGAGATACATGATGTATTCAAAGTAAAATTGTCAAATATAAACTAACCTTACATCTGATCCTGAACTGGTGTGTCTTCACATACAAAACCCACCATAGGTCCACTTGGGTTCCTCACTAACAGCGTCAGATAGGGAGTCACCATAGCAAACATAGCACATGCGCTTGTGGAGAGCGGAAAATGACCTCCCTATGGGAGGTCTCTACTGCATTGCCACTCCATTCTTCGACAAATGAATCTACATTGAAGAATTGTATTGATAGGTGGTAGAAAGACCTATATTTATATTGTTTTTTTCTCCCAATATGTGCATGTGTTAGCAAATCTCCTAGCACACTGTAATGATAGAATGTTATAATCTTTAAAAAGAGAAAAAATTCTAGCTAGCATAACTGGTACCTTGAAATTCTTTCATCGCTGTAGCAAGCAAGGCCAGATTAACACACGAGCTATGGAAGCAGCAGATTCATGCTCATGCTTTGAATTAGGCACAAACTGCCACAATTTGATGTTTTCTTCTTTTTTTTTTTTTTTAAATGTATTTATTATGAAACAAGCTGCTGACACTGCAGGGGTGGTCAAATTGTATCAAGGTGTCTTTTTGTTCAATTAGTTTCACAGTAGTCAGCCTGTACTGTGTACAGAGGCTGAGCTTCGTGCAGCTTCAAAGCCAGATAGGCAACATCACAAACAAAGGAGTCCAGATGTGTAGACGTGTAGTCCAATAATGGTATGACAATGGTAATATAAATATAAAGATAGAAGAATAAAGTATAACATATATTGCAAATATTATAGGTATACTAAAGTTGCACAATGTGTAAAGGAATGACATGGACATTTTTTGTTATCATTTCGAGGGACGTTTAGTGTATATGTCATTGTTTCACCAAAGTTTATCATTTATTTTGTATTATTTATTATGTTCCATCATATATCGCAGTGCTGAACAATTTGTAAACAAAACATAAACATTATCGCCTCCCAAAAATTTTCACAGGAACAAAAGGTGATGAGGGCCAAGCTCAGACGAAGTTACAGACTTAAGAAGCAAGGGTATAATTACAAAAAAAGCTAAAGGTTAAAGTGCAATATATCCAGAGGCAAAACTGATTGCTAAGTGTACTAACAATATACGCAATATACACAGACTATGTGAGTTAATGAAGAGTAAATGGAGGTAAGACAGTTAGAATGGAAAATATATTGTGAAATGTGACAAGACAAAGTAGCTGGCTAATTGGTAATTTAGTGTTCTACTCTGGATTTTAGAAAGTACAGAAGGCTATGGGAAAGATTATTGTAATGAAGATCCCATTGTACGGCACTACAGAATATGCTGTCACTTTATAAATAATAAAAGAACAAGAAGAAGAGGATTCCCGACAGAAGTGTGCCAAGCTAGAGTAAGGTGTGAGAGTGCAAACGGAGGACATCTTCAGTCCATATAGACATTTTATTATGCAAGCAGAAGTCTCACATTGAAGGAATTAGGAGAACATAGTGGATATTTGTTGAATAAAAACCCTGGATATCGTCAGTAGCTGCCTCTACTCTGTACTTGTCTGATGGGAATTACAATTTAACTGAATTAATTTCTGTTAAGCAGATTCCTTGGGTTTCTTCATATTGTCTCTTGTGAGTTGGCCTCTGTATGCAACCTTGATTATGGTGGCCACCATCTCCCACACTTGCTCACATTTTGTTCCATCTCCAATTATTGAAATCAGCGTACAGTATTTTGTGAGCTTGCAGAGAAAGAGTTATCATTGCTTATGCCGTTTCTTTTTCCTTCAGAGGTTATTTTGAGGACATGGAGCCTATACATCATATGTTGACCTACACAATGTGAGACCATAGGCCTGGGCACACCCTAATCACACCTCCGTGCTGCACTGCCTTAGGGCAGACTAACATGTCGGGTCCTTGGTCTATGACCGAGGACCCGACACAGGAGGGGGCCCGGCAGCTTGCCCACAATGCCGCCGGGTGGAAGGCCCTCCTGTCAGTCTGCCCTGACGGAGATCCAGCCTCTGTCTGCAGCTCCGTCGGGGTTGAGCTGCAGACTGAAGTGTCTCGCAATCTCCAGCCTGTCAGAGCGTTGCCGCGAGTTACCACGGCAACGCTCTGACTGACGGGAGATCGCGAGACTCACCATGTGGTCTGCCGCTCACTCCCGGCGGAGCTGCAGACTGAAGAGACTGAAGAGCCCACTGGACCACCAGGGAAGGTATTTAAAACCTCTGCCCCCTGTCACTCACTGCCCCTCTACCGCCCTACCCCCTGTCAAGGCCCCTCCACCCCCTACCCCCTGTCACTGCCCCTCTACCCCCCCTAACCCCTGTCACTGCCCCTCCACCCCCAAACCCTGTCACTGACCCTCCACACCCCATTACCCCTGTCACTGCCCCTCCACCTCCCCTTACCCCTGTCAATGCCCTCCACCCCCCTTACCCTCTCACTGCTTCTTCACCCCCACACCCTGTCACTGCCCTCCACCCCAGCCTGCAGCTGACCCTCTCCACCCCTACCCCCTGTCGCTGCCCCTCCACCCCCAACCCCTGTTGCCCACACAGTGCACCCCTCACAATCATACACACTGTACCACACACACATTGCATCCCTCACAATCACACACACACTGTACCCCTCACCATTACACACTGTATCCCTTACAATTACACACACTGTACCCTCACAATCACACACACTGTACCCCTCACAATCACACACACTGTACCTTTCACAATTACACACACACAGTGTACCCCTCGCAATCACACACACTGCACCCCTTACACGCTGCACCGCTCACAATCACACACACAGTGTACCCTTTGCAATCACACACACTGCACCCCTTACACGCTGCACTGCTCACAATCACACACACACTGCACCACTCACAATCACACACACACTGCACTGCTCACAATCACACACACTGCACCTATGTATATTTGTATTTGTATATATATATATATATATATATATATATATATATGTGTATGTGTGTATGTATGTATGTACGTGGCGTGTGTGTTTGTGCTTTAGGGTGCAAACCCTAATGCAACAGGCTACGCACGCATATGTGTGAGATGGCATCTTATGACATGTTCTAGTTGAGATGCTGCTTGCCTTAGTTACATAGTTACATAGTTACATAGCTGAAAAGAGACTTGCGTCCATCAAGTTCAGCCTTCCTCACATATGTTGTTGCTGTTGATCCAAAAGAAGGCAAAAAACCTAGTCTGAAGCGCTTCCAATTTTGCCACAAACTAGGAAAAAATTCCTTCTTGACCCCAAAATAGCAGTCAGATATCTCCTTGGATCAAGCAGCTATTACCCCACTAATTAGAAATTACATCCCTGTATGTTAGTTAGTATGCCTTAGTTACAGTCTTGTGCAAACTTTGGCATGCTTGGTGGGAATATACCCAGTAATATGACATTATTTTATGATGCCATTTTATATGTATTCTGATTTGAGCTTGTGTAAAGTTGTGAAATATAAAGAAATTGCCCTGGACGTATCTTACTGGACATCTACATTTGTTTCTTTTTACCACAACATACCACTTATTTATAAATATGTGCTTCTCGAAGGGCTGTTTAACTGTTTTGGCAAATGCATTATAATTAAAGGAGCCTTATAGAGCCACTTACCATCAGCCACTTACATTTCTCCAGGGCCGGACTCCCTCGGCGCTGGTGACCTCTCCTCCTCCTGCCAACGTCAGCTCCGAAATTGCATGTGTGGCAAGAGCCGCGTGCACATTCAAACCGCCCATAGGAAAGCCTTTCTCAATGCTTTCCTATGGACATCTCAGTGTGATTTTCACAGTGAGAATCGCGGAAGCGGCTGGATTAACCCTCAATGTAAACATAGAAGTTTCTCTGAAACTGCTCTACTTACAGCTGCAGGGTTTAAAATAGGGGGACCTGGCACCCAGACCACTTTATTGACCTGATGTGGTCTCGGTGCCTATAGTGGTACTTTAAGCATTGACATTTGTCTTGTGCTGTAAAAGGGACACAATAGGCAGGAACACAAATCTTATTGTTGATACTTTTTATAGATAATGCATTCGAAATGTATACAGAAACATTAAATTAAAAAATTCTCATCTCATTGTTTTCATAAGTTCTGATTTTTATGACTTGTTTGCTCACGGCCTCCCTAAGGTTGGTTAAAGGGTAATAATGTAAACACCTTGCTAGTATAGTTCTCTTTGTAATGGCACATGTTAGCCGAAATAGTCTGAGACCCGAGCAAGGACTAATTGAAATATAAGCCCATTCTCAGTGTACGTGTAACTTTTTTTACTTAAAGAAAATATGCTTACCTCCAAAGGTCCTGCAGAGCCAGTAAGAGCTAGCCTATAGATGCAGCATTTCTTTTACAGAAAAAGTATAAACCACTCTTAGCAGAGTGGGCCATAATTATGATGGTGCTAAGGGTGACCCTACATAAAAAAAAATGTAAAGCTTACCTTTTTATGGTTAAGATTTACCCATAAACATCTTCCCAAAACAACGTCCACATTGGTTTATTTAATAATAAAGTTACGGATGGAGTTTGGTGTGCATCCATTGTTGTGACATTGTTTTGTGGGCAAACAATTTGAAGCAATTTATTGCAATTGATTGCACATTATTCGGTGACCAGTGCGTGTCTTATTAATGACCAGTGCCCATTTTTAGAATGGCTGCTTCTGTATATATTTTAATGGTAACCTCCAATGTGTTTTCCAATTTTTTCCAAAGTTCCAAAGAACCCTAATTGGAATACAATTTTGAATCAATGGTTCAGACTTGTTCCCTGAGCACCCTGCAGTAGAGACAGTTATGTGATGTGTGCAAGCCTGTATAACTTAGTTATTTATGTGATAAGTAGACCTGATTTATGATTTTTAGTTACACTTATTGAAAAGTAGCTGTGGACATTAATCTGGATTATCGAATTAAGGCTCTCTTTATTTACTAACACTATAGTGTTCGTTTAATAGTGAGCTTTTATATCATGGTTTTATATATATATTGTGAATAAGATTTTTATTGGTCACTGTGGTTGTATCAAAACAAGTACTGAATGAACGTAAGTACACAGGTAAACCGTTTTTTCCAGAATATGACATACAAAGAGTGAAACAAATAACATGTTGGTAAATAGGGACTCAAAGTCCGCAATCCTGTTACGTAGCATGACATACATGTGTAGCGCTCTTATATGAACTAAAGTGGTGCCACGTTGCAGTGAACCTAACGTACAGAGGTGCAACAAAATGCCTATGTCCAGGCGTCCACCTGGTTGTTTCCCTAACTGTGTGAGTAACCTGTATCAGGAGTGTCCCTTACTGCTCCCCATGTTTGGGTGTCCCTCAAAGGTGAGTGTTGGAATGTTGGGTCAAGAAGATCTCCTCCGTTTACTCTCAAACGGAGAGTGCACACGGCCAGCAGCCCGAGACCCCCCCCATCCCACCAGGCTAGTCGCCCCATATGCCAGCAAGGCTCGAAAGTCAGCGTGATATGCGACCATCAGCCAGTGAGTCCATATGTCTGCGTAAGATTGGGTGCGTCCTTGGGCCTTGAATGTCAGTTCTTCTAGCCGTCTTAGGTCCTCCATTTTGTCGAACCGTAGTGTCTCTTGATATATTAAAACCTTCAGATTTGTCCTCAGCAACCAAGCAAAGTACCATACCCAGAATTACTTTGTGAAAAAGGCATGGTTTTATATTTACCTGAGAAACCCTCCCTCTTATTTTACTTAACATACTTAACTCTCAGAGCTTTGTGTTACTGTATCAGAGAAAACAGCAACATTCCTGGGACTTACTCAGCCAGGAGGACAGTTTGACTAATTTATATGGAATTTATAGGGAATATAATTTGAAAGAATGTCATAAAACTTGTTTAAAGGAAGACTGTCAGCATTATTTGTACCATTGTTGAAAACAAAATCTAATCTAACCTAGCTGTGTATTATTTTCTCATGCATATAAATAAATCTGTCTTTTCATTGCATCTCCTTGTTCTTATTTGCTTCCTAGGGCGGCCACTGGACTTCAAAAGCTGTATTTATTCGTCCAGACCATTAACAGTGGTGCTTCTCATCATGATATGCTCTCTAAATGACATTTCATAATACAGAACATTGAACTGCAGATTATCAAACTGAATGCAATGTCCATTTTAGAAACAGAAATGATATTCTTTAATATTGTACTGACACTAATATTTACTACCCTATATATAGAGCCAAATAATTCTCTTTTATTATTCTGGATTTACTCTCCATGAACGTTTTGATGCAAGAATATTTTTGGCAAGGACAAAAGACATAATCCAACGATTTGGTGTTCAGAAGTAATGCAAGGGTTACTTAAAAACTCCATAAATAGATGTGTTGAAATCAGTGATAACCTGAAGGAGCTGACAGCAGACATCCCCGTTTTATCTTTTGCCAGATGCTACATTATTTGAAAAACCGACAGGGATAAAATTTATTTTTAGTTATTCTCTTTTCTACTTCAAATAAACAGAAGCCAATCATGTATGAAACCCAGTTAACTCAAATGCACCTTGCAAGATTATTTTAAGGTTTTCAAATATATAAAAAAAACATTCTTTGTATGTATGCTAAACAAATTAAAATTAAAACATATATTTGCTATGTTTTTCTAGCCTTATTGATGTATGGCCACCCAGGTTACCGGGATTATCTTAACCAATTTCAACCTTACATTAAAAGATTATCATCCTTATATCAACATTATAATTCTGATGCAGTAAAAAATGGATGCATTATTAGAGTGCTGGTTACAATGACAGATCCAAGTAAACGCTATACCCAATACTGCAATGAAACAGAGTATATCAATGGAACCCCTGTAGTAAGTGTAGGGTTAGTCATGCTTAGGGGCTTAAGGAGTGTTCAGGGATAAGAGGACTTATTGTTAGGTGGGACTTGGACGTAATGTTTAGAAGAACTTAAGGAGTACATGACTTACTAAATATTTGTACTTTTTTTTCCTGTGTGACAGGAGCATTAATCAATGGATTCACCCAATGGGGTGATTTATAATTATGCGTATATAAAAAATGAGGCAAAGTTCTTGAAGTGAATCTCTCTTCATCGATATCAATGGATTCATCTCAAGTTTTCCATTGTTTGTCATGGTCATTGCTGCTTTGTGATTGGTGCCAATTTCCCGATTGTAACCCTTTTATATGTCAACCCCTTTGAGTATTTGTAAGCACAGTATTTGTTAGTGAAAAGTAAAAAAAAAAAAGTAATCAGGAAAAATATTATTTTTGATTTAACTTCCTTACTTCTCGGATATTAGAGGGAGTTTCTGGAAGACATGACCTCCACTTCTGTCCAGGTCTACCCCTCAGTGCACTTTCCAAAATGATTTAACCGTGTATTATTATTGCCTTGATTTAATACGCTGTCCAAATGGTTCAATACTGGTAGAAAATATTCAAAATCATTTATTTACAAAAATGCCCAGAGACATTAGTTGTGGCTTATGTAGATGATATAAAGGTAAAGTTTTTCTAACAGTATAGAATAATTTGGAAATCATATGAAATCAATGCCTCTCTTACCCTCTCTCCCCCCACTCCTATCTGCTTCCTAACTCTCGCCCACTCTTTCTTCTCCATGAAGCTATGTCTGTCTAAAAACAGCTCTCCTAACCATCACACTGACACCTACACTGACTGTAAAAGTATTTTCTTGTCCCTGGTATCTCAATCCAGAACTTCATTTTCTCCCAAGCTACATTTTATCCTATTTATATATAGCTACATATATCCTATTTCTTAACATTGACTGTAGCTTGTAAGAAAAAGGCTTATCTTCCTTAGAACTTTGTATAAAAGTGTTTCATATTCTACAAGTATTTTAATATCTGTATCCCATTACCTATTAAGAATTGATAAACATTTTAAAGCACCATAGATGATGGCACTTTATAACAAATGTCAATTAAATTAACAAGTAATCCCCGGTTCCTCAGCTTTTTTATGATATGTACCTATATTGGTTCAATGATAATATTGGTTCAGTTTGAAAAATAAAGCTTAAATTGTCACTTAAACCACCAAAGCATTGAAAAAGCTAAGGTGCAAGGAGTAATTATATCCCTGTCTCACTGCTCGGGGTACCTTATAACTGCAGCTATAAGATTTACCTCCGGATCAGTAACATCAAAGGATGTGAGGAACTGACTCTGCTGGGTTTCGAACCCTGGTTTACATGGTGCTAAACCTTTTCCTTACCAGCACACCAGCCTGCCTTTTGCAAATTTACCTGAGATCTGATACCATTGCTTGTAGAGTCAAGGTTATCAGTGACAACTCACTTCAGCTGTGTCTAGTCAGGTGTCTGGTTCTTGGCCTATAAAAGCCACTTCCTGTCTCTGTACCTTTGCCAGATTATTGTGGTTCCTGTACTCTCTAATCCAGCGTGTTCCTGTTTCTCCTTCCTGTTGCTGAATTTGGACTGTTTTGACTTTGCTGCTTCTCCTTCCCACTGACCTCGGCTTGCCTCACTACGATTATCATCTTTCTGTTCCAGTCTCCCATCTCTGCTTAAGACCAGAAGGCCACTCAAGGCTCAGGGGCTCAACCACCTGGGTAACGAGTGGCTACCTCTGGCAGAAAACATTGCTGATCTGGCTACTGGACTCCAAAACTTTGTAACATCAATATCATTACAGAATAATCTGGCCCATTCATGGAGACCGTCGGATCAGATTCTGCATTGGCCCAGCAGGTTGCTTTTAATGCAAGAACTATGCAGACCCAGGCACAGACCATTCAAGTGCTGCAGGATCAGGTAGCTGAACTGCAAAATGAAGTTCGATCAATGCATAGTGAGCTTACCAGCTACAGGGCACATGATGTTGCGGCTGCTGCTACTACTACTGTTACACCTGCACAAGATGCCCGCTTGCCTCTACCAGAAAAATTTGGAGGAGACCGCAAAAAATTCAGGGGTTTCCTAAATCAATGCCGTTTGCATTTCATGATGTTACCTAACCGTTTTCCATCTGAAAGAGAGAAGGTGGGATTTATTTTTTCCCTCTTCAAAGATGAAGCCCTGGCCTGGGGCTCCCCTTTTCTGGAACAGGACAGTCCAATCTTGGGAAATTTAAAAGACTTTCTTGAGGCCATGTGCCTAGTTTTTGATGATCCCAATCGCTGTGCTACAGCAGAAGCCACTCTCCTTCATTTACATCAAGGGAGGCGCTCTGTGGCTGAATATGCTGCTGAATTCAGACAGTGGGTTACTGATACTACTTGGAACCAATCAGCCCAGAGGTTCCACTTCAGAAGGGGTCTCTCAGAAGCTATAAAAGATGAGCTAGCTCGTGTTGATCTTCCTGTTGAGTTTGATGCATTTGTGCGGTTGGCTATCCGTATTGATCGGAGACTTTCAGAAAGAAGATTGGAAAGACAGGGCTCTTTTAAACCAAGTGCTACTCCTACTTTCTATTCAAGAATTTCTACTCCGACCCCACAAACACCTACAGACTCTGAACCTGAGGCTATGCAGGTAGATCTAATAAGAGGGCCATTATCCAATGAAGAAAAACAGTGGCGACGCACTCACAACTTATGCCTGTATTGTGGTAGTGCAGGGCATTATGCCATCAAGTGCCCTAACAAGTCTAAAAGAACAATAGCTATGACTGCTGAGGGTGCACAGATTCAACACCAATCCCAGATTTCAGACCAACTGGATTCTGTCACACAACCCTTGTTTTCTCTGGCTCAGGGCGAAGAAGGTATGATGACTCAACATCCTCATTTGGTGGTGCCTATCACTTTGCAATATGGTAATAATAACATTTCAACTACAGCTATGATAGATTCCGGAGCAGGCGGAAACTTTATGGACATTAAATTTGCAGCAGGAAATAAAATTCAGTCTATCCCTAAATCTTCACCTGTGTTAATGGAAACAGTAGACGGTTCTCCACTTACGTCAGGCCCGGTTACACATGAGACTGTGCCCTTAAAATTGATTCTGGAAGTGAATCACCATGAGTCTATATCTTTCCACCTAATTTCCTCAACACAGTTTCCAGTGATTTTGGTATACCCTGGCTTGCTCTGCATAACCCACAGATTGATTGGAAGACTAGAACTTTGTCCTTTCCTTCAGAACACTGCTTAATGAATTGTCAACCCTCTAAGGCGACACCTGTTACCACAACAATTAATGAAATGGTTGCTACAAACTTTACTAAGCTTCCGCTACAATATCGGGATTTTGCAGATGTCTGTGATAAGAAGAATGCTGATCAGCTTCCACCTCACAGGCCTTATGATTGCCCCATAGAGCTGCTACCTGGAGCTGCTATCCCATTTGGCCGTATATACTCCCTTTCTGAGCCTGAATTGAAAGCACTTCGTGAATACATACAAGAAAATCTTGCCAAAGGCTTTATTCGACCATCCACTTCTCCAGCAGGAGCTCCTATATTCTTTGTAGAAAAGAAAGATGGCAGTCTACGGCCATGTGTCGATTACAGGGACATTAATAAAATCACTGTTAAAAACCGTTATCCCTTGCCTCTCATTCCTGAACTTCTGGAGAGACTTCGTTCAGCTAAAATATTTACGAAGCTTGATCTACGGGGGGCATATAATCTGGTTCGCATAAGACCAAATGATGAATGGAAAACAGCTTTCAGAACCAGGTACGGACATTACGAATATCTAGTAATGCCATTTGGGCTTTGTAATGCCCCTGCAACTTTTCAGCATCTAATCAATGATGTACTACGGGATCTCCTGGATCAGTTTGTTGTGGCATATTTGGATGATATCCTGATATTTTCTGATAATCTTGAAAATCACAGAAAACAGGTCTGCATTGTTCTTGAGCGCCTTCGTACCCACCACCTATACATTAAACTGGAAAAATGTGAGTTTGAACAAACAGAAATTCAGTTCCTGGGGTATGTAATAACTCCTAAAGGTTTAAGTATGGACGCAAGTAAAATTAAAGCTGTGCTGGACTGGCCCATCCCCAAGAATGAAAAAGATATACAGAGATTTGTGGGGTTTGCCAATTTTTACAGGCGTTTCATTAAGAATTTCTCTGCCGTTATTACACCGATCACTGAACTTACACGTAAAGGGACTCCTTTTCAGTGGTCCAATAAGGCTGACACTGCATTTTCCAGATTAAAGACTCTGTTTACATCTGCCCCTATCTTGGTACATCCTCAGCCAGAATTGCCATTTACTGTAGAGGTAGATGCTTCTGATTCAGCTGTTGGGGCTATACTATCTCAAAGGACTGGACCTAAGATGTTGTTACATCCATGTGCCTTCTATTCCCGCCAGATGTTACCAGCAGAAAGAAATTATGACATAGGGAATAAAGAACTTTTGGCTATAAAAGCTGCCTTCACCGAATGGAGACATCTCTTGGAGGGAGCCACCCATCCAATTACTGTCCTCACAGATCACAAAAATCTGGAATGTATCCAATCCGCTAAGAGACTGTCAGCCAGACAAGCACGCTGGTCCCTATTTTTCTCAAGGTTTAATTTTTTTATTTCATACCGCCCTGGTTCCAGAAATGGCAAGGCGGATGCCTTGTCTAGGATAGCTGACCCCCTCCATACTACAGTAACCAAGGCCACCATCTTGCCGGAGAGCAGATTTTTAGGAGTTACCTTTCCTTCTGATCTAATGTCTCGCATTAAAAAGGGCTACTCTAAAGATCCAGTTTTTCGTGATCCTCCTCGTGATCTTCATATGACCATGCTTAATGGGTTTTGGATTTTTCAACAACGTCTGTTTGTTCCAGAATCAGTGCGACTGGACGTTTTACGCCTCTACCATGACTCTAAACCAGCAGGTCATCCAGGAATCCGAAAGACACAAGAACTACTTACCCGATCCTTTTGGTGGCCTAAATATTATGAGGATGTTAAGAAGTATGTGTCCTCTTGTGATGTATGTGCCAGACATAAGACTCCTCGCTCATCCCCTGTTGGCTTGCTTCAGCCTCTTCCGATTCCTCATCGTCCCTGGGGATCTATATCCATGGACTTTATTGTGGAACTACCTCCCTCTAAGGAAAACACTACTATTCTTGTTGTTGTGGACCGGTTAACCAAGATGAGTCATTTCATACCAGCTCGTGGTCTCCCTTCAGCTAAACAGACTGCTGACCTTGTTATTCGGGAAATATTTCGCTTGCATGGAGTGCCTGATGAAGTAATTTCTGACAGGGGAGTGCAGTTTACATCTCATTTTTGGAAATATTTTTGTTCTATTCTAGGTATTAATGTAAATCTGTCTTCAGCTTTTCATCCACAAAGTAATGGACAGACTGAGCGAACCAACCAGACTTTAGAACAATATTTGCGGTGCTATATTAGTTACCTGCAGGATGACTGGCTGGATTTTCTACCCACGGCGGAGTTTGCCTATAACAATGCCCAACACTGCTCCACTTCTCTGAGCCCATTTTTTGCCAATTATGGTTACCATCCAACCTTTCTAGTGAGTCTCCCAATTACTACTCCCATTCCTGCAGTCACTGACCGGCTAACCGCCTTACGAGATTCCCAAGAACTGTTGAAGGAGACTCTTTCGGAGGCTCAGGAATGTTACAAAAGAGCTGCTGATAGGCACAGAAAGGAGGCCCCAGTTTATCATGTTGGTGACAAGGTTTGGCTGTCAACAAAGAATCTTAAGCTTAGGATTCCTTCTCATAAATTGGGTCAAAAGTTCATGGGACCTTTTAAGATAATCGCTCAGATCAATGCAGTCACCTTCCGTCTGCAACTTCCGGATTCCATGAAAATACATCCGGTGTTTCACGTGGCACTGCTTAAACCTTTTCATGAAAATACTTTCCCTGGTCGAGCCTTGCCTGCCCCACCACCAGTCCTCGTGGATGGTGAAGATGAATACGAGGTGGAAAAAATTCTTGACTCCAGGATCTTCCGCAACAAGCTTCAATACTTGGTTCATTGGAAAGGCTATGGTGAGGAGGATAGATCGTGGGAACCAGTGGACAATATTCATGCTCCTGATCTTCTTCAGTCTTTCCATGCACAGTACCCTGCTAAACCAGGAAATAGGGCATCCAGAGGCTGCGCCTGTAGAGGTGGAGGTAATGTGAGGAACTGACTCTGCTGGGTTTCGAACCCTGGTTTACATGGTGCTAAACCTTTTCCTTACCAGTACACCAGCCTGCCTTTTGCAAATTTACCTGAGATCTGATACCATTGCTTGTAGAGTCAAGGTTATCAGTGACAACTCACTTCAGCTGTGTCTAGTCAGGTGTCTGGTTCTTGGCCTATAAAAGCCACTTCCTGTCTCTGTACCTTTGCCAGATTATTGTGGTTCCTGTACTCTCTAATCCAGCGTGTTCCTGTTTCTCCTTCCTGTTGCTGAATTTGGACTGTTTTGACTTTGCTGCTTCTCCTTCCCACTGACCTCGGCTTGCCTCACTACGATTATCATCTTTCTGTTCCAGTCTCCCATCTCTGCTTAAGACCAGAAGGCCACTCAAGGCTCAGGGGCTCAACCACCTGGGTAACGAGTGGCTACCTCTGGCAGAAAACATTGCTGATCTGGCTACTGGACTCCAAAACTTTGTAACATCAATATCATTACAAAGGAATAATTTGAAGTTCTCCTTTACCATCCAAGGTCTGTTCCACTTGAGCAAGTAGGGTGTGCAAAGTGCCCATTTAATTCAAACATCTTTGTTCTCTCTCCAATACAGGTTCTGTCAGTGGAACAAAAAGCCCAAATCACAAAACTGTGAGCTAGAATGTGAACAGACTGGTAGCAGCCACAGAATCAAGACTATCAACTTCTAGAGCATGTGTATGTTGACCTTGTGAGATAGGTAGAACTACGGATGTCTTTAACAAATAGCTATTAAAGCTTTCCTGGGAAGGGGCTTATGGGATAAGAAAAAACAAAAAGATCACTCATTGGTGGAGCACCTTTGTGGTCTAGAAAGCATCTGCCTGCTGTAGTTCTTGCCTTAGGATTCTTAGGTTTTCTTTCTTTTTATTAATTTTTTTTATTTTTAAGGTATTATTTAAAAATGAATAAAAGTGAGGAGTCATTTTCTGAATATAGTCTATTTTATTTGTGTCTTTAAATATAGAATGACTGCTTTTCAATACATACTGGTTTTTATGGTCATAAAAAGTAAATTAATAGGAAACCAAAATTAGATAATTACAACACCCTTTTTTACTTCAACTATTAAAATTAAGTTTATATGTATTTGTTTTTCAAAAAAAATCTAAAATTGTTGTGTTGCAGAAACATTTCCATGTGCTGCGTTTTATACACATTTATTAAAAAAGAATTAATGCGGTCGAACAGACTCCAGCTAATTACAGTATCAGTCTCTATAATTCAAATTCCTTACTGTTGGAAAATTGCTGGGCAGTGAAGTCATCTGACATTTGAAACATTACATGTTGCAGAAAACTAAATGACTACAGTATGTACATGAAAAATACAAGCCAACAATAATTATTTGGCTATTGTTATAAGATAAATGCCAATGTGTGTGTCGACATAAAATTACCAAGTTCAAGATAGTGACTAATTGGAAAATTAACCTCAGCTATGCCTTAAATTGGCCTACAGCTTAGCACTGCATTCAGAACCCTCGATGCACAAAATTTTCACGCCTACAAGGAAAGGTCAAACCTTAAAATTCTTCATGCAAAGGAGACCAGAATAAACTGCATTTACAATGAATTGTGCTTGCAACATCAGGATTCTTACAAAACATCCCAATCAAATTGATAACCTAAAACAAAAAGGGACAGGTGAGACCTGATCTGTCGCTAACTAACATTATACAAATTGTTCTGCCTAGATTGAGAATATTATTAAACTAGGAGGTCTGGGATAGTAGAAGACATATTTAAAGAACATTATTTAAAAGGAACATTTGAAGGTTTCAAGGGAGACTCAAAGATCATGAGTTCCAGAGATATGACTGTTTTCCAATGGACTCAAGAAGGAGACTTTGATAAGAGAGGTGAGTAAAGAAAGGTAGATGAGTGGGCAGGATAGGTTTAGTGAGAGGGGAAGAAATTTTAGAGGTATCAGAATTGTGTGGTCTTTATAATTGAATATTGGAAGCTTACATTTAATTATTGACTAGATTGAGGTAATGGTTTCATATATCTGGGCTTGAAGTCTTTGTTGTCTAGAGCTGGAAATGGTGAAGCCCAGTTTTGTCAAGGACCATGGAAAGTGTATTATTTTAGATCAGTGCTGCTAAAAGTGGACCGAGAGGGAGGGTGTCATAACAGGTATGAGAGTTAATTACAGGGAATCTAATGGGTAACAAAGGTTTTGAGCTGTTGTCTCTGTCATACATAAATAAAGAAAATAAGTGAGCGTTGTCAGAACCTCCATTAACCAAAGGGTCCATGTTAATAGTAAAGAATTGAATAAAATGAATGGATATGCTTCTTACACTTGGGTAAGTGGAGGTAACAGGGATTTGACATTCAGTCACACTGCTCAGAGTTCTCTATCAGACCATGCAGTGGTGGGAGGAGGGGGGGTAAGAGACTAAGAGACAATAAATCGGTAAAAGACAGCTTAAGAAACACATACGGAGCTAAGAGGGTTAAGAGAGACACAAAAACTGGATGGTGTTGGGATAGTTTTACAACAGTGTAAGTAGGTTAGAAGATACATAAGTGGGTAAAGGGGATTAAGAGTCACATAGAGGGGTCACTGTATAGGCTATATTCATGTAAGTATTTTTGCAAGCACACCTTCTCTTGGTTTTAAAATATTTGGCACCTACATTTACACAGCTCATTTCCATTTAATAGGCTGTATACACTGATCAACCACAACATTAAAACCACCTGTTTTTAATATCACATAGAGAACCGGTTGTCCTTTCTTGCACCACTTTTGGTAGGCACTAACCACTGCACCTCGGGAATACCCTACAAGACTTGCCATTTTGGAGATGCTCTGGCCCAATCGTCTAACCATCACTATTTAGCCCTTGTCATAGTCACTCATATCTTTTCACTTGCCCATTTTTCCTGCTTCCGACACGTGAAATTCAAGAACTGACTGTTCACTTGCTGCCTCTTGACAGGTGCCATTGTATGATATAATCAATGTTATTCACTACACCTGTCAGTGGTTTAATGTTGTGGATGATCGGTGCATAATTGAAAGTTTTCTCTATGAAGATATCCTTTAAATTTAATATATATTCCTAAGCACTAAGGTGCAAAAATAAATATATATGCATGTTCTCAGTCAAATAATCAATGGAAAACTACACAAAAAAACATGTTTCTACGTTCATCTGGCTGTGTGCAATAGGATAGGAGAAAAAATTGCAGCACATTCCATAAACCTCGACTTACAGCTCTCTTATAGCTCCCAGCATACTGGTCGAGTCAAGTCTAGTGTAGGTTAATTCATGAACAAACCTGGATGAAGCTACTTGCACAAGTTAACAAGCCTGTTGGTACTTAGTTTTTTTTTACATGAACACTACTCATGTCAAATGCACTGAAAAGCTTTCTTTAGGAAGCTTTGAGCTGTTCTACATATTTCATGACAGTCTGCTTGGTATTAAATGGCATATGTACCCACTTAAAATAACGGGTGGACCCATACTGGCAGATACATTTCAGTCATATCTAGATCTCAGATTACAGAGCATGTCTGCAAACAAAAATATTTACAAATTACAAATGTTTAATGGTTCATACTATTACCATAATTTATTAGCAGGTCTCAATTTAAAGGCACACTATAGTCACCCAGACCACTTCAGCTCAATGAAGTGGTCTGGGTGCCAGGTTTCCCATGTTTTAACCCTTCAGATGTAAACATAGCAGTTTCAGAGAAACTGCTATGTTTACATTAGGGGTTAATCCAGCCTCTAGTGGCTGACTTCCTGACAGCCGCTAGAGGCACTTCTGCGACGCTCAATGCGAAAATCGCATTCAGCATGTAGAACGTCCATAGGAAAGCATTGAGAAATGCTTTCCTATGGACTGTTTTAATGTGCGCGGCTCTTGCCACGCATGCGCATTCTTCTTCACTCAGGAGCTGTCGGCGGCGGGGGAACAGAGGTCACCAGCATCGAGGGAGCCCGGCACTGGATTAAAGCAAGTAGCTGAAGGGGTTTTAAATATAAATCTACCAAAAAAACAGGCTATTAGTTTAGATCTTTGTTTGTTTTTGGGTTTTTTTGGTGCCAAACTATTGGAACAAAGCATATGTGATCACTATATAAAAAAAAAAAAAAGTATTTGATACTAATTCACCGAGCTCGAGCTGTCTGGTTCGATAGTTGGTCTGAAAGTAAAGATATAAAATACATTGTAGGTATTTATTGTGTGCAATATACAGTCATCCTCCTTATGGTAAGGATACACTCGCTGACTGCTGTAATGTCACTGCTCAGTGTCCTATGGCACAGCTTATATATATATGTGGGGATCTCAGTGTGTATTCTGATTTATAATATATTCAGATTATTTCTCCTACCCATAAATAAAATATTTATGGTTTTTTACTCCTTTAATTCATCACCATTACTGGACACATAAAATCTCCATTCCAAAATTACTGTTGTTTCTTGACAGTTTTCTACACATCAGTCATCAATGAGTATTGATAATCATCTAGTGTGGTCAGCTTTACTTACCCGATCCAACTTAGAATCTACTTCCTCGGGTAATAGAAGGGACATTCTAAGAATGCCAAAAGAAGAAGTTATAGTTAATTAGTTAATTATAGTTAATTAATGTAGTTCCTCTTGATAACAAACACTGATCTAGCAGTAACAGTAGTTTTTCAAGAGAGGACATGTCTAGATTTTTTTTTTTTTATTTCTTATGAGTCTATGGACCCACAATACTTATATTTCGAATAACTTTAGGTTTTGGCTGCTGATAAATGGTAGATCCAATTATTGATAGCCACACATTTTTTTGTTTCAAATTTTTTTAAGAGTCAAAGTTTCTAAGCGCCCCACCATATACTTCACACTTTTTAACATTTTAAACTACTAAAGGAATAACTCATGGGTGTCTTAAACAGCTAATTAAATTTAAAAAAAAACACAAAAAGTATACAAATATAAGCATAATAACACGTACACATCTATTGCCATTCTCTTCTCAATTTACACTACCTCTTATGGTCACTTAATATAATTTTTTAATCAGCTTCCAATATCACCTGGATGCTGATGATACCCAGATACTGATGATACCCAGATGCTGATGATACCTCTCCTCGCCAAATCTTTCTCCCAGTCTGATTAACTATGTCATTGACTGCCTATCCTCTGTCTATGACTACAGACCACATCTGTTTCCTTTTAGGTCAACGGAGATATCATAACCTCTTTCCTTTTTTCACTCAGGAGGCCTAGAACCAGGGCCAGATTGACAGCCCAGTGGGCCTGGTGCTGACAATTATGACGGGCCTAATTAAAGAATCATATCGACCAAAAACACTAAAACACTCCCAAGCGTCATGTATCTGATGGAGATGGTGCTGGAGAGAAAAAAACCAGCAGCTATAAGAAAACACATACCCTATGCTAATCTCCCTCTAACTTATGTTTTCATCTTTCAAGTAAATCCATAACCCCTAACAGCAGTGTCCAGACAAGCATGAAGTCAATGGGCACGGTAAAAGGGTGTGCCACTTACACAAAACACGTAACCTGCCAAAAGGGGCGAACATGCCCAAAAAGAGGACATGTCTGCCCAAAGAATTAGAAGGCCAGCCTGGTATGAATGCATGTCAGACTGCCTGCCAATCATGCAGCTGGCCAACTAAGGGCATACTATGCAGACAGCACCCTAAATGCCAACATAAATGCATCTAATGATGTGCTTGCTCAGCGCTTTCTAAAGGACTGTCCCCTAGCACTCGCTGGTCCACTTGTCTCCTTACCTTCTTACTAGCAGGCAGGCGCTCCTGGTATATAGTCTGGGACAGAGAAAAGCTGTATGTAGTGAGTGTAGAAGAAAGGGAACATGCCACAGTGCTAGAGAGAGCAAAGTCAGCATTACCTTAAAGGATCACTATAGGGTCAGGAACACAAACATGAATTCCTGACCCTATAGTGTTAACACCACCATCTAACCCCCTGGGCCCCTCATGCCTCCATAAATATAGTAAAAATCTTACTGTATTCAAGCCTGAAGCTGTAACTCTGCATGCTGTTAGACTCATAAAAACAAGCAGTCTGCTGACATCATTAGAAGTGGTGGCCTGATCCAATCACAGTGCTTCCCCATAGGATTGGCTGAGACTGACAAAACAGCAGATCAGGGGCAGAGCCAGCATGATTCAAACACAGCCCTGGCCAATCAGCATCTCCTCATAGAGATGAATTGAATAAATGAATCTCTATGAGGAAAGTTCAGTGTCTGCATTCAGAGGGAGGAGACACTGAATGTTTGGATGCATTTTAGGCACCCATGACCCAGGAAGGATCTCTAACAGCCATTCAAGGAGTGGCCAGTGAAGTTATCACTAGGCTGTAATGTAAAGACTGCATTTTCTCTGAAAAGACAGTGTTTACAGCAAAAGGCCTGAAGGTAATGATTCTACTAACCAGAACAAATTCAATAAGCTGTAGTTGTTCTTGTGACTATAGTGTCCCTTTAACTATATTCATTGTCAGCCAGTCCACACAAGTTTGTTCCCATACATCCCTCTTAAGTTTCCATACTTAAATAAGAGTATGTGAAAAGTAGTTAGGGTTGCCACCTTTCTTGGAAAAACATACCGGCCTTACTAATTTGCATAATTAAATATGTATGGGTGACATCACATGATGTAAATCACAAGGAGTGACATAAGAGAAAATGCTGTAAAATCACCAAAAAACTACTTAGTTTGATTATGCTGTATAGATGGATTCCTCCCAGTGCCCCCATGTTTTCCAGTGCCCCCATGTGTCGATTACTCCAGGTCTCAGCGTTCTTATGTATCAGTGTCTCAGTGCCCCATGTTTCCCAGTGTCCCCTAGTGTCGTGTCCCCAGGTCTCCCAGTGACCCTATGTATCACAGTGTCCCTATGTATCACAGTGTCTCAATGCCCCATGTCTCCCTGTGTCCTCCAGTATTCCCATGTGTCTATGTCCCCTTGTATGTGTCAGTAGGACACTAGGAAGACGGGGAGACCTAGGGACACGGGGAGACCTAGGGACACAGAGACACCAGTGACACTGGGAAAATAGGGGGCACTTGAAGACATGGGGACACAGACACTAGAGACACTGGCTGGGGGACATGGGGACATTGAGAGATGGGGGCACTGGGAGACATGGGGACACTGAGACACCACGGCCACAGACACTAGGGACACTAGCTTGGAGACATGGAGACATTGAGGCACTGGGAGACATGAAGGCACTAGGAGACATGGGGACAGTGAGACACTGGGAGACTAGGGGTCACTGGGAGACTAGGGGACACTGAGACACCAGGGACATTGGCTGAGAGACATGGGGACACTGGGAGACATGGGGACACTGTGTCCCCATGTGTCTGTGTCATAACGTCTCCCAATGTCCCTTAGTGTCTCAGTGTCTGCCATAATGTCTCCCAGTGTCCCTTAGTGTCTCAGTGTATGTCTCCTTGCAGCCTTTTGCCCATCCCTTACTTCCCTGAGCTGTAGGCTGTCTCTGCAGGGTGGGAGTTGCTGTTTGTGCTCTCTGTAGCTGCACCCTGCAGATCAGTGAGTATAGATAGGCAGGGAGGGATATGCTGGAACTTCCTATCCCTGCCTGTCTCCACACACAGCGACCCCTACTGGCCAGTGCTGGTATTGCATAGTAATCTCTTGTTTATACTGAGAAAAATACCAGCATTTGTATTGCCAATATCACTGCAATATTGGCACCAGCCAGGCAGCCTCAAATACTGGCTGTGCCAATAAAATAAAAGCCAGGTGGAATCCCTAAGAGTAGTGTGTGAAAAAAAAAATGTAAAAAAATAAATTATTTTTACATTTTTTTTTAAATCAATGGGCCTATTCCATGGGCCTGGGCCTGGAGCTGCAGCTCCATCAGCCCCTATGTTAATCCGGCCCTGCCTAGAACCATGTTCCACTAATAGGTTGAGAGTGTGAGCTGATGTTCTTGGCCTATCACTAGCTCCCCTTTAAGAAAAATTAGTGAAAATTTATTTTTATTTCTCACTCAGTGTTCTGAATGGGGAGTGAGCTTTTCTCAGCCTATTAGTGGAACACAACTTGGACCAACAAACAATGTAGCTGGGAAGAGTGACCATGCACCATCTTCCAAAGTTGGGGATTAACCCCTCAAGGTAAGTCAGCACTCTGGACCTCCTTGCACCATTACAACTTCATTCAAATGATATGGTGCCTGTAGTGGTCTTTTAATGGAAGACTCCAAGCACCGTAGCCACTACAGCAGGAGTGCCCTGGATTTTATTGGTGCCCACTCCCCCACCCCCTCCATGCCATGTAGTTGTCAAACTGCTTAGGAGTCTAGTTCTCTTGATCTAAGCCCTACAGTGCTAGGCCAGCTAATTGGCTGAGAGCATCAGCTGATAACGGTTCAGAACTACCAGGCATAGCTCTGTAAAGAACGCTTCCAGCAGAGAGCCTGGAAGACCTCAGTTAAGAAGTCAAACCATTACAATGGTCAATTGACTTTACTCCTTAAATTGGAAGGGTACCAGGACATTGTAGTGGTTATGGTGCGTTCCTTTAAAGGTTGGAATTAAATCTACCATTATGTCTTGGATTTTAAAGCTCCAGTATGAGTGATACACTTGTATGGAAGAAGTAGAGCACATTACAGAAACTCATACAGAAACCTGCTAGAGAAAACAACAAAGTAAATAAATGTTTTTCTTCTGAGTTCTTCATTTGGTATACACAGATTTGAAAGACATGCTTTCTAAAGTAAAACTTGGCATTCCCTTATTTCATTCTTTTTTTAAAAGCAAGCAGAAGGAAGGCAACTTGACTATGACATCATTATTTCCAGGATCAGATCCAAGGCACCAGACTGGCTTTTTGTTTTTTCCAAGTGACTTAAAGCAATTTTTAGTTCTGCATTAGAGACAGTGAATCAAAACTAACTGAAGCGACTTATTTTCATTTTTCCTTTACACCATGTTAAACAAATGGGTTTGATGTTTTAAATGTATTTATTCCATACAACCAAACATAATATTAATTCATCAGTTTAGCATAGCAATAAAAAAACTGTGTTTGAGTAGAACTGTGTGATAAAACAATAATTACCAGAAATATGTGTCCTAATAAATTATTGATATCCATTTTCATGTTATGGATATTAATTAAAAATACATAATTATGCAATGTTAGAATATTAAAGGGACAAGATATGTAGGAATTGATCCTGGATTTAATTAATGGATTAAACACATAATGCATTAAATATATGCGAAGAAATGAATGGAAAAAAATTAGAGATCAGCATACTTACCTTTAAAATTCCTAAAATTACAACCATTACCTTCGGTAGCCACTGATTCCACCTGCAATCTGGGAACCTGGGGGCTACTGACTCTACCTGCATTCCACGACATCTGCAGTTTTGGTGAATGTGGCTCCCAGGGAGGTTTGCCTGTTGTTGCTTCATGTGTTCCCACCACTGATATTCTGGGTCTCACCACAACACTGATAAGATAAAGCTCCCATCTTTCACCAAAATTCTTAATTTGCTATTAAGACATTCTTTTAATTGCCAAGATAGATTGAACATTTGAGAAAACCAGTATCTCCTTTGCTCTTGCTGCTAGCAACATTTTAAATGGTAAGATAATAAGATAATATATACGATGGCAGAGGGACAATATCAACCACATGTATGGCTTCACAGTGCCTCACTCAATGGGAAGAGGCAGAGCAAAACTGTATTCATATGACTGACATTAACACTATTGACACACACACATACATACAGACATACATACTGACAAAGAGACATACATACAAACTGACATACAGACATACAAACAGACATACACATATAATGGCATACATACACATACATACAGATAGATATATACATACACACATACATACAGACATACAAACTGACATACAGACATACATACTGACATACACACACAGACATACGTGCATACTGACACACATACGTACTGATAGATATATACATACATACACACATACATACAGGCATACATACTGACATACACAGACATACATACATACTGACATAAATACATACACACATACATAGATATATATGTTATGCTACAAGGGTTTTTAGAATTGGAACTCAACTGCAGCTTGTAGAACTCCTTGATTACAATAGTAATGAAACTGAGAATCTTTAAATTATCAATACTGTAGCTTTAGGATTGCCGGCAATTAGAGAATCAAAGTTTTAATGATTGTGATAAACTTAAGTGAATAACATATAGGTAATAATTCAATAGAAGAAATTGCTGGTTATAGCAAACAATACAAAGTTCATTAATAAGTATTTCCTCAGAGATGTATTGAATAATATTCTTTAGGTTGATAGGAATAATCTTCAATAGAAATAGTATGCAGGTAGCAGAGAATATTTGCAAAGCAATAAACAGTTCATAGTGGTTAAGCTTGATGGGAGTTATCCTCAATATAATTAGTCTGTATGCAGCAGAGAATATTTGCAAAGCAAGAAACAGTTCATAGTGGTTAAGCTTGATGGGAGTAATCCTCAATATAATTAGGATTAATGCAGCAGAGAAGATTTGAGCAAGCAAGAAACAGTTCATTAATAACTGAGATTCCAGATAATAGATTGAGAGTTATACTTAAGATTAATGTGATTTGTCCTCCAAGAGATCGTTATTAGAGTCCACTTGAAAAATGGTAAAGTGACCGTTCTCCAGTAATCCTCTAGCGGATGAAGGATAATCCTTTTATTTCTTCAAAGGTTTAGGAAGGTTTGCGAGAGAAGCTTGTGGAGCCGGCGTCTATACCCGGAAGTAGGTCCCACAATCACCAAGCGGTTTGTCTCTGGCACGGTCTCTCTAAGTAGTGTCAGAGAGCCGCGTCAGAAGGGGGCGGGGCTGGCTCTGCATAGCGGAACTGCCGAACCTGGAACAGATACCGCATGACAATATACACACATACATACTGACAAACAGACATACATACTGACAAACAGACATGGATACACATACATACACAAACAGACATACATACATGCAGACACATACATATATACTCACCTCATTTTTCAGCCACCCTCCTCTTCCTTACCTTTTCATTGCAGGAGGGTGGCTGGGGATGATGGGAGTGGATGCCTCTCCTCTCCTCGGCTGTCTCTCCCCCCGTGCGGAGTAAGCTGGGAGGAAGTAACCGACCGTAACTTCTTCCCAGCAGCACTTGCGGTGCAACCGCAATTATTTTTAAAGGGGCCCGGTCAAGCTATTACACGACTGCAGCGCAGACCGGGCCACTGAATATATAGGACTCATCGGGTGGCCTTAAATACTTGGGCCACCTGATGGGCCCTGGTTCAAATGCACGTGCGGCAGTTTCGCCGCTCCACGTGGGGCCCAGGTGGCTGGGCTCCCCAGTGCCGCCGGGCCTGTGACAACCTGGTTCCCAGCATGCAGTGGTTAGTACTACCAAAAGTGAAAGGACAACCAGTGAACTGGTGGCACGGTCATGGGCACCCAAGGTTCATTGATGCACATGAGGAGCGAAGGCTAGCCCATCTGGTCCAATCACACAGAAAACTTACTGTGGCCCAAGACTTAATGCTGGTCATGATAGAAAGGTGTCTGAACACACAGTGGATTGTAGTTTGCTGTGAAACTGGCTGCATAGCCGCAGACCAGTCAGAGAGCTCTTGATGACCTCTGTCCACCGCCTAAAGTGCTTTCAATTGGTAAGTGAGCATTAGAACTACACCATGGAGCAGTGGAAGAAAGTTGCTTGGTCTGATGAATCATGTTTACTTAGATTAGGTGGATAACCATGTGCATGTGTGTCAGGTGCCTGTGGATGTTACTTTTACATGTACCACCTACCTAGAGATTGTTGGAGACCACATACACTTCTTCATGGCAATGGTGTACTCTGATGGCAGTGGCCTTTTTTTAGCAGGGTAAAGAATGGGAAATTGGAATGGTTTGAGGAACATGACAAAGATCTCAAGTTGTTGCTTTGGCCTCCAAATTTCCCAGATATCAATCCAACTGAACATCTGTAGGATGTGCTGGGACTACAAATCTGATCCATGGAGGCCCTACCTCACAACTTGCATGACTTAAATTATATGCTGCTAATGTCTTGGTGTCAGATACCACAGGACACGTTCAGAAGTCTTGTGGAGTCCATGCCTTGTGCATAAGAGCTGTTTTGGCAGCGAGGGGGACCTAAATGATATTAGGCAGGTGGTTTTAATGTTGTGGCTGACCAGTGCATGCAACAATGGCCCTGATTTAATATTATTGGATAAGCTTCAAATTATGTAATTTTTTGAAAAAAATATATAGATTTTTTGATATATTGATTTTTTTGTCAATCTTTCTTTTATTAAGGCATTAGAAGTTACGGTACATAGAAAAAGAAATGGAGTTATCATCAGCATTGATTTGTCAGAATCATATATAGCTTTTTAGAAGGTTTCTGCTCTGAGCTCACACTTAGTGCGACCAGTCTGATCAGCGGCTATTTTT
The DNA here is from genome assembly GCA_933207985.1 of Pelobates cultripes. Taxonomy (NCBI): domain Eukaryota; kingdom Metazoa; phylum Chordata; class Amphibia; order Anura; family Pelobatidae; genus Pelobates; species Pelobates cultripes. Next base: position 327,339,971 of record OW240914.1, on the reverse strand, counting down.
TTAATGTATATATTAGATATTTTATTCTATTTTATTATTTTGAAAAAAAAAAAATCATTTGAAAAGCTGATCCAAAAATATAAAAATAACTCAAGGCCTATGTAAGATAAAAAGATTTTATTTATACTAGTGTTTCCTAACCCTAGGCTCGGTATCCAAAATTGAGTCATTGATCTATTTCAGTCAGTCCCCAATGGATGAAAAATACATATCATATCATACCCCCAATAAATTACTTAATGTCAAAGCATTGCCTTACCCAGAGTTGTAGACCCTTTGATGTTGGGAAGAGTCTAATGAAGGTGGTTAGAACACATTGTTGTGTTCTATAATTTATATATTAATTAAAGTATGGGTCACTGAGCTGATTTTAGAACTGAAGAATTGAACAGCAAGATAATATCATGTACACAATTTGCATCTCTCTGTCAGGGAAGGTTAAGAACCACAGATTTATACACGCTAATTAACAAAGACCTTTACTGCATTAATTAATATTTTATTGATGCAGTTCTCTGTAATAAAGTTATAGACATCACTGATTCTGTATGAGACCAAATTAGGCAATCTAAAAAAATACTGTTCTCTGAGATTTGTTTTCATGTGTGCTACACTGACCTAAAGAGGAACTGTCACTTCTCAGGAATTTAGACCTTTAAATAAAATAAAAAGGTCACCTATAGCTTGTGTTAACCTATTTAGCATGAGATGCTCACATTTTTTTATTTATCTTAAAGATTTAGCAAATGACATGCTACCCCTGTTTAGTCCAGGCAAAGTCAGTGTAAACATTGTAAATGTGTATGAGAAATAGAAACATTTTAAAATTTCTACTCTAATCTGTAATTTTTCTTTATACTGACTGCCATGTGCAAAGGACAGAATTTATCATAACAATTGACAGTCAGTTAAAGGAACACTATAGTGCTAGGAATACAAAGCTGTATTCCTAACATTATAGTGTCTGCCTGCCAGCACAGCACACCACACCATATCCACCCATGCTGACAAATAAAGAGCTAAAGACACTTTTTTCCACTTATCTGATTCCAGTGGTGAGGGCAAGCTCCTCCTCCACTGACATAACAGTGATCCAGAAATGTAATGCGCATGTGCGGCAAGTGCTGAGCGTGCATTAGGTCTTTCCCATGGGGGGCAGCAAGAGGAGGGGCAGGGTTTTTTTTTTAGAGGGGGGCAGGCGATTTTGTAGAAGGTGGACTGGGCAGGGATTTTATAGAGGGGGTGCAGGGATTTTGTAGAGGGGTTTTGTAGAAGGGGGCTTGTCATGCCAAAGCACGAGTTGGCATTTGATGTGTGTTATGAGTTGTTTTTGTACGTGTTGGGATAACATTTATTGTAGGCTTTGATCTTACACCAGGCCTAAGTCATAAAACTTCTAGATAACCATCACCAGAGCTAGACATAGGGCGTCGTAAAAGGTATTGGTGCATACGCTTTGACTTTGGGTTATTTAAGAAAATATGGATAATAAACTGCCTGGCCAAACCCTCTGATCCATCCAGGGGTCTACCCACTTAGAAACATCTAGTTTGAACAATATAATGAGGATGTTGGACTATCCAGGAGTAGATTTATTTTTTCAACAGCTACTTGGAGATCTGTAACATCTGAATCTCCCACAAGAATTATAAAGGGGTAAATATATGTAAGGAATTTCTTGTGTTTTCTCCTATTTTGTTTTATGAAGTGTTTTGTAATTTGTTATCTGTGTTTCTGTATGTAATTTATTTCTGTATTTTTGTACTCAGCACTGTGAATCCTTTTTTGTCAGATTAAATGTTTACTTAATCAGCTTGTGTCTTTGTGCTCTATGAGCTCACTCTCCTGAGGAAAGCTCAGGTAAACACGTTACCAAAAGGGTTAATCATATATGTCTGATCAGTAAAGTAAGGTTGTGATACTATAATTCTACTGTGTTTGGGGTAACCTAAGACGCCCAGATATAGGGATGTGCATGGACAAAAAATTTGGTTTAGTTCAGCACTTTAAAAATTCAGGACTTCTGCAATTCGGGACTTCGGTAATTCGGCACTTCAGTTCGGCACTTCAGTTCGGCAATCCGAAATTCGGGACTTCGGCAATTCGGGAATTCAAGAACTCAGGAATTCGGCACTTCAGTTCGGCAATCCGAAATTCGGGATTTTGGCAATTCAGCACTTTGGGATTTCGGGACTTCGGGACTTCGGCAATTCCCTAAGCCTAACCCTACCCGTAACCCTACCCCTAACCCTAACCTTACCCATAATCCTACCCCTAACCCTACCCGTACCCCTAACCCTACCCCTACCCTTACCCCTAACCCTACCCCTAACCCTACCCGTACCCCATCCTTACCCCTAACCCTCACCCTACCCCTAACCCTACCCCTAACCTATCCCCAATCCTACCCCTAACCCTACCCCTACCCTTAACTCTACCCCTAACCTAACCCCCATCCCTAACGCCAACCCCTAACCCAACCCTAACCCCAACCCTAACCCTACAGTAAAGTGTGTACTAGGGTGTTAGTGTAGAAGGGATTGCAGTGGGTAACCAGGGGTCTGGTGTCATTAATCCTTTCACTTCCACACTCTCCCCACTGTCTCGGCTGGGCCAATAGCCCACGTTCATGACAGGGCTAGGCAGACGTAGAGGGGGTTTAGGGTTTTTGTAGAAGGGGAACTGGGAAGGGTTTTGTACAAGACAAGTAAAAAAAAATTAGAAAACATTTTCAAAAAGTTCATGGGTGTTTTTTTACATTTGAATTGGGGGAGGGGGTGGTGTCAAACACAGGTTCCACCCCTGGTACATTGCTGCATATAGGAAAGCAATGCATTTTTAAGGCGCTGCATGTAGTCCGGCATTGTGTCATGGAGCTAAATTCTGTGTAAACGTTGTTTCATGGAGCTAAACTCTGTGTAAATGTAGGAAGCGCCTCTAGTGGCTGTCTGTTCACATTGCAGGGTTAAGGGGACAGGGACACTGCACCCAGATCACTTCAGTGATGTTTAATCTTATTTTTCACACCTCACAAATACATATTTGTTAAATATACAGATTAGTAAATATAATATTAAAAATCTTGGCAAGTTACAGTTCACCTTAAAAATGGTAAGTCGGTTATCACGTCCCTGTAACTCTGTCTGCGAAGAGGGACAGTGAGAATTTTGTTTTAAGGGACTGGCCTTCTGAAGTATGTTGACTTTGACAAATCTGTATTATGCATCATTTTATCTATTTAATTTCTGAATTAAACACAATGATTTATAAGACTCATTTGAAAATGTTCTGCATTTTGCATTACTCCTTCATAATAGAAAACAAAGGAGATTTCATTAATCGAGTTAGCATTGTATTTGCATTGTTGCAAAGAGAGCATTAATGTATTAATTAGAAAATTAAAATGCACAATTATTACCGGTGTTTTTTCCCCTCATGACTGGGCGGTATTTGCCCTTAGGAGACACATTCCATTAGCTACAAAGATTTTCAAAGTCAGCCCTTAAGCACAGCCCTTCCCCCCAATAGTGCACATTTCTGGCAAATTGTTGCATGATTAGCTCAGGTGAATCAATGAATGGTGAAGTCGTTTTGGGAACTGAACTTATTCATTTACATTTTTAACCTTTTGTGATCAATTGATTGATCTATAATAAACACAAACGCACATTACGGACTTTTAACTAAACATTCTGAACAAATAATAGAATGCTTTCAAATTCCATTGAAACATTCTAACTGAAAAGAAGAAACTCATGGAAATATGTATTTAACATCTACAGCACCAACAATGCATACACATCATGGTCTTTGTTTCAGCTGATAGCTTTGCAATGCATAACATTTTTTCTCCTTTACTGCTCAAGCTCTTGTCTTCAAAAAGGATACTAAGTGTCACTTGACCCTTCCCCGCACTGTACTGGAGCCTGCAAGGCTTATATGAACAATCCAAGTACCATAACAAATACAGCCAACTGTAGCAGTTATGATGCCATGAGAGAACTCCATCCTACAGTATAAGCTGAATTAACAACTTACATGGGTCCAGCTGTTTCACAACTAGCCTTCTCTAGCAGGAGAAGCTGCATGTCTCTGTACAGCAAAGTACAGATAATGAGCACAGTGTTATATGGTCCTACTTTTTTCTATAGAGCAATCGTGCTTTTCTTGATGGTTAAGAACAGATTTAGCGGTTGAAGTAGTGGAGCACAGGGGGGCACAAGTAAGGTGACTGTACTTAAATGACTTGATATCTTACCATGGGATGGTGCCAGGCAGGGCTGTCTGCACATAAATTGGCCAACCCTAGAGTGGATTGCCTCACCAGGAAATTTTCCAATTTCCTGATTGGTCATTCTACTCTGGGGCTGGCGGTGCTTTCCATGCCCTTTCCTGATGTCAGCCAGGGCCCCACGGAGTCCAATCACAGGTTGATTATAGAGAAGCCTCTGATTAGACCATTTCACCAGCTCAGAGCATGTTCTTGCAATCTAAGTTGGTGAGAGTAGGAAGTGGAGAGAGAGACTGGAAGGAGGGGGTGGGGAATGTATTTTTTTTATAAAAAAACCAAACAAACAAAAAAAAAACAATTTTATGGTGTGGTTGTTTGAAAAATGCTTCTGCTTGCAAACAGAGAACCTCTATATGTCCATTGCCAGTGTGCTGTGCATGCTGATGATGGGTGTATTTTATGCACAGAATTGACACTATGCAACCCTGAACAGAATTCTGGGCAGCCAAAGTTAAGTGTGCCGTGGGTGTAACTTAGTCCCTGATACACAGGTGCAGATTACTCTGTATGTGTAGTGTTCCCGGCAGAAATGCTGCACATTGTGGTCATGTTAATTGGAGTAACCGTGTAATGAAACATATTATTGAATTGGACTCTTTCTTTCTTCAAGTGTGCCAATACATGCTATCAATACATTGTGCTGGCCAATCTGCTAGTAATGGTTTAAATTCATGTATGTTTATAGCAATCAATTTCGATGTAAACATCTGTGTTGCCACAGCTGATATAAGAACATCTGCTGTCTCACTAAGAATGTGGAGGAATATTAATTCAGACATCCATGAATATTCAAAAAATAGCCTAGCTATACAAGAGAAAGAGGACTATGGCTAGTGTATATTTTATTTGTGTTCTGCCAGTTTTATTAGCATAACGCTTACGATGACATGTTAATACTTATGTTAAACGAAATTTTAATTTACACATATTGTCTGATTTAATCAAAAAGAAAATGTTATTTATTTATTTTTATGGAAACAACTGGGAGAGATGGGGCATGCAAATAATCTTTCTGTAGAGGGCTGTTCATGTCACTATTTGCAGTTCTCAGTAAGAAAACCCGTCAGTGCTTTAACCCCTTCAAAAACCATTATGGTGTATATATGAATGTGATTTTATTCGTCATTGCATCTCAATAATAAGATTTTATTTTAAAATAATGAATCCCCCAATAACCTTTTTCTCTGCTCCCTTACTAGTCGTCATCCAGTAGACAAACATGTCTTTGGTGTAATGTGTATCGGAAATGAAGATGCTTTAAATAAGGAGTTAATAGCAGTGTTAATTTTGGTGACAAATTTCAATTTAGTTTTAGTCATTGTCTTTTGACTAAAAAGCCATTTTAGTTCTAGTCGTAGTTTTAGTCATCTGAATTGTTTTAGTTTTAGATCTAGTTTTAGTCGTCTAAATCTCCAGTAGATTTTAGTCGACTAAATCTCAAGTAGATTTTAATCGACACGACTAAAATCTAATAGGTTTAGTTAAAGCCTCTGTCTCTTTTGCCCTTTCCCCAGCCCATCTGTGTCTCTTTGTGTCCTCCGTACCCGTGTAGGTGTCTCTCTTTCAAGCCCTGGTCTGTGTCTGTTGCCCCTTCTACAGCCCCACTGTGCAGTGTTCATTTTGGCAGCAAATTTCAATTCAGTTTTAGTCATTGTCTTTTGCCTAAAAAGCCATTTTAGTTCTAGTCTTAATTTAGTAATCTGAATTGTTTTAGTTTTAGTCTAGTTTTCATCACTGGTTAATAGGTCATGTTCCTTATGCAATATAAGAAAATCTTAATAATAGAAAATGTTTGTTATTTTTAATTTTTATAAAACATAAATGAAAAGTGACCATATGCAATTTTCTTCATTAGAGTGTGATCTAACATAGGACTTTTCACCATGGAAACATTTCAACTTAAGCTTAAAGAGACATTTGTTCATATTTATCTCAATGCTAGCAACATGCAACTATAACAACGTATTAATGGGCAAATATGACTTTTTACAGCTAAAATATGAATTCCATAAGGGACTATTTATAAAGTCACACTTTAAAATAATTGGAAAAACTCTTTATCATGCATCATAAAGTGCTTTTGTGATGATATACCAATTCTGGGTATTGCTACGTATTTGCAAGCAATGAATTCATCGACAGCCATTATTTGTACATACATGGGGTATAAATCTCTCTAGCTGAACATTCTAACTAGAATTCTTACAAGTTACTTTCAGAACATGGAGGTTAGATTTACCAATACAAACTCACTTTAGGAAGTCAAACATACCAAATCATAAATTCAAATTAAAGAAAGTGAGGCTTTTCAGGAAAGTGTTGAAAAACATGGAAAAGGGGCAGAGTCAACGATGCAGCAAACTTGCTGCTCCACTGGTTTCCATGGTAACTGTCTCACTTTTAGTACTGTTACCCACTTTTCAGAACATGGCACTTTTTGTACATAACCCTCATGGCATATGGAATGGGTCCAGTGTCAAAAGAAAAGAAAAATACTGGTTAAAAGAGTAGGACCAGGGAAAATTAAATACAATTATGAACATTTAATCTGTCTTACTGTGTGTGAATTTATTTAAAGGTATATTATAAGCAGCATAGCAACTCTAGCTTAATGAAGCAGTCTTGGTGTATAGCTCATACCCCTGCAGTCTCACTGTTCCCTTCTCTGCCATTTAGGAGTTAAATCACTTTGTGATTAAAGTTCAAGTTACAGAGCAAGAGATAAAAACGTCTAAAGTAATTAACACTGTATTGAAAATTAAACCATTTTTTTCATTCAGGTGGAGTCAGTCACAGCCAGGGAAGGTGTAACTTGTGCTGCATAAACAGAAACAAAATGATTTAACCTGAAGGGCAGATAATTGAGCAGTGAGGTTGCAGGGGCATGCTCTATACACCAAAACTGCTTCATTAAGCTAAAGTTGTTTTGATGCTTATAGTGTAAGCTAAAACCCCTTAAGTGTCACTTTAAAACCCCTTAAGGACACATGGCATCTGTGACATGTCATGATTCCCTTTTTTTCCAGAAGTTTGGTCCTTAAGGGGTTAAGGGGTTAAGCTTAATTGTAGTGGTTAAGGTGTTAGCAGGCGAATCACTTGGCATTAGCCAATCAATGCCATCTAAATGTGGATGAAACATATTTGGAAAGCAACTAGGGGGGCCCTGATTTGTAAAACATTTATCAAAAACAAAACAGGGGATGACACCATGATCATTACAGAGAGCTATATTGATTATGGTACATAGAATTTCCTTTTTATATTGTTATTCTTTTCTCATGCATCTACTTAACAATATACACTATAAAATGAATAACCCCATATTGTTATATGCCAAATTGCCATTTACTCAGAATAAACAAATGACGGCTCTCTTGGAATAAGTGTCTTTTAAATGTATAACAATAAACAGAGCTGATTATTATTCATCACGTGAGCACTGTATTATGCACTGAGTCATGTTATTCAGATCATTATTGTCCAGTGTGACTTTATGAACTGTCCCTTATGAGACTAAAGTTGCGTTTTTTCTATAACACGTTTTTTAAAATGTTTTTTCTTTGAGGGTGAATACATAAGAAAGTCACTTTATGCTTAACTACAACCATTTCCGGTGTTAGATCTCATTTTAAGATGAAAATCACAAAGAATAATCAGTTTTTCTCATGGATTTGATAAAGAACAGAATTTTAAAAAATAAATACATTTCGGAGGTGTCTAGCCGCTGGGAGCAATGGCCGCTTGACTCCGGAGCTCCGCGCCTGAAGCTCAGTCATAAGCACGATAATCGGCACAATTCCAATGAACTGGCTGCTCCCACATCACCCGGAGGGTTCACTTACCTGAAGGCGTCGCAGCCAACAATGTTGAGCTGTAAAGCTCTTGAGAAGCAACAAGGAGGCAGCCTTTCTGTAGTGGACATGCTTTCCTCCACTAGGCCTCAGCCACATGGTCCACAAAGACCAGAGAGTCCGATGGGTTCGTCTCCCCCTGTCTCCCCGGAATCAAATAATTCAAACTACCTCACCGCGGAGGACTCCCACACCACGATCCTGCAATCAATAGCAGACGTGAGAGGATACCTGGCAGCTGAGAGAATCCCCCAATAACCTTTTTCTCTGCTCCCTTACTAGTCGTCATCCAGTAGACAAACATGTCTTTGGTGTAATGTGTATCGGAAATGAAGATGCTTTAAATAAGGAGTTAATAGCAGTGAAGGCAGAAATTCAGGCCATTGGCATCTGTACAGAGGCCTCAGAGAGTCGTCTGGAGATAGTAGTAGTGGCCCACAATGATGCTACCACAGTAACCAACACTCTCCTGACAAGGGTGCTGGATCTGGAGACAGAGCTGGAAGATATGTCGAACAGGTCCAGAAGAAATAATCTGAGGATTAGATGCCTACCAGAGGCGGTACGAGATGCGGACATTGAGCGGGTGCTGGTGGAGTGCTTCCGCAGCGGAATGCCACAGATACCGGATCACCTCTGGGACATTGATATAATTCATAGAGCCCTTAGGGCCAGGGTCCCTCCGAACAGCCCCCCACAGGACATGATAGTCAGATGGCACTTCTTTACTACTAAAAAAATCTTGAAACAGAGCACACACACTTACTTGCAATGGAGAGAAGCTACAACAATTTCAGGACATTGCACAGGCCACCCTGGCAAGAAGGCGGGAATGGAAGCCCATCATCGACCTTATAAGAGCCAAAGGCCTCCGCTTTGCCTGGGGTTATCCATTCAAGATGCTAGTGTTCAATGGCCCAAGACCCTCAATACTTCTGCACTCCATGGACCCCAAAAGCTTCCTACGAGATCTGGGCATAGAAGTACAAGAAAACTTTGGCATACTGGATCGGACCCCAGAGCACTTGCCCTACTACCCCAGGAATGAATGACACACAGGGACCGACCTAACTAGACTCTGGGACTACCTCATGGATGCTATGCAGCAGATACGAGAAAGACATAGACAGACGCACGCAAGTTTTAACCTCAGTTTACATATGGATAATTGGTCATGTCATTGATAAGGACTTAATTCCAGTTTATTAACGGGGATGTGAAAAGGGGGCACCGGATCAGACAGCACTGGGGGGTGATGGGTGGTGGGGGTTGAAGGTAGCTGATCACCAGGTTCACACTGACCTACAACATTTCACTCTATTGTACGTGTCAGGATGTATCTTGAAATTGGTTGTACACGTAACACAGGTTGGGGAGAACGGGGGAAATCACAAGGGGAAAAGAAACAATGAGTGTGAGCAAAATTCTGTGTAATCAAGGGTACTAATAATGCATGAGATGGATGCTAAACTTGTGAACAGAATTGAAATGTATGCAGGAATGACCACCCCGAACGGGGTTGGGGGGGGGGCAGGTCAGGGTTGGATGGGTAGGGTGCACGTGGAAACACGTGCCTCCTGCTTCTGGTTGGGTTGGGGGTTAGTTATGTGAATCACTGACGGAATCAGGCAGCATGGGGTGAGTTACATATACAGCAGCTGAACAAGGGCAGTACCTCGCAGCTGCCAGACACAATCTCTATAGACTAGACTGGACAGTTCCCCAGCCCCCATAGTATACAGGAAGAGCTTCAAACCCACCCGTCGCCGGCTCACGGACCCAACACCCCACACCCCTCCCCTCCAAAAATAATATAATAAGTATTTTTGGTATATAAGCAGGGAGAGTTTCTTGGATTATATATAGTTGCCCAGCAACCCTACACATTCCCCACAGATAGACATCACTAACCAACATGGGGAACAAGATAGAAACAGAATGGGAGACAGGACAGCCCTCTTAAAAACGTCAGGATTAGCAGGAATTGCTTAAAGCACCCCACGAGCTTCGCTAAGGCGCTCGACGGCTGTATGTCCGACCTCGCCTGAGTACACCACTAGGCGCGGTGGATGACCATCCTCGAACGACCTGGTGCTTGATAAGACTGGGATATATAGGCTCAGTATGTTCATGTTCAAAGTTTATCAGAAAGGATTGACACAATTTCTTAATGCAAGGTATTTCACACAATTACATGTATGGTTACTTATTACCCCTATATGTCTCCTTCCTAAACCCCTTGTCTCCCCCCACCCATCATCTATGAGTTCGCTCCCAACCCTAGGAGGATGCGGGGGCACCTCCCATGGGGTAGCAGACAGAAAAGACGAGGTGACCGAAGAAGGGGAACACTACAGGTATAAGCTTTATTCCTGCACCACACCATGGAACTAAAACTGACCTCACTTAATGTAAATGGTCGAAACGTACCGAACAAACGCAGACTACTGGTCAGAGAGTTTAAGCAGAAAAACGTCGACATTGCCTTTATACAAAGGCCCCACACCCCACTAAACTCAAAGATACAGCTCACAGACCACGCCTACACGAGAGCATATACATTGCGCATGCTCCGTAAAACAACAGGGGTAGAAATCACCATCCACAAACGATGTCTCCTTCACATACAATCTATACACAGGGATGCAGAGGGCAGATACATAGCTTTTACCGGCACAATCAACACTACCACATATCACTTTGTAAATGTTTATGCCCCCAACGTCCCTGATGTCCAATTTTGGGCTGACCTGTAAAACCTGATTTCCCCTCTGGCAGGGAGAATATTGATTCTGGGGGAAAATCTGAATACAGCGCCATTTCCAGCTGTCGACCGCAGCGGCATTGCGGGACTACCTAGGTCCAAAGGCAGGACTGGCTTCTTTAAAAGATTCATACAAAATACGGGCCTTATTGAGCCCTGGAGAATCCATCACCCGGGCGCGGGGGATTACACGTTCTATTACGCTGTGCACTCCTCGTACTTTTGGATAGACCTATTCCTCACTAACCTGCAGGGGATGCAATGGACCCACTCCGCTGCAATCAATAACATCTCTTGGTCAGACCATGATGATATAGCGCTGACCCTGAGGGTTCGCACCCTGGAGATGGAGAATAAACAACTCTCTCCTAAAGGACCAGTGAGTCATGGAACAACTCAGAACAGAAATAACGAACTACTTTTAAACAAACTCACATCCAGATATGTCCCACACCACGACCTGGGCATCACACAGAGTTGTGCTGAGAGGAGCACTGATTAAAATAACTACACAACACAAAAAACACAAAACAGAAATACTATCCGAACTCCAAAGAGCTCTACGCAAACTAGAAATGCAACATGAACAATCACCCACGCAACGTAAAGTACAAGAGCTACAGGATGTTAGACATATGATCAAAGACCTTCTCATAGACAACGTCTGCAGAGACAATGTTCGCTCCAGGCGTCTTTCCTATGAGAAGTCAAACAAAATGGACACTTTATTAGCCAGAGCACTCAATCCCAAACCAAAACACAAATTTATTGCAGTCATTAAAAATTCTCCGGGCACAATACTAACTGTATCCCACGATATAAATAAAAAATTCACGGATTTCCTGAGCCAAGTATATAACCACTTCACCGCCCTAAATGGTACGAATCCGGAGAATGTGGAGGTAGTGGGGAGATTCCTAGACAGGGTAAATCTCCCTACACCCAATAGGAGGTACTGGCCGAACTAGGTTTGCCCATTACAGCAGAGGAGGTAGGCAGGGCCATAGCGATGCTCAAAGGCAATAAAGCACCGACCCTGATGGGTTTGATGGGGCGTATTACAAAGCCTTGAGGGAGGACCTGGTGCCGCCTTGTACACAGAATGGATGGAAGGGGGCCACCCCAACACAGACCTTTCCACTGTCATCATGACCCTTAGCCCAAAACCAGGTAGAGGTGACACTAACGTGGCCAACTACCGACCTATCTCCCTAATTAACTTTGACACCAAAATATTCGCCAAACTCCTCGCAACCAGACTAAATCCCATTGAGAACAGAGTAAATACAATGGTGAGAGCACTCAAATAAACATTTACCCACAGATCACGTTGTCAATCTATAAAAGATAAAACAAACGAGAAAAACACAGGGTTATACAGTAAATGTTGAGTGGTACTAATGCAGAAGTTGGTCTCACTCACATGCCCCTGTGAAAGAGTAGAAAGATACTGGACAGTAATAGAAGACCTAATGTCAGAGGTGATGGGGAAACCAATGGGTAGGGACCCCTGGACCTATCTCCTGTCTAAACCACTGGATTGACTCACAGTAAGGGAACATAAACTAGTTAACAAAATAACACTGGCGGCTAGAAGGGCATTAGTCCAAGCCTGGTTAGCCACTGACACTCCACCTATCAGCAAAGTCATTATGATAAAAAGAGAACTTTCTCATGGACAAATTAATTGCACAGGTGCATGATGCTTATGCCACCTTTACCAAAGTGTGGCAGCCGTGGGAGGACTACACAGAAAGAAGCAACATGGTATAAACAACAGAGAGTGAAAACTCGGAGAGGCCCACGACTACACATAACTTTTAAGATGTGACCCTACACTACAAGCCCTCTGTCCCCTTCCCCTCCCCCACTCTCTCCCTTCCCCTCCCCCTCCCCACGACCATCCCACCCCCAAAAAATATTTAGCACTGAAAATCAGTTCAGGATGCAGCAAACAAACTGAAGTGTATACAAGGCTAGTCCTGGCGACCGGTAAAGAATGCAGAGCGAACGGTCAAATACACATAACTGTATCAACATGTTGCATTGTAATGTAGCATTGCAATTGTTCAATACGTTAACCTTACCTATTAATTAAGCTATGTAATAAGTTTGGATAGTTCTGGCGGATGGGCAATACACCACGCAGGCAAGGGAAAATACATAGTTTGAAAAAAGAAAAAAAAAACACCACTCTGCGGGCAAAGCAACGGGCGAATGAGAGCCCACGAGCCCGTGGCCAAAACACTGTGTATAGTATTCCATGGAGATTGTCAAAATGTAATCTTATTGCACAACATGTGAAATGTCTATTGTGAATCATTATTATGTAGAATTGTTGCAATGCTGCATCGCTGAATTCAAAAATAAAGAATTATAAAAAAAGAAATCTCAGCTCCCCGTTTGATACAATAAAATAATTCAAATTTTTAACAGAAGAAGTGCCAGACTTTCCTTTAATTATCAGTGATCCAGCACATATTTCTAGATAATCCACAGATTCAACTGTTTATTTATTGTACTTTAAAGTAAATTGTTCAGACAATTTACAAAGCTGAGACACAAGTTGTCTCAAACAAAAGATAACCAACAGCAACAGAAACAAACATTTTGAACATGAAACAATCAGCGTTTTTTAGCAGAACAATAACAACGATATGCAAGTTTTGCTTACAATATTATTAGCAGATCTATTATGCAACATCGTATGATTTGTTTCAGTAAAATAATATAATCTTGGTCTGTACCGACTCCTACAGATTAATATTCTGCAGGACATACATTAGCTACAAAATAGGAAAAGGACTTGCAAATATCTTTACCGCAGACCTTGCTCAACAGAAAAAAAAAAAACTTTATTTTTGGCACTAGAGGTTTTCTTTGTAATAGGTATTTTGAGGCCAATTATAAACTGTTAACAAGCTGTTATTGTACACCTTCCTGAGTCTATGAATTTGGTCCTTCTGTACAATCTGCCTGTTGGCCCTGACACTATAAAAAAAATGGTGTACTTGCCCTAGAATTATCCCATTTTGGACCCAAAATACCCATCACATAAAAATTATTACTAATGTGCCTCATACTATATCTCCCTCAGAGACCCCACTCATTTATAATAATAATAATAATGGATACATAGCGGAACTCACAGCATTGCTACATAATGTATTTCGTGATATGGGTTGACATGGAACCTCTGGACCAATTTATTGTGCCCTTCTGGAAATAGTATCCCAAATTCTACAGCGTATTATTGTCCCCTCCGAGCTAACCTTAGATTTATTTACAGGTCTTTCACAGCTAAATCAATGTATTGTACTCAACGCCTTCCTACAAATTTGTCAATGCACTAGAAGCCAGTCCTTATGATTTAATACTCATGTGACCTGTTATTGTTTATATTTTGTTTGTTTGTTTGTTTATTTGTTTGTTGTTTCATGTGAATATTGTATTGTATTGCCAAATTATTTTAATTAATTTTTTTGGCAAATTAGGTCTATTTGGGTTTTTGAATTATACTGTTTGTCCTTTTTTTAATGAAAGTTGAAAAAAATATAATATATATGATCTTTTTAGGGTGGGGTATTTATTTACCCCAGTTTTCATTTTATTTTGTTCTTGTTCTCATTGTTTTTCTCTATAATATTTTTTGCAAAAATTCTATAAAAAAACATTTGAAAAGAATACCAAGAAATGCATTTCTACTTTAACTTTGTAGGTTCTCACAATCACTTACTGTATATCCATAAAGAAGCTAGTGTTTTGTTTAGGTTTTATATGGCCCTAGTTTATGCCTATTTACTCTTTCATACACATTTAATACAGACAAATTGCTAACTATTGTCAACATCTGAAAATACATTTACACATATGTGATGGAAACACTGGCGTACATGCTGCCCTGCGACCCGGTATGTACACCAGTGTAGTCACATTTTGCCAGCCTCTTCTCCTGGGGGGCCCCCCGAGGCTGGCAGTGGCATCACTTTGAGGGCGGGCGGGCGGGTGTGCAAGGGAGCAATATGCCCAATATGACGTCATTCCGGCTCCGGCTCCGGCATCCGTAAGCGGCGCGCGAGGGAGCTAAACAGGAGGATCAGTGCTCCCTCGCCGCCTGCAGCAACGGCCACCCAGCAGCCCCACTGGACCCCAGGGAAAGCTGTAATTCCCTCAGCACTCCCAAAGGTTGGGAGGCTGGGAGATTAAATTAAAAACTGTGAGTGTGTATGTGTTTTAGTGTGTGTGTGTGTGTGTGTGTGTCAGTGTCAGTGAGTGTGTTACTTTGTGTGTGTTTCTGTTATTGAGTGTGTTAGTTTGTGTGTGTCTGTTAGTGTGCGTCAGTAAGTATGTTAGTTTTTGTGTGTCAGTGAGTGTGTGTGTTACTGTGTGTGTGTGTCTGTTACTGAGTGTGTTTGTTGTGTGTCAGTGTGTGTGTGTCTGTTATTGAGTGTGTGTCTGCTAGTGAGTGTCAGTGTGTGTGTGTTAGTTAGTGTGTGTGCGTGTCAGTTTCAGTGAGTGTGTTACTGTGTGTGCCTGTTACTGAGTGTGTTAGTTTGTGTGTGTCTGTAAGTGTGTATCTGTTAGTGAGTCTGTTTGGTGTCTGTCACTGAGTGTTTGTCTGTCAGTAAATGTGTGTGCCTGTTAGCTAGTGTATATGCGTCTGTTCGTGAGAGTGTGTGTGTGTGGTTAAAACCCCTTCAGCACTTACCTTTCTCCAGTGCCGGGCTCCCTTGGAGCTGGGGACCGCTCTGCCCCAATACGCCTCTCAACTCCGAATGCGCATACGCCTTCAAACCGCCCATAGGAAAGCATTACTCAATGCTTTGCTATGGATGTCCAGCGTCTTCTCACTGTGATTTTAACAGCGAGAATCACGGAAGCGCCTCTAGCGGCTGTCAGTGAGACAGCTACTAGAGGCTGGATTAACCCTCAGTGAAACATAGCAGTGTCTCTGAAACTGCTATGTTTTTAGCTGCAGGGTTAAAACTAGAGGGACCTGGCACCCAGACCCCTTCATTGAGCTGAAGTGATCTGAGTGCATATAGTAGTCCTTTAGGTGTATGTGTATCTGCTTGCACTGGTGTGCATACCGCAGTCGCAGGGGTCGCAGCCTTGTGACCAGGTGCCCGCCGCCATCTGTAGCGGCCCCAGCCCGCGCAGAGTAAGCGCTGGGGGGGCTTGGGCCCACGGATCAATTTTCGCCCCGGGGCCCCATGGATCGTGTGTACGCCACTGGATGGGAAGAATACAATACTGTAGACTCAAAACAATATATTAATCATTGCGCAAAATAAAAAATAATTCATAAAATAAAAATTGATAAAAATCATTGCTAAGCACAAAATCGATAAATCCAATACACGCCACAGTTTCTAATGACAAGCAACTAATCTCTTACAAAAATATTGGAATGTACGACCACTCTGGATGTACAAATAATGAAAACAATAGTTCTGGTTTACAGCAGATTCTTGAAGTGTTTTACCCAAATACCAAACTCTTCTCTCATTTTACAAACATACACGAGCCAAAGATGGACAACATTGAATAACCTTTTACGTGAAGATGTTACCTACTCAAGGACTTTATAAACTTACCATAGCTCATTTATCTTTACAATAGAAGAATTTCCATGAGCCTACTAATATTCTTATATGTACAATGTTATTTACTAAAGGGAGAATTGACAGGAATTCTAAGTGAATTCATTGAGAATTTCAAATCTAAGGTCAAAATGGGTTGGAAAAACTCCCCATGTCAACTATGCTTCCACTTTGGTTATTTTGGTCTAAAATTTGAATTCACGTTAAATATAGTCACTATAGTCACTAGAACAACTACAGCTTAATGTATTTATTCTGGTGAGTATATTCATTCCCTGCAGGCTTTTTGCAGTAAACACTGTCTTTTCAGGGAAAAGGCAGTGTTTACATTTCAGCCTAGGGACAGCTCAAGTGGCCACTCCTTTGGCTACTAGAGGTTTTTCCTGGGGCAGTGCTACACAGTGTGATGTGATGCTGATTGGTGAGTGCTGTTTTTGGCTTGGGAAAACATTGTAATTTTTTGTAGCTTTACTATGGAAAAGCATTGTGATTGGCTCAGATCACCACTTCTGATGATGTCAGCCAAGGAGGCAGATCAGGGGCTGAGGCAGCACCAGCAGACTGGAATAAAAGGTAGATAGTGTTTTTAACACTATAGGGTCAGGAATACATGTTTGAGTTTCTGATCCTATAGTGTTCCTTTAACTTCCTGACAATTCTCGCATTAGTAAATAAACCAGATAAAGAAAATACAGCTTTCCCCAAAGAGTACGTCTCTTACGTATTTGTTTACACTTTAAAATGATCTTAAGTTTCTCCGTGGATGCAGTTGAATAACCTAGATATGAATCTTAATTGGACTGTGCCTAGAGGCATATTAGCTATTCTTTGCCAGCACGTTCTAATATTAGGTTGAAACATATGTAATCCCAAGGTATTTGACTTATAAATAGAAATCTGACAAAGATGTACATACAGTAGCAAGAGACAATTTGAGGGAATAGATTCAGAGTAACAAAAAGACACAAAGAGTTAGACAGAGAAAGAAAGCTATGTTGTATAGTTTGTGAAATATAAATAGCTATGATCAGTCTGTATGATTTTGGACATAGAAGCCAGCCGAACACTTCTCTGCCATCCCAGAAATGTGAAGAATACAGCAAATCAGAGTGACCTAGGAATGGAGGAAAGGGGGGAAGATAAAGTGGAGTGGTCCCCTACATTCTCTTCATGTCAGTTTGGTTGCATTGTGTATCACAGGACTCAATATATTAAGTATCCAGAGTACTCTGAATGCCTGAAATATTTATGGCAGATAAATCAGATACAGTAATGCACATTATTATATAAAGGGATGAGCATTGCATAGACGTCTAGCCGAAGACCTACGTCTATCCTCTGTCCGTACTCCCACATCTGATGCTCGCCTCCAAGACTTCGCCAGGGCTGCACCTTTTCTGTGGAACTCCCTTCGAATCTCCATTAGACTTTCACCCAGTCTCAACTCCTTCAAAAAATCTTTGAAAACACACTTCTCCAGGAAAGCATATAATTTAAACTGTTAGCGGGTTTTCATTCCCCCCTCTCCCCCACATGACTTCTCTCCTGCAACTGTCAAAAATAGCCTAAGTTCTCAGTGAATACTTTTCTAGCAACCTATTTCATTACCCCTATTTCATTACCCTTCTTGTCACTATACTCCCTCTAGCATGTAAGCTCATTGAGCAGGACCCTGAACCCCTCTGTTCCTGTGTCTCCAACTTGTCTGGTTACAACTACGTGTTTGTTAGTCCACCCATTGTACAGCGCTACGGAATTTGCTGGCGCAATATAAATAATAAAATAATAATAATGCCACAAGGCTCCTTAAGCCACTGAGAGCACTTTAAATGTGTCAGTTATGTAGAACTACTTCCAAAAGCAAGGACCTAACAAGTGCATTATAAAGTTCTACCTGGGACAAACAAGAGTTAAACAATGTTATTCAGGGCTGGTTTTACAGAGTTCATTTAAAGTCTTCATTTTAATGTAACGTAAAATTAATGTTTCACCTGGTTAACCTAAGGCTTCTTTGAAATCCAAATATCCATAGCTGAGTACATGCATGCTTTATAAAAAAAAAAAATGGATACTCATAACTGATTCCTAAAAATAGGGTAGAGTTCTTTAAATGAGCCACTGCATGTGTATAGGCTTGAAATTTGTTTAAATTGTGAAATTGGCACTTTACTGCAAACTCTTTTTCTATTTTACAGAATTAGGTTGTATCTCATATCTGTGTATTTGGTTTCAGCATGTAGGGTGTCATTATCTCCATGCAGTGTGTTTTGGGAAAAATAAAGTCACTAAGTGGAGTCGCCATATGTTGAAACATAAAAAAGAAGATGTTCCAATGTTTTGTGACTCCTATTAGGTATCAATTGTGACAAACTGAAACTTGTCACGTGTTCTTGGAGGGGCCTGCTGACCAGCCTCTTACCAAAAGACTATGGGCCCTTTAAAAAAAAAAAAACTCTGTGTACAGACTAGGTTTGTGCACTTGAACTATATGGTTCGGAAACCAAACAGCCGCACGAACCGGAGACCACCCTGGAGCTTGTTAAGCCTAATTGATACTTTGTAGCAATTTTCATCGCAGTGTTCTAAGTGTTCATTTCCTATGAACGACCATGAGGTGGCAGCCATCTTGTTTGCACGAACGCAGGCAGCGGAGTTTGGTCGTCGAGTTCATGGAACTATTTACAGAGACTGAAACTCCCGAACACCACTGAACTTCCAGGATCACCTGTGTTCGGTTCTACACCACTTAGAAAGGCGCTGTTCAGTGGAAATGTTCTCATGAACAAGGGGAACAAGCTGCAGGGTACTAACATTGACTCTGTTCAGTATTATGTTCGGGTCTAAACTACTGAACTAGATCGACCACAAGCCCTGATTCTCTGGAACTGTTTTGGGCATGGGACCATGCGGGCAGCCGGTCAAAAATAAGACTTCCAGGAAATTCCTGAACCCCTGAACTGATCTGGGTGATTTTTGTATATGTTGGTCATCCAGATTATTATTATTATTATTATGATATTTATAGAGCGCCGTCAAATTCCGCAGCGCTTTACAATGAGTGGACGAACAGACATGTAGTTGTAACCAGACAAGTTGGACACACAGGAACAGAGGAGTTGAGGGCCCTGCTCAATGAGCTTACATGCTAGAGGGAGTGGGGTAAAATGACACAAAAAGGTAAGGATAGTATTAGACTAATGACAGTTGCAGAAGAGGAATCAGTCAGGAGCTATTAACAGTTTAAGTGATACCCTTTTATGAAGAAGTGGGTTTTTAACGATTTTTTGAAGGAATGGAGACTGGGTGAGCATCTGACGGAGGAGGGAAGCGAGTTCCACAGGAACGGTGCAGCCCTCGAGAAATCTTGAAGGCGAGCATCAGAGGTGGGAGTACGGATAGAAGATAGACGTAAATCTTCAGCAGATCGTAAGGGCCTAGACGGGACATACTTGTGTATAAGGGAGGATAGATAGGTGGGAGCAGCATTATGTAGCGATTTGAAAGCAAGAACCAGATTTTTAAATTGAGCTCTATATTTTATGGGAAGCCAGTGTAGAGATTGACAGAAGGGTGAGGCATGGGAGGTGCGGGCGGACAGGAAGATGAGCCTTGCCTCCGCATTCATTATGGACTGTAACGGCGCTAGTTGGGAGCACGTAAGACCACTGAGAAGCGAATTTCAGTAGTCAAGGCGAGAAAGGACAGTGGAATGGACCAACACCTTAGTCGCATCTGGCGTTAAGTAGGGGCGGATGCGCGCAATGTTTTTTAGATGGAAATGACAGGATTTGGCGATAGATTGAACATGAGGCTTGAAGGAGAGGTCGGATTCCAAGAGAACACCTAGGCAGCGAGCCTGCATGGTGGAGCTGATGGTAGCACCGTTGACTTGGAGGGAGATAGACACAGGAGTAACAACACTTGAGGAAGGAAAGACGAGAATTTCAGTTTTGGTCAAGTTTAGTTTAAGGAAGTGGGAAGCCATCCAGTTAGAAACAGCAGAGAGGCAGTCAGAGACACTAGTCAAGAGGGACGGGGAGAGATCAGGAGAGGACAAGTAGATTTGTGTGTCATCTGCATAGAAATGATATTGGAAGCCAAAGGAGCTAATGAGTTTACCAAGGGAGGCAGTATAGATGGAGAACAGTAGGGGACCAAGTACTGAACCTTGGGAGACACCAACAGAGAGGAGTTGGGGAGAAGAAGCAGAGCCAGAGAAAGAAACACTGAATGAGAGGCTGGGAGAGGTTGGAGCACCGGGAGAGAGCAGTATCTTGTAGACCGATGTTGCGGAGGATGAGAAGAAGCTGTTGATGATCAACAGTGTCAAAAGCCACAGACAGGTCAAGGAGAATTAGGATAGAGTAGTGACCATGAGATTTTGCAGCGAGTAGATCATTGGATACTTTGGTCAGTGCTGTTTCCACAGAGGGCTTAGCGCGGAAACCAGACTGAAGCGGGTCTAGCAGAGAGTTGGACTCGAGGAAGTCTGTCAATCTTGCATACACTATTTTTTCAAGGATCTTGGATGCAAAAGGCAGTAGCGAGATAGGACGATAGTTGGATGGGGAGTTAGGGTCAAGATTGGGCTTCTTTAGAATTGGGGTTACAGTTGCATGTTTGAAGAGCAATGGAAATATACCAGAGGAGAGAGAGAGATTGAGGATTTTAGTGAGAGGTGGAGAAAGAGAAGAAGACAGAGTACGGATGAGATGCGAGGGAATTGGATCTAGGGAGCAGGTGGTGGGGTGGGAGGACTGTAGCAGAGCAGAAACTTCTTCCAATGAGCGGGTGCGAATGAACATAGAACAGCAGAGGGAGTGAAGTTAGGGGAAGTATTGTAAGAGGAAGAAGAAAGATGAGATATCTCTTCTCTGATTGTAGAGATCTTGTCAGTAAAGTGAGTTGCAAAGTCTGAGGCGGTTAAGTTAGTAGGTGGAGGAGAAACAGCAGGGCGAAGAAGCGAGTTAAATGTGTGAAATAGTCGTTTGGGTTCGCGGGAGAGTGTGGTTATAAGGGTATTGAAGTAATTAACTTTTGCAGAGGAAAGAGCCAAGCTGTATGAGCTCAGCATAAATTTATAGTGGAGAAAGTCAGATCAGGGCTATCAGAGGATTTAACTTTTGTACGTTTTAAGGTACTCTTGGGGTGTTTGTAAAAATGTAGGTTTTTTTTCGGTGCTTGAAGATAATTGGATTAGATTAGTGCAGTTCCTGATCCAATTATCTCCCAGGCACAGAGGAGGGATTATCCTATTTTGTATGGGAGTGTCCTGGACCTGAGAGTCAATGTGATTGTCTATTTATTTATACTGTAGTCTCCTCTCAGGTCCAGATGGGAGTGCCCCTTGCATGGGAACTGTCATAAAAAGGCTACCATTAAACTGAGATACGTTTTACCCTTCATGAAGTATAGGCTCATGTTTGAGGGATTGGAGAGCTATATTCACACTCTGAGGATTGCTATAATCACCATACTTCATTTGCCTGCTTCGCTCTCTGAACAAGGAGAGGTCTACCCACTGAAAGCTGGATCCTGTTCGTGGGTCAAGGGTCGGTGGAGGACAGCGAGACCCCAATCAAGCTGCGGAAGTTTGTGGGATTTACAGTGGTCATGGTGTTCCAGCACAGTGCTTATGGTGCTCGCACGTACTATGAAGCAGCGATTGACGGAGGTACCCGGTCGGGGTGCCTGGCGGTCTGTCACATCAATTATTGGAAGAAATTATGTCACTAACTCAAGGCCATAGGTATACAGTGAAAAATATGGTATACATTCCTTAAGTTGCTTATTTAGGGGGAAAATCTAGTACCTGCCTATGTGCCTGTAGAATGAAACCCCATGATTAATGAGGCAGAGGAAAAGATCTATGTGCAAGGGCCAACAAACAGCCTTGTGGATGACTGATCCAAACAGCTCCGATCACAGACATATTGCCTAATATTTTGGCAATATGATTTTTGCCTTCTCAATCTCTCTACAAAACATAAAGGGTTCAGTAACTGTTTGATACAAATATCTTTTAACTCATAATATTTTCATTGTCATAGCACTGTGACACATATTGCTGAGACACTTAGAACTGACAAAATTCCAACAACGAATAAATAAATAAATATATATATATATATATATATATATATATATACACACTTTACACTTTATAGATATATATACACTTTACAACCTACGCAAAAAATATAGATGACTGATCATTTTGTTTGCATGCAGGTTTTAAAATGAACAGCTTTATGACCTTCTATGATTAAAAGAGGTCAGGAGAAAATGACAGTATCCTAAAGGCATTTCAGGATCATATCTCAAAACCCTGTTCTTGCTAGTGGTACAGTCATGAGGGTTGTGGTATGCCACTTGTAAAGTCGAACTCTTATATGTTACTCCGGAGAGAAATGTGGAGATAATTTACATAAATCAGATGTTGCACTTTTTCTGACTTGTTATTTCTTGTAGTAAAGCTGCATGCATTTAGTCTGTATACTAATAATTTGTAAAGCTAATATAGGAAATTGAGCTTTTTCAAGGAAAATCCCAATTCTAGAACTGGTATACATTTTATTAGATGATATAAATTTACTCCAGTGACCCTCATGTAGCCAAAAGATGAAAATGATCGTGTAATAGTGGATATTGCCCATTCCATACTATAATCTTTCCAGTAAGCCATATGGTTATTTCACCAATTATTCAGTTTTGTTTTTTTCAATTATCATAGAACTGATTCTAACTTAATGACATGCAAATCCTTAAAATTAAATTGAATAGGGGCAAAGAGATTGCTGGCAAATCATCTGAAAAAAAAGGTGTCTGTGACTTTACTTCTTCCTATCGACTGCAATTTAATGTGTTGCAAAGTTGATTTGGTAGAAGAAAAAGTAAATTCTCTCAAATTTAACTCTCCAAAGGCCAACAATATCTAAGGGTTTTGTTCGCTAAATACCAAACTTGCTTTTGCAAATCAGCAGATTGCATTCAATTCTCCTATATTGACTTGCTATAATTCTTCTGTGGTATACTGTATCCACTAACAACTGATTGATCGCTGAACTTGAGCCAAATGGATCCTGGCGATATCCAAATGGAGCTCATTGCTGCATTACGATTCATTAGAAAATAGCTCAACTGAATTTCAGACAATTTGCAGCCATATTTTCATGTTGCAAAAAAGACACTAGAAGCACGATTGTGTTGTTAGGTGACTTTTGATCATCTTACCAATGCTGGATGTCCACACTCTAGGCATGAGGACATCCAGCGTTAGCTAAAGCCCCATAGGAAAGCATCAACTTAATGCTTTCCTATGGGGTTGTCCTAACGCAGTCGCAGCGCTGGACACGCATGCGTTTTAGGACATCTGGAGAGGAGGAGCAAAGACGAAGCCTTACCCAGTGCTGAGGGACATCACTTTGAATTTTTTCTTCAGAATGTGTGCATGAGCTATATCTATATAAAGGATATAAAGGAGTCCGCCCTGAATTTGTTTTGAAGTTCTAACAATTTACATTTTATTGAATAACTGAGTGAATGAGTGTATGTGTGCATGTATGTGCTCTTTCATATCTAGAAAACATGCTCTTCTGCCCTATCAAGACTCTTATAATTGTATACAGTGATTTCAAATCAAAGAGTGAGAAAAAAAAGCAATATTAGAGTGCAATGGATGTTACAGTCCACTGCAAAATATGTCAGTGGAAAATAGATTAATTTGAAAATGACAAGTCATTAACAAGCTGAAAATTAATGTAATGTGAAGTGTATAAATGACAAGAAGAAGAAAAAAGAACTTTAAAAAATATAAATAGGTAAGTGATCATTTTGAAGAAGAAAGGTGCATTTATTCTGCATATTCAATTAAAAAAAGTTGGATTGTGAAGATTTGAAATGTAGTAGTAGAAAAACAATTCCACAAACATGTTCTAAATCAATAAGAGTCTATATGGCAAGGGTGATAATTATTTATAGCTAAATTCATATTTCCTGATTAATCCATGGCAGCGTTAACAAATGGGTAACTCCCGTCACAGAAGAAAGGACATGAGAAAGAGCTTTGACAAATTTTCTGGTTGACAAGTTGAAGTCCACACCTGTGTACAGCATGTGTTCAAAAACCTCATTAAAAGTCCACGTTGACACTTGTTCCTGTCATGGTATGTTGCATGGATTACTGGCACTAGTGCCTCTTAGCATATAAATAGGCTTCCTGAATATGGAAGGTAATTGATTGTTCTAAAATTCTCACTTGTTCGTATCAGTATTTGAGACCAAAATAACCTGTCTGCTGCAGGGCCTGATTAAGATTTTAGGCGCCTGTAGGCACAAAATTCTAAGGTGTGTCCTGCTCTCCAACCCAACAAAAGGCATATAAATGAGTATAATGAGTTTATTGACTGGACATTGCAGGCCTAAAACCATTTAAAAACATATTCTTATTTGAGATAGAGAATATATATATATATATATATATACATATATATATTATATAGTGAGAGCATGCAGCTGTATAAATGCATGCAGGGTTAAAGAGAATGTTAGAAGTGGTTAGGATAAAGGGAACTAGAAGGTTAAAATCGGAGAGAGATTACAATATTTCATATGATGTTTAGTGTTTATATATTCATAGCTCAAAATTGGTTAAAGGTCTAGTATAAAGTATGTAAAACACAACTCTAGGCCTAAACTCAATAACTTTAATTGGAGTTACAAACAGGATTAAGGTAAATGGTTTATTTTTAGGGCCAGGCTTTAAGGCAGATATTGGGTTTAGACTTTGAAGCAGACATTGGGTAGTGTCTTTCAACTTTCTATCTATAAAGATGTTCATAAGAGACACAGTACGCTGTATTTCACCTTTGCATTGAAGTTTTCCACCCACACGTGTTTTTCAGGGTTAATTTTCAAGACATAATTTGCCACGTCAGATGGAAATGCCGAGCCTGTCAAGGTTTCTATTCTTCAGCTGAGATTCAAAACCAATTACATCATTTCTTCCAACATACCAAATGGTGCCTTCTGGAACTCTTGATGGGGCTCTCTCCTATACCAAATGGCTTGATATCACAATTTCATCAACATTTCCAGATCTGTTCTACTACAAGAAAATTTATGAATATTTCCCTTCCATCATTAAAACATTAAAATAGCTCGACAGGTTATAAATGAGCTCAATTATTGTATACAGATGACATTCATAATGTCATCTCATATAAATTATAGTCACTTGGGCCTTGTTCATTGTAGCAGTGTACTTGGCTTCATAAAATGCTATTTTTTACTCTATTTTGTTTTGATAGTTCTTTATAAAAAACAATAACTTATCTGTAATGCATATGTTTATTTCTTGTAAAAAAATTAAAATAAAATTACAGTAAGCATGGAAACAATTTTCCTTAGTTTAGACTTCCTTACACTTAGTGTTGAGAAACAATCTAACTAAATTCATATTTTTAGTCAGAGATTTCTTTCAAAAGAAAATGTGATACTGTATTCAATAACTTTACCCTGGTTTTGCTAATAAATGAAACAATATCTCTGCTGTGAAACAATCAACCTGAAGCCTTGGCAGTTTTTTTTTTGTTTGTTTTTTTATGTTTATAAGTGAACTTGAAAAGAAAGTCTCATTTTTTTTTTTTTTTTTTTAACGAAGATACAAAATCATTTACATTTGTACATGCAAACCACGAGGTTATCTTTTACCAAACATATAAAAATAGACCTAGGACAAGAGACAGCTGAAATTTAACAAAGTCCAGTGCGTGGTTATTTATTTAGATTTTACTAAAAATAGATGCAAGACAGGAAATGTCTCTTTTTTGATCATTTCAAACACCAGGAACTGGAGCAATGATGTAGGCAAAACTTTTTTATTCTTATAAACTTTATTTTCCAGATTGACATGACAGGATCTAAGCAATAAAGTTCACAAACCGCGAACTGAGTTACGTCCTACTACATACTTATACCAAAAATGACGCAGACAGTTTTTAAACATTGTTCTTGAACATGATGCTTGCATTCTGGCACAGTTATTTATTAAGGTGTGGATTGTTGGTAACTGACAGAGAATCTAAAGTGAATTTCAATATTTAGGCAAAAATTAGCTGGGATCAATTTAAGTCTATGTTTTTTAGTTTTTTAGTTTGAGAGTTGATTTCATTTTACAATTTACCTGTAATTCTTAACAATACATACTTTATATAAAGTAGGTCTGTGATTATTCTTGTGAAGTGTGACGATTTTCTTGGAATGATCTCTTACTGTATATTTATATTATTATTATTGCAATTTATATAGCGCCAACAGATTCTGTAGCGCATTACAATATGACATAGAAAGTATTTAGTGGTTTACCTTATAGAATATATCTATTTATTTTATTTTCAAGTATGGGTATGTTACTATAAGATGGCTGATGATCTAGGTTATTTTTGTGTCATTTTACCCCACTCCCTCTAGCATGTAAGCTCATTAGGCATGGCCCTCAATCCCTCTGTTCCTGTACATCAAACCTGTCTGGTTACAGATATGTGTCTGTTAGTCCACCCATTGTACAGCGCTATGGAACTTGTTGGCGCTTTAGAAATAATAATAATATTAGGAATGCACATCTGTATATCTAACCATAAAGTGTTACTGTCCCCAAATGTAGGCAGGCCCCCATGCAAAATAAAAGATTTACTCACCTTGTTCCAGTGTCGAAGCTCCCTCAACACTGCTAAAATTACTTCCCGAGGTGCTATTTAAATCAATGCTTTTCTGTGGGGTTACTATGTCTGAGTTTTACTCACTCTGTGCCAACTGGCAGCCACTAATGAAGGATTTAACCTTGCAATATAATCCTTGCAATTTCTCAAAACCCGCAATGTGTTACATTTCAATGTAAAGGGGACAAGGACACAGAACCCAGAGATGAAGCGGTCTGGGTGACTATAGTGTCCCTTTAACTTCACACCACTCCTCATCCTGCAATCCATTGGAGCTGTATAAATGGCGCTTTATAAATACATATAATGCATTAATGATGTACACTATAGGCAGAAGGTCTATGACAATGGGATCTTTTCCCATATCACACTAGGAAAATTATTAATATACATATTGTAGGGCCCTTATAATAAAACCAAGCTTAAAGGGTTAACCCAACCATCATAACCACTATGCTGTTAGGAGTACCCTGGCACTATTCACCTGTAAAGGGGCAACCATTTTACAACAGTTTGCCCTCTTACATGGTCCTGTCTGGCACCAGGTCTTCTATGGCAGTAACGGGGTTAAACATGTAGATGTATGCAGCATTTCAAACTCCAGGCACTATGACCACTTCAAATCACTGGAGCGGTCATGTTGCCTAGAGTAACTCTTTAAAGAAATACTCCTACCCACAAAAAAGTCAGGGATGTCTGGATGCCATCTTACATTCAGGGGTTAAATATTTTCCTAATCACTCTAAAGTTCCATTTCTGTCTGGGTGGTCTGTAATAGGCTCAATGCACAGCCAGGTAAACCTTCTTCATACTATGGGCATCGGTAGAAAGGAAGGCAGAGGTGTAATGGGTACCACAGGACCAACTTTGGGGTTCAACAATTCTAAAACTGTTTAACTCACAAACAAGAGGTGGCACCCATAGTATATAACATTAACGCATTCTTTATAATTTTTAAAGTACTAATTCGTTTATAAAACTGAAGTTCACTGTTAGAAGAGGGTTGGTGTGGAGTTATCCATTATGAAATGAACATTGAGTTAAGAACAAGGTAACATCTTTATGCATATAAAAATAGATAATGTACCTGTATATTTTTTTATTTTCAGTAAACAAATAGGTGAAATTCCTCCGGACAGCCCTAGAATAGCTAGACCTAGTTTAATAATTTTGGGTGATTATTAAAACTCGTGTAGCTGCAGATATGTCAAAAAATAATTTGAGATTCCAGTTTTACTGTTTCAAAAGGTGTTATTATCAAACAATAGGTTCTCCTCATGTGATGTTATCTCATCGTCTTCTGACAGCTCCTCAAAAGAATTTGCTATGACCTTGGTTTCCATTTTAGTTAGCTGTGACTCATTTGAAATATTAGTTCCATAAATAAGTTCACTAGGAACATAAAATTCTGAATCCACATTTTAACCATACAGTGGTTTACACTCATTGAACGCCTTACAAAGCAATAATAATGAAACATTCAATCCTCACAAATCATTGTATCCAGAACTTACAGTGATTTTTTATGCTTTTTTTTTTTCCATTTAAAAATATTTTATAAAAATCTAATCTGTGGAGTACACAATAACTATTTTCTAAAATGATATAATTAAAATACTTAGATTTAGGTATGCAAACGTACATTATCTGCATCACTCAAGTTTGTCACTACCTTAAGGAGTCAGTTTATTAAATATGCAAGAATTATCTATCTATCTATCTATCTTTATTTCTATCTAAAAACCTATCTTTATTTCTATCTAAAAATCTATCTATCTGTATTTTTATCTGTCTGTCAGTTTACCTATCTACACTGAACAAAATTATAAACGCAACACTTTTGTTTTTGCCCCCATTTTTCATGAGCTGAACTCAAAGATCTAAGACTTTTTCTATGTACACAAAAAGTCTATTTCTCTCAAATATTGTTCACAAATCTGTCTAAATCTGTGTTAGTGAGCACTTCTCCTAGACTGCTGCCGAGATAATCCATCCACCTCACAGGTGTGGCATATCAATATGCTGATTAGACAGCTTGATTATTGCACAGGTGTGCCAGAGCAGTCCGGGCCCCCCAGGACCACCGGGCCCATGACAACCATTATGGTTGTCATGCCCTGATGGCGGCCCTGGTAACCACACCAGCCCAGGACCTCCACATCCAGCATCTTCACCTCCAAGATCGTCTGAGACAAGCCACCCGGACAGCTGCTGCAACAATAGGTTTGCATACCCAAAGAATTTCTGCACAAACTGTCAGAAACCATCTCAGTGAGGCTCATCTGCATACTTGTTGTCCTCATTGGGGTCTCAAACTGACTGCAGTTCGTCATCGTAACCAACATGAGTGGGCAAATGCTCCCATTCGATGGTGTCTGGCACTTTGGAGATGTGTTTTTTTCATGAATGAATCCCGGTTTTCACTGTACAGGGCAGGTGGCAGACAGCGTGTTTGGCGTCGTGTGGGTGAGCGGTTTGCTGATGTCAACATGGGGATTGAGTGGCCCATGGTGGCAGTGGGGCTATGGTATGGGCAGGCGTATGTTATGGACAATGAACACAGGTGCATTTTGTAGATGGCATTTTTAATGCACAGAGATACCGTGACAAAATCCTAAGGTCCATTGTTGTGCCATTCATCCACGACCATCACCTCATGTTGCTGCATGATAATGCACGACCTGGATCTGTACACAATTCCTGGAAACTGAAAACATCCCAGTTCTTGCATGGCCAGCATACTCACTGGACATGTCACCCATTGAGTATGTTTGGGATGCTCTGGATAGCCGTATACGACAGCATGTTCCAAGTCCTGCCAATATCTAGCAACTTCGCACAGCCATTGAAAAGGAGTGGATCAACATTCCACAGGCCACAATCAACAACCTGATCAACTCTATGTGAAGGAGATGTGTTGCACTGCGTGAGGCAGATACTGACTGGTTTTCAGGCCCCCCCAATACTGTCCAATACAGCAAGACTGCACATTTTAGAGTGCCCTTTTATTGTAGCCAGCCTAATGCACATCTGTGCAATATTCATGCTGTCTAATCAGCATCTTGATATGCCACACCTGTGAGGTGGATGGACTATCTCGGCAAAGGAGAATGTGAAGAAATCCCTATTTATTCACCTCATTTTACCTTTATTCATTCGGTAGATTTAAGTGCCGAACAAAGACCACCTCCCCGGCTCATTAAGCTTCAAAGAACTCATAAATCATCCCCTCTATCTGTGCGGCCAGCATTCGTACCACGTGGCTGAGAAAACCGCGGCCATCTTTTTTCAGCCGAACAAAGGCAGCGGGACTTGGTAGTCGAGTGTCTGGAACTAAAATCAGACACTCGACTTCCCGAACACCGGTCTCAAACAGACGAACGCTGGAACTCTAATTCCCAAATAGGTAGAAGAGTGCTATTCGGTACTTTGGTGCATTCGACAGAGGGGAACAATCGCTGCTGAGAGCCAGGGGGATCCATTCGGTACTTTATTCGTTTTTCCCTTTTTCTGAAGTGACTGGCAAAACCCACCAAACTCATGGAACTGTTTTGGGCAGCCAGCCCACGGTGAGCCGGTCACAGAAGACTTCCACAGTTTTTTGAGAACCCCTGAACCGATCTGGGTGAAATTTGAATATGTTGGTCACCCAGATCGGGGCTATCAGGGGACATATTATTTGTGGGGATACCTCAGGTATAAAGGGGTGTTCCAGATATTGGGGAAAAATGTGATTTTTCTGCCTGGAGATAATCAAGTTATTACTTTATCAGACTTGATAATCTCCAGGGCCGGGGGGGGGGAATTGTGGGTGTGTGTTATGTTTTTACTGTGCCCGATTGGTTAATCTCTGTCCCTCCCTGTGGGATGTCCCCTTGCATGGGGACTTCCATAAAAGCCTGTGTGCAACCATTAAATCTGAGTTCAGTTGTACCCTTCTTCTTGACTTCGGCTGATGCTTGGGGATTTGTGTGCTTTACTAAGGGAATTATCTTATGAAGCTATTGGGATTACTATACAGTTCATCTACTTTATCTACCGAACGGAGAGCTATAATCACTGATGCTCTGGCGGTTCCGCAGGAAACTACCGAATGAGGTTTAAATATACTTGGTTTCCTTACAGAGAAGTGCTCACTAACACAGATTTAGACAGATTTGTGAACAATATTTGAGAGAAATAGGCCTTTTGTGTACATAGAAAAAGTATTTTTGAGTCTCTTAGAGTTCAGCTCATGAATTTATATCTATCTATATCTATTTATCGGCATTTTGGTGCTAATTCGACCACTATGACATAGGTTTTGACTTCAGCATATAATGGAACATAGATCCGTAGCGTCCTCAATGTTTTGAGATCTTTGATTTAATTCAGCATTAAGACCTGGATACATCTGTACATTTCTTTCTGTACAAATTGATATGATTCCCAAAAACAATGGTGACAGAATACTAGTAAGATAAACCTGACAAGAAAATAGGTGACTGAATTAGACAGGACTTGACAGGACGCAAGACTTGACATAGTAACTGCACTTATACTTAAATTTTTTTAAAGACACCCATGAGTACGTGGCTTGGGGAAAATAGTGTGGCTTCACTAAGCCTCTGAGGCCAGAGTGGGGTTTTGTAGAGAGATAACTGGGAATTTCATCCAGGTGTAACCATTTAATTAGATCTACTTGGTGACTAAGGAGAAAGGCATGGAGCATCAAAGCCAGTGGCTGACACCAGTTTGAGTGCACTCGCAATTTTTTATCTGACATTCTTTATGACCAGATATTTTAAATCTGTCTTTTAAATTTTCTGGCTATGGCCAGTAATGACAGTAATTCTAAGCCTGTTGATATACAGGCAATGCATTTACAAGCATTCCATCTTTAGAATGTCTAAAACTGTTGCTGAAATTAGCCATAGGATTTAGTAAGATACACAGATACAGTGTCCTGTGAAATATAAACACCAGTTTGCCAATAAAATATGTAACTACCATGTTTTATTGATAAAGAATATCTGATTTTCTACTCATCTGGCAAATGTTGCTTCAGGTAACAGGTGAGATGTTTGCTGCATTTTTTTTGAACTTAGTATTGTTATTTGGAAATTCTCTCAGGATATAGAATATCATTCTTGATGAGCATTGGGAGGCTATTGTGCATGCGCAGCAAAACGGCACAATGCACCAATCAGCATTTCCTCATAGAGATGCATTGAACCAATGCATCTCTATGGGGAACGTTCAGCACCTTCATGCAGAGCGTGGAGACACTGAATGCCAGTGCTGCACACTGTGCAGCACTGATACAGGAAGTACCTATAGTGGCCATCTGAGTGACTGTAACTAGAGGTGTTACTAGGCAGCAATGTAAACACTGCTGTTTTTCTGTAAAGGCAGTGTTTACAGTGTTAACACTGCAGTGACATGTTATAGACACCAAAACCATTACATTATGCTCTAGGGGTTCTGGTGACTATAGTATCCCTTTAATCTAGCATGATCACATTTAATCATGCTATTTATTAATATATCCTCAGACTGCAATATTCCTCAAAAGTAGAAAACATGAGGAAACAACTGGAATGGTAGGGCATGGACCCAACAACTGGACTGCAAAGCCAAAGCAAATTCTGGATTGTTGGCAAGCATTGTAATATGATCTGTGTTCCATAATAGTTGTGATCTACTATTATTTGAATAATGGTGCAATAGAAAGATTTCAGCAGATAAAATCATGTGAATAATGGAGAGTCCCAGTGCCATCTCCAGAATTTGAGATGACATATTTCAAGAAACATGGCAGTGACAGCAGCCTAGACCAAATTCATCCCACTAAAAAGGGCACGACCTACTTGAAAGTGAGTAGGTCCCATACAAAAGGTCATAAATCATACAATCACCTGTCCTAAAAAACAGATCCACAAGCCACTTGACCCTTCAAATATAAAAGGTTAGGCAAATCTTTAGATATCATAACAGTCCTGACAAGTCACTTGTCATATAAAGGTTAAGGGTCACAAATACAAAGGGTGTTCATAGCTGAAAAAGTGTGAGATATGCTTATAATTTAGTAAAGTGTCATGTAATAACAATACACTGTATGGGTTTGCTAATCTCTGCATGTTAGGAATGTTAATCGGTACAAGAGATATTTAAAAAGTCTCACATATTGCACAGATAGAAGCAAGCTGTCAGATATCGATGACATCATCAGTTCATTTGTGATACAAATATTGATGAATGATGTATTATGTTACGTATTTTCAAGCAAGGTCTGGCCATTAAGTTTACTGCACTATAATATTATAGCGTCATAAACTGTCAAGAAAAACTAGGTTAAAACAATGTATCAGCCTGCCCTGTGATAGACAAAGGAAACCAAGCAAAAAGATTGACTCATAGTCAAGGCTATTCACTAGAGTGAATAATCAAAGTGAATTGCAAATTTAAGGATTACTCCAACCACGATGACCACCTCTGCTTTTAGAAGTGATCACAGTGGTAGGAATCAGTATGTGCAGTGTTTCTGCGCTTCTCTATAAAAAGCCTTTGATTGGGCCTCGCGCTAGGGATGCACCAAAATGGAAATTTTGGGCTGAAACTGAAACCGAAAATTCAGGATGCTCTTGGCCGAATACCGAAAATGACTTTTCCCCCCAAATGATTTTAAAATAGTCAGGTACAGTGCTGGCCTTGCACACTGACAGCTATTCACACACCCCAGTACAGATATAGGTGTAGTGCTGGCATTGTACATTGACAGCTATTCAAACCCGAGGACCAGATACTGGTACAGTGCTGGCATTGTACATTGACAGCTATTCACACCCCAATACAGATAAAGGTACAGTCCTGGCATTGTACACTGACAGTAATTCACACTTCAGTAAAGATACAGGTACAATGCTGGCATTGTACACTGACAGCTATTCACACTCCAGGACCAGCTCCCTCCTTCCTGTTACTTCTCTTCATCCTGCACAGGTACTCCTCCTGCACACACCCCTCGCACATGGCTAGTTACCCTGAATCCTGGAAGTAGCCGGTAACTGACAGTATACATTAAAAGGGCTTCCTGGAGGAATCACCGCGAGATGTGTCTAATACTGTTATTCACAAGACCACCACTAGGGAGCGGTGAATTGCATGAATGCCTGTCATTTCCCCCAACCTCTGTATTAACCCTTTGAGTGCTAGTGTTTACCTCCACCAGCTGGCAATACGGAGACAAAGTGTTAGGGGAGCTGCTAGTGTCAGGGAGCTGCAAGTTAATTGCGGGAGAGTCCCGGAACATCCGGGAGAGTTCGGATGTCTGTGCATGCGGGGGAAGGAGGGTGTAATTTTCCACAGATTTGACCCTTTTTCGGCTGCCGGAATTCCGGTGCATCCCTACCTCGCACATTATTACTTTAAAAACAAAAAAGCATTTAAGAGGGTTAAAGTAACCCTTTAAGGACAGAGTAGCCAAACTGAAAACATAACTGACTTAGAGAATTTTCCAGTTATGTTGTGACTCACAATCTCCATGAATTTTTATTTTTTATTTTTTATCACGATTTTACAGCACAGTGTTTACTTTAGCCATTTTTATCTCATGCTCAGTCAATTAACCTTTAATCACACACAGGAGGCTCCTGCAGGCTATTAACAGAGCAGGAGACAAGACATTCTAAATTAAACAGACTGTGCAACAAAGGAAGTTGCAAATGTTATCTCTCTCTACAGGAAGTGTGTAGGGAAGCTGTGTAAATCTGATGTGGAGTTGAGGAGGTGTGACTAGGGCTGTATAAACAGAACCAAAAAGGATTTACCTTCTAAATGGCATAACTGACCAGTGAGACTGCAGGGAATTGATCTATAACCCAAAACACAAAGCTAAAGTTGTTTTAGAGATAAGAGTGGCCCTTCAATATAATTAAATGTTCACTTCTTATTTTCTTAAACGTTTATTTTATTTAACGAAAGTGAATTATATATATATTTAAAATGATGTATATTACTTTTTGTGAGAAAATTTTACTTTTTGTATCTGGCTAAGCAGCTGTGTTGGGTCAGCCTCTGCTGTTATCTGACCAACTGCTGGTCACCCTAATTCGTCTGCTGTGGTTGAAACTGCAGAAGCAGGCAAGTTAGATTGAGCAGCAGCTGGCCAGATAACTGTAGAGCCAGGGTGTCCAAAAGGTAGATCCCCAGATGTTGTAGAACTTCAACTCCCATGATGCTTTGCATGCCTTTAAAATGACAAAGCATCATGGGAGCTGCTGTAGTTTTAAAATATTTGGGGATCTACCTTTTGGGCACACCTGCTGTAGAGTCTCACCCTACATGGCTGCACAGCTAGATAAAAAAAAAGTAAAATTTTCTCTAGATAATCAGTAGAAATCATTAATTAAAAATGAAAAGTAACTTTGATTATAGTTGCCCTTTAAATTTCACATTCACTTTGAATTCTTACTTTAGAAAACAGCCCTGAGTATCTGTACATAGAAAGTCAAAGAAGTCAAGCAGTATCCTACAATATTTCCCAGGCTGATCTAAGTAAAGATTTAGGAAACTGAGTACGAAGCAGTTATGAGTTCATGGTGCTGTCCAAATCTTAGACTGTCATTGTTAATATAACAGAGCTTTTGGGCAAACTACAGCCTAATAAATAGCATTTACTTCGTTTTTTCTCGATTTAAGATAGTCCGATTTTTTTAAGGTAATCAGATTTATATCTAATTTCAGCTTTTTTTTCCTTCTTTGAAATGCAATGTGCATGAAGTAATTTCCCATCTAATGTTTTTGGATTAATCCCAGTAAACCAGATGGCCATCAATCTGCTGTAAACTGTATAAAATGTATTATCCAAGTATCTGCCACAAAAGATTTATATTTTCCAGACTGTGCAAAAAAAAATATAGTCAGGATTACTCTTCTGATAGCACTTACATTACATGCCCTAATCGTGCGTGGACACCCCTTCTTATTGATGGATTGGGCGATTTTAGACTATTTTACTGCTAACACTTATAAACAATCAAGCACGCAGCCATGTGGTCTCCACAGGCAAACAGTGCAGGAGAATGTCCCATACAATGGGGTTCAGTGATTTTCGAGATAGCAACATTATAGATCCTACAGACATTAACTGTTCAATTGTTAAATGTTGTATTTATTTGGCTTTGTTTATTTTGGTTCGAGTTGCATTGCATGACGTATTTGTGATTTATACAATTACTCTAATACTTTGCCTCCAGTTCAATATTCACGTTATAAGATGAGTATTAATATTTTTTCTTTCTGTTACATCCTTTCGAGGATTCCACGCATCTTAGTGTTCTATAGTATATTATAATCATTTATGTTTTTACTAAAAACCAGTTAGACTATCCTGAGAGATTGTATTAGTTTGCTGTATTTTCTCATCTTCACTTCACTTTACATTTAGTGCTGAGGTTTTTGGGTTGAATTGGAAAACCTCTCTAAGTCAGCCGTGCATTCATTTCAGCTACTCCGGCCTTACATTTGAATTTGAAATGAATTTTGAATTCACTTTGAATTCTCAGTTTAGCAAATAACCCAAGGGACGTATCTTACACGAGGCAAATAAGGCATCTGACTTGGGCGGCACTTTTCCGGGGGCGGCAAAAAAATCTGCCCCAAAACACCCTTGTTTGCTGGCCAGCTGGCCTCTTTTGAGCCCCCCCCCCCCCAAGACGGGCGGCGGACAGCGGGCAGCGAGGGAACGTGCTCACCTGAGCTCTTCCTGCTCAGCTCCCTAGCGCGTAGTGAAGCCGGCATCACTAAGCAGCATGAGGGAGCTGAGCAGGGAGATTAAAGTTCCCTCGCCGCCTACTCAGCATGTCCGCCCCCTGCCTGCCTGCGCAGCAGCCCCACTGGACCGCAGGTAAGTAATCCACACCAGCTCTCCCAGGAAGGCTGGGTGGATTTAAAATAAAATTAAAAAATATTAGTTTGTGAGTGTTGGTGTAAATGTGTGTGTGTGTCTGTGAGTGAATGTGTGTGTGTCTAAATGAATGTGTCTAAATTAATGTGTGTGTCTGTGTCTAAGTAAATGTGTGTGTATGTGTGTGTGTATAAATTAATGTGTGTCTGTGTCTAAGTGAATGTGTGTGTGTCTGTGAGTGAATGTGTGCGTGTGTCTGTAAGTGTGTATGTGTGTGTGTCTGTAAGTGTGTGTTTCTAAGTGAATGTGTGTCTGTAAGTGTGTTAGTGTGTTAGTTTGTGAGTGTTGGTGGAAATGTGTGTGTGTCTGTGAGTGAATGTGTGTGTGTATGTGTGTGTCTAAATGAATGTGTGTGTCTGTTTCTAAATGAATGTGTGTGTGTGTGTGTGTCTGTGAGTGAATGTGTATGTGTGTCTGTGAGTGAATGTGTGTGTGTCTGTTAGTGAATGTGTTTGTGTGTCGGTCAGTGAGTGTGTATGTGTCAGTCAGTGAGTGGGTGCGTCTGTCAGTGTGTGCGTCTGTCAGTGAGAGTGAGTCTGTCAGTGAGAGTGAGTCTGTCAGTGAGTTTGAGTCTGTCAATGTGTGTCCGAATAATAGTGTCTGTCTATCAGTGTGTCAAATCAGTGAGTGTGTGTGTATGTCATTGTTTGTCAGTGTATATGAGAGTGTGCGTCTGTCAGTGAGTGAGCGTCTGTCAGTCAAAGTGCGGCCTTGACAGGAAGGGGTGGGAAAAATTTAAATTGGGGTGGGGGTGTCCCTGAGCACAGTCCTGCCTAGGGCAGCACATATCATAAATACACCACTGAATAACCCTGTTAGTATAATTTATACACCCGGTACCTCACTATTTGGATTTTGCCCCGCTATTTTGGAGAGTCCTGATGATTCATCAGATGTTCTGCTCCACACCATGGAGATTGTTTTTATTGATTTCAAATTTCTGATTTTTTTCTTGTCTTTCTTTAATCTTTCTTTCTAGGACCTGTCATCTATTAAAGTTATGGATTGTTATTACGCTATTATGTTAAATCCCCTCGAAACGAATGGTAGTTGCTTATTTAATAAAATCTGTTTCTAGACTTTTATCCTATTTAGGTTCTAATGTTAATTGTGTGTATATATATATATTTAGTATTCTTTACAAAACTAAAAATGTTAAATGTAAAAACTAAAGTTTTAAAAATGAAAATGTTAAAAATTAAAAAGCCTTTTACTAGCCCTTAGTAGAGTAGTGAGCAATTCTAAGTGTTATTATACTCACTACAATCTTTCTTGCCACGGACTGGCACCTGGTAATTGGCCAGTCAGGCTGCGCTGTGCCCAATTAAAAATGCTAAACCTCTCTATAAATTTATGAACAAACGTGATCTTATATTTGGAGATTCATCAAACTACTTGCAGTATTAGTGTATAGATAGGTAGATAGACAGACAGATAGAAAGAGAGACTGACAGACAGACAGATGGACCAACATATAGTAGATACACTGTCAGTACGACACAGTGAGTGTATACAAGCTAATGAACAAACTGTAAATAAATAAGTGAATAGAATTAAACAGTTATATTATTAGCAAGAAGCAGAGGAACAAAGAGGGTTGGAGAAATAATGTTTCTAATAGATGATCATGAAACTGTAAATGTTTCCTTCCCCATTTAGTGCATCAGGATCGGGAATAATTAAATAATTGTTGTAGAGCTACCCAGAACCCATATCAATATAAGAGTGTCATACACTGCGTCCCTACTATCACCTTGCCCCATCTCTATCTCCAGGTGGGAAGAGTAAAGCAGTCCAGAATCTCATGATAAGAACATCATACATTAAATGTTTATACAATTCTTTAGCATAAAACATACAAATGCATATCAAAATAGTGAAGTTAAGAAACAGCATTTTTTGTCAGCCCCGCTGTAATGTTTAGACACATCACATTCTATAGAGATCAGTGATAACCCACACAACTCTTGTATAGTTTCCATCAAACACAGGACTGCATATTTGCTGCATTTCAGGAAGAGACTTAAAAGATGCAAATCTACAGAGTGATGAGCACACCTCCATTGATGAGTTGGGACAAGCTTCTGCCCTTGACGATAGTTGTAGATGCAGGTAGCAGACTATTTATCTAATACATCATTTGGAAGGTATTTTGTATTTATTGTTGTTTCCCTTTCTATGTATAGATACAGATAAGCTCGCATTGTGAGGAAATATCACGTAATGAAAGAGATGTATGCAGGGCAGACTAGGATGAAAATGTATTCCCAGCATTTAAGACATAGCAGCCCAATAGGAGTAGACAGAGCAAGAGAGGGAACATGTTGTGTCCTAACCAATGAGACACGTGACCCACCCCCCAAGTGGTCATGTCAGAAGTGGAGGAGACAATATTGTGGTTTGCATGTTGGGTGGAGGTTGCTTGTTGGGTGAATGGGGCTGTTTGCAGAGCAGTGTGTTAAGTGAGCTGTTTGTTGTGTAGTGTGAGTGTGGATAGGGGCTTTAGTATGTATGTGTGGGGCGCCTGTAATATGTGTATGCGTGTGTATAGGTATTTAGGGGCAGTATGTAGGTGGGGGAATAGGTACTATTATGTGTGTTTATGTGTGGAGAATAGGAACTATGCTCTACGTGCGGAAGGATAGGGGCTGAAGTCTGTGTGCAAAGGGAGTATTAAAAAATGTTTTAATTACTAAAAAAAATGGAAAGTTGGTTCCCCCTTCCTGATGCTAACCTTGGGCCAGAGAGGGGTAATGTTGATCACTGGTGGTCCGGTAGGCAAAACATGTGGCCTACACTTCCGATAGATCCAGACCACACATATTGCTCCCTCAGGCGGGCACTGTAGAAAGAATCAAAGTTTGCTGTGGTAACCTGTGGAACACTCTGATATGAAGTAATACTCATGGTCTGCACCCATCTGAGGTGCAGACCATAAGATCCCAGAGGCTAAAAATTCAAACGTTAGTTAGAAACCTTGAATGTTTTCTGTATTTTATTAGTTACTATCTTTTTTATTTTATTTTTCTCTAGCCTTGCTTTTTGTTTGTTTAAGATACAATTTATACAAGTTCAAGAGAAATTAAAATTAGAATTGTATGGATTTAATTACTGGCATAAAAAAAAAAGTTACCTGCCATCTATCCCAAATCCATATGCACATTACAACTATATATAACTGGAGTGTAAGCTCACTTGTCACATTCTTTGAGCTAAAATGCAAAATCTATAATGAGACAAAAATGGTTGTTTTTCTAAACCCTTAATAGAGTTCACATGGGGTGGGCAACAACACTGGTTACTGTCATATTTAGACACAGAATGCAATTAATCAAGAGATTTATTTGGAACAGCAAACCTTACAGAAAAAATTTATTTTGAGACTGTGCATTCTGAGCCCCCCAGGGAAAGGCTGTCAATCTTGAAATGAGTTGAAGCCTGTAGCATTTCTAAGTCTGGTAAGGTGGACGACAGAATGTTTAAGTGAGGGATTATTAGGAATGGTGAAGTCTGTTTGTTCTGCATAAAATCTCTGTCCAGTCGAAGTGAAATAAAGCAAATAGAAATTATATTATTATAATTATTATTATTTATTAAGCGCCAACAAATTTCACAGCGCGTTAAAATAGGGGTACTAAAAGACAAGTATTTGCAACAAGACGAGTTGGACGCACAGAAACAGGTGTTGAGGGTGTTGAGGGCCCTGCTCGAACAAGCTTTCTAGAGGATTATAGAACAGTTGCCATCGTTAGTTGGTTTCCATGGAGATTTCTGTCAGTGAGCTAATGCTTTGTAGGGCGTTTGCGGTGCAGTGATCTAACTGAAAACTTGCAAGATAAAATGATCCAGCATGGTGATTCAAAAGAGATAATACAATACTTGACAAAAATCAATCATGTGACAGTCCGTCATAATGCTTCTTATAGAGATCCCATGTCTTTTGCCTCCAACGCTTAATGTCTGACATCACTGGCCTGCATCAAGTTCATCCCAATTTATTTTAGATACAGATTGCATCATTATGTAGTCGCCCATGCTGGTGTATCATCCACGCACATACTCCAATTTGTGAAGGCGCAGATGATTCTATCCAATGGTAATCTACAAATACAGCAACTGAGCAACGTCTCGACAGTGGTTCCGATTATATATAGTTCAATGAAATTAAAATCATTGCTGTAGCTACATATTCAAAAGCAACTCACCAGCTACTGACAGAGTTAATTAGAAGCAATCACCTGGCCCTTTCCTAGCTAATAGAGAAGGGACACTTAGACTAAACAAGTCTGGTTGGGAAAGGCTGCAAACAGCAAGAGCCACAGGTGGCTACACTGGAGGCTACAAAGGTTCAAGTGACAGACAGAAAATCAGGAGTGGATTGAGAATTTGGATCTACCTTACACAAGTATAAACGCAGTAACTGGGTTGGTAGGATACAAAAGTAAATCTGATTTAAATAACTGCATGGGAGAGGCATACTTTTTTTTTCTGACTGGGCGATTATATTATTTATCAAAATATTTGGTTGACTTTGTTTTGTTGATTTTTTATTTTCCATATCTTTTTTATTTGAAAGTCATGACCTCCAAATCAATGTATAGTTTTCTGCACATAGAAATAGCGCTTGAATATGCAGATATTGTTTTCCGGCAAGAAAAAGAAGACAACAATACCGTTTGATCCTTAAAGAGTTAAAACGTTAATTAGAAATATTAAACTGGCAAAAACATTTGTATCTTTTGCACATTGTTACATTTTAATCACTGTTTGCCTAGAGACACATTTGTTGGGCCTCTTTTATCTCCAAACACTCCAATCACTAATCCATCAACACCTTTTCTAGAATGTCACTTGTATCTTGTGTTAAAGGTATGCAACACACCAACTGGCTGGCTGAAGTTATTCTTCTCAAACCAAGGTTGTCTGGCAGGGTTATTCAGTATACAGTATACAAGGAATTCTGAAAAGGAAATGTCATAGTTTAAGCCCAAAAATTCATGCTGGAAAAATAACTGCATTGGAGTATTTTTCCAATTTCAGTTATCTTAGCCAAAAAGGTGCAATTCAGTTGTCAATATTGGAAAATTCCTTAATTAGTGTTCTGTTAATAGAACAGAAGTGAGCAATGCGACCGATGTTCCCGCTAAATTGTAGTCGTTGCAGAAACGTTTTCTCGTGGATATTTTTTTCCTGTTACAAATGCTTGTGCAAATGTGAATCTGAAATTGTTTTATAGAAGATCATTTTGTCACAGCCTTTCTCTCATGGCCAATAAAACTGTATCATCACTTTTTAGTATAATACAAATATGCCCACATGCCACATTGTCTACATATATTTCAGTTTGTCTCCATTTTATTATGCCTACATCATGCAACATTGCCCACATGATACACTGCCTACATTTTATTATACCCACATCCATGCATTGTACATCTTGACACATTATGAAGACACAAAAGAGTGTATAGCTGAAATTAATTAATTAATTAATCTACTGGACTCCTAAGATGGGAGATCACATATGAACATGATCCAAAAGGACACATAACAGAGAGCTTATGATCTGAGTAGACTGTGTATAGTGGAACATCTACCACATCTTTATAAGAAGACTGGGCAAAGTAACTAAACTGAGTGTCATGAAAAAAGTAAAAGTAAAAGTCATTGACTATGCAACCTATCAGACACCTGCCAGCTTAAGAATGTTTGAGTAATCAAGTTGCTGACTCAGTCTGCTCTTGTCTGTGCTTGTAGCCTGTGTCCAGTCTGCCTTGGTATCCAGTGACTGACTCAATTTGTCTTACTGAATTATTTTTTTTGCGAACAGCTATCCATTTAGAGCTGAAATACATTTGTCCTGTCTCGCTTCACTGTATGCAGTGAGTATGTTGGTTGTCAAAGTCAAAAGGTTTCAACCCAACCGGGAGATTGTCCAGAGAATTACCCAATCAGCGCTGCCCATCCGGAACTCCACGCGGGGCGCTCGTGTCAATTGTACAGATCCGAAGCTTGGCCCACTTCCGTACAACAAAATTGACACTGCCTGCTTTTGGTGGCACTTCCTCAAATAAACCTTTAATATCACTTCTGGTTAATGTTTGGTAACGTCATCCAGGCGACTCCCTCACTTTTTCTGGTCGTAGAGGTAACGTGAGCCAATCAAAAACTTAGCTACCCTATCTGAAAGCTATTTTCCCTTAGCTCTATGCACTATTGTGTTTTCTGTTACATGGAATAGTCTTCAAGCTGAAGTGGTAGAGGTTAACACAGTAGAGGAGTTTAAGCATGCGTGGGATAGGCATAAGGCTATCCTAGACTTAAATAGGGCCAGGGACTAATTAAAAGTATTTAGAAAATTGGGTAGACTAGATGGGCCGAATGGTTCTTATCTGCCGTCACATTCTATGTTTCTAAGTTCCCACTTAGTACATTTTTTAAAGAGTTCTTTGTATTTTCTGGTTTAACCTTGACTTTTTTTTCTAATTCTGAGGACCTCTGTATCCCTGACCCGACTAGTTATTAGTTTTGTTTCCGCTATTCTGTGATTCTGACCTTGGTAGTATCTCCAATTACCCTTTATCCTGACCTTGGTTTGTCTACTGACCAGGCTTTTTCCTGTTTAATAGGGTTATTCTAAGGCCCAGTAATATGTCTATTCTGTTTCTTCAATTTGGTTTATCCAACGACGTTGGCTGTTACTGTGAAGCTTTAATTTTCAAACTCTGAGACCGCATTACTCCTACACAGATATTCTGGCAAATCCAGTGCTATATCTTTAAATGTAAACCCTTATTGACATAATACTATATCCAATGTGTGATTTGCACTATTACTTATTAGGGCTTCTACCAATCACCAACAATTTTAGAAAAAAACAATACCCCTTCGTGCCTTGGCCTTTGAGATCTAGGTATACACTTATCATTTTATACGTCTTCCCAACATTTATATAGATTCAACTGGCTCAACCTTGCTAAATGCTTCAAAAACATATTTTGCAATTAGAAGCCTGTTGCTAAAAGTCATTAATACACAATGTAATTGGCATTTAAATCCCCCCAAATCTTTTATTTTTCTGCTGAAAAATAACAGAAGAAAACATTGACTTCTGACAAATGTTTGTTCTTTTCCAATGACGATAAATGGTTGCCATGGAATTTGCTTTGATTTCATTATGAGAATCATTTTGGTAAGAGATAAAATTAACTACTTTCACTGCCTGTAAAGCTTGCGACACACTACAGTGTAGCTGCCTAGAAAATCTCTATGCTTTGCAAAGGTTAAAATCCTTCTGCGGCTTTGTGGGCGTCATTCAAAGTATTAGAATGCAGGTTTAAAAAAACGACTCCACGTCTCTGTAGTTAAAGCCAAGTTGTGAGGAAGATTTCTATCCCAATCAGAGGAATGATTTAACACATTCATTAACAAGCACTTTCCACAAAAATAACTCAATTAATGATCTATTCAGGACAGCGTATACATTGATATTAGAACACATTTCCATTTCACAAAAACAGATACATTTATATACATAATAGAACTG
The DNA here is from genome assembly GCA_933207985.1 of Pelobates cultripes. Taxonomy (NCBI): domain Eukaryota; kingdom Metazoa; phylum Chordata; class Amphibia; order Anura; family Pelobatidae; genus Pelobates; species Pelobates cultripes. The sequence goes on along the minus strand of OW240914.1, from coordinate 327,295,252 downwards.
TGCTTATTTGATAATGTGATACAGAAATTGTGCAGTAATGCATTTTCTATCTTGTTAAATATAAACGAATTGCAGTTCTTTTCAACTCCGAAACAAAGGCAGTAAAAGTATTTGCTGGGGAGAGGTGTGCAGTTTAGGTAAATATTAAACATATATCTTCGCTACACTTTCAGGAGTACAGCACATCACCGAAGAAGATTTCATACAAATTATAAAGGCAATTACAAAAAGGTATATTTATTTTATCGAAAAAGCTGCCGTCTGTCATTGAGGTATTAAACTGCGACATTCCCTGTGAAGTGAGAGATTTTCTGAAAAAATAAATAAAACTAAAATCATAGTGTATAGGATTTTAAAAGTAAATCAGCACTTATATTTGGAATATAGATTATAGATTTTAGAACAAATGTGGAATGAATAGTATAGTGTAAACATAGTGTCTCGTATAAAGTTGCCTGTGTTACAGTAGACTAGGTAGCTGTATACACAAAGTATGTGTTGGCCTGTAAGTAGATGGAATTAGTCAATATAATAAGATAATGATTCTGTGGATTATGATCTTATTCTCTTATAGTGCCTTCTCCCATCTGTACATTAGCTGTTGGCCAAGATTTATCAACGTGTTCTGAAAAGTGTCTTTTACTTTTTTGGTTTGATCTGTTTGTATTTGCTAAATTCTTTTTAAAATGGCCTAAGATGTTTCTGCTTAACTCTACCTAAATTTCACCATTTGACGTAGATATTTGCATTCCAGAAATGACTGTAAATTTAGAGTAGTGGAAAAAAAGCAAAATTAAACAGAATATGTGGTGGAAAAAAAGTGATAGAAAGATTGAGAAATCCGGAAAATGGCATACATTCAAAAATTTGAATTAGGACACAAAAGGAGGAACAAGCAAAATCATTCAACAGATTAGATAAATGACGCCACCCAAAAAGAGCAAAATTGTTTGACACACTTTGATAAATTTCCCTAAATGTGTCTCCTCCAATTAAATGTGCACCCTGGCTGAGACAAGGGCCTGTCAGGATTGTTAATTGACCCAGCACGTAGAATTGTATCACACCGAGGACTAAAACGTCTTATCGGGCCTTAGAATGGCCGTACCAAAGAATAGTCAGAATACTTGCTGAGGTTGGGGACACAGAATAGGACACAACGATAAGGGAAAGCCAGAAGTCAGGGATACCAGAATACAGGGAAGTCAAAACGAAGCCAAAGTAAATAAAAAGAAATAAACGTTTAGGAACACACTCTTGGACAACCACTAAAGGAAACCACGACAGGTCAATGAGGAGAAGTAAAAATGCATTAGAATAAGCTCTTTGCAGATCTGGTTGGCTGAAATTGGCCTTTGACCACAGAACGTGCAAGCACGTCTTCCGCGTGACGTCACACACACGCTGACGTCGTCATCAATGTGGACGGACATGGGGACCATCAATATGTTGCAGGAGTCAGGTATACTGACGCATGGCCGCTGAGCGCAGATACCGCCTGGTGAGGACTGAATGACTGAAGGAGAACAGTATGTTCGTTTGTTTTAGAACGCAATTCGGCACTTTGTTCGTATCGGAATTTTCGAATGAATGAAACTCTGATTCAATTTGTGCCGCGGCTGCATCTTGCAGCCGCTTAGTAGATAACTCCCTAATTCCCACGGGAGCTATCTACCAAAAGGCTGAAAGACCTAAATTGGTCTTTCAGCCACATTTACTAATACTAAGTAAAGATTACTTAGTATTAGTAAATAATATGCCGCGAGTAGGGGCATGTCTAGTAAACAGTGATCAGCCACAAAATAAAAACATTTTAGAACCTATTGGCCCCCACCCCTGAACAGTGGGTGGGGGCCATAATGGACAATCGGGGGGGACTTACTGTCCTCCCCCCAACCCCCACCCTTGAGCGGTGGGTGGGGCCCATAAAGATAATGAGGGGGGAGGACCTACTGACCTCCCCTGTCACCACCCCTGCACGGTGGGTGGGGGCCATAAATTACAATGGGTGGGACCTACTGTCCTCCCCCCCGGCCCCCACCCTTGAGTGGTGGGTGGGGGCCATAAAGATAATGAAACTTTCCCACGCTGTGTAAAATGACACAAAGCACTCTGATTGGATGGATTTCAAGCCACCCGTCAGCAATCAGAGTGCTCACTGTCATTTTACACAGCGTGGGAAAGTTCTTTGGAATTTACAATGGTGCTGGAGCCAGGTAAGTAAAAACGGCTGCCTGGAAAGGCCCTTTAACCTATATTTACCAAATAGAAACCAATGCAAGTCCTTACACAAATATCTTAGGGGGCGACTTAAATACTACACTGGACACAGGGGGGTGTGGCCTGGCTGTGGAGCTGAACAGTCGCACATGCTATGAGCTCCTGGGCCCAGGTCTGAATATCGGACGAAATCGGGGGCAACTTGCCCAACCTTGAACCCCAACTCACCTTAATCTGATCCGCAGCAACTGGTGAACCGGGGGATACCTCAGACGCCCAGCATACCCGTCGGAATGACCGAGCCGAGGCCAGGGGCCTATGCCAAGCAGAGCAGGGGAGAGACGGCCGCTCTCCCAGCTCATAAACACAAGCAACGCCAGCAGCACACGGCTGCCTCCCCCCCCCAGGACCTGTGGGGGTTATCCTGGTCCAAACATCCTGGATCGGCACACCTCTGTGGCCCTTAAAAGCAGATACCAGCACCAACCAGGCAACAAGTATGCAGGCAGCCTGCCACGCCAATATGGTGGACGCGCAAGCATGTGGAGGAACAGAGCCGCCAAAACACAACCCCAGGACAAGCGACTCACTCACCACCCGCCTGAATGAGCTCTTCCAAACCTTCTGGGCACGAATCAAGGCTCGACAAGCGGCGGAGCAGCAACAGAGGAAGAGAACTGGAGTAAGGGGGAGAATCATGGCGGTGTCGACCGGAGTGGGCCTGGGCTACCCTTGGGCAAAGCCCTGACAAAGCAGCCTACACCTCACCACGCTAGCCCATCTGAGCCGCAGGCCACCAGGGGAACAACCCCGGCACATCAACCACACAGGCGGAGACCGGCCCGCCGAAAAAGAAAGCGGCGCAACACCACCATAAAGGCCTCCAGACCAGTCCCGAAAGGGAAGGATCCGGCCCCCAGAGGTACCCGAATCCGTGGCTACAAGATGCCGGCCATGCTACATTCCCGGAGCTGGAGGGCGCATCGGGTTAACTCCCGGCCGACCGCCTACCTGCGTGAACCCCCAATGCTGCAGACACAGTTCCCACCTGAAGGAATGGGGTGACAATCCAGCAAGCTCCCCCCTACGCTCACTAATGAACGCTGCCCAGACATCCATGAACACTGACTCTGCATACCTGGATTTCTCACACGATTATATCTGTGACTATGTCTCTGCTATCTCACTCTCTCACACAATACCACAGAGGTACACTTACCATTGATTATTATCGCAGATAGCCATGTTACACACTTACCTACTCAACCTACACACACGCATGTTTATCTATGTCTGTAACTTAATCTCTTCTCTCTGTGACACAATGGATGTTTAAGTCTGCTTTTGAAATACTATTATAGCCATGTTACACACTTACCTACCCAAACCTACACACACGTAATCTCTTCTCTCTGTGACACAATGGATGTTTAAGCCTGCTTTTGAAATAATATTATGCAAAGCTTCCATGTCACTGTCTCATATGAATGTCACTGTACATGACTATAGCTAAGCCTGTTCATAATATAAAAATGTGCATACTGTTCATCTGTCCCGCATGTTAAGCGAGGAAAGCTTGGGGACTGCCTTTGGGGCACCCTGGGCCTGCCTGTATAAATTTTATGCACTGCAAAAAAAAAAATAAATACAAAAAAAAATACTACACTGGACACTGCTCTCGACTCGACCCCTACAACACACTCCTACCAATCCTCCACATGGAGGCGACATATGGCACGATAGTTGGCGCATATGGCACCCGTCCAAGTGAAACTATTCTTTTTATTCCCTGGCAGGGAACTCCTACTTGTGTATCAATATGCTATCTATGCCTCACAGATTTCTACATTTGATACAATCAAGCTCATAAAGACCAATTACGTAGTCTGATCATGCACCCCTGTCTCTTGCTGTTCTCATTCCGTCCCTCCCGACTACATTGATTCAGTGGAAGCTGAATGACACGCTCCTCAATGACCAAGATGTATTGAGCTCATTCAGAGACACTATTTACCACTACTTCTCAGACAACTCTACTTCCTCCACCTCTCCAACCATAACTTGGGAAGAACACAAATGCGTTGCCCGAGGAGTCCTGATAGCACTAGTATCCAAAAAGAAAAAACAGAGAGAAGCTGAAGTAAAACAGCTTGTCTCGTACATCAGGGAACTAGAAAATAAACATCAAGCTACACCCTAGTGACTATAACTGTTTAATTGATGTGCATTCCAAACTTCAAATCTTATTAAATACAAAAAATAAATGGAGGGTACTGCTTACCAAATATAAATACTACTCCCTGGGAGGTAAATGTGGAAAACTCTTGGCTAAGGCTCTCCAACAACAGCAAAGATCAATATTTATAGACAAAAATCGAAACGGGTTCTGGCAACCCTTTGTACTTGATCCCCGACATCATGAAAGCATTTCACGCTTTCTACACATCCCTATACAATCTTAGAGACACACCTCCCCCCAAGGAGCGCATGATTCAATATCTAGAATCTAGGATCAAACACACAATTCCCTACAATGCCTTACAAACATTTGATAAACCCCTCCATCCTGATGAACTGCATATGGCCATTAAACACCTTCCACCTGGCAAAAGCCCAGGCCCAGATGGATTTACAGCCAAGTATTATAAACTGTTCCTACAAGAACTATCACAACCCTTCTTGGCAGCATTCAATTTGATTACCTCCGGAACAGGCCTTCCCCGTCCCGCACTCGAAGCTCATGTTATCCTGATCCCAAAGCCCGGAAAAGATCCCAGAGAAAGTGGCAATTATAGATCCATTTCCCTCATTAACATTGATTTAAAAATATTTACTAAAATCCTGGCCAATCACCTGTGGATGTTTCTGGAGGGAATAGTCCATTCTGATCAGGCTGATTTTGTACCAGGGAGGGAAGCCAAAAAAAAAAATACCCTCAAGTTGCTAAATTTGATCTACCTCTTTAAATTATCCACTGCTCAAACTGTACTACTCTCTATCGACACCAAGAAGGCATTTGACAGGGTGGACTGGTCCATGCTAATAGGCACGGTGCAAGTCATGGTCTTTGGCCCCAATTGGATAAAGTGGCTTGGAGCGATATACTCCAAACCCACAGCTAGACTTAAAATCAAAGGACAGTTGCCCGATCCAGTACAAATCAGCAACGGCACTAGACAGGGGTGCCCCCTTTCCCCTCTCCTCTTTATCCGGGTCATGGAACCATCCTTACAGGGCATAAGGGATAACCTTGATATCCAAGGGATGCAAATAAATAATGATAACCACAAACTTGCCGCATTTGCCAATGACCTGTGATTTGTGATCTCCAACCCGATAGATACCATGCCACATCTTTTGCATAAATTATCTAACAGTCAAGTCAATTTTGCTAAAAGCAAAATTCTTGCATTGAACATAGCCCTATTAGCACACAATACCCATTTAAGTGGGCCTCTAAGGCCATTAAATATCTAGGAGTGTTGCTGCCTAAAACACTTGTACAAGTGTTTGAACTTGACCCGAGATTTAAAACAATGGCGCAAGACACATTTTAGCTGGCTATGTCGGGTAAATATTTTAAAAATGAATGCTTCCTCTGCCTGATACAAGTTCTCCCGATCAATCTCTCTAAATCATTCTTCACAGAGGCTAGAAAATTGTTCAGGTAATTTATTTGGAACTTTAAACACCCCAGAATCCCAATCCACACTCTAGCTAGGCCTAAGTCCTTTGGAGGGCTGGGACTTCCCAACCTGGAAACCTACCAAAAGGCAGTCTTTCTTACCACTACTAAACAATGGGTGAAACTGTAGGATTCCATGTTTCAGGTACCAATATATACCATCCCTTGGCACAAGTCGGGCAGGGCTTTGGTACTCCCGCAACATACCACTCACCCGACTATTATCCCCACTCTTAGGAGCTGGTTGGGTGTGAGACACCCAACCATCGATCTCCCCCACCTGTCTCCTCTTTACCCATTAACCCAAAACCCTCTATTTCAACCGGGACTCTCCCCTGCCACCTACGACGCATTTCATAACTGCAAATACCTAACCTTAGGTACGATGCAGCGATCTACTGGAAAAACTCCACTCCAGGAGCTGATACCGGAGGGTAACCCAAGGACCTAGCAACAGGTGTTTCCAGGGAGGAGTGGACAAAAATACTCATCCAAGTGCACAAGTCCTCTATAAACTCTAACATTCAGGAGGGAAACTATAAAAGGATCACGAGATGGCATTACTCGCCAGCTCATCTACATACCCTCTTCCTGAAACCGACCAACAATCGTTGGCGATTCAATCAGACTGGTGGCACTTTAGCCCATATATGATGGACGTGTCTGACCATTAATTCTGGGAACACATCACAAAATTGATCCACACCATCACTGAAGTCCATATTTCACTTGACCCAAAACCCATACTATTCTACCTATTCCACATACCGCTACCTAAATAAGCATCGATGTTGCTTGTGCATCTCCTGACAGCAGCCAACCTTCTGATCCCACTAAACTGGAAAAAATCTGCAGGGCCCACTGTCCGGGAATGGATTCACAAAGTTGATTCCATCTGTGTCATGGAAGAACTGGGATTCTCCACCTCTCACAAATACTCCCTATACAGGAAGATTTAAGACCCGTGGCTAGAATTCTTGCAGAGAGGAGCCAGATCCTAGTGCCCCCCATTCCACATCCCTGCCCCACCCACCCCCTTTTTTCTTCTCACCTTGCTCCACACCTAAGTACCTCTCACTCGTACTCCGCCTTTACCCCATATACCCTGATCCCCCATAATCTTGGGGGAAAGCAGAGGGCCAGAGAAATGTCATGTCCCTTGGGAGATGGGTTGGGGAGAAATGGGAGCGGTAGGGAGTATCGTCTTCCCGTTGAAGACTTGATGGAGGGCCACATGTAGAGCCTTCTTATTAATATTTGTATTCTGTTATATTCCCTAAAGTTTTTAGTATATATTATCTTTATATTTCATAACACCCTCATTTGAGACAAGCGAAAGAGCTAATTCGCATATGATTAAGCTGCCTCACTCTGTTATCAAGTGTTACACAGATAATACAAAATACAAAACGCATCAATACAAGGGCGTTATGCCATTAAACAAAACGGCGAATATACTCTACATACAAGGGATATCTAGGCCAAAAGAGGAAATTATGTCATATTCGATGACCGGAAAGGACGCACAGACCGCATGCACCGGAAGTGACATCACACGCTACACTGAATCACACAGGCAGCAATTAAGAGAATATTTAAGCAGCAGGATTTTAGACTATTACAGAGACATTGAGAAAGACTTCCCAGTCGAAACGCGTCTGTTTCTGTTCCTGGAAGATTCCTTTCTCTTTTATATTTTATATTTTGTTTTAAAAAATTTCATTTTTATACCTTTACCTGCTGCTGAGACTCTATCTGCCTCCGTGATCCATCTGGTTCTAGTGGTCCATGGGAATTCGAGTCTAGCCTATATAGGCACCTTTGGGCTTCGTATACAGAGCCTGGCACGGCTCTGAAATCTGTGAGTTGTACTATTTACCCACATCCACTTATTCTGATCAATACAGTACATACTATGTTTTGTGTTATTGTTCTTTTTTAGGTTGTGTAAAGATTACCCTGCCAACCATCCATCCATATACATAAGTATTTGTTTATCTTATATTTATACTTTGTGCTCAAAGGGTTCACTTACACTTTGTGTTTTTACACTCTGTTGCTGGTGTTGTTATCTTTTTACACAGATAATACCTCCACTATACACTTGCATCTGGGTCTGACATACAAGTACCTCCATTTTGATCGTACCAAGACAGAACACACATACACGAGCAGAGTGTACCTTTTTAATGTTAACTAGAACCCTATTTGTAGTATTGTGTCTTTCTCCATGCTGAACACCATTTCTATGTATTTATTCATAATCTGTTAACCTAACCTTGTTTCGATCATGATGTATTCGAGAAGACTTCTTTTTTTTCCATGTACCTGCATCAATATACTTCAATAAAGCTTTAAAAAAAGAAAAAAAAGAAATAGAATAAGAATTTTATTTTTGTTTAAAGGACCACTATAGGCACCCAGACCACTTCAGCTTAATGAAGTGGTCTGGGTGCATGGTCCAACTAGGATTAACTCTTTTTTCTTTAAACATAGCAGTTTCAGAGAAACTGCTATGTTTACCTATGGGTTAATCCAGCCTCTAGTGGCTGTCTCATTGACAACCACTAGAGGCGCTTCCGCGCTTCTCACTGTGATTTTCACAGTGAGAAGACGCCAGCGTCCATAGGAAAGCATTGAGAATTGAGAATTCTAGCATTCAGCCAGTGACTGAAGAAGAGGGAGGAGAGGAGGAGGAGAGTTCCCCGCCCGGCGCTGGAGAAAGAGGTAAGTTTAACCCCTCCCCCCCCAGAGCCCGACGGGAGGGGGGACTGAGGGTTGGGGCACCCTCAGGGAACTATAGTACCCGGAAAACGAGTATGTTTTCCTGGCATTGTAGTGGTCCTTTAAGAAAAAAAACCTGGGTCCTAACTTTTTTAGCTGGCTCATAGATTCCAAGCAAATTTGTCAATCCCTCTGTTAACTAAGCCAGCAATAATTAAAATTAAAATAAATAAATAAAATAAAATATAGAGGGGGCAAAAGAGACAGGGGCTGGGTTGGGCAGCAGAGCCAAACAGGGGCTTGTGGGTACACAAAGAGACACAGAGGGGCTGGGTAGAAGAAAAAATGAAACACAAAATGGGCTGGGGGGAGAAAGAAACATACAGAGGGGTTGGGAGGACAAAGAGACAGACAGGGGTGGGGGAGCTGAAAGAGACAGACAGGGCTGGGGGGCAAAAGAGACAGACAGGCTACGTGATTTTGCCACGCTGGTGCTGTGACAGACTGTGTTAATGGCTGCATGATTTACCTGTAAGGAGACTATTATTCTAATCGCATAACTTTTGATAATAGAAGAGAAAAATCTATTAGTCACTGCACTGACAGACATTCAGTAAAATTATGGCAAAAATAAAAAAAGTGAGAAAAATATTCCCAAGTACAGATCATGACTATGACTAAGGGCATCATAGTGCAAAGTGCATATTTGTCATTTGTTGATACCTCCATTGCACAAAATGCAGATTAAAGAAACACACGCCCCAAAAAAATACAGTTTCAAATCATAAAAGTTTACTTAAAATCACCTAAATTGGAAGAGTGAGATGCTCATCCCAAGAGGAACCTGGTCTGGATTTCAAATAACATGGTAAAAAAAAGGAACAGGGGCGGGGGGGGTGAAGGCAATTAATTAATTTGGAGGTCTACTTCCTTCATTGATGTGTAAAAACCCACGTTTAACATGCTCTTCATAAAAAAAAAAAAAATTTAAAAGACAAAAAAATTTTCCAGCAAGCATAGGGGCTACATTTTACTTTAAAAAAAATAAATAATTTTTTAGGAATATTCTTGCTACATTATTTCTTTTGGAAAACTGAACTCACGTTATTTTCCAAGGGGTTCAGATAGTGCAATTCAGGGTACAGCTGCAGAACTGGTTATTTAATTTCAAATACAAACAACCAGATTTGCCCGTTTGAGTGAAGATGTTGGGAGCATCAGCTCAGGAGTAGCTGTACTGCAGGAAGCTGTTCCTGCTAACAGCCGTGGAAACAGCCCCTCTAGTACGGGTGGGGTTGAGAGGGTAAGAAAGTCTAGACAGGTTGTGGTGGTAGGGGACTCTATTATTAAGAGAGTAGATAGGGTAATCTGCCACTCTGATCGACTCAACCGGACAGTTTGCTGTCTCCCGGGTGCTCGGGTCCGGCATGTTGCCGACAGAGTGGAGGGATTATTGGGAGGGGCTGGAGATGACCCAGCTGTCATGGTCCATATTGGTACCAATGACAAAGTCAGAGGAAAATGGAAGGTCCTAAAGAATGAGTTCAGGGAACTAGGAAGTAAGCTAAAGAAAAGGACCTCCAAGGTAATTTTTTCAGAAATATTACCTGTGCCGCGCGCTACAGCAGAAAGGCAGCGGGAGATTAGAGAGGTCAATGCGTGGCTAAAGTCTTGGTGCAGGAAAGAGGGTTTTGGGTTTTTAGAGCACTGGGACGATTTTGCGCTTGGGTACAACCTGTATAGTCATGATGGATTGCACCTAAACGGAAGAGGGTCTGCTCTGCTGGGGGATAGGATGGCTAGAAGGTTGGAGGAGATTTTAAACTAGTGGTAGGGGGGAGGGTCAAAGCAATCTAGAAAATGGAGATAGGATGGAAAGGAGATGGGCTTTAGCTCAGAACAAAGGGGGTGGAGATGGGGGGAGGGGAAAGCTCAGAACAGAGGAGGTATGTAATATTGATAATTCACAAAAAGTACAAAAGACTCATGATAATATTAAATGTATGCTTACTAATGCAAGGAGTCTATATAACAAAATGGGGGAACTAGAGGCAATAGCATACACTAAACAATATGATATAATAGGCATAACAGAAACATGGTGGGATGAGACACATGACTGGGAAGTTAATTTAAATGGGTACACGTTATTAAGGAAGGATAGGAAAAACAAGAAGGGTGGTGGGGTATGTTTATATGTCAACCATGAGTTAAAGTCAAATCTTAGGCATGTGGAGTGTGACGAGGAAAAGGTGGAGGCTTTATGGGTAGATATCTGCTTGGGGCAAACAAAGGGAAATCAATTATTGGTTGGGATATGTTATAAACCACCTAATGTAAATATTATTGAGGAAGAACAGCTGTTAGAGCAAATTGAGAAAGCTGCAAATCGAGGTAACACGTTAATTATTGGAGATTTTAATTATCCAGACATAAATTGGGAAAGAGGGACTAGTACTTCAGCAAGGGGCATCAGGTTTTTGAATGTGTTAAATTACACCTTTATGTCACAACTGGTACAAGCACGGACTAGAAAGGATGCTTGTCTGGATCTTGTCATAACAAACAATGTTGATCTTTTAACCAACATTCAAGTAGGGGAGCATTTGGGAAATAGTGATCACAATATGGTAAATTTTGAAATAAACTCAAAAAAGCAAAAGCAAGTGGGGAATACTTAAACATATAATTTAAAAAAAGCCAATTTCAATAAGATTAGGGCAGCTCTACAACATATCGACTGGCATAAACTCCTTAGTGATAAAAACACTGAGGATAAATGGAAACTATTCAAACAAATATTAGAAAGGTACATTTCTCAGTATGTACCATTAGGTAATAAATATAAAAGAAACAAATTAAAACCAATGTGGCTTAGTAGAGAAGTAAAGCAAGAGATTAAAAATAAGAAAAGGGCATTTAAAGCATTTAAATCAGACAAATCAATGGCATCCTATTTAAGATATAAGGAAGCCAATAACGCTTGCAAAAAGGCAATTAAAGTGGCTAAACTAGAAAATGAGAAATTGATAGCTAAAGAATGCAAAACCAACCCCAAAATTTTTTTCAAGTACATCAATTCTAAAAAAACAAAAAATGAAAGTGTAGGTACACTTGAAACAGAGTTGGGTTTATTAGCTAATGAAGACCAGGAAAAAGCAGAAATTTTAAATAACTATTTTTCTTCAGTATATATTAATGAGGATCCTATGGCAAGAGATATGCAAATGATTGCTGCAAAAAACTTGCAAATAACTTGTGATTGGATAACTCGAGACAAGGTGCTACAGCTATTAAAGAAAATTAATGTAAATAAAGCTCCGGGGCCTGACGGTATTCACCCACGAGTACTTAAGGAGCTAAGTGGGGAAATAAGTGAACCTCTGTATTTAATTTTTCAAGATTCTTTTGTTTCAGGTGTTGTACCGGAGGATTGGAGGAAGGCAGATGTTGTTCCTATATTTAAAAAGGGTTCAAAATCCTTGCCTGGAAATTATAGACCTGTGAGCTTAACTTCTGTAACTGGGAAAATATTTGAAGGGCTATTAAGGGATAATATTCAGGAATTCATTGGGAAGAACTTTGTTATTAGCAATAATCAGCATGGTTTTATGAAACATCGGTCATGTCAAACTAACCTAATTGCATTCTACGAAGAAGTAAGTAGAAGTATAGATCAGGGTGTTGCAGTGGATGTGATCTACTTGGATTTTGCCAAGGCATTTGATACGGTTCCTCACAATAGGTTAGTCTTCAAACTAAAAGAAATTGGTCTAGATGAATATTCTTGTTCTTGGGTAGAACATTGGCTTAAGGATCGAGTACAACGAGTTGTAATTAATGGTAAATTTTCAGGCTGGACAAAAGTGGAAAGTGGTGTTCCTCAGGGTTCTGTTTTGGGACCACTTCTATTTAACATATTTATAAATGATCTTGAAATAGGCATTGAAAGCCATGTATCAGTGTTTGCAGATGACACAAAACTTTGTAAAGTAATAAAATGTGAGCAGGATATTGCTTTGCTGCAGAGAGATTTGGATAGATTGGGGACTGGGCACTAAAATGGCAGATTAAATTTAACATAGAGAAATGCAAAGTTATGCACTTCGGGGTTAAGAATGCACAAGCAACTTACACACTAAATGGTAGTGAATTAGGGATAACCACACACGAGAAGGATTTGGGAATTGTTATAGACAACAAATTAGGCAGCAATATGCAATGTCAATCTGCAGTTGCTAAGACCAGTAAGATTTTGTCATGTATAAATAGGGGCATAAATTCTCGGGATGAAAATATAATTTTGCCTCTTTAGAAATCGCTGGTAAGACCACACCTTGAATATGCTGTGAAATTTTGGGCGCCTGTTCTAAAGAAGGATATCATGGCACTGGAGAGGGTCTAGAGACGAGCTACAAAATTGATAAAAGGAATGGAGCATTTTAGTTATGAAGAAAGGTTTAAAAAATTAAATCTGTTTAGTTTGGAAAAACGGCGCCTGAGAGGGGATATGATAACTTTATACAAATATATTCGGGGCCAGTACAAACCTTTATCTGGAAATCTATTCATAAACAGGGCTATACATAGGACACGAGGTCACACATTTAGGCTGGAAGAAAGGAGATTTCATCTAAGGCAAAGAAATGGTTTTTTTACAGTAAGAACAATAAGGATATGGAATTCTTTGCCTGAAGAGGTGGTTTTGTCAGAGTTCGTGGAGTGGACTTTGCAGTTTTCCTGTTCTGTCTGTGTCTTGTTATGCCTGGTTCTTCTGCATGCAAGAGATCCTGTATCTGGACCAGTCTGCTGGAGATGGCTTCCTTATTTTTGTCGTGGAGGAGGTCGATCTGCTAAGCGGTACGGTGGTCGCTTCAGGTGTTTTCTTGTGATGCTTGGTTCCTGGTTTCTTGTTCTAGTTCCTGTTGGTTATTCGGCATGCAAGAGTTCCTGTATCTGGACCAGTCTGCTGGAGATGGTTTCCTTATTTTTGTCGTAGAGGAGGTCGATCTGCTAAGCTGTACGGTGGTCTCTTCAGGTGTTCTGGTGGTGATCTTCATTCGTTGCTGGTGGTTCCTATGCAGGAGGCCTTTCCGGTGGGGGATCCTTGCCTCCGTGGAAGTCAAGAGGACTTTTCATATATAGTGCTTAGTTATGTCTCCTCTTGTTTTACCTTGTATCTCTTGTCTTGTTTTATTTTGTCTTGTATTCCCAGTTCATGTACAGTCCTGTACTGACCTGTTCTTGTTTTCCTCATGTCTTGTGTACATGTTCTGGGTTCTGCTTTCTGTCCTGTTCTGGGTTCTCCTAGTTTTGTCTTGTTTTCATGTTTAGTGCCTATCTCTAGTCTTGCCTTGTTTCTGTACTGGATACAAACCTGTTGCAGAGCCTCCCTATTCAGCTCCTGGGAGGTCTGCTTATTTCCTAGCCCCTAGTTCCTGGGATCCGCAAAAGCTGAATCAGGGTTCTGGTTTGTGGCTGCACAAACGCTGGTGCTCAACACCAGGGGCGTGCAGTTACCCTGATAATCCACCTCCACACTGTGACTCCTACTCTGAACATCAGGCATACTGGGTCCCGGTCCACACACCGCCGCCCAGACAGTGTCTGGGTCCCAGGCATCAGACCGCCACCCTGGTTATGGAAGTGTTGGTGTTTTGGTGCCTTGCTGTTGTTTCTTGTTTGTCACAGCTTGGCGGGATCCCTGGACAGCGCAACTGGGAATAAAGGAGGAAGACACGGAGTCGAATTGGGGAGACGACAGACTGCACGAGGGCTGATGGGCCGGCAAGTGCCCGCTGTTGAGGATCTTGGGAAAAAGAGGTGGAGAACTGTCTGTTGGGTTGACCGCCCAACAGCTGACAGGTTATGGTTATTTGAATTGAGTTTAGTTGAAAAGTGTGTGGTGTCTTATTGGGAGGGCAACAGGAAAAAAGGAGCAATGGGTCAGCAGTCATGCAATCTTTTCAACTTGTACATGACCTTAGAAGAGAAGTAGTGCCTTCAACTATCAAGGTTAAGTACTAAAGTGAGCATTCAAGGCGAATTCAAAGTTAATTTTAAATTTAAAGTCAGTAAACACACAGATGACTTAAAGATTTTTTTTCCAGATTGACTACTTTGACATTACATTTAAAATTCACTTTGAATTCTCTCTTAAGTGAATAACCTTGGATATGTTTTCAAGGATTGCAACTGCTGCTGTAAATACCAAATGCAAATAACACTTAAAAATGTTAGGAAATATATAGAAGGCAGTTTACTTAAAGGGATACTCCACTGTCTTAATACAAATATAAAGACAAATAATTGTTTAGTAGATATACCTCCAATGTAAACATCTGTACATGTAATAATTTTTTTTATTTCATGGGCATATAACTAAAATTGTATTGTAAAAGCAGCAAATCACTTGTCTGCAGCCTTTGTGAGCCTACGCCTTTAGCACAGCCCAGACTTTCTGTGACTGTCCAATCACAGACTTCCTAAGTCTTTGTAAGGCAGGTGCTCTGGGCAATTGCTGCCTCTTGAGTTTAGTTTCACTGAACTAACCAAACCAGGAAGTAACAGGACCAGTTGTCTGATTGACAGCGATGGGGGTGTAATAAGGTCAATTTATAAAAGTGCCAAATTCTATTGAAATCTGCACTTTTTATAAAATGAAAAAAGAGGACACACTGTACACACATATGCATTTCAACAAGTTATAGTACTTTAGTGACCTGGAATGTCTGTTTAATGAACTGGATGCTCTCAGCCTATCACTGGCTGCAATTGACAGTTCTCACTTTTTCTTGCAATGGGTGGCCAGTGACAGCCTATCACCAGCACACACTGCTTCTTTTCCTGCTCTTCTACGTCAGCTGAGGAGAGAAGTCAGAACACAGTGCGGATTGGTTCACAGGGTCCAACATAGGTGTTAAACCATTCAAACACATTTTAACCTCCTAAAGACACCACAGTCATAACCTTTAGTATTAAGGCGCTCTCCAACAAATGAACACTTAAAAGGAATACTAAAGCGTTAGTGATACAAACCTGTATTCTTTATGCTTTAGTGTTACCGTCTCTATTTAGACAGTATGGCATAAATTAATTATAAAAAAAATTAAAATTCCCTTGCCTATTTCCAGCGCCGAGGCTCCAATGGCATTGCTTACTTCTTCACCTCCTGCAATGTCATGAAGGAGGCATGCCATCAGTGGCGTACATACCAGGGTCACAGGGGTCGCGGCTGCGACCGGGCCCGGCCCACCAGGGGGCCCGGTCGCCCCTGCGACCCGGTATGTACCCACAGGGCCAGCCTCTTCTCCCCTGAGTGCTTCCTCTTCAGCTCCCTCGCACGCCGCATAGGGATGCCAGCGCCGGAAGATGACGTCATCTTCCGGCTACGGTATCCGTGCGGTGCGCGAGGGAGCTGAAGAGGAAGCACTCAGGGGAGAGTGCTCCCTCGCACGCCGGCCACCCAGACAGACAGCCCGCCCGCCGGGGTCAGCAGCACCACTGGACCCCAGGGAATCCCCTCAGCTCTCCAAAAGGTAACGAGGCTGGGGGGATTAAATTAAAAAAAAAAATGTGTTAGTGTTAGTGTGTGTGTGTGTGTGTGTTAGCGTGTGTATGTGTGTTTGTGTGTTAACGTGTGTGTGTGTGTTTGTGTGTTAGTGTGTGTGTTTGTGTGTTAGTGTGTGTGTTAGTGTGTTTGTGTGTATTAGTGTGTGTGTGTTAGTGTGTGTGTGTTAGCGTGTGTGTGTGTGTGTTAGTGTGTGTTAGTGTTTGTGTGTGCGTTAGTGTGTGTTTGTGTTAGTGTGTGTTTGTGTTAGTGTGTGTTTGTGTTAATGTGTGTTTGTGTTAGTGTGTGTGTCAGTGAGTGTGTCTGTTATTGGGTGTGTGTCTGCTAGTGAGTGTGTTACTGTGTGTGTCTGTTACTGAGTGTGTTTGATGTCTGTTAGTGAGTGTGTGTTTGTCAGTGAAAGTGTATGTTTTGTAAGTGAGTGTGTATGTCTGTCTGTCACAGACCGTGTCTCTGTCAGTAAATGTGTGTGTCTGTTAGCTAGTGTGTATGCGTCTGTTCGTGAGAATGTGTGTGTGTGTCTTTAGCATTTACCTTTCTCCAGCGTCGGACTCCCTTGGCGCTGGGGATCCCTCCGCCTCTCAGCTCCGAATGCACATGCGCGGCAAGAGGCGCGCGCGCATTTAAACCGCCCATAGGAAAGCATTACTCAATGCTTTCCTATGGACGTACAGTGTCTTCTCACTGTGATTTTCACAGTGAGAATCGTGGAAACTCCTCTAGCAGCTGTCAATGAGACAGCCACCAGAGGCTGGATTAACCCTCAGTGAAACATAGCCGTTTCTGTGAAACGGCTATGTTTTCAGCTGCAGGGTTAAAACTAGAGGGACCTGGCACCCAGACCACTTCATTGAACTGATGTGATCTGGGTGTCTGTAGTGGTCCTTTAAGTGTGTGTGCATACCTCGGTCGCGGCCAGGTGCCCGCCGCCATGTGTTGCGGCCCCAACCTGCGCCGAGTAAGCGCAGGGGGGGCCCCCACGGATCAATTTCCACACCGGGGCCCCATGGGTCATGTGTACGCCACTGCATGCCATAAATCGGAATGAGTCCTATCCAATGCTCCTCATACAGGGAGCATGATGATGATGATGATGCACATGCGCGGTGAGTGTAGAGCACACATACAGCTTCAGTCTACAGTCACTTGACCCGGTACAGGTGGAAGCACCTCTAGTGTCACAGCCAATGGAGCTGTGTTTAAGCAATTCAGTGATTAAAACTACAGGGCCACTGCATCCAGATCACTTCATTGTGGTCCTTTAACAGGTACTAGTTTCACCCTTTCCTAGTTTATACTTGGGCTAGTGTAGAGGCTGACAGTGTCATCTGATGCTCTCATCCTATCACGGACCACCCATCATAAATATTGCTGTATATGGAAAGTGGAGTGTAAGATAATGTAGGCAGATTTATCACAATGTCACAGTATTTTAATGGTGCTTTTTTTCAACAATAGTGTACTGATCTGGCTGCAACTTCTCGCCCCATTCCCTTCCTATTTTCCTCTCTTCTCTTTACTATATTATTTGTATTAACTGTAGGGTTTTAGTAGCCACCATCTTTTTTTTCACACTTTGAGCCAATCGGTGGAACATTTACACCTGCACTATTTACATGTTGTCAGACGTAATCAATCACATACTAGTTCTGATACAAATGACATCAATCATTTATTTGCTTCTATTCAAAACATCTATAAATCCCAAATCAAAAGACATTGGGAAATAGAAAGTTTACGCCAATATATAGATCAAAAATTGGTCCCGAGAGGGCTACGACCAGAAATATCAACACTAGTTAAAGTTGACACTGACGTAAAGTTACAAAAATGGAATCCAATCCTATTGGAATGCTCATATAAATTGATGCAGTTTCTAATAGAATTGGAACAAGAAAATTTCAATTATGTTAATGAGAATTTACGGGAGGAGATTAACAAAGTAAAAATATTTCAGAATAATTCCGAATATCCCCTTATGGAGACAAAACTACAAAGTAATTTTGAGAATTTTAAACCTACATAAAGGATAAGAAACCTCAAAAGTCTGAAAGGGATCATAAAGATTTTAAAGAATGGAATATATTCCGTACCAAAAAAACTATTTAGGAAACGTTTTGCGAGCAGACCAAGTTTTACAACCAGATATACAGACAGTTCTGAGTCAGATTCTAGTTACACTAGCAATAGAAGGTACCCGATCTTCATCATGTTCACAACAGGGTAGTAAAAGTATCCTAAGAGGACAGGATAAATCTGTGTCCTTCTTGGAAGCCCCACTTCCCGTTGCCCCCTTAACATCTACTACATCCTCTGCCAGAACGGGGATACAAACCAGAACGAATCAAAAAAAGGCAATAGATATTGCCATTGACAATAATGAGGACAATAAAATAACACATTTATCAGATATTATACTGTCTAGTGACCATATTTCCCTGTTGAGAAAAAGTCAAACGTTTGTTCCCACCCCATGAGCCAATAGATTCAATTGGCTCAAAGATACCAATCTGTTTGGTAGGAAATAAGCATTGTGCTCGCTACACAAATGGAAAGAGCACAAGCTATGCAAAGAAATTGGTATTTCCCCTATAGACCACCCTCATCTGCAACCCCTAGTGCAACTATACGAGGAACAGGATAACATTCCATCTTTCACAGATCTGAAGTCCACGAGCTGGTATATCCCAAATTTTAAGGAAGTGATCAATGTTGACCTATTTGTCCAAATGACTACCAGCAAGATTGAGAAATTAGAAATACATGAAACATAACTTGTCCCCCAATGAACAAAGAGCCTTACGTAAACTATGCAATAGTAAAGATCTTATTATAAAACCGTCTGATAAAGGTGGAAACACGGTCCTCCTTAATCGTGACATGAATATTTCCATGTGTCTGGACCACCTCACTGACTCCTGTTGCTATGAGAAACTTTCCAAAGATCCCACCGTGAAATATATAGAACTTAAACAGGTTCCAAATCATGCATTAGAAGGTAATATAATCATTAACGAGGAATTCAGATATATTCTGCCCAATTGTACCCTAAGGTGCATAAAAACAGACAACAACCACCGGGGAGACCCATTGTTAGTTCTCTGACTGAAAATGCCAGTAGGTTCATTGAGAAAGTGTTACATCCATATGTCACAAAGCTAGCATCCTATGTTCAAGATACAAAGCAAGCATTGCTAATTTTGGAAGATCTGATAGTCCCACCGTACACCCTTTTGGCAAGCTTAGATTTTGTGTCCCTCTACAATAACATACCCCATGAGATGGGCTTGAAAGCAACTGAATACTTTTTAAATACATCAGATAAGCTTGTACCCTCTCAAAAATTATTTATTTTGAGTTTACTCAACTTTGTATTAATGCATAATTATTTTGTGTTCTATGGGGTTTATTAATTTCAAATTAGGGGGACAACCACGGGCATGTTGTGTGCCCCGAGCTATGCAAACCTCTATCTGAGGTAGTGGGAGGAGTCTATCCTGCATCAGTTCATTGCCACTAACTATGGTGATTACATCCTTTAATGGCACAGATACATCGATGATGTCTTTCTGTTCTGGACAAGTCCTATTGGTACCTTTCAAGAATTAGTACATACCTTGAACCAAAATGATATAGGGCTTCAATTGACTTATGTAATTGATGATAAAGAGTTAGAGTTTCTGGACTCTAACCAGAAAATAACTTGCCCCCTTGCGTGTGTTGGCTAAATAGTGTGTATGTCAGTGCGTGCATCAGTGTGGGAGTGTCTGTCAGTCAAAGTGCGTGCAGCCTTGACAGGAAGGGGTGGGGAAAATTTAAATTGGGGGAGTGCCCATATTTGTTAATGCCTAGGGCAGCACAAATTCAAAATACACCACTGCACATCCTGACACACACATGCACACCCTGACACACACACACACACACATATACACACACACACACGTGATATTTTTAATATCTCCAGCCACCCTCCTGTTAGCTTACCTTGTGTGTCCAGGAGGGTGGCTTGGAGTTCTGCTGCTGGTGGAAGTGAGGTTTCTGGAGCTCTTCATGCTCCTCCCTCCCGCACTGTCTCCCTGTATGACAGTGGGAGGAAGTGACAGGCTGTCACTTCCTCCCAGCCGGCTGACATTACAGGTGCCCGGTTGAGGTCTTAAAGGACCCGATCGTGCCCCTGTTCAGCAGTAATGTTTCCCCGGTGCTATAATCATATAATCTATAAACATTCTGCTCCATCCCTGTGTGTATGTCACGGCGCGGCACACAGTTTGGGAACCGCTGGGGTAGAGGCTGGGTGGGACATTAGATGTAATTAGAACTCCCACCAGCCACTCATGGTGACAGCTAGGGGAAGATAAGGTCCACCCCATTCATTTTAATAATCCCAACTGTGTCCCCCTTACTTTATTAATTATTTAAATCTCCCATTGTGAGGATATGGGTGGACCAACATGCTCCCCCATTTCATTTTTTATTGCCCCCTGTGGGGGGGACGGGGGCCTTTGTCAGCTCATTCCTTTATTGTATTGGCAACTAGGCAATACCTGACCAGTCGCCAGTCTTTTATGACGAACAGCAACTAGCTGCTTGCTGTTTAGTAGACATGCCCCTACCTTAAGCATGTTTTTAAACCTCCCTTACATTAATATAATTTCAATTGTTGCTTAATTCAAGACATGCAGAGTTAACTTAACCTGCAGTGGGATTGGGGGAAGTAAGCGACCCTGTTCTTGACAAGCTTGAACCCCATGATAGCGAACCCAATAGTATATAGATATTAAAGTGAAGAAAAACACTATGCATTATGCTCTCAAATTCCACAGGGGAAAAAGGTAAGTGTACTTTAGCATATTTTATTTTTTTATTTTATTAAAAGCAAATAGCGTATTTTATTATTAACAGTCATTATTAAAGTAAAAACATTGTGAATGAAGTTAAAACATTGCGTCTGGTAAAAAACATTCTGTCTGGGATAATAGGCAAGAGCTCCGGACCTCCGTGGGCGCTGCAGTGGGTGCTGTGTGTCCATTGGGGAACCCTGCATTAGAGATGTCGCGAACCGTTCGCGAAGGCAGCTTCAACATGGATGCTGTCCAGGAGGTGGAAGGGTCTGGGAGGGAGGGTCTGCTGGAGATTGGCCGGGATGTGTCAGCTGACCGGAGCTCGCTGCGAACGGTTCGTGGCGAACCGTGGCGAGCCGTTCGCGGGAAGTTCGCGAACGGTTCACGACATCTCTACCCTGCATTGGGTGCTGTATGTACATAGTGCTCTGAGTGCTGTGTGTTCAAAGGAATACCTTGCATTGGGTGCTCTGTGTGCCCATCAGGGTGCCTGTTATCGATGCTGCTCTGCCAAGGAATATCCTTCATTGGGTCTTGCACCAAGTACTGTCTATGCCAATGAGGGTGCCCCTGCAATGTCTGTGCACAGGAATACCTGCAATGGGTGCGGTCTGTGCCAGTGAGGTAGCTCTGCAATGGGTGCTGTCTGTGCCAGTGAGGTAGCTCTGCAATGGGGTGAGGATGCTCTGCAAATGATTGCTGTTTGAGCCAGTGAGGGTGCTTTGCAATGGGTGCTGGCTACACCGATGAGGGTGCTCTGCAAAGTGTGCGCACCATAACAGCAATGCAAAATATAAAAATATGCTATAATACATGTGAACGAAACGGTAAATAATAAAATACGCTACAATACACTTTTATAGGGGAAATATTCATTGTATGGAATAATTTTGCCTTAATTATTCAGATTTTCATCTGTTTGTTGCTTTTGTGCCTTTTCTGTTGTTTTTTTTTTTTTTTTATTCATATTTCTTTCTGTACACTTTATTCTATTGGTTAATAAATATGATATATTATGATTTTCCACCAGAAACATTCTATTTCCTTGTGTTCTTTTATCTTTAAGACTGAATGAGGCAGAGTGTTCACACAGTATTATTCTAAAGTGGGACATAACTGTAGAAGTGGGAAAAAAAATAAAACTGATGACACCTTACATCCTATTGTTAAAAGAAAAAAAACATAAAAAATAAAATTAAAAAAAAACATTTCCATAAACTGAAACCCCCCCACTAATTGTATCTAACTCTTGCCAGTCAGTCAGTATATTATTATTATTTATTATGATTGTTGTGCATTAATGCCCACAGTGTACAGTACTCCCTCAGATTAGAACCTGCAGCTCCAGCCTCCTGCCCTACAAGTAACAACTCATCCCCTCACTCCTCTCCAAAACAAGACAAGCGGTGACGTCAGAGCTCCCGGCAGCCAATCAGAGCGCGCGGCGCGGCGATCCGTCCTCCTCCCCGCAGTGAGAGGCGTGGCCGAGCCTGCCCCGTGAAGCGCTGTGTGTGTGAGAGCCTCCGCCGGGCAGATCTCGCGGGATTATGTAAATGAGCGTATCGGCCGCGCTTTGCGTGTGCGCAGCCGGTCCGGGCCTGCAGACGGCTGTGTGTCAGTGAGGAGGCGGAGAGCTGGGTGTGGGCCCCCGGGAGCTGGGCCGGAGCTGGGCTGGAGACGGGCCGCGGGCTGTCGGGGTAGTGACGGTGTCTGTGTGAGCGGGACCCGGGGCTCTGGGATACGGGGTGGGAATGAAGATGGCGGACGCCAAGCAGAAGAGGAACGAGCAGCTGAAGCGCTGGATCGGCTCGGAGACCGACCTGGAGCCGCACGTCATCAAGCGGAAGAAGACCAAGGTGAAGTTCGACGATGGCGCCGTGTTCCTGGCCGCCTGCTCCAGCGGGGACAGCGAGGAGGTACTCAAACTGCTGGACCGGGGGGCCGACATCAACTACGCCAATGTGGACGGACTCACCGCCTTACACCAGGTACCTACCGACCGACCGACCGGCACCGCCCCGGGAACACCTACCGGCACCCACCTGGCACCTCCCAGCCACCCCCTCCCGGAGCTATCTGACTCCTCACACCCACCTGACAGCTCCCTATACACACCTACCGGCACCCACCTGACAGCTCCCTCTGCTCACCTACCGGCACCCACCTGACAGCTCCCTCTGCTCACCTACCGGCACCCACCTGACAGCTCCCTCTGCTCACCTACCGGCACCCACCTGGCACCTCCCAGCCACCCCCTCCCGGAGCTATCTGACTCCTCACACCCACCTGACAGCACCTTGTACACACCTACCGGCACCCACCTGACATCCCAGCCACCCTCCCGGCACCCACCTGCCGGGCCCCCCCCACCCCCCGGAGCTGTCTGACTCCTCACACCCACCTGGCACCTCCCTCTGCCCACCTACCGGCACCCACCTGACATCCCAGCCACCGTCCCTGTACCCACCTACCGGCACCCACCTGGCACCTCCCTGTACCCACCTACCGGCACCCACCTGACATCCCAGCACTCCCCCTTGAGCTGTCTGACTCCTCACACCCCACTTGACAGCTTGGCTCCCCCCTCCCTGTACCCACCTGGCACCAGGGCCTCTGTTCTTCCCCTCTGCCACCCACCTGTCAGATCAGCTGTTCTGCCTTTATCTGCTTGGCACTTTGATACCAGCCCAGCAAGTCACCCCAGAACCTCTGATCCCCCTGTATCCTGCATACACAATCACCATGATGTCCCCCAAGTAATGACCCTTCCTTTCAACACTCCATGTTTTGATCTGTTTTACCCATCCTTCACCTTGAACCCCCCAAGTAACGACCCTTCCTTTCAACATCCCACCCCACCTATTAAGCTCTTACCCACCCTTCACCTTGATGGCTCCAAGTAATGACCCTTTCATTCAACAGCCCATGTTTTGAGTTGTCTCTTACCTACCCATCACCTTGAACCCCTGCAGTAAGAATCATTCTCTAGTGCTTCACCTATTAACTCCCTCTTTTTGCCCCTTGCAGTAATCATTTGTCAATTTGAGCCAGCCCCTCTGTTCACCTTTTTTCAGTCTCTTTCCCATCACATTTAATTCCTACCTTTCTCTTCAGCTCTATCTCTTATCATCCCATCGCATTGAATTCCTATGCTTCTCTGCGGCCCTGTAAATTATGGACCCGTCAGTCCCACCATGTATTCATGTCGTCTTCAAATCTTTTAATCATGCATTTTCACTACTGATTTCTACTACTACTGATCCTCACCAGACTTGAAAAATCTTTCCATAATGTTCACAAAATTCCTTTCCTTTGCTAGTCACATCAGTTCCCTAATTCACCTGTCTCTCTGTGGCCACCCCTCAATTTGGACCTTCCTCTCCTCTTACCCCACTCCCAGTCTCCCTTCACATATTTCCTTTCCTTTAACGCCTGTCACCTTGGTCCCCCCTTGTCTCCTAAAGACACCATTTCTCAGTTCTCTATATCTGCTGTTTATGCCCTACACCGTGGCCTTTTCTATTTTTAATTATACAAATAAACACTTGTTTTTAGCAAATAAAGCCACTCTTGGGCCTAAATAGTGCAAGATATATCTGCCAACGGGCAGTCTGTATGCTTTGCACTGGTGCAGTTAGCAGCAGAGTTAGAATTGCAGTATTTTGCAATTTAGCATTGTTTGATAGCATATTCTTGATGTTAAATCGTGCATATATTGTGATACCAAGGCTTGTATGACCCATGCTGTGACTGGTTTGTATTAATGTGTCACAGCAGGTTGTCTCTGATAGCTGTTTGTTCTTTGATATCCAGAAAAATAATAAATGTCATTATAGACAGAAGGTGTGGTATGACTACTGTTAGAGATACACAGATCAGTGTCAGAGCTAAGGATTTACCCATCTGCCTGCCCTGTGTATATTTAGCATGCCAATCAGGAACTAATGTTTACCTTGAAAATTAGCAGCTTTTTCATTTTTTTTATTTAACTTTAGTAACCCCAAATGGTTTTATGGCCTATATAAACCCTGTATATGTAACAATTTTCAGATATGTAAACCAATGTTTTATTCTGCAAAAGCAACAAACACTCCTGCTTATTTATGATATGATTGTTACACTCATTTGTTCAGGTTTTTTATTGTTTCTTTTACATGCAATTTAAGGAAGCTTTTTGTTTTCTTTTCCACCTAACAGTGGCATTTTTTGAATGTGGGATTGTGTGATGTTTGCACTGAGACATTTCACCACTGTTTTGTGGCTGATTTTATTTCCTGCACTATCTAAGTGACTGTCGTTGGGCGTTTAATTTGCCATACATCTGTCGTTGCTGTTACGATTGCAAAATTTTTTATTGATAAAAATGTAAACCTATTCCTCATAATTCTGTCACCTGGTTCTTAAAATGCAATTTTGAAAAAAATTAGGTAATTTGCCTTGATTTTTTGTAAACCTGATTCACTAGTTTATGTCTGAGATTTTAATATCTACTTCTATATTTTTGTAAATTATATCTATTTTTAACAAAATGTTTAATTGTGGTAATTTCACAAGAGACTTGCAATGAAACTGAAAAATTATGGCCAAATATCAGAGTTGGAATTATTTCCAAATGCTGTGTCCAATTTTTTAGTTGGTTTGCCAGTTAAGTGCCTTTAAACGCCTTTTTAAATGCCTATAGTAATTTTTTCCTCTGGATATTGCTGAGATTGTATTTTTACATTTTCAAAGATTGAACAATTGTCTAACAATTGCAAAATATAATTTTGCTTGACTTATTTGTTTCTAGTGTGCTTCATTTTATTCACAATGAACAGATTAGTCTTCTAAATACTTTTGCAGTGCGAGGAAGTGATGAAATGTTGGCAGTTAAGTTCCCTTTAAAATGGATGCTTTGTGCATGTTATGTGTGTAGCTGGCTGATTGGAATCTCTGTGTTGGCCAAATAAGGGCAGGTTAGCACAGGGAGATAGTACAGGAGCACTAGCAATTAACCAAGCTTAAACTGCAGTGTGTGTGTCTGTCTACTGCTTAAAAATGTCACATTAAAACTGATAATCCACTCAACAAAATGTTAAAAAAAAAAAAAAAAAAAAACTTGGATGTATAAAAAATACCTTTTTATATGTCCTCTGTAATTTAAAACAAATGCTACATAGTTTTCTAAAAATCCATGTAAAAAAATAAATAAAAATGTTAATTTGTGGTCTTTTTGCTAAAAATTTTTTTTGTTTTATCAAGTTTAGCTATGAACTGTCTAACACAACTCATTAGTCTCTTAAAACGACTTTGTCACCATCTGGGGTCTTTGCATAAAATTCAAAGAGCCCCGACTGAGGCTGCTTCGCTGTGGCTGCGGGGTGTAGGGGAATGTGAGTTATCCTTAACCGAATATGGTGCTTAAGGTGCCTTTAGCCCATGCACGAGCGTATAACACTGTTTTAAAGAGGATCCTGCAAGATCACAGGATCCTTCATAAGTGGAGCCTTTTTCCCTACTAATGGCTGGGGGCAATGACAATACTTGACAACATAGTCCCTAATTTGTCTTAGTATATCTGTTGACTGTTTTGCAATTTTAGCGTGATTCCAACAGTCAGTATGAGTATTTCATCAGTATTTTGTATTTATAAAATACTCATTTTGAAAGGTGGCGACAATGCCACTTTTAATAATCTGACTGACATTTATGCTTTTTGTGTAAGATACCAGTCGTGTAGTCATAACATATGATATGGTGTCACTTCATGTGGCATAATATTTTATGTATGTGTTTTGCAACAGTAAAAACACAAGTTATCTTCCTTTGTTTTTGGACATCCTTCAAAGTACAGAACAGCATCCCAAAACATCGTTTGCATATTTGAAACAATGGAGTTAGATGCAACCAGTGTCATGTTGACTTGCTAACACAATGTCAAGATAAATGAAGTTATTTTGGTGCACAGACTTTGTCTCGGAACACTCCTCAAGTGACTGTCAGACTGACAAGACTTTCAGTTATTAAAAGTTTTGACATTTGACATCAGCATGCATAGCATTTAAATTGCAAATAAAGCTAAAATCTAAGTTAGAAGATGTCAGTTAACTACATCTTTCTAAAGATTACCCACCTGGTTTAGTACTTGGCTCAGATGAGGTAAGAAATATTGTAGACTTATTTGACAGCAGTTTAAATACCAGGTTTCTGCAGAAGTAATCTACTTGCTTTCATCTGATATATTTAGCCAGCATAAAACACAAAGAGCCATATCTATAAAGGAAAAACAGGTGCTATTTTGGGACTAAGTGATGAGCAATCAACACGAATCACGGTGAGCCCAATAGGATGGCTTACATTTAGCTCCCATAATTCTATTTTATAAATTTTTCACCTTAATTTGAGATTGTCTCCTTTCCATTCGTCATTGACTTTTCCAATTATTAAGAAATTGGTATGAATAGGTAATAGCAGTGAAACTGCTCTCAAACCACAGACCCACCCCCACCATTCTGACTTGTCACCATTCAATCTATTTCAAGTTATATAATCTCAAACAAAAAAATTGGTAGTGCCCTTTAATGTGGCTCTTTTATAAAACTGCACATCACGAGTGGTTAAAAGCAAAAAATTGTGTTGCTTAAATTCACTTTAGCGTTTGGAATATAGGTGTTATCCCTAACTCAATAGTACCCTAGTTGCGGTTTTGTGTTGTCCTGGTGCATGGGATTTGTGAGTCTGTTCAGCACCTGAGAGTGGTGCGTGGCAGGCGGGCGGCTCATGGAAGCAGAGGCAGTGAGAAAGCGGTCATCTCCTTGTTCTCCTTTCTAGCGCGTCCTCCAGTGATGCTGGGAGCTGGAATATGAGATCACTCCCCGCATTACTAAAGAGCGCACTAGGGAACAGAGCAGGAAGATAACAGCAGCCCCACTGGACCCCAGGGAAAGCAGAGCTACTCCAGCTCTCCCAAAGGTAGGGAAGCCTGGTGGAAACACATTAAAATAAAACAAATAATTTCTGAGTGAGTGTGAGTGTTGCAGTATCGGTGTGTGTTTGGGAATGTGCGTGTCTGTCAGTGAGTGTGTATGTTTAGGCGACCTGCCCCCCTCCATTCACATGGGAAAGGTTTTTACTCTCCTTTTTCCCCATGCCATGATGGTGACACCTCCATGGTAACTATCTCAGCCAATCCATTGCTTCCCCATAGGAAAGTATTGGGAGACTATAGTGCAGGCATGGCAAAAAGCCACGCTGCACCAATCAGCTTATCATAGAGATGCATTGAATCAATGCATCCCTATGTGGAGCATTAACATAGGTGCTGCACACTGGAAGCACCTCAAGAGGCTGTTTGAGTGACTCACTAGAGGTGTTACTAGGCAGCAATGTAAATACTGCCTTTTGTCTGAAAAGACAATATTTACATTAAAAAGCGTGTAGGGTCAGGATGTAGACTTCAGAACAACTACATTAAGCTGTAGTGGTTCTGGTGACTATAGTGTCACATTAAAAATCCTGGCTCCTTGATGTAAAGCAAATTTGGCAAGCCCTGTCATAAATTTTATTTTTTCTCAGCTGTATTTAAAACTCTTATCGAAGTTCTTCAACCAATATTAAGCAGCCGATAGGGATACTGCATGATATGTCAAATAGCAATGGATTTGTCTAGCTCTGTCATGTGGGATATACAATATTAAGTCCTTGCTTTGTCCTCTCTGAATAAAACAAAAGGAATTGTTTTTTACATTTTTATTTTGAAATAAAAGTGCAAAAGAGAATAAAACAAAGAGTGATCACACAGCGAATTCATTACAGCAATTCTAATATAGAAAATATGTTGTATCCAATATATTCTGAAAGTATCAATGTAAACAAATGTCAATAAAATGAAATTTTTTTAATGCAATAAAGGAACATATTCATCAAAATAAAAAAATAACGTATGACAAAGAACGTGTCTATCTGCATCTCTTCATAGAGATGCATTAAATAAATGCATCTCTATGTGTAATGTTCAGGGCCTCAATGCAGTGGAGATGCTGAATGTAGGTGCTGCATAGTGTGCAGCACTGAAATTGGAAGCACCTCTAATGGCAATCTGACAGTAGAGGTGTCACTGTGTTTTTCTCTGAAAATGCAGGGACAGGCTATAGACACCAGGACCACTACATTAAGCTGTAGAGGTTCTGGCGACTATAGTCTCCCTTTAAGAATTCTATCTTTGTCATTGAAAATTTGTTTTGTTTAAAAAAAAAAAAAAAAAAGATTCCTAACTTTTTTTAAGCTGGCTTCTAGATTCCGAACATAAATGCATCAGTTATGCCTCCCACATATCCCTATAATGCTTTTTTGAGATGGGTTTTGTTCCTAAAGTGTTGAGATATGCTCCCAACCTTACACAGTGGATTGAATGGCATCTCCTCTGCAGATCATCTGGTATAGCAGGAAACATACTCAAGTTTCCGGCACCTCTGTTAAGTCCTTCTTATAGCGACTGTTAAAGGGACTTTGTGGGCACTATAACCACTTCAGTGAGTTTAAGCAGTTGCAGTGCTTACTGTGTCCCTTTAAATACTACTGCTAAGTATTGCTATAGCTAGGTAATAATATTTCACCATACCTTCACCCCTCCGTCAGTATTCATTCCACCCCAATTATTAAACATATGAGGCAATTTATTTTATTTACAATAAAATGTTAACTCCATTTACTTGTTTATGTTTTTCCAAAGATATCGCACACAAACGGCTAATATGGAGCTTTTTCTGCAATTTATTCCCAAATCTCAAAATGCTTCCATGTATCTTTGTGAATGAGGAAGTGTGAGCCCTTGTTGCAATATTTTTAAAGAGCTGGACTTCCTCTGGTTTCCATATGTCTATGCTGGCCTTTTTCTGTCTCTTTGCTAACTTATTCTTTATTTAGACCTTTTTTTTTTTTTGGCTAGGGTGTATGCCTTTTTGCAGGATCTACATCATTTTGTATGTTTTTCTTTTTATCTGCTGTTTCCAGTATGTCACATTGCACACGCTGCCTTACTTGCAGGGGAAAAGAAGCTCTGCAGGGCTGTCTCCTGTCGCTTATAAGAATGACATAGCAAAGTTCTCCTGTAAACCCTGAATCCTGGTTAATTATAGATTAAGACACAAACTCTTCTGTAGATGTTATATCTTTTTAAGATTCTCTAAGCACCATCACCACTACAGCTTCGTCTAGTGCTTATGATGCAAGTTCTCAGTCCTATTTAAAAAAAAAAAAAAAAGTTTAAAATTTTTTTTAGCTCTTAAAAATGATTACTTCTTTTATGCAGTTTTTACTACAAAGAAAACGATTTGCACGGTTTCATGGTCAAATTTTAAGTTATGAGCAAAAGTTTTGTTTCACTTCAAAAAAGTAAAATGTTTAGGAATCTATTACAGCTAAGACAGGGCTTGCCGAATTTGTTTGGAATCTAGGACCCAGCTAAAAAAGTTAGGAGCCAGTCATTTTCAACGAGAAAAATGCAATTCTTAAAGGGACCCTATAGTCAGCTTGATTTAGTTGTCCCGGTGGTTATAGCCTGTCCCTGCAGGCTTTTCAGTGTAAACACTGCTTTTTCAGCAAAAAGGCTGTGTTTACATTGCTGTTTAGCAACACCTCTAGTGACAGTCACTCAGACTGCCAATAGAGAGTCCTGGGCCACTGCTGCACCACGTTCAGGGTCTCAAAGCTCTGCATGGAGGCGTTGAAATTTGCTCGTAGATATTATTATTGCCATTTACATAGCGCTAACGGTTTCTGTAGCGCTTTACAATATGAGGGGGATTTAACTATAAATAGGACAATTACAAGAAAACTTGCACGAACAATAGGTTGAAGAGGACCCTGCTCAAACGAGCTTACAGTTTATATTCAGTGCATCTCTGAGGAGATGAGGATTGGCACATTTGCTGCGCAGGCACAAAATCCTCACAATGCTTTTGTGCATGCGCTTGGTTTAGCTGAGATCATAAAGATTGATCATCTCAGCCATGGAAGTGGGACCACGACGAACCTGGCACAGCATGGGGAAAAAAGGTGAGTAAATGCACGTCTCATGTGATCGGAAGGGGCAGATCCCGAAACGCACACACTCCCTGCAGAGCTGGCAAATCACAGGCATTCTAGTCGTTGTGGTGACCTGGCGCCTGGGATTTGTCGAGCCGTGAGCTAAGAGCTATATTAAAAGGTGAGGAGAGAGGCTATATAGTATAGCTGAGCAGAGACCTGAAATGTTAGCACTAGCACACATGATGGACACTTATGTTGTCACTGGCGATACGATCTAGCTGCATATTCCGCTCAGGAAGAGAATAGCGCAGATCTGCATGAACAGGGTGAACATCCGCATTAACTATCCCTAGCCATCCATACACATCCATTAATCCCAGGCAAACGATTGACGGCTGATTTATTAAAATACAATCGTGAGCAGTAACCTAGCCAACAACATGGACATATCATCCAAATAACTCCCAACAGAGATCAAAAATGCAATTAGGATTTCAATTACAGTATATACTCGAGTATAAGTCTAGTTTTTCAGCACATTTTTTGTGCTTAAAAACCCCCACTCGACTTATACTCGAGTCACTGTCTGTATTATGGCAACTTAGAGAGCCGCGGCTATCAGAGCCATGGCAACGAGCCCGCGGCAACCAGACCGCGAGACTTACAGTGGAGCTGACCGGAACGGAGGAGAAGTGAGCTGACAGGAGCTGCAGGAAAGGTAAGTAAATGCTTCCTGCCGGTCCCCCCACTCCACAGCCCATGCCACTGGACCACTAGGGATTAAGATAGCCCCCCTCCCTGACCAGTTAACAAGTAGGGAGGGGGGACAAAAAAAAAAAAATAATTAAAAAATAATATTAAAATAATTTTTTTTTTAAATAATAAAAATGCCCTCCCCCCACCCAGTTCACACACTCTGCATTATATACACACTCTGCATTATATACACAGAGTGTTTGTATGAGTGTGTGTGTGTATACAGAGGCGGCTCTCTAATTAGGCGATTTAGGCGGCCGCCTAAGGCCTCGCGCTGGCTGGGGCCTCGCGGCCGCCTAAATCGCCCAAGGGCAGACTGACATGTCGGGTCCTCGGTCCATGACCGAGGATCCGACATCAGGGGGAACCCGGCGGCTTGCCCTTTATGCCGCCGGGTGCGAGGCCCCCTCGGTCCGCCCGGAGAGCCAGCCTTCAGTCTGTAGCTCCTCCGGGTGTGAGCTGCAGACTGAAGTGCCTCACGATCCCCAGCCAATCAGAGCGTTGCCGCGGGTTACCACGGCAACGCTCTGACTCCTGGAGATCGCGAGACTCCTATCACGTGGTCTGCAGCTCACACCCGGCGGAGCTGCAAACCGGATAGGAGGCCCACCGGACCACCAGGGAGCCAGGACAATGGACCACCAGGGACACCTGCAAAGGTAATTCCCCCTGTCACCCCTCAGCGTCCCCTGTCACCCTTCAGCGTCCCCTGTCACCCCTAAGTCCCGTCACCCCCTAAGCCCCCTGTCACCCCTCAGCGCCCCCTGTCACCCCTAAGTCCCCCCTGTCACCCCTCAAAGTCCCCTGTCACCCCTAAGTCCCCTGTCACCCCCTAAT
>OW240914.1:327164354-327259621 GCA_933207985.1 Pelobates cultripes | reverse complement strand
GATCCCAAGCCAATCAGAGTGTTGCCGCGGGTTTCCACGGCAACGCTCTGACTTCTGGAGATCGCGAGACTCCTATCACTTGGTCTGCAGCTCACACCCGGCGGAGCTGCAGACCGGATAGGAGGCCCACCGGACCACCAGGGAGCCAGGACACTTGACCACCAGGGACACCTGCAAAGGTAATTACCTCACTAAGCACCCTGTCACCCCCTAACTAAGTCCCCTGTCACCCCTAAGCCCCCTCTCACCAAGTCCCCTGTCACCCCTAAGTCCCCTGTCACCCCCTAAGTCCCCTGTCACCTTTAGTCCCCTGTCACCCCTCACTAAGTCCCCTGTCACCCTTCACTAAGTCCCCATCACCCTCTACCTAAGCCCCCTGTCACCCCCTCACCAAGTCCCCTGTTACCCCCTCACCAAGTCCCCTGTCACCCCTCACAAAGCCCCCTGTCACCCCTCACCAAGTCCCCTGTCACCCCCTAACCAAGCCCCCTGTCACCCCTCACCAAGCCCCCTGTCACCCCTCACCAAGTCCCCTGTCACCCCTAAGTCCCCTGTCACCCCCTACCTAAATCCCCTGTCACTCCTAAGTCCCCTGTCAACCTCTACCTAAGCCCACTGTCACCTCCTAACTAAGTCCCCTGTCACCCTCTACCTAAGCCCCCTGTCACCCCCTAACTAAGTCTCCTGTCACCCCCTCACCAAGTCCCCTGTCACCCCTAAGTCCCCTGTCACCCATCACTAAGTCCCTCACTAAGTCCCCTGTCACCCATCACCAAGTCCCCTGTCACCCCTCACCCCCAAGTCTTCTGTCACCCCTCACCAAGTCCTCACCCCCTAAGTCCCCTGTCACCCATCACTAAGTCCCCTGTCACCCCCTACCTAAGCCCCCTGTCACCCCTCACCAAGCCCCCTGTCACCCCTCACTAAGTCCCCTGTCACCCCCTACCTAAGCCCCCTGTCACCCCTCACTAAGCCCCCTGTCACCATCACTAACTTCCCTGTCACCCCCCACCAAGCCCCTGTCGCCCCCTCACCAAGTCCCCTGTCGCCCCCTCACCAAGCCCACTGTCACCTCTCACTAAGCCCGCTGTCATCCTCTCACTAAGCCCGCTGTCACCCCCTCCCTCCCTGACTCTGCCCTCTGTCACCCCCTCACTCTGCCCCCTGTGAGCCCCTCCCTCACTGACAACTGTCACCCCCTCACTGTGGCCCTCACTCTGCCACCTGTCACCCCCTTTACCCTAATTCTAACACCTGTCACCACCTCCTTCCCTCACTCTGTCCCCTGTCACCCCCACCTTCCCTCACTCTGTCCCCTGTCACCCCACCTTCCCTCACTTGTCCCCTGTCACCCCACCTTCCCTCACTCTGTCACCCCATCGCAAAGCCCCCTGTCACCCCCTCCTACCCTCCCTCAGCCACCTGCCCACCCTTCACTCTGCCACCCCCTAACTCTGTCACCCCATCCCTCCCTCAGCGACCTGTCACCCCCTTTCACACTCTGTTAATCCCTTCCACACTCTGTCACACCTCTCCACACTCTGTCAGCCCCCTCCACTCTCTTTCACGTCATTTCACACTCTGTCATCCCCTCCACTCACACACACAGTCTCCCCTTTCAACACCCTGTCACCTCCCTCCACACACCCTGTCACCATTCCCCACAGACAAAATGCACAAAGGCCACAGTCCATATACAAAAAATACCGCAAGCAGCTACCACACACACATACGGTCCTAGACACAAACATACACATGCTCACAGAAACAAACATTCACATACAAGGGTACTCACTGTCAGACGCACTCTCAGGCACATACACAGATAGACAATGACAGACACATTTAGAAATACACACAGCCAGATAAACACATTGTAACTGTATGTCTGTATTAGTCAATATGTGTGCATCAGTGTGTTTATGTGTGTGTGTGTGTGTGTGTAAATGCATGTGCATGTATCAGTGTGTATATGTATTTGTGTATTAGTGTTTAAATGTGTGCGTGTGTCTGCAGTGTAGTTGTGGTATGATATGGGCAATGCAAAGATAAAGTTGCAAGCAACATATATATATATATATATATATATACATACATACATACATACATAATACATAGGGAAACACATATATGATAATATACATGTTAAGGAATTTAGAATATGTGGGGAAATGTCAGGCTATACAACCATACCCAGCAATAGTATACAAATGATTAGCAATTTATGTCATATCTACAGTAAGTGCTCACAACGCAGCGGCATAGGGAGTTGCGGCAATTTTTTTCACTAATGGTGTAAATGGGGGGCCTCATGTTTGACTTTCGCCTAAGGCCTTGCAAAGTCTAGAGCCGCCTCTGTGTGTATATAATGCAGAGTGTGGGTTTGTATGAGTGTGTGTGTGTGTGTATATATATAATGCAGAGTGTGTGTTTGTATAAGTGTGTGTGTTTAATGCAGAGTGTGTGTTTGTATGAGTGTGTGTGTATATAATTATAAAAATCACAGAATTTCATAGCCCCACGTTTTACCTTCGACTTATCCACGAGGCATAGCATATTTCACAATTGTTGGTCACAAAACTGCACTCGACTTATACATGAGATCGACTTATACACGAGTATATACGGTAAATTTTAAAGAGTTTGTTAGTGGATGTAAATTGCAAGTAAGCACTCATAGTATTAACTACAAATCACAAGCAGATATGTGGGGGAGGGGGAGTGAAAGGGACACTATAGTCACCAGAACAACTACAGCTGATTGCATTTGTTCTGGTGAAAATAATCAATACCTTCAGGCTTTTTGCTGTAAACACTGTCTTTTCAGAGAAAATGCAGTGTTTATATTACAGCCTAGTGATAACGTCACTGGCCACTCCTTAGATGGCTGTTAGAGATCCTTCCTGGGTCATGGCTGCCTAAAATGCATCCAAACATTCAGTATCTCCTCCCTTGGCATGCAGACACTGAACTTTCCTCACAGAGATTCATTGATTGAATTAATCTCTATAAGGAGATGCTGATTGGCCAAGACTGTGTTTGAATCATATTGGCTCTGCCCCTGATCTGACTCCTTGTCAGTCTCAGCCAATCCTATGGGGAAGCATTGTAAATGGACCAGGCCACCACTTCTGATGATGTCAGGCCACCACTTCTGACAGCATGCAGAGTTACAGCTTCAAGCTTGAATACAATAAGATTTTTACTATATTTATGGAGGCATGAGGGGCCCAGGGGGGCTAGATGGTGGTTTTAACATTATAGGGTCAGGAATACATGGTTTGTATACATGACCCTATAGTGATCCTTGAAAGCCATGTTATTGTAAAAGCACGTTGAACGGATATTAATCTTTTTTTACTACAGGATGTAAATAGGGCTAGGTGATTAGGTGTGGTCTTCCCACCTATATTGTAATTTCAAATCCATCCAGCCTTAAAGGCTGTTGGAGCCTGCAAGTGCTCAGACCTCGAAGAGGCTGGACATTTGGGTGTTGGGATACCCTATTTAAAAAACTAAAATAAAAATAAGGGGGTTAACATACCTATAGATCCCATGCACCGTAACCACTTCAATTGCCTGAAGCTGTTAATGGCATTTGTGCATCTATTTCAAGTCATAGAGATCACTAAGTGATATTTTTCTCTTGAAATGTTGTGACATACTTTTCTTTTTTTTGGGGTAGGGAGGGTACAGTGATCTTAGACATGATTTTGGCAGCTGCACACGTGCAATGTTTGTAGTCCTTACCTTTATGCTGACTTAAGGTCTCATTGGTAAAACAATAAATTTGCTAGCAAATGCATATTCTATTTTATTCTAAACTTCTGTGTACTACCTGTCATATTTTTGTTTCCCCTAATGTTGACAGGTGCCCCTTAACGGCAAGCCCACACTTAAAGTGACACTATAGGCACCCAGGCCACTTCTGCTCATTGATCTGGGTGCAGTAATAAACTGCAATAATTACATGCCAGGGTTAAAACCAACACTAGTGTTTGTCTACCAGACAGCCACAAGACGGACTTCCGGGTTGTTAGGCAACTTTTGGACGCCTAACTGTCGCTGGACGTCCTCATTCTATGCATGAGTACATCAGCCGTCACCCAAAACGCTATAGGAAAGCATGCACATTAGTTAAAAAGGATTTTTATCTGGATAATTCTGATTTGGTTAGTTAGCAAACATAATTCAGAATAGATTTCTAATTGCTTTGTAGGTGTTGTTCTTCTGTTACACCCATCTCTGATGCTCTCTTGCTCCTCCTGCAGCCTTCTCTCATTTGCCCTGCTTGGGGACACACTGGCTGTGCTGACATCTGAATATCATAACATCAATTACCAAGTTGCTATACTCCTTAGCCAGTTTTAGCAGCGGTGGTTAGGGAGTTACCATAGCAACCACAGCGCATGTTCTGTGGTTACAATGTGTAGGTAGCAGATGGAGTGCCTGTGGGAGGCCTTTTCTACTCTTCCTTGTCAGTCAATTCTTGGGCAGAGAGCCTATGCCGAAAAATTGCCTCACAGCTAGAAGACATGTTTTTAAATAGGTTTTTCCTCACAGTATATACATTGGCTTGCAGACGCTGGCACAATGTATGAATAAAATTGTATGCTCTTTCAAAAGAGTGTAAGTTGTAGGTACTATGACAAGTACCATTTAAATATAGTGCTCAGGACACCTATTTCTTCTAGGGTTAACCCATTTTTTCATAAACATAGCAGTTTCAGAGAACTGCTATGTTTATGAATGGGCTAAGCCTTCCCCTATTTCCTCTAGTGGCTGTCTCATTGACAGCCACAAGAGGCGCTTGCGTGATTCTCACTGTGATTTTCACAGTGAGAGCACGCCAGCGTCCATAGGAAAGCATTGATAATGCTTTCCTATGCGACCGGCTGAATGCGCGCGCAGCTCAGCCGACGGGGAGGAGAGGAGGAGGATCGGAGGCGGAGAGCTCCCCGGCCAGCACTGGAAAAAGGTAAGTTTTAACCCCTTTCCCCTTTCCAGAGCCGGGCGGGAGGGGGACCCTGAGGGTGGGGGCACCCTCAGGGCACTATAGTGCCAGGAAAACGAGTGTGTTTTCCTGGCACTATAGTGGTCCTTTAATGAAGCAGTTTTGGTGTATAGAACATGCCCCTGCAGCCTCACTGCTCAATCCTCTGCCATTTAGGAGTTAAATCCCTTTGTTTATGAACCCTAGTCACACCTCCCTGCATGTGACTTGCACAGCCTTCCATAAACACTTCCTGTAAAGAGCCCTATTTAGGCTTTCTTTATTGCAAGTTCTGTTTAATTAAGATTTCTTATCCCCTGCTATGTTAATAGCTGGCTAGACCCTGCAAGAGCCTCCTGTATGTGATTAAAGTTCAATTTAGAGATTGAGATACAATTATTTAAGGTAAATTACATCTGTTTGAAAGTGAAACCAGTTTTTTTTGTTTTGTTTTTTCATGCAGGATGTGTCAATCATAGCCAGGGGAGGTGTGGCTAGGGCTGCATAAACAGAAACAAAGTGATTTGACTCCTAAATGACAGTGAATTGAGCAGTAAAATTGCAAGGGATTGATCTATACACTAAAACTGCTTAATTTAGCTAAAATAATGTAGGTGACTATAGTGTTCCTTTAAATCAAAATAGCTAAACAGATTGTAAGTTCCATGGGACAGGAAAGGATCCCCCTGTTTTGTTGAATGTGCTGCAGTCTTTTTTTTTTTTTTTTGGATTGTATCTTTATCAATCTGTTTCTCAGCAGTGTGGGGAAAAAAAAATGCTTGTCCCTCTTCTGCTACGCTGAATATATTGAAGTTTCAAGTAAAGTAAGACCTAAACACCAAAACGGCTACAGCCAACTATAGTTATGATGCCCATCCCAGAGTAAGAAGTCAAACAGTCTAAGAATTGTTTCACACAGGGCTTGACAAATTTGCTTTGAATCTAGGAGCCAGCTAAAAAGTAAGGAGCCATTTTTTTTTTTAAGCTTACACAGCTTTATTTTTAACAACAAAAATATAATTCCTAAAGAGACTCTATAGTCACCAGGACCAGTACAGCTTGATGTAGGGGTTCTGGTGTATATAGCCGGTCTCTGCAAGCTTTTCAGGGTAAACACTGCCTTTGTTTACATTGCTGCAGATGGGCGCTAAAATGCTGCATAGTGTACAGCACTTAAATTCAGCGTCTCCACGCTCTGCATGGATGTGCTGAATATTTCCCATAGAGATGCATCTCTGAGTACATACTGATTGGTGCAGTTTTGCAGCGCATGTGCAATAGCTTCCCAATACTTTTCTATGGGAATGCACTGGATTGGCAGAGATCATTAAGCTTGATGATATCCGCCATGGAGGCAGGCCCAGCCTCCCTACCCTAGGAGTCAAGTAGTGGCCAGGCTGGAGGTGAGTTGAGGTGGGTGGTCGGCTGCACATTTTTATTTATTTTTTTGTTGGAGGTAACTGATCTCACTGCTCTACTCCTTCGCGCTCCGGTCAGTGATGCTGGCACTGGAGTGACGTCATATTCTGGCGCACAAAGTAACAGCAGAAGATTACAGCTCCTTATCCGTAATGGGCTGCCAAATCCCAAGTGCCAAGACAAAATTCCTAGTTGCCATGGAGACTTGGTGCCTGGGATTTGTATTGTATTGACAACTTTCTTGGGTTTCACTGGCACCCGCTGCATTCTCTACAACCAGAAGCTCTGCCAGGGAGCTAAGCATGGTGGTGCAGAGCTGTGTTCGTTGACTCACTGATGCACTCAATGTGCCCAGTGGAGCAAATGGAAGCTCATTGCAGGTATTGGCTGATGCCTGGTAGACCTCAGGTATGTTATCATACTCTTTTTGAACAGTTTGCCCACTTATTTAGGAAGGGAGCTTCTTGCATCATAACCGATAAAGAAGGCTGTATTAGTTATAGTGCTTAGTGTGTTCATTTTATTAATATAGTAATGGGAGCGGGTAAGCCAAGACAGCTGTTATGTTTTTATTTGAGAGTGTAGTTAACGGGTTTAATTCTAGGTGTGCATTTTTTTCTGTGTGTAAATGTAATACACGTATTTCTCTCTCATACTCATCAATATAAAATTTATATTGATCTGTCATCCACATAAAGAATATCACTATGTCACTTAATGTATACATGTAAAGTACGAGAACATAGTATTAATCAGGAATGTAAAGCTGCCTGCTTTAATGTTAACTATTTACTGTAAAACTCTTTAGTGGTTTGTAAGATTTTATTAGATTTCAACCTACCTGATTTAACATTTAACCCTCTCCTGAGCCATATGCCAGGTTTACAGAGTTATTAATATCATTAAAAAGGGGACCGTAGTTTAATTGCAAGAAAAATGCAAACCTTTTAAAATTGTACTAGATAGGAGTCCTTAAATATACACACATTATGTGGATGTTAGCTGACAAATCCACAAAAAAACACTACTAAATGTATAAAAATGTGTGTATGTATATATACTGGAGTTCTATTTTTTTATTTTTCTGAATTTTATGTTTATACTGTCTTAGTGCCTTTTACCTACTCTTTCCCATAGTTTTGTCTTCCTCTTGATTTTGGTGATGCATTTCATTTTGTGAGCATCTGTAAGGGACCCCTACATTGCCTTGGCTACCAAAGTGTGATGCTAATGTGTTTTATCAAGAACTACAAAATATTGCCCAACACAAGATTCGTGTGTGTACTAGGCATTACTTAAAATGATCTTAAAATCATATCACATTTTTATTTCACATTGGTGTTCTATTTGGAACTTTAAACCACCTGCTGGCTTTTGTTACATATTCTTGTTACCTTGGTAACCAGTGAAGATTATAAATAATGCACAGCATTAAAAAAAGTTAATTTGACTGATTAAAATTAAAATGGTCTGGGTGCAATGTCCCATGTCCCTTAACCTTACAGTAGTAATTACTTACCTCTAAGGGTTAACTACGCCTCTAGTGCCTGCGCTGGGTTCAGGTGAGTGACTGAAGGGGTTTTAATCCCTTCAGCTGTGTGGAGGAGGGGGTGAAGAGTGGGGCTGCGACAGAGGGGGACACTGTAAGATTCTAAGTTCCAGGAAAATGTGTTTGTTTTCCTGGCACTATAGAATCCCTTTAACACCTGTTTTCACACACTACATAATATCTGTTTATTCTTGCCCTGCAAAAACAGACTTGTGTTTGCGCGCGAAACGCAAAACGCACTCTGCAAAAGCAGACGTGTGTGCGCGCGAAACGCACTCTGCAAAAGCAGACGTGTGTGCGCGCGAAACGCACTCTGCAAAAGCAGACGTGTGTGCGCGCGAAACGCACTCTGCAAAAGCAGACGTGTGTGCGCGCGAAACGCACTCTGCAAAAGCAGACGTGTGTGCGCGCGAAACGCACTCTGCAAAAGCAGGCGTGCGCGTGTTTTTAATGTCTACAGAACCCCTTGATTTTTTTTTTTTTTATAAACTTTTATTATATTTTACAATTATTTATTTTTATTATTTTTTTGCATATATGTAGCATAATTTATTCATTTTTTTTTTTATTTTTTTTGGCAAATGGCAGTGGTCTCTTTCACCAGGATAACGCACCCTGCTACGCTGCAAACATTTGTTCACAAATGGTTTGAGGAATATGACAAAGTTCAAGTTTTTGCCTGAGCCTCCATATTCCCTAGATCGCAATCTGTTTGAGTATCTGTGGGATGTGCTCACAACTTGCAGGACTTAAAGGATCTGCTGCTAATGTCTTGGTGTGAGATACCACAGGACACATTCAGAGGTCTTGTGGATTCTATGCATCAATGCATGAGAGCTGTTTTGGCAGAATGAGGGGGACCTCCACGATATTAGGCAGGTTGTTAATGCTGTGGCTGATCAGTATGCTATTATTTTATTACAACTTATCAGGCTGCCAGACGCATTGAGCTTGAAGTTGAGAAAAGTGTGTGTGTGTGAATTTTTTTTTTTTTCTGGTGACTGGACGATAAACACAGCACTCGATTGATTGTGTAGCACACACTAAGTAACATTAATATGTATTTCCAAGAAGTGGACCTGGCTGATTGTCCTGAGTTGCCATTTACATTCTTGAAATAAGTCAGTGGACATTATGGTTTATGATGGGGAAATCCCTTTGCTTTCTCCAATGAAGCATTTATTGCATACAATGCTGGCATAGAACAGAGGAAGTTATGAAATATGAGTATATGCATCCATACCATTGCGGTTTGTAATAACCTATAAAAATCTATACCTAAAACTAAAGTTAAATTATTTAATGCTTGGTGCTGGCTATTTTTTTGAACCCATGGCTATAATCTGATGCCAAGTACTAATCATGGCTGTTATCTAGAGACTGACCTGTACTATCGCGTTAAAAGGGATTTTTGTTGTATTGCATAGTTTCATTTTAAGATGGATATATCCACCCCGTTTTGGTGAAAATAAATGCCTCCTATCTATTAATAAACAAATGGATGTGATCCATTTTGAAAGAGGACTATTTTTTATTTTTATATGCTTGTTCTGAGAATATGTGATCGGTTACCTCGTGCTTCCAGTAGAGTTAGAATGAAGGGATTAAATTAACAGGTCCATAAATTATCTGAAGCACTTGTTGCATTTCCGTTGTACAGGGGTAACTTGGCTTGTCACGATGTGCAAATCAGAAGACATAATGTAAGTATTGAATTGAAACATGTATGCTTTTATTCCTTTATAAAGAAGGTTTAAGAGTTTATTCAGGTAAAACATTTGTGTGCAGGGATGATCCCCATATCCACTGCAGCAGAGAGAGCCAAAAGCTCCTGCTTAGGAGCTTCTTTCAGCTCGCCGGAGTTAAGCTGTGCATTCCTGTTCTTAGCTCCCTGTGTATTCCAGGTACGAAGGAATTTCATTCTAAAATGGTTTGACTACTTACATTGGGAAGATACCAGGCCATAGCCGTAAGCTATAGTGGTTGGAGTGTTTCTTTAATGTTAAGTTTGGCTTATTTTTATTTTTTTACATTTCTTTCAACGGTGCAGTTTTGTGCTTTTGAGGATGTAGCAGAACTTTGTGTTTTGCAAGTGCAATATAATTGTGCAAAACATTGAATAGTCTTTTAGTAATTTCTATTTAAAATGTATAAATTCTGTGTTTTACATTAAATAATCTAAAAGGGCATGATTTCATTTCTCTGAGACTTCTAGTTTTGTTATAATATGATTTCTGTGATGTCCCCAGCAGACTTCAGGTAAGATGTCAAACTGTTCTAAAATAGTTTAACTGCTTACAATAAGGGGAACTTTTGGCAACATAGTCATTACAACACGCTGTAGTGGTTATAGTACTTGAAGTGTTCAGTTAAGGCTAGTTAGTGTGCTTTGTACTTTACAGTGCCTTAAAAGGGCACACTAAGAATCATAACATCTACGTACCATTGTAGTGGTTTTGGTTCTGTTAGGCAACTTCCCCTGCTTCTGGGTCAATCCCGATCGGGGCCCTACTTGCATATTTATAATACTGAAGTTCCACTTCTGCATTCAATTTCTTCCATATTTGTTTGCTTTTGATAGGATGAGGCTTCAACTTCAGGTTAGCCTGCCAAATAGATGTCACAGGTGACTATGGTGATTCGAGACCTGTCACTATATTTGCTAGCTTGGTGGTGATTGGTTA
The DNA here is from genome assembly GCA_933207985.1 of Pelobates cultripes. NCBI lineage: Eukaryota > Metazoa > Chordata > Amphibia > Anura > Pelobatidae > Pelobates > Pelobates cultripes. The sequence continues at coordinate 327,248,976 of OW240914.1, read as the reverse complement.
TGCTTGACTGTCCTCCCCCTCTATAGTGTACTTTGCAAAGAGGAAGTTAATAATGCATTTAAGGCCTCCACACCCATTTGTGAAACTCTTCAGGAACTGCTGGAGCCTGATTACAAATTTTAGCAATTTAAATCAGATAATGGATTCAGCATCCTTTTATGCTGAACTTGGTGTATTGAGAGTTCACAGTTTAAGTATATGGTCATCGGTTTATTGTATTGTGGGTACATTTTTGGTAGTGTTGGCTGCTAAATTTGTCCTGGGTGCTTCCACACTTGATGGGAGATGTTGATGGATAATTGTGACTGAAGAGTGCTATAGGTGCCTTGGTGGTGACATTGATGGCCGTTTGGGCAGATTACTATGCAAAGTTGTTGTAGTGGTTAAAAAGAAATGATGACTTACTGTTTGTTTATACAGTGTAGTTATCAAATCTGTTTGAGATCTGAAAATTAAAATGTGAAAATCCACACTACTCTTTTCTGGGACTTGGTGCCTCCATCTTGAAAACCAATGGTTGATATAATCTAAGTTAAAGTACAAATGACTTGCCTTAAAGGACCACTATAGGCACCCAGACCACTCCAGGTCCAGCGAGGATTAACCCTTTCAGAGAAACTGCTATGTTTATAATAGGGTTAATCCAGCTTCTAGTGGCTGTCTCATCGACAGCCGCTAGAGGCGCTTCTGCGCTTCTCACTGTGATTTTCACAGTGAGAAGACGCCAGCGTCCAAAGGAAAGCATTGAGAATGCTTTCCTATGGACTGGATGAATGTGGGCGTGGCTCATGCCGCGCATTCAGCCGATCACGAGGAGGAGAGTCCCCCGTCTGGCGCTGGAAAAAGAGGTAAATTTAACCCCTTCCACCCCAATAGCCCCCAATAGCACTGAGGGTGGGGGGGACCTAGAGACCCTATAGAGCCAGGAAAACGAGTATAGGTCCTTTAAATCATTGCTACCATATATATTATAAAGATTCATGGTGTATTTAATGTAAAATATAAAGATTTGTGTAACACCCACCTCCTGTCCTTCCTGCACTCCGCCTGTAGTCTTCCCCAAGCAGGACAAATCTCGTCTGTAACGTCAGCACGCTTGCCTCGAAACATAGTGATGTTACTCCGTTCCTTTGCTCCCTAGCCAGCACTAGAAGCATGAGTGCATTGAGTCCAGTGCATCTCTGAGAATCATTAGCTGTGATCATACACATAAAGACCTTTAAAATAGATTTCTTAAAGTAACATTCCACATCCCTAAAGTAGTTTAGTTTGCTGAAATGCTTAATTTGTTTTTTTTCATTTTACAAAAAGTGCAGATTTGTCAAACAACCTGTCCTGTTTTTTGCTTTGCTTAGCTCAGTGGAGTTCAGTAGTGTCCCTTTAAGCAGTTATGCACAATGTAAAACAATTGCTGAGAAATGGAAGTGCAATTGTGTTGTAAATCTTTTACACCAATGAACGGTTTGTAAAAGAAAAATCTTGGCATAGTACTTTGTCAGTTTAACATGCTTTAGTGATGTAAGTATGTTTTCAGGTGAGAAGTTATACAGCGATTCTGTCACATCGTAATACTCTGAACCCAGTTTTATGAAATGCTAGTAAAAACTCTGAAAGAAGCAACCAATGCGACCGTTCATCTAGTTTGCCAATACTTTACTTAAAAAAAACAAAAACACAACCTTCATTCTTGTCATTTATTTTCAGGGCACAAAATATCCAAGTGTAATAGTACTGCAATTGCTGGTTGAAAACTTCTACACAACAAAAAAAGTTTCCTAATTAACCCCAAATCAACTTGACTCACCCTAACAGATCTTTTCATATGTTATTTTCTAATTATGTGTCTTCTTCACAAAACTACCCTCTGCCTTGAAGGGTAACTTTGTTACCCCTATCACTAACACCTATTGCTGCAAATTGACAGAAAAGGGTGTGAGTGTAGCCAGAGGAGAAATTTTAGGTAGTACTATTAACAATGTATGCAACTAAAATGTAATTTAGTAGAAGAACAATGTATCTTATTTACAAAGACTGATTTCTAAAAAAATAAAATAAATAAAACCTGGTTTATTTCATGGACAAAAGTAAAATACGGGATCACTGTTAATTTGATTTTACGTGTTTCTTAATCATGGATGAGAGTCAAATAAAATACATACATTTAAATAAAAATATATAAAATATTTTTTCTTTAATTGGTAACATGGTCTTCAACTGATATGATGTGCTGCTATAAAGTGGGTCTTCCTGTTATTTTATTTTATACCAGCTGTATAGATGCACCACTTTATTATAGGATTGCATTCTTTCAGTATTGCTAGGGTATTAAGCTACTACTGCAGCAGCACACTGTACCTGCAAGTATGTTCGAGAAGGTTTTGCAGTATAGAATAAAATCCTACCAGGGAAACCATTTGTAGTTGGCTGTATGCCCAGGGGTTGATGGACAAGTGAAGTGAAGTGTCATATATAATTTAATTATTAGTATAACTCTCCTAGCAAATTGTATAGATTAATCATGTATTTTACTACAAATGTGTATTAATTCATTGGTGCTTTAAACTACTTGGTGTGATTTGGCAAAAACTGATAATCTACTTCCTTGGCATGCATGACCTACCCCCTCTTTAGCTACTCTATAAAGCATACTGTTTCTACATTCTCAAGTGTGAATCCATCCTACATAGATAAAAAGTTGTCGGGGGTGTTGGACAGGTGAGGTAGAATTTAATTTTAATTTTATATATATATATATATATATATATATATATATATATTTTCACCCCCCTTGTAAGGACTGTAGAAGGTCCATTCCCAGTACCCAGCTGCTTTTCAGATTTTGAGTGTCTTTCCTGTATATTTTATTTTGTTTGGTCCCAAAAATTATGCTGGAAAACTGTATATTGAGCACTAAAATGTTGGTGCATTATATTAAGCAAGTGAATACATGAGTTGCAATCTATACTATTTTTTTGTACTTCCATACAATAACATTGGAACACTTTATGTAAACCGATTATTTTCCTCATTCCCAAGGATGCTTGCAAATGATAAAATGTCATGCTTTGAAATGGAATTAAATAATTATGCATAAAACATTAAGAGTCATAATATATATATAGACTTATTCATCTGTATATACTTTTTTTTTTTATTAAACATTTGACACTCAATGTAAAAATTGTCTCACCACTTCTTGGGGCTCTTACGATCAAGACCAGGATGAGATGCTGTGATTGTTTGCATGAAAAGCATATAAACAGAAATGTAATTTCATGTTGAAAACAGGCAACAGCTGTGATGTAACTGGCCATTTTATTTAGAAATGTCTCATGAAAAATAGAACCGGGGTTAGAAATTTTTTTTACCTTTTTTTTTATTATATAAAACTTTGCTAGATGTGTGCTTTGTTGTATTATATATAAGTATCTTTTTAAAATCAGATTTTATTGTAAGTCAGAAAAGGGCTTTGTTGTAAATGTTAAAATAATGTTGTAGAATTTTAAGCCAGTCATGCACCACACTTTTGGGCCATGTTATCTTTTTAAACATATTTACTTACACATGTAATTTATCATTCATTTGCCCGTTTCTTTTAAGGGACACTCTGAACTCTAAAACTAAATCATATTGTAGGGATTTTGGTGTACATGCTCTGTTCTACATTGTGACAAGTTTAAGCATTGTTGTTTGTGTGAAATAGTAATGTTGAGCGTTAAAGGACCACTATAGTTCCAGGAAAACATACTCGTGCCCCCACCCTCAGGGACCCCCTCCTGGAAAGGGTTAAAATCTTACCTTTCTCCAGCGCTGGGCGGGGAGCTCTCCGCCTCCTCCTCTTCGGCTGAATGTGCATGCGTGACAGGAGCTGCGCGCGCATTCAGCCAGTCTCATAGGAAAGCATTCATAATGCTTTCCTATGGACGCTTGCGTCTTCTCACTGTGATTTTCACAGTGAGAAGCATGCAAGCACCTCTAGCGGCTGTCAAGAGACAGCCACTGGAGGCTGGATTAAACTATTTATAAACATAGCAGTGTTACAAAAGACTGGAAATCACTATGTTGCTGTTTTAACTCACCGATTGATACTGTTTGCCACTGCATAAGTTAAGCAGAAAACCACACGAATGGATTACGCGAACCCTTATGAAGGCTCCATTCGTGGTACGAACGGGGGACCCCCCAGAAACTGGCGTGTGCCGCCACTTAACCCCGTCACCCCGCAAACTACCGAACGGTCGACCACCCGGCCCGCGGAGTGTGGCAGCCATTAACCACCCAGGTGGCTGCGGTTTGCGGTTAACCACAACGTAATTGATATGCCTGGGGGCATCGACGTTCGCACCCAAAGTACCGAAGGGAAAATACCGAACTATCCACCGAACGACGACCCCCTACAGCGGGTCGCGTGGCGCTCATTAACTGTGGTTTCTGCGGTTAACCGCAGGTCAAGTACCCTGCTCCCAGGTGGTCCTCATTCTCTTACCGAACGAGCCCACTACCAGACAGACAGCGGGACTTCGCATGAACTGATACCGAGTTTAGTTCCACGAGTTAGACACGAAGTCCCGCTGCTCGCTAAACCATCAGAAAACATGGCCGCCAACAAAGACTAACAATCTCAAAATGCCGAACGGACTTTATACGGCAGAAACAGTACATTCTGTTCGTGGGATTAGAACGCCATTCGCCTGTTTTATCTATACGAACGCGAGCCTTCAGATGAATGGTAGAATGAATGGTTTTCCTGTAATAATGTACAAGTTATGGATTTTTATGTAGTTTTCTGGGACATAATAAAACGTGGTCTTTTGTGCGCTTGGAGATAATTAGATTGTAAAACCGTTGGCCTCATTATCTCCAAGCTGGGCGGGTACTAATTCAAATGATACAGTGTACTGTGATTGGTTACCTGTTTGTACTGTACCTGTATTCCATCAGGTCCACAGGGGGCTGTCCTTGGACCTGAGGAATCACATAAATTGCCATGCTATGTGCCAGTAAAGCCAGTTCGTTTTGACCCTCAACTTGCAGCCTCGACTCATGTTGTAGGGATCCGGGATATTGATGCTCATATCGTGCTTGGGGATATTCTACATTTGCAGCTTACTACCGAAAGACCTCCGTTCGACTCTCTGCAGCGGGAACCAGGACATCCAAGCGATCAACCCTCCTGCTAGACCGGGGGCAATCTCTGAAACTGTTTATAAAAAAAAAAAAATGGGTTAACCCTAGCTGGACCAGGCACCCAGACCACTTCATTAAGCTGAAGTTGTCTGGGTGCCTACAGTGGTCCTTTAAGCCAGAATGCCACTAGTAGCTTTCAGTGAGACAAGCATTTCCCTGTGAAGAGTTTTATTAATTAAAAGACTTCACGTTGGGTATCATGCTTGTCATAGAGAATGGTACAGCATTGCGTATGCTAGGGCAGTGTTTCTTTTTGAAAAGGATTGGATTGATCAAAGATCATCCATCAGAAGAAAGGGCTGCCACGGCGAGACTGGGATTGCGCTGGATAAATATGTCAATTTAACATTTTTCTTTAACAAGGTGTAGAAGAATCTGAGCCGAGGAACACTTATAAATATATTTACAACTTTGACATGTGCTTCTAATTGGCTCTCAATGGGTTTGTTTAATTTACAATCTATCTGTAAGAATGTTTTACAACATTGTTTAGGGTTGAGAGTATTTGGCATTAAGGAAGCAGGTGGGACTGCACAGCAGTTATCTGAAACCAGTCTCTCCTGTTAATCCACATTATCTGCTGTGCTGAGGAAACTCAACTCTAGTTAGAACTATACAATTGGAATGTGTTAACCCTTTCAAGTCAGATGTTTGCCAAAGTACTTGACCAGAAAAGGTATAGTTTTGTTCCCCCCTTTTTTTTATTAAACACTAGGTTGGTTCATCCAAAACACATTCCTTAATGCAGACCCAAACGAAACGATGTCTCCACAGCTATATCCTGGATGGATAGATTTGTCCAGGTGTGGATTAAAAGGAATTTGATTCGGATGGATCTCCAAATATGATTTTTTTTTTCTCGGGTCTATTAAACACCACATTCATGTATTTTGTGTTTAGACACATTCATTTCATTGGTTTGCTCTGAAGGTGTTAAGTGTTGAATATAACAAATCTGGTATTAATAACAAGGTAGTTGTAGCGCTAATCTAGTCCAATCTCTGACTTTGTTGATGTTGCAGGCATTAGTAGCTGTTCATTCAGTCAGCTTTTTTCTTTTCTTTTTTTTTTTAAAGAGACCCAGATGTTAACTTAAAGGGACACTATAGTCACCAGAACAACTACATCTTATTGAATTTGTTCTGGTGAGTAGAATCATTACCTTCAGACCTTTTGCTGTAAACACTGTCTTTTCAGAGAAAATGCAGTGTTTATATTATGGCCTGGTGATAACATCACTGGCCACTCCTCTGATAGCTGTTAGAGATCCTTCCTGGGTCATGGCTGCCTAAAATGCATCCAAACATTCAGTATCTCCTCCCTCTGCATGCAGATACTGAACTTTCCTCATAGAGATTCATTGATTCAATTCATCTCTGAGGAGATGCTGATTGGCCAGGGCTGTGTTTGAATCATACTGACTCTGCTCCTGATCTTCCTCCTTGTCAGTCTCAGACAATTCTATGGGGAAGCATTGTGATTGGATCAGCCCACCACTTCTTCTGATGTCAGCACACTGTTTGTTTTTCTGAGTCTAACAGCATGCAGAGTTACAGCTCCAAGCTTGAATACAGTACGATTTTTTTTTTTAACTATATTTATGAAGGCATGAGGGGCCCAGGGGGGCTAGATGGTGGTGTTAACACTATAGGGTCAGGAATACGTTTGTGTTCCTGACCCTATAGTGATCCTTTAAACAGAACAAAGTGTTTCACTACAAGCTTGTATGACCATGTCGATGGTATGGATGCTGTTACAAAAATGGAATGCCACCAGTGTAGAGCTCATTTGCCATTTGTGAAAGAATGTTCAAAAATAAGTCCTGATGCATGTTTTTGCAAGATTCACATGTAACTTGGCTCTTCTTTGTTTCACCACTTCCAAAGGGAAGTGGCAAGATACGAATAAGGCATGCTACTGTACACCTGAAAATGTTCTCATTCTACTGGGAAACAATGCATAGTTTTATAAGATTCCTTTGATGAAACTTAATGAGAAATGCTTGTATGAGTGTTCAGTTCGCCCATACAAAATAACAAAAAGGCTGTAATTGGATGAGCTATTATGTCAATTTTTGCATGATGTCACTGGATGTCCTTTTAATTGAATTATAATGATGGCCTTGAAAAAAAGCTTTAAATTGGAACTGTCACTGCCCAGAATTTTTATGATTTGTTTTATTTTAATGTTTTACATATATACCTATATTTCACAAATATGTATTTGTGAGTTGTAAAAAAATAATAATTCGTAGAAACCCACACCTATGTATACTACAACTGGATGCCTCCATTTGATTTCCTGTTTGTCATTTTTATGAGCTCCACCCTTTGTACCTGGCAGTCAGGATACAGAGAAGAGGAGAAATTAAACAATGTTTCTAATTTGTACTTTGCCTTGTCTCATATGGATTGTAATGTTGTTGGCTAAATTTTAAAGGAACACTATAGTCACCCAGATCTCAATGAAGTGGTCTGAGTGCAGCGTCTCTGTCCTCTTGACCCTGCAGTGTTTTTACATTGCTGTTTTACATATGTACAGGGTTAAGAGCCATACTTACAGCCACTAGAGGCACTTCCACTGCATTGACAGAGTAAAACTTGATCACATTACATGGAAATCCCATATAAAAGCTATAGTGTTCCTTCGATATAAATTTAAAAGACAGAGCATCTCATGGGGAAAAAAAAAATTAAAGGGAAACTATAGTGCCAGGAAAACAAACTTGTTTCCTGGCTCTATAGCTCCCCCCTCCGTCAAGACCCTCCCCCCATGGAGCAGAAAGGGTAAAAAATCCCTTCTGTCACTTAACTGGGTTCAGGGCCAATGTCTCTTGCCGCTGGCTTTGGTCCGCCTTCACTCCTCCCCTGCCAATGTCTGCCTGGGGTGGGGGACCTAATGCTTATGCGCGGCAATGACCACACTCACATTAGGATTTCCCCATAGGAAAGCATAATTTAATGCTTTCCTATAGGTATTCCAGTGACGCTGGACAGCCATTAGAGGGACTTCCGGTGATGCCGGAAGTCCCTCTGGTGGCTGTATGGTAGACTGCCACTAGAGTAGGAGTTAACCCTTGCAGATAGTTATTGCAGTTTATTACAAAAGGGGTGGGGGGAGAATATATATGCCATTCAATTGAGTAACAGGTGTTATAGAGAAATAGTGACTCTAAACACAACAGATATACTGCACATTCAAGAGTGTTTTATATGTGACTCCTCTGCACTGTTCACAACTTCACACCAGTTAATAAATCGTGAATAAACTTACATGTTGTTCGCTACAGTAAAAATTCAAAATAAATTTCATATTTAAAGGATCACTGCAGTGTTAGGAATGCAAAACTGTATTCCTAACACTCAAGTGTCCCTCTGCCCCCTCATCCAGCCTTGAATTGGTTAAATAGTACTTTAAACACTGTTTAAAGTAGGCAGGAAGTGCCTCTAGTGGCTGTCTGGTAGATTGCATCTGGTAGACCATCTTAACCTTGCAATATAAACATTGCAGTTTCTATCATATTGCATTGTTTTACATAAGGGGACAGGGACACAACACCCAGAACACTTTAAAGAGTGGAAGGAGTCTGGGTGCCTGTAGTGTCCCTTAAGACCAAAACTGTCAAACTGGAAGTATAGCTGAGATTTATTTCCGGTTTTCTATTCTGCTCCTCTATTTGAAGCCTCATTTAGTGAAAAATCCTGATTAATGTTTACTTGATTAAGGGAACAAGGACAGGCCACGTTCAGATACTTGACAGTTTTTATCTTTTAAAGGGTCATTCCAATGTGCATTTTTGGCTAATATATTAAAGGAACTGCCCAAATAGGCAAAAAATAATAATAATTAAAAAAAAACACATTTAGTAGACATACACCCAATTTTTCATGCATGTATTTGTTGGGGGTATACTTTAAAGAGCTTTAAATTGCTGCAGATCTTGCCTATTTTGTTGTCTATAACAATTCCCAAATCCTTCTCGTGTGTGTGTGGTTATCCCTCAACAGTCTCTTCACTGGGAATAAACCAGACCGAGGCTTCTCATTGTGAAGCCTCTGAATTGGTGCTTGTGTGTACACACAATGGTGCGCACGCACATCTGGTTTAAGGTCGGTGTGGGAGGAAGCAGGCACGCTCATGTAGAGTGTGCCTGCTACTTCCATTAGATGTGTGGAGCTAATGGAAGGAGGTTGCAAAAATCAGTGGTTTGATTGGCAGCTAGGTAGATGTTCCTTAGTTAATTTCTAAAGTGCTGCTTTCTAGAAACTGGGATTAATATAGGATGCTCCTCACCCATAAAGCCTGCTGAAGTGTTTTTGGAGTGTAGAGTGGTCCTTTAATACATTATGTATTGCTCTTTTTTTCTTTTGGCAGTGGATAATTTGTGGTAGTTGCTATGGTGTGAAAGTTTTTATGGGCAACAGTCTATGGTTTCTGTGTACAGAATGTGCATTTAGCACCACGTAAACATAACCTGAAATTTCTCATTGTGCATGGTTACATAGCTGAAAAGAGACTTGCGTCCATCGAGTTCAGCCTTCCTCGCATATGTTTTTGCTGCTGGTCCCAAAGAAGGCAAAAAACCCAGTCTAAAGCACTTTCAATTTTGCAACAAACTAAAAAAAATATTCCTTATTGAACCCAAAATAGCAGTCAGATATCTCCATGGATCAAGCAGCTATTAACCCACTAATTAGAAATGATATCCCTGTATGTTTTTGCAAGTATTCTGCTGTTTAAACATCTGTATGGAATCTGATAAAATCATCTCTTCAGGAAGATAATTCCATATCCTAATTGCTCTTACTGTAAAAAAACCTTTTCTTTGCCTTAGATGAAATCGCCTTTCTTCCAGCCTAAATGCGTGACTTTGTGTCCTATGTATAGCCTGGTTTATGAATAGATTTCCAGATAATGGTTTGTACTGGCCCCGAATATATTTATATAATGTTATCAAATCCCCTCTGAGGTGCTGTTTTTCCAAACTAAAGAGATTTAAATTTTTCAACCTTTCTTCATAACTAAAATGCTCCATTCCTTTTTTCAATTTTGTAGCTCGTTTAAGCACTTTTTCTAGTGCCATGATATCCATCTTTAGAACAGGTGCCCAAAAATGCACAGCATATTCAAGGTGTGGTCTTACCAGGGATTTATAAAGAGGCAAAATTATATTTTCATCCAGAGAATTTATGCCCCTATTTATACATGACAAAACCATACTGGCCTTAGCAACTGCAGATTGACATTGCATACTGTTGCCTATTTTGTTGTCTATAACAATTCCCAAATCCTTCTCGTGTGTGTGGTTATCCCTAATTCACTACCATTTACGGTGTAAGTTGCTTGTGCATTCTTGACCCCAAAATGCATAACTTTGCATTTCTCTACATTAACTTTCATCTGACATTTTAGTGCCCAGTCCCCCAAGCTATCTAAATCCCTTTGCAGCATCCTGCTCACATTTTATTACTTTACAAAGTTTTGTCATCTGCAAACACTGAAACATGGATTTCAATGCCTATTGAAAGATCATTTATAAATATGTTAAATAGAAGCAGTCCCAAAACAGAACCCTGAGGGACACCACTCACCACTTTTGTCCAGCCTGAAAATGTACCATTCATGACAACTCGTCATTGTACTCTATCCTTAAGCCAATGTTCTACCCAAGAACAAGAATATTCATCTAGACCATGGGTCGTCAACCTGGTCCCTACCGCCCACTAGTGGGCGTTTCAGGATTCCAGGTGGGCGGTAGGGATTTCAGAGATTGGGTAGGCGGGAGGGTGGGTGCGAGCCGGCGGTACCCCTGCGACCGGGTACCGCCGTCACCATTTGCAGCCCCGGCCCGCGTGGCAAGCCGCCGTCCAAGGGGTCCATCGGGTGGCCCATGCTGTCAGGGCCACCCGATGGTTGTGGATTGAGAGGGGGCCCGGTCAGCGCTGGGCGCTTTAACAGCGCGACCGGGCCCCCTATTACATCACACGATGGGAGGAAGTGACTGCATGTCACTCCTCCCAGCTAACACTGAGAACCGCGCGGGAGGAAGACCAGGGAGTCAGAGTAGGAACTCTGACTTCCATGCACCTGAGCCACCACTGGACCCCAGGGAAAGTCACCCTCCTGCACCTAAAAGGTAGGAAACAGGAGGGTGACAAATATTTTGTATGTATGTCTTGTGTGTGCGTGTGTCTCTGTATATTTGTGTATGTGTGTCTTGTCTGTGTGTGTGTCTATGTATGTCTTATGTGTACCTGTCTGTATGTGTGCGTGTGTGTCTGTATGTGTCTTGTGTGTCTGTATGTGTGCCTGTCTGTTTTTATGTATCTATATATGCATGTGTGCCTGTCTGTTATAGTGGGCTATGGTAAGTGGGCTACGGTAAGTGGGCTACCTAGCTAAGCCTTCCTACTGGGCATTGCTATAAGGAAGGTTAAAAAATAGAATAAAGGGATAAAAAAGTTGGGGAGGGGAATTGAGGAGGGAGATGAGATGAGCTGACGCACAGATGAGAAATCATATTATGCGCAAACAGAGAAGTCGTCTGAATATCACCAAAAGAGGAGACCTTCGTTTGTTCCTTACGAAAATTGAACCAGATATCAAATATTTAGTCTCGCAGCATCAGCCACGGATCTCATTAATCACTAGTAAAGGTAATTTCAATGTAGTTTATTGTTTTCCAATTAAACTTTATAAAGTTAAAAACATTAAACATGCATTATGTAGAAATAAAAAGATAAATGTACGTACATTTTATTTATTTATTATTTTTTTTAAACACCCTCCTTTCTAAAAAAAAATTCCGCACTTGCGCGAAAACTGGTGGGCGGTAAGGAAATGTTTCCATCAAGAAAGATGCATGAGTGGGCGATAGGTAGAAAAAGGTTGACTACCACTGATCTAGACCAATTTCTTTTAGTTTGAAGACTAACCTATTGTGAGGAACTGTATCAAATGCCTTGGCAAAATCCAAGTAGATCACATCCACTGCAACATCCCGATCTATACTTCTACTTCTTCATAGAATGCAATTAGGTTAGTTTGACATGACCTATGTTTCATAATACCATGCTGATTATTGCTAATAACAAAGTTCTTCTCAATGAATTCCTGAATATTATCCCTTAATAGCCATTCAAATATTTTCCCAGTCTTGTGTTTTTTTCACTAAGGAGTTTATGCCAGTCGATATGTTGTAGAGCTGCCATAATCTTATTTAAATTTTTAAAATTGTACGTTATAGTATACCCCATGTGCTTTTTTTTTTTTGTGATCTATTAGATGCATGCTAGCGACATAAATGTGTGGTTTGTCACTTTAAGCTTCATATTAACATTATATGACGTGTCATAAATTTGTATATTGTGAATATGCAAAATATTATACACCATGGGTAATTGATACTGTTTGAAATATCCATGGCAACAAATCTGGTAAATCAGAGCTGTTCTATAAATCACTGGAATCTTAGAACTCCTCCATTCTTAGATGCATTTTCTTCTACCCTATAATTAACTAGCATTTCAAAGTAATTGTGTGCAAATGAATTCTAAATGACTTTACAGCACAGGTACGTCTGTGCATACACATATGGCATTGTTTTTTGGTTGGAAGGTTTTTCTTTCTTTCCCAAAGCATATCCTGGAAAGGTTTATAAGGACAAGTATGTTTCGCTTTTACAGTTTGCCAACACTCCTTCCCCCCCCATTCCACTTCAAGTCTCTATTCCAGTTTGGTCATGGGGATGCCCAAAACCATGTATAGTCAGAGCTAAATTTGTAATGCCTCAATAAAGTGATGTCATTCATCCAGCTGTCTTTAACTGTTTTCTTTACAGAGGACTGCTCAACAGTAGCTAATATACCAGCTGAAAGACTGCTAATGGAATTCCTTTTCTGGCATTTTATATGGGAAGGCTATGACTTTTGAAACATTCATGGGTACATTTTGATTGTACAAAACCTTTTTTGGTTTTTAAGTAATGTGCGTGGTTTGCACAGGTTCAGTTTTCTGCAATGTATTTTAATGTCTTTTGCAAGAATGTTGTTTGCAAGTGACACATTTAGAAGACTCTGAAACTGGTGTCATGTATAGTTTTCTGATTAAATGTTGTAGAAATAAATATTTAATAGACCTTTAAATTTATTCAATGAAATCATTCTGTATGCTGTAGTTAACTGGAAGCTTCTATACTGAACTAATTCCTACAATTGCAGCTGAAATATTGTAGTAACCATACTTTTTTTTTTTTTTTTTTTTTACATGAGTATGTATTCGTGTACCACGTCATGTTTCGTCATTATTATTATCATTATTTATATAGCGCCAACAGATTCCGTAGCGCTTTACAATATTTTGAGAGGGGGGATGTAACAATAAATAGGACAATTACAAGAAAACTTACAGGAACAATAGGTTGAAGAGGACCCTGCTCAAACGAGCTTACAGACTATAGGAGTGTTGCACTTTGGTCATCGTAGTCATGTGTAAATTCTTGGGATCTCACAAAACGGTGGTGAAGCCAAAGTACACAATCTTAAAACAGTACTGCCTATGATGTAACACTGCTGTGCATCTAATAGGCATTGGTCACTAGCATTCCCCATACAGATGCATTGATTCAATGCATGTCTATGAGGAGATTCTGATTGGCGCAGTGTGGTATTTTGTCACACATGCGCAATAGGCTCCCAGTGCTGTCCTATGGGATTGGATTAGATCATAATTGATCTCCGCCATGCAGGTGGGGTCAGCTGCGGCAAGACTGGCACGGCGTGTGGAAAAAGGTGAATAAAAACACCTTTCCTATGTGATTTCGGCTGTCCACATCACTGAAGGGTGCACGAGGGAGATGATAGCTTCCATGCCGCCTGCCTGCCCGCCCATGCTCTCCCTGAGCAAGCCGGCCTCCTCTGTCAGCCAGCTGACCATCCGCCTCCACTTCCAGGCAGCTGGCCACCTTGTGGACTGAACAGGCCGACAAATCCCAGGTGCTAGGACATAAATCCTAGTCACCATGGTGACCTGATGCCTGGGATTTGTAGAGCCCTGGGTTAACATGTTTTCTTATTTTAAAACGGTTTAGTTCTTACCTGGGGTTTGTCAGGAGCCAATCCTTCTCTCCACTACTGCCGACGGACAGCCGGAGACTCCAAATCTTCCATTGGCTCTCCCGAGGTAAGCCCTTAGCCATTGCTCTGCAGACAGCTTCCAGCTCTGTCTGTAGCAGTGTGGACCGGGAGTGTTTCCCAGTGTACCCAGGTAAAAGTGACACTTTTGAAACTGACTACTTACCATGCGGGGTGCCAATGTACCCTGTTATCATAACTACTATAGCGTGCTTTAGTGGTCATTGCTCCTGTGGTGTTCATTTAAATTTTATGTATGCCTGGGCTTCAACATGGTATATGAACGTGTATAGTATGCATGCATCGTTTTACCTAGTTTAATGTTAAAAATGGTGTCTATTTTATATGAACATTTATTTGCTGAATGCACGTTTCTGAAATTATCAGAAGCTATGTGGGTTGCACATTGTACCATTACTAATTTCATCCTTGAGCATCTGCTTCAATAAGTAGAACATCCCATTTGTTTACTGCAAAGAAGCCCACACTAGCAAACCACTTAATGACTAGTGAAAGAATGTTTGAACTATTCAAGCTGATTACTGCCAAATAAGGCACAATTAGATGACCAAATTTGGTCAAATACGTTTAGACTTCTACTCCTGTGTGCCAAGTGCTGCATACATTTTTATTTCACTTGGCAATGCTTTATTCTGCTAGCATGTTGCTTGCGTTTAATTCCTTTTTGAAAAGTATAATGCATATAAAAGTGTCGTCATTTTTAGATGACGCAGTTTGCCTAGTTGGAGCACAAACACTGAAAAGTAAAAAAGTGAAACGTATTTAACTGGATATAATTTAAATGGGCAGTACGGTCTGTTTGTAGACACGTTTTTCTGTATAAATGTGATATTTGTATAAAGTGCATTATATACTGAAATGCATTCCTTGTATTGTATGTTAGCCCAATCTACACTTTTGGGGTTTATTTACTAAATTGTGGCATTAATGCTTAGTTGGATTAGCCAAACTTTTAATTTGGAAACATGAGGGATTTTTCCAGATTAAGTATTTTGGCAATTCCTGGTTCTGTGAATTGTTCAGCCCTGAGGTGTTTGCTGCATATCAACAGTGGCTCTTTGCTGTTACAGATTCAGGCAGGTTAAAGGGACACTCCAGTCACCAATACATCTTGCTTACAGCTCAGACCCTAAACTCTGAGTGAGTTGCTTTCTTTCATAATGTGACTACCTCTTTGTAATTTACCTGACTATCGGCAGTGATATCCTTTCTGTATGTCTCCTTGGGTGTCTTCTCCTTCTAATGCTGCTTGCCTTGTAGTTCAGATCACTCACTGCTGTTTGTGGCTGAGTTGTGTACATAAATTTGATAAGGAAGTCTTTCTTTATCTTAAGTGTGGCTTGGAGGCAGACTGCAAGACTTTTTTTTATTTGTGTATTTGAGCATGAAAAATATAACATGTTAATGAGGCCACAACCATACTGTATTGTGAGTAGGGTGTTCCTTTAACTTGCCTGAAATGCATTAAAAAATTTTAGTGCTTGAAGTGTCAATTTAAAGGGACAGTGTAGGTACCCAGACCACTTCATCTCATTGAAGTGGTTGGGCGCAGCGTTCTTGTGCCTTCAACTCTGCAAAGTAAAACCAGTGCAGTTTTAGAGAAACAGTAATGTTTACATTGCAGAGTTAAGACAGCATCTAGTTGCTGCTTACAAAGTTTGACTCCGTGAAACGACGCTGGAGGCCCTCACGCTTTGCATGAGGACGTCCAGCATGTTGAGCCAAAGCTTTCCTAATGCCACTATCAAAAGATGTCCATGGAGGAAAAGCCGAAACCAGCGCCGAGGGACATCTAAGCTGGTATCAGGTAAGTGGGAAAAAAACCTTCTACTGTACTGCTAGTCCTGGTGAGGCATGATGCATCTGCACCTACCTGTAAATCTCATTGTCCCAGCAATGAGTGCCCAAGGCATGCCACTTCTCAAAAGGCATCGTGATGGTGTCTTGTGAGAAGAGGCATGCCTTAGCTTTGCATGGATTTCAAGTGTTAATAACTGTGTTGCGGAGGTGTGATTTCAGGATGCCGGAATATGTGCTATTCTTTGTGTACCATCCATTATCTGTTAATTTACAGATTACTCCCTTTTTACCTCTTGAAATAAGAAAATGTTGGCATTTTGAATGTTGTTAGAGTTGTTCTGTTTGGTGCTGTGATGGAAATGGTCTGCATTCTTTCCCATTTTATTTTTGTGTGTGTGGACTGTTTAGTATTCTTCTGTAACTTATGACTGACATATTGCAGGAGTTGTGCAGTATGAAGAACTCCTTGGAACTCTCTCTCACTGACTGTTTCTGAAACTAAGCAATGATATCAAGAGGCTATCAAATGTATCCTTTTTGTTATTCATTTATTTCTTGGTAAAATGTTTTACAGCATGGCTCAGTGTTCTGGAACTTTAAACTTGCGCGCTCTCAAAATACATTTCTTCTTTAATTACAGGCCTGCATTGATGATAACCTGGATATGGTCACATTTCTGGTGGAGAATGGAGCTAGTATTAATCAACCAGATAATGAAGGCTGGATACCACTGCACGCTGCGTCTTCCTGTGGATATCTTGACATTGCAGAGTGAGTGCTTTTGGTTTTTAACTATTTGCCTTAAATGAGTTTTTGATATTGGTTTACAAATGTTAAATATAAATGTTGGATTTTTATTTTTTTGTCTTTTTATGTTTACTTTATTTTGGCTTTGCAAGCAGTCGTTTAATGAAAACATCTTTTCTTAAAATACAGTGAGTGAATGTATGTAGGTCTTGTTTATTATCGGTATTTACATAGTGCCAACGTATTTCGCAATGCTTTGCAATATTATAAAGAAGGAAATTTAATAATATATTGGACAATTACAAAATGTTTCAGGGACAATAGGTTCGTGAGTACCCTGCTCAAATGAGCTTACAATTTATTCTGTGTGCTTTTTGACCATAATGCAGCCAGATTTCAAAGACACTCTAAGCACCGTAACCACTACAGTTCAATGGTTTAACACTTTCTTGAATTCCCCAGGCATATGCCATCCAGCTCCTCTTTACAAATATAGCTAAGTTTAGTGACATCTGGGAAATGCAGGACTCCCAGTTAAATGTCAAGCTGTTTGGAAAGGATCTGTAGTGGTTATGCTGTTTGAATCCCCCCATTACATTTAACCTGACTGTGCACAATGGACTAAAGTAATAGTGACGTTAAGTAAGAGGAACGGAATTTATATTGACTGAATTGAAACAAACCCATGTGTGTACATATTGGACTATCATTTTTGCATTGCAAAGGCATTCTTATCTTCTTCTTTGCTTCTGCATGCTTTCACTTTGGTTCACCTTGCAGATAAACCAATTTATTTATAAAAGTATACTTTATATATGTCATATGGAATGTCACTTCTTTACATCACTTTATAAAAAGTCATTTCACTATAAGTCTACCCCTTGGATCAATGACATCACATGAGGAATTGTACCTCCTCTCTCACCATCCAAGATATATCCAACTTGTGCAATATGTGCATCCCACAAGCTCTACCTTCCTTTCACCTTTTTATTGTATTCTTAAATGATTGTAGGCTTGAAAGATCACATCCCTATTCACAAAGCTGAACAGAGTTGTGAATAAACTCATGAGTGGTGCTCATCAACTTATACTACAAGGCCATGTTGGACAGGGTCTTGTACTACAAGGGCCTGTTGGACAGGGTTTTTTAGGTAACCCCCGACAAACACCTGAATTAGAAGTTCCTTATTGATTAAAGGAACACTTCAGACCCCTAAAGTACTCCAACTTGCAGAAAAACTTTATGTATGAAGTGTTTGTTACAAATAGTGCAGGTTTTAATAGAAATTGACACTTTTATAAATTGACATCCAGGAGGGTGTAACAAGGTTAGCCAGAAAACCGGTCCTTTTGCTTCCTGGTAGTTTAGCTTTGTGGAGCTAAACTAAAGAGGCAGTCAGTTGCCCAAAGCACCTGCAAGCACCTTGCAAAGACATCTCATTGAGCTACAATTGGACAACCAAAAGAAAGTCTGTGATGGGCTTGCAAAGTCTTTAGACAAGAGATCTGCAGCTTCTGAAAGCTGTTTTTAGATCGATAATCCCCCACCAGTGAAAATAATGCATAATTAAATGTGTGCATGTTTTCATTTGGGTTATATCTGCTAAACCGTGATTATTTTTGTTTTGACAGTTGAGTGTCCCTCAAACGTTCTTTCTCACGTGTGAGGAATCTATCCATTCTACTACCATTAAGACCACTCCTACTGTCCATTCGGTTGTGAATTATAATTGCTGTATTTGTGGTTTTCAGCACATGTAGCACATATTACATTCTCATTTGAGGTATTTAGTCTTACTTTGATGTTCCCTTTCTATGAATTTGTATAAATTTGAATGTGCTCAGTTTTTTATTATTTCTCTGTAAAAATATTTTGAGAATTATTATTTGCCTTTACTCTTTCATCATTTTTTTTTTTTTTTTAACAATTCCATTTCCCGTTAGGTATTTAATAAGTCGAGGAGCTAATGTAGGTGCAGTAAATAGTGAAGGAGACACTCCACTAGACATTGCTGAAGAAGAGCCAATGCAGGAACTCCTTAAGAATGAAATTAATCGTCAAGGTAACTTCAGACATTTATAATTAAAATGCACATGCAGTTATGCTAATTTTTCTGGATACAGTTGTGTTGACATAAAGCAGTCCTTTTTATCACAAAATTATTAATATATTGAATATAATATTTTGGCATGCAATCAAAATGAATGATAAATATAATTTAAGAATTGCACTTGGTAATTTCTCTGCATCTGGCCTTAGCAGTGTTGCCATTTCATATCAAAGATTGATATATGATCACTTTAAAGTGAATGCCATAGTTTGAATTAAGTGAATTTAATGTTTAAAAAAAAATTTTTTTTTTTCCTTTTGTACCGGTATAAAAAATAACTTGGAAGATGCAGTGTAGTATATCACTACAATGACGGGTCATGTTTTGTTTCTGCTTGGTTTTGTGAAACTACGCTGGACGTTCTTACACTTTGCAGGACATCCAGCATCAGCTAAAACCCGCTCAGGAAAGCATTGAGTCAAAGCATTCCTATGTGAAAGGTCTAATGTGCATGTGGCACTCGCCAGGCATGTGTATTCGGTTCCCCCGTTGGCTGATGGTGGTGGAGGAGCCAGGCCCATCTTTGTATTCCTAACACTAAATTTTTTATTTTTTTAAACGGTTGTCTCTTCACTCATTTATGATTGTTGGAATGGTATCACCAATTAAAACATCCTTTACTGTTTGGAAATGGTGTTGGCAGACATTTTCAACATGCTTGCAGACATTATTGCATCTCTCCTATGTAATGAAATTTATAAGTGGATAAGTAGATGCAGCATCTATCTGTACAAGCAATACAGGCTGTTTCAGAGCTGCTTCCTGCTGTTTGTCAGACCTCTGACATCACCACTCTATAGTGTTCTTGTATGACCAATATTTTGTTCTGTCTGCTCTACTTCATAAGGAGGGTTGATGACACACCATTTTATAATGCATATTGACTGGTATAGTATTTAAATTGTAAGCATCTGTGCAGTCAGCTTGAAATTATATTAAACTATAAGGGTATCATTTTATTGGCAGTATGTCATGTAAGGAGCATCTATATTCAATTATAATGTATTGTGATCTATTCGAATGCATAGTGGCAACAATTATGATTTGCATCCTCATTGCTAGTAAATAAATATATAAAAAGCAAATTGCAACCAAGAATATACCTTCATCCTTACAGCAGTATGCACACTTAGAAAGTATCAACGAAAATGAGAAGTGAGAAAGTCTAAGTGCAATTTTTGAAAAAATATGGCTCTTGGGGTATTCCGTTAAAAGGGACATGTTACCAGCTTCATTTAGGTCTGCCTTTAGCCAGAATTTTACATTGGGATTTCCTTGGTGTGTCATTTAAATCTCTCCAACTAAATTCCGAGTTAATCGGGTCTAGATTTCAGATAATTATTGCCAGTGTGTGTGTAATTAATTAATTTGACTGTCTATGCAGTAGATGTTTAGTCATATTTGGTCATCTTGCACACCTGACCAAACTTCAAATGTTCTGGTGTGTGGGTGGAAGAGGATATGATGCAATAAACAAGCAGTTCTCATGAAAAAGACAGAAAAAAAAAAACCCAGAAAACAAGAAGTCATGTTGTGTACAAATGTTAAGACTTTACACAACACCCATATAATGCTGTAAAAAATGTAAAGCTTGGGGTACCTCACAAGCAATTGTTATATGCTTACGCACTACAAAAATAAAGAATTTAAAAAAAAATATGTTAAAGGGCCACTAAAGTAATTCAGACCACTTGAAGTGGTTTGGGTGCAGTCTCCCTGCAATGCAAAATAATTCAGTTTTGTAGCCTCGATACTGCAATTGAATGCAGCTCCTTGCTGCAGGGTGTTTAGCAACTCATAGAGAACAGAAACAAAAGGGTAAAAGCGCACAAACAGTGGAATATTTTACCTTTAAAATCTTGTATAGGTTCTATTTTCAGCAACAGACAGTAACTGTGGACAGTATATACAAGAAAACAACATAGTGTATACTGTTGAAACCTATTTACAATATGTGGAAAATAAAAAAGGTTCACACTTTCCATAGCCACATAAGTAAGTCTCTGGACTCTATTTAATCCACCAATGGATACACTGGATCTGATCCTCCTCTTAGATGTTTGTAATACGTTTTTCTTAGCAGGAACCAGGTAAGGTGAAGTGTTAATATAAACATTTATTTGGTATAAAATAATAAAAGCAGAAATTGCTGACACAGAAGCTAGCACAATGTGTTTTGACACTCCAGGGTCTTTTTCAAGTGCAGTATATCCTCCCATTTGCTGACCCACCTATGTATGCCTCCAATTTACCAGAGACAGGTGTAGCAGCAGGAAATGGTAATTGAATGTCCATATTGGTCATTGCAGGAAGCATCTCACCACCACTAAGATGGTGGTGCTTCCTGTTTTGACATACATAAAGAGCGGGGGGGGGGAAAGCTTCCTGTTTTTACATATATAAATAAATAAAAATAAAAAAAAGCTTACTGTTTTGACATATATAAATAAAGAGAAAAACAAACAAAAAAAATGCTTCCTGTTTTTACATATATGAATAAAGAGAGATGAAGATAAATAAATAAAAGGGAAGGAGTGGAAGAAAGAAAACATGTTCATTTTAATATGTGGGATTCCAAGATGGCGGTGACTTTACTTCCGGTGAGCGTCTTCCGGGGTTCCAAAATGACTGTGCGTCTACTTCCGGTCAACTTGTTTTCCAAAATAGCCATGCGCCTACTTCCGGTCGGCGTATTTTCGTCACGTTTTTCCTAAGTAGTTGGCTCCTCCTTTCTTCGGACTCCACCTCTCCATAAATATTAGTTCACAGAAGGGCAGTCTTTTATGTAATATATATCTGGCAATATGTAAATCGTCCAGATCCAATTACCGTATTTTTCGCTCCATAAGACGCACTTTTTTTCCCCTCAAAAGTGAGGGGAAATGTCTGTGCGTCTTATGTAGCGAATGTGAAGATTTACTTACCTGTCTTGGAGCGTGGGCCGGCTTCACAGCGCGCTCCGCCGTCCAGGAACTTCTATTTCAGGTTCCAGTTTCCGGCGGGACTGAAAGGAAGTGCACACTCAGTGTGCACACTTCCTTTCAGTCCCGCCGGGAACCGGAACCTGAAATAGAAGTTCCTGGACGGCGGAGCGCGCTGTGAAGCCGGCCCACGCTCCAAGACAGGTAAGTAATTATGGGACAATGGGAGGGGAGACACTATGGGACGAGGGGAGGGGGACACTATGGGTTAAGGGGAGGGGGACACACTATGGGAGAAAGGGAGGGGGAGACACTATGGGAGAAGGGGAGAAGGACACTATGGGAGAAGGGGAGGAGGACACTATGGGAGAAGGGGAGGAGGACACTATGGGAGAAGGGGTGGGGGACACTATGGGTCAAGGGGAGGGGGACACTATGGGAGAAAGGGAGGGGGACACTATGGGAGAAAGGGAGGGGGAGACACTATGGGAGAAAGGGAGGGGGAGACACTATGGGAGAAAGGGAGGGGGAGACACTACGGGAGAAAGGGAGGGGGAGACACTACGGGAGAAAGGGAGGGGGAGACACTATGGGAGAAAGGGAGGGGGAGACACTATGGGAGAAAGGGAGGGGGAGACACTATGGGAGAAAGGGAGGGGGAGACACTATGGGAGAAGGGGAGGAGGACACTATGGGAGAAGGGGAGGAGGCGACACTATGGGAGAAGGGGAGGGGGAGACACTATGGGAGAAGGGGAGGGGGAGACACTATGGGAGGGAAAGTGCACTATGGAACAATGGGAGGGGGACACACTATGGGATCAGAACACTAATGGACAAGGGTAGGAGGGGTTAAAGAACACTATGGGACAGGGAGGAGGGGTTAACAATCACTATGGGACAGAGGAAAGGGGGGTTAAAGATCATTATGGGACAGGGGAGAAAAAAAAAATATTCTGAACAAACTGTCCCATAGTAAGAAACACTATGGAACAGTTTGTTCAGAATATTTTTTTTTTCTGTGTTTCCTCCTCTAAAAACTAGGTGCGTCTTATGGTGAGGTGCGTCTTATGGAGCGAAAAATACGGTAGATGCCAGATAGTCCACAGTATATGTTAATTTAACCATAAAAGAGAGGGAATATAGTAAAAAATCATTTCATTAAAAAGACAATGTATTAGCAGATACCTATTTTAATAAGAACTATATCCTTCGCCCAAACGTATGAAGTAAATAAAGACATAAAAATATAAATACATAAAAAATCATAAAAAACAGTTAATTTCAAAATCAATGTTGAGCCCTCTAGGTGTTAAAGTGCACATTTCAAAGATCCATTTGGTTTCTTGTAAACTTAATTTTTGGTTAAAATCCCCTCCTCTCCAATGCGTATTAACTTTTTCGATAGCATGGAATTCCAGTTTTTTGGGAAAGGAGTTGTTTTTCAAGGAAGTGTTTGGATACACTATGGTTAATAAAACCCTTTTTAATATTTATGTGCTCATTTATATGTATATTAAGTGCACTAGTGGTTTTTCCTATATATTGTAATCCACATTTGCATATTAAAAGATATCACTCCTTTTGACTGGCACGTGATGGGGGATTTTATATTAAGATTTTCCAGTTACGTTTGATACAAAACTTTTTCTAGTTTTTTTTAGTGCAATCAGAGTTTTTGCATGCATTGCACATACCACAATGGTTAAAACCTTTCTGTATTTCTGCCCAATTTGTTAAAAAATTCTTTGGTTTCTCTTTATCAATATAGTTTTTTGTTAAGATCTGTTTAAAATTCTTTGCTCCCCTAAAAACAAACCTAGGTTTTGGCCCTATATGCTTTAAAATATCTTGGTCTTGTCTTAAAATATGCCAATTTTTCTTAATTATTACCTTTAAAGAGTTGACATTGGTCGCATAATTTAAAATAAGAGGTATTTCATCATTTGTTTAAGATGTATTTTTCTCTTTATATTTTAAAAGTTGGGACCTGTCTAAGTTTTGAACATAGTCAATATCTTTTAATAGGACTTTTTCAGAATATCCTTTTTCTTCAAATTGTTCTTTTAAAACATTTGCTTGGTCAGTAAAAGATATTAACTTTGAGCAGTTCCTACGCATTCTTAAAAATTGACCTTTCGGTATATTTTCTAACCAAGGATGATGGTGATAGCTATCCATTTGGATGTAGCTGTTCACGTCTACCTGTTTGAAATATGCTCTGGTCTCTATTGTGTTGTTTAAAATATATATATCTAAATCTAAAAAATTTATATTTGTTTTACTGCTCTCTTTAGTCAGCTTGATACTCCATGTATTAGAATTTAAAAAACTAAAAAAATTTCAAAAAGTTCTATCGGTCCTCTCCAAATTAAAAAGATGTCATCAATATACCTCTTATAGAGGACCAAGTTCACGCTGTATTCATGGTTATTATATATAAAGTGCTTTTCCCAAAAGGCCATAAAAAGGTTAGCGTAGCTTGGCGCGAACTTGGTCCCCATAGCGGTTCCTTTCACTTGAAGATAAAAATCACCTTCGGACCAAAATGTTATTGATTAAAATCAGTATCATCCACTCCACAATATAATCAACCTGTAGTTCTAAAAATTGTTGGGATTCTGTCAGGAAATATTTCACATGTTTAGTTGCTCGTGCATATCTTTTGTGAGAAGAATTTGGCTTGGCGGTGGTCATCGAAGACATCAGGCTTGCTGTCGTCTTTGAAGGCAGAGCGGGCAGCTGCAGCGGAGTCTCGACGTTGAACAGGTAAGTAATTATTAGTTAACTTAGTTTTTAACAGCAAAGTTGGGTGGGCAGCTATAGAAGGGAACATACGGTCCTGACTTTTTTAATTTCAGGACTATAGGTGTACTTTAATGTTTTTATACCTGGTTTGAAATGATTTACGTAAGCTTTTTAAACCCGGTAAAGGGGCATTATTAACAAATACACAATCCTCTTTACTTGATCTCTGCTATTCAAAATAAAAAAATTAACATGGTAGGTAAGGTCATAGAACTGACTAAACTTTAATACTATTGTATGGTGGATATTTTGCATTATACAAATAAGGAACCAAGTTTTAAAATGGGGGTGTGGCGGACATTATAATACTGAGTTCCATGTAATGTTACTGGGCATGTCTGTCTACTTTTATGTAGTCCTAACATTGGATCCCCTTTTTGTATGCTTTCAGGATTAATCAACTGTTTTGTACAAGGAGGTAAAATTATTTTTTTATTATTGGTATTTATATAGCGCCAACTAAATTCACAGCGCTTTACAATATTCGAAAAAGGGGAAAATATGACAGTTACAAATTGTTAAAGAAACTATAGGTTGATGAGGACTCTGTTCAAACAAGCGAACAGTCTAGAGTAGGTGGGGTATAGAAATACAATGGGGAAGGGCATTAAGGGTGGTGGCAATCAAACAAAGTGGGAATAAAGCAGAACTGGAAGGTAAGCGTGTAGTGTGGCACTTCAAGAAAGAGCAAGAGACAGGTTTGTGAGATATAGGGTTCTCTGGAAGGCCATAAGCTTTCTTGAAGAGATGAGTTTTGAGACAATTCTTAAATGATTGAAGACTAGGAAGAATCAGATGGAGATAGGCAGGCTGTTCCCAAGGAAAGGAGCTGCCCGCGAGAAGTCTTGCAAGCATGAGTTAGCAGCAGAGTGGAGGGACAGGGAAGGGGCTTCTCGAATATATAATAGTATATTCATATTTCTTCCTATATATATTAACATATTCAGTGTTTCCTTAAGGACCATTGACTGCATAATGCGATTATTACAAACCTTTCTTTTGAAGATCCCATATCAAAATGAAAGTTACTATTGCAGGGCTTTTTTAATACTGCAAATATGAAATAATCTGTGTTTTAGGAGTGCTGACCGGGGACTAAATAGCAATACTTTAAGTACCAAAATCTCTGAAGCTTAAAGGGTTTCTCCAACTCTTTGTTTATTTTTTAAATCTTTAAATAATGCCCTATTGGTGGTATTCTTTAGCCTCCCCAAAATAAAGCAACTCAGAGGTCCTATCAACAGTTTAGCGAAGAGAATCCTTTAATTGGACAATCTAATCGACACAGAGTACATGCACACTCTCTAAGGCGGCAAGGTTAGAGAGAGAGAGAGAGAGAGAGAGAGAGAGAGAGAGAGGGGGAGATAGGAAGGAAGGAAGGTAAAGAAGGGTTAGGGAGTGTGAGGGAAACCAAAAATATCAGATGGGACAAGGAGATAGGAGGGCTACAATTAAAGGGGGGAAGCAATTTTTCCCTTGCATGCAGTCTGTTACCTCTGCCAACAATTTACCCTGCACGTTGCAGACTGACCTTAAATTTATACAGAATTGACATTGGGCAGCCTGAACCAGAGTTCTAGGCTGTCTTGAGTTGCGTGTGCTGGGGGTGCAACTAGCCCCCCCCTTGCATAATTAAAAATAACTCTAGATGTGTAGTGATTCAAGCGGGAACACTGCACATTCAAATTCCTGCCACCATGACCACTTCAAAAAGCAGAAATGATTGGAGTAACCCTTTAATTTAGTTGTCTACATTATATATGTTGTATGTAAGACCGAACTACAGGGAAAACAAACACGAAAATAAAAATGTGGAATTGCAAAAGTATAAATGTTACTGTAATTTAGTTACCTAGTCATAAGAGACTGCTTCCCACGGTCTTGCCCAAAATATAAAACTGCTTTTTCAGAGATACACACATTGCGTTACTCCTAATTTCACTTATAAATTATGTAGATTGTTTACTAGAACAAAAAGCTGTATGTATAAAATATTCAGTAGAACTTTTACTAGAACAAAAAGCTTTATGTAGGAAATTCTCAGAAAGGGCATCCATGAATTTAAAGGTAGTATTTGAGAAACAAACTTGTCACACAAGTTTTGACCGAAATTAAGGAAATGTTTTGACTTTTGTGAGTTTGTTTTTGTTTCGTTTTTTTCTCCATAACGGCAAATAATTCAAACCATGTTTGCAATAATCCGTGCATTGAGCTTTTTTTGTTACTGTATGCTTATTGTTAAAACCCAATTTAAGTAAATGAATACTTGGGTTGCAGCAATTTATATAAATTAAATATGGCAGTGAACGGGAAAACTATGCTACACCAATGCTATATCAGATGCACACACTGTTTCTAATTAAAGGGTGTTTCACCTGTCACTACAACTGAGAGGAATCCGGAGTGAATTTTCACTTTAAAGCGATTTATACCAAGACTGCTATAAACATATCAGCACTGCAGGGATTGACTTGGACACTCTTTTGCATGCATGTAAGGTTAGCATTGATTGTCATGTTGCAGACACGTTTGACACTAAGCTGGCACCTGCAAACATGAAGTACATTATTTTTGCCTTTTGGCATTCGTTAGGCTCTATCTTATCTTGCAAATGCCAAATCATAGTCGGACGACATATTAAATTCCTTGTGCATAGTTGCATTAGCCCCCAGACTGAGCCCTTTTGTCATATCTCATACTTATTGGAAAATCACCAATAATAATAATTGCGTAACTTTGGCTGGTTTTGTCAGCCATATTATATATCTTTTGGTGATCCGTGCAGACGCATATTCTAGCAGTCTTTTCTTCCAGAGTGTCCAAATGCATAACAACCACCTAATTATTTTTTCTCATTGGTGGTTTGTGAATTCCACAGGGGTCGTCAGTAATTCTTGTTGTATCTCTGTATTCTCTGCCTCTGGTGCTACTGATTTTCAATTAGATTTATAGAGTGGTCTGGGACCATGATTTATATAGTTTTATGAAAAATGTTTTTCCATATCATTTTTTTTTTTGTGGTAGACACAGTGTTCTCTTCTGTTAGGAAGAACTGTAGATACACTTTTTTTTTATCAGATGTGTCCAGAAAGCTTGCATGCGTAAAATCTGAAAATTGAGGATGTGGATATATATGGCATGTCATTAATTTCTGTAGAAGAAAATCCTGAAGAAAGTTATGTCTATCTGAAAATTTGACCAGTAAATACAAATCAGTATTTGTTTATGTTGTACCTGGTGTGCTGTCATTTTTGTAAAGTTCTTTAGGGTATGTTACCAGCACACAAGAAGTAGAATAGACATGAATTTTACAGGAAAGCACAAAAGCACACACAATCTACACATTAAGCATAGACAAATCCTGAGCTGCACGTTAAAGTAGTTTTTTGTTTTGCGTGTGTTTTTTTTTTGTTGTTTTTTTTTTTTTGTTACGTTTCAATACAGGGTACAGTTTGAAAACCTGACTGCAATAATGTAGTTTTGTGTGTTTGTGGGTGTCTTCTTTGCATAGACATGCTTTAATGAAGCATTGAAAAAGTGAAAACCTGTCACAAGTTATACATCAAGGAGGCACAAACAAAGCAATGTTGTTTGTAGGTGAATTTAATATTAAAGTATATTTAAGTTCTGGAAAACCTAACGTAAGCCTTGGCTTTTGAATTGTTGGTTCGGCTTTGCTCCACAGATCAGGAGACCCCAAAAAGTTTTTTTTGTTTTTGTTTTTTTTTAATCATTCTTCCCTCCATATGGAAAAAAATATTTGAGATTGTGTAATACATAGTTTCCATATAGATTGTGTAATCCACATTTTAATTTCCAAGACTCAAGTCACACAAATACTAAGGAAAGTCTACTGTTCTCATTGGAAACAATTGTTAATGTTTCTAAATGTCGTGGATGCCAAGCTGCTTAGAGCAATGGAAGAACAATAATGCCTTTCTAGCCACTCGTGCCTCTGCATTGTGTTTTGTTATGAGAAAAAGTTTTAAAAAATCAAACTTTGCTGGATAAAGGTTACAAACATGCCTGGATATTTCCATTTTGATTGGACATATTACATATTCATAATAGATTTGTCTGCTATTTTGATTGTTTATAAAAGTCAGAATTTGTTACAAATATAGTATTCAGATTAAAAGTAAAATAAAACCTGTTTTCTTTAAGATATACATACAAATAATTTTCTCTCTCTATTTCAATACAAAGTTATTAATTGTTGAGGGTTACCAAAAGTTAGTGCCCATCTTTTTTGCAGTGTGCATCTTCTAGTCAGAATTAAAACTTGCACCCAGATTAACTAAATATGTCTTTATCATAAAACACTGCCAAATATATCCTTCAAAATTTTATGAGCCCTGGGATCTATATAATACATATTTATGTACATCCTGTAAAGAGGATTTGCAGGGTGTGCTGCTTGTGAGTGTCAGTGAATCTCAGAATTAGCACACAGAATTTTAAACTAAAAACTGCACCTTTTTATAGCTCAAAAATGCTCTAATTGCTACCTCGTTGAGCATATGTTTTCCACATCCTCCACGTTCCTATATCTATATTCGGGAATTTGAAGGATTTATGTACAAATACACACAGGTTCTAATTGCTGAAAGTGTGCAGAATTAATTATCTTAGTGTTTGAGATGTAGATGGAACTTCTAACGTGTCTCTCTGGTTAATACCTGACCTATTATCTGACCAAATCCACCAGAGTCATAGAATTTTTTTCAATTTTTTTGTGTGCTAGGTAAGGTAGCAAGCACCATTATGATAAGCAGTCTAGTTGCCTGGGTTGCAATGGCATGTACATTTTCCAACCACTGTGGTCCCTACCCCAGAGTCAAGAAGTCATAAACTATGGATAAACATTACTAAAATCTGTGTAATGGGTTATCCTTGATTTGTGCAAGGTTATTATTTTTATTTATTTATTTATTCTATTTCCAGGATGTAGAAGTGGAATGATTTATCTGTTGCTTTTAAATCCCACCATTTGCATTAAACCGGTTATGGATGCATTTGATTGAATAATGCTGATATATTATTTTATCACACACAGGTATTGATGTTGAGGCAGCTAGGAAAGAAGAAGAAAGGATAATGCTTCGAGATGCAAGACAGTGGCTAAATAGCGGGAACATAAATGATGTTAGACATTCAAAATCTGGTGGGACAGCACTACACGTCGCTGCTGCTAAAGGTTATACAGAGGTTTTAAAGTAAGTATTTTATAATGTCTTCATAAATTCACTGATAGTATTATTTGAAAAGGACTGCAACTAGGATTTTTTTGTCAGGAAGGCTTTGAATGTTCAGCTGACATTTACATTTTACTTGTACTCCAATGTGGGATAGCCGATAATTTCTTTTTTGTACTTAATTCTTTCTGTTCATCCTTCGTTAATGTCTTAAAGTGGGGGCATGTCTAGTGAAAATGTTGCAGAGCACACTTAAGGGTTTCATTCGCATTTTATTTTGAGGCGGGGCGATTCCTTCCATTCTCCTGTGTCGACAAATACAGGCTAGTTTTTTTTCTCTAAAATCACCCACTAAATTGTGGATGATTTTCTTATCCTAAATTATAAATTCCCCGTTTAAAATATGGAAAAGGATTGTTCATATTTGTAACGTTTCATATTATAATGAGCATTTCAATATTGTTGTAAGATTCCTTTACC
The DNA here is from genome assembly GCA_933207985.1 of Pelobates cultripes. Taxonomy (NCBI): domain Eukaryota; kingdom Metazoa; phylum Chordata; class Amphibia; order Anura; family Pelobatidae; genus Pelobates; species Pelobates cultripes. The sequence continues at coordinate 327,218,573 of OW240914.1, read as the reverse complement.
ATGGCATCAGTCAATACATTTGTTTAATAGTTTATATTTTTTGCCAAATTATAAATATCGAACACTTTTTTTTGTGAGCTGTGCTCATTTTTATAGATTATAAGATTGTTTTGAGGAGTCTTCACATTAGTCCAATACTTGATTTCTTTATCCTGATACCACATATTGATATTCATCTTCTGCAATTTGCCTTGTATAAGTTTGTATCCCTAGGTGGTTATGTAAATCCTGACTTTGTGCATTCAAAATTAATAGCACTATTTTCTGTATGCCATCACAACCGGGAAACCACGCCAGGGTACTCCTACTGTAGTAGCTATGATATTTAGAGTAACCCTTTACGCAACATTCTAAAATAATTAGAAACGACCAGAATACCCATGTTGCGCGTCGTGTTGCTTAGAGTTAGGTCTAAAACAGTCTTTACGCCTTTATATAGGACGTGAGTCTTAATTTATTGCTTATTAACTTAGCCAAATATTAATTGTTCACTAATTTTCTCCACAGACTTTTAATACAGGCGGGTTATGATGTTAATATTAAAGACTTTGATGGTTGGACCCCACTTCATGCGGCAGCTCATTGGGGAAAAGAGGAGGCTTGTAGAATACTTGTAGAAAATCTCTGTGACATAGATTCCATTAACAAAGTGGTAAGTAAAGCTAAGCAGTTAAAAAGTGAAATGTGAAATTTACGGCAACCAGCACAGTATCTGAAGATTTCATTTTTTTATTTTTTTTTAAAACTCCCTCCTTTGTTTTTAGGGTCAAACCGCATTAGACGTTGCAGATGAAGATATTTTGGCATATTTGGAAGAACTGCAAAAGAAACAAAATCTGGTAGGTTGAGATAATCTGGCAAAAACAATGTCGGCTATAAAATTCAGAACGTTAATGGAAACCTAAGAAATGGCAGTAACAATGTATTTACTGTTTTTTCCTCTTATGATGTAACTGATGAAGCCTTGATTTCAGTAGACTTTTATTATTGGAGTATATAATGGAGTCTAATCAAATGTGATGTTTGCAGTTTTATTTTATTTATTTTTTAAAAAGCTGTTACTGTACAGATAATTTGCTGTGATTTTGCTTTTTCAGCTGCTTAGTGATAAGCAAGAGAAATCACCATTAATTGAGTCTTCAACAACTACGGAAAACAACCAGTCATTGAAAACACAGAAAAAGTATGTATTCTAAACAAACTTAATCTTAAATGGAAAAGCCTCATTAAAAATGCATTTTTTTAACACCTTTTTGAAGAGCGCTAAAAATATAAATAAGGATTGTGCACACAATGAGCATACTCAGAAGCTAAAATAAACCACATGAAAATGCATTTAAATTTTATTTTATTAAATTTGTATTACTTAAAATATTTAAATAAACTAGTGCTGCAATATGACCCAAAATATACTGCTTTGGTTTCTACATTTAGTTTCTCATGAGAGAGACTGCTTTTGAACTATAAGAATTCAACATCCAGGAAATAATTTCTGAAGTTAACACATTCTGTGTACATAAGGTTCAAAATGAACATGTCTTTGCAGGAAGTGTAATAAAGCTGTGGGAATAAAAGCCAGGGGGCGTGTCTCAAGCTGCAGGAAAGTTGTGGGTGTGACTCAAGCTTACTGGAGGGACACTATAGTCACCAGAACAATTACAGCTTAATGCTGTTTTTCTGATGTTTACAGCCTCTCCTGCAGGCTTTTTTTTGCAATGAAAAGGCATTGTTAACATTACTGCCTAGCAACACCTAATGGCGGCCACTGGCGTTGCTTCCTGGGTCAGTGCTGCACAATGTGCATCACCGGTGTTCAGCTTTTACACGCTCTGCATGGAGACGCTGAACTCTCCTAGTAGAGATTAATTCAATGCATCTCATTAATGCATCTCTATGAGGAGGTTCTGATTGGCACAGTGTGGCTTTTACTGCCCATATCAATAGCCTCCCAATGCTTTTCTATGACCTGAGCCAGGGAGGCGGAATGGGGTGGAGCCAGCCGTGATGCAAAAAAGTGAGTAAATTACTTTTTAGCATTTAAACACGGGGCCCATGACCTAAACTTTGTTTAACTCCTAAATAGCAGAACTCAGCAGCAAGACTCCAGGGGCATGATCTATGCACCACAACTACTTCCTAAAGCTGACATGGTGTTTGAATAACCAGATTAAATGATTATGGTGCCTTAGGGTAAATTGTGACTTTGCATTGTATCTGGAAATGTAATGTCTGTTAATGGAACATCCTTCTGACACTTCTTCCTAACCATTCAACACTTTATGGTATTGCAGCAAAGAAACTTTGATCATAGAGCAAGAAAAGACTGGCAGAACCATAGAATCTCTGGAACAGGAGAAGGTAGATGATGAGGATGAAGGAAAGAAAGATGAATCCAGCTGTTCCAGCGAGGAAGAGGAGGAGGAAGACTCGGAGTCTGAGACAGAAACAGGTAAATGTCATTTTAGAAGGGCTTTGGGGAAATTGTTTGTTTAGGTCAGAAAGTAAAATTAAGTTTTTACTCATCAGTCTTTACACATTTCATAATGTCTCAAATGGGACTGGGAAATATGTCTAATGTTTCTCACTTTAAAATGTTGTAATACACGCTAGCTAGCTTTCAGTGACAGTCAGTCTCTGTCCCCCTCCCCCCATTCATTGTGCAGGCAGCCAATGGATACTTAGAATAGCTTCCTATACTAATCTGAACGTGCATAGACTTGCATTAGGTTCAAACTGAAAAAATAAAGTGATTTTAGTGATATATTTGCGATATCAAATAGCCTATATTTGAGGAATGTATATATTCTCATTATATTAAAACTGCCGCCTTACTATTGTGCATTACATCCTGATCAGAAATCTGCTGTAACCTGCTACATTATCTCAGGGAGTGATTATGCTAAAGGCTGTTTGTATTCCTTCGGCAGTGTAGTCTGCTTTCATACCTGACTCATTCACTGTTTTAGGAGATTTGTTAAACGTTGAAGTGATTTGTATTGGTGCTAAAAATATTTTAAATGTTTACTAATCGTCATCTCTTTATATTTTATTTGTGTTGAAAAAGTTAGCATTGGTGGATGACGGCACTGCAAAACTTACATTTTTGGAATAGCATTTGTGAGAAATTTGTCTCTGGGGTTTATTGCTTAGCAACACTTTATTACATTTCACATAAAATAACTCTACTGTCATATACTTTGACTACTGTATCTGGTGAAGTGATTTATCTAAGTTTTTTTTAATAAATCCTAAAACTATTAAATGCTGCCCTCTTCTGGTAATTTTTTTTACAATAGTTTTTACTTTTGTATTTGTGATGCTACAAAGAATTGTAGCTCTTTTTCTTGTATTGATTGCTTTAAAACAGGGCTGCCAACTGGTAAATCCCCAGATGTTGTAGAACTTCAACTTCCATGATGCAAATGCATTCTAAAGGCATGCAAAGCATCATGGGAGTTGTAGTTCTACAACATCTGGGGAACTACCTGTTGGGCAGCCCTGCTTTAGAATATATTCAGTTTTTCGTGAAGTCTGTAGTTTTCTCCCGTTTTCTTCACCGTGTTCTAAAATGCGATACAATCATTTATGTGTGCAGATAAAACGAAACCATCCGCACTTGTAAACAGTACCAGCAGCAGCAGTGGCACGCAACTGACAAATGTTACAGCTCCAACACCTTCCATACCTGCTGGTCAAGTCACACCCACATCACCTGTTAAAAAGGTAAAGTCCATCTAGAGCTTGTAGGACTCTTATGTATGGTTGCCATAGAGATCTGACCTTGAGCATGTAAAATCCTATTCATAAAGCACATTAACTGCCTGTTCTGAGTTTGGTTTTAATTTAATATTCCACTTGAATATGGATGATTTTTTTTTTTTTTTAAAGAAACATTTCTATGACCATAATTGCCACTGGAAAAAAAATCTAGGCAACGTAATATAGCTTGCAGTTCTTGTTCTGTGTTTGTTTGCATTCTTTGTTCTCCCTATATATAAATTCTCCTTTTTATGTCACTGCATTTCCTATTTTAAAGGTTAACCATTAACAAAAAACAATATCGCTTCGAGAAAGATGCATACAAATTCTGAGCTCATTGTAAGTGAATTCTCGTCTGCTTGTCAGATTTGTCAGGTGTCCTTTTTGTACAATGGTATGTTTAGAATAGTCTGCTAACTTGAATAGCATCACAAAACACTTTGGGTGAAATTTTCTTCCTTTTTCCCTGTTCCCCTTTCTGGCATTGCCTGCAAAATATACATTATATATCTATGATGATTTTACGGCTTGTTTTTTGGAGCATGAGATATCTCTGTTCATTACTGATGTTTAAACTGTTTGAAGTTTGTGAAATGGCTTTAACTGGGGTGAATTGACATATCAAATTAGTGCTCTCCAGTCAATTGAATTTCTGAGCAGTATTATCATAGTATGTAACTGCAGGTGAAGGTTAATGTACTTAAGTCTGTGGTGGCCAGTCATTTCATGGCCATTTTCCATAATACCTGTGTGGTGCTATGTTCATAGCTGCAGTCCCAATGAGTTGTCAAAATGCAACATCCTCAAGCCAGTCCTTCTACTCTGCACTTTTCCCCTATGTAGCCCTGTAGATTGGGCTGAACCAAGCTTTCAATTGACTCCACTTTCCTTGTCTGATTGGCTGTTAGGTCCACCTCCTCCGCACTAAAATTTTAAAATGAAGTGTAAAACAGCATTATTTTACAGATTACAATTGTTTAGTATAATCACACACACACACAAATGAATGTAAACTTTTTGCGCCTAGTACCATAAGCTTGTTAAAGTGATTGTAGTTCTGAATGAAATTTAACTGAAAAACCATCTGTGCAGAGGTTTAATTTCACTACCTGTGCTGTAACCCATGGTCCGTGTTCATTCCAAATCAAGCCATGCAGCCATGTTTAGTAGTGATCTGGTCAAAATGACGAGGTAATTTTGATGCATTCCTCTGTGCTCTCCTTTTACTTGATCCATGTTATCAATTATTTTTTTAAAGGGCTGAAGGGGTTGTTTTTTGCCCTGTATGTATGCATAGCACAACATTATGTATCAAAATATTACATTTGAGAGTATGGAAAGAAAAAAAATTATAGTTTTGAATATATTTTCTCCACAGTTACTGCATCTATTTCTTGTTTTTATTTGAAATCCAATAAGAATGTAGGATTTTACCAGGTGGAAATTGTACACACATTGCAAGAAGTGAATTACAGTTTTAAATATGCACCTTTGCAAAATTTGGTGTGCAGAGACTTCAACTTTAATATCCGTCACATAACCTAAAACTCAAGTGCTTGTTTATTGAAATTTGACCTATCTGTGTATTTAACGAACTTACAGCATTATGATGCTTTTCATTTATTTAGCTTTTCTCTCACCAACTTCTGCCAAGTCTTCTAGTTATATCTGTGGTGTTTGTTTGATAACTAATATTTCACTTTCGTGTCGAATTTCACAAACCTTGGGTGTCCTTTTCCATAAAAACCTCAGATTTGCTGCTGACTTTTTTTTTTTATATATATATATATATATATATATATATATATATATATATATATATATATATATATATAGAAGTTAGTGTCACATTATAAACATTCCTACTTCAGTTTAAAATGACCAGTTTTCAGATTTATATGCCTATATGCCTTCTGGGACATAATAGAAGCCCCATGCTGTACTTGATGGCATACCGTTTCAAACGAAAACAACTTGAGATATTAATGTAAGGATTCTTGAGTTTTGTCACCAATTTATGCCGATTTTTAGCAGTAAATCCTTTCACAAATCTTACAATTGTGAATTTCACATTCCATGTGTGTCCTGTTGCTTCAGAGGCCTTAAATATGTATTTTGCTGTCTTCCAAGTACAGCAATACTCCACATGCATATCTTAGTCAGATTATTTGGCAATTCATAGGATCAAATTGGAGACATTATTTTGATTTCCCTCTTTTCTTGCTTCCCAGTGATCCCGTTTGGCACTATCTGTATCATCATACCGTCCGACGTCAAACTTTGATGCCATTTCTGTCCCTTACCCATTATTGTTTAGTAGATTAACCCCCAGAGAGGTCACTGTGAGACAATCACAGTGATCACATTACCATAAGACTACTAGGGCATGTCATCACTGTGATCGGCTTTTAGGATGATGACTCTGCAATAGCCCAGTAGATCCTGTGATCTACATATATTGGGGCTCCTGTGTGCCACCAATTATTTCCAAATGCAGTTGGTATTAGTAATTTAAAAAAAAAATTATTTTGGCCTTTGGCAGTCTGAAAGGGCAATTGCTGGTCTGCCTTGCTAGCACACTCTGGGAGATCACGTTTAAATGACTGCCTCACCGTTGGTTAGCTTTCCTTTGCTGTATTCATGACTGCGATGTACACAAATGGAGTTTACGTTTTGAATAGTGTAACAACGTTACATTCATTTTCTGGCAGATGAATACTAAAAACTAAATGTAGAAAAGAAAAATCTGTTGGTGTTTTATAGTTTCTCATTCTCTGCTTTCCATCTTATTTGCTTGTTCACCTTTGGTTCAGTATGATATCATTGCACCTTTCATGCCAGTGGTGGAGTCCAAACAGCCTACATCTTGGAGACAAGGCTTACGCAAAACTGGCATAGTCCTTGTGCCAAGTAAAGGTGACAAATCTCTGGTGAGAATTTGGTGTGCACACATAGCTGTGGTCCAAGGTTGCAAAATATGTTTAATCACAGATTTTCCTCACTGTGCATGGTCTTAAACTTATTCTAGTGTGCCAAATTTTAATTATTTTGATTGACATTTGTGATTTGATTTTTCTAACATTTAAATAGAGCCTGTTTTATAATAAGCATTTGGGTGTATTTGTTCATTTTTACACTTAACAGGTTTTCTGTGTGAAATTTTGTTTTCCAGTGGAATTATGTTAACCCATTAAGATTCACTCTTAAACCATGCAATCTGATGTACGTATTTGTCGAGGCACCACCAAATCTTGTCTTATTTTAGTTTACAATTTTGAGTTAAAGACCTGCCACAGAACTTGCTGATCAAATGCCTGTAAAATCTGATGGCTGATTACTTTGGTGTTGGGTTCTATAAAACGGACTGACCAATACATTATACAAAAGTAACTAAAATAATTTTTTACTTTCAGTTCCCTACCCCCGTAAACAAAGTTTCTCCTAAAGAGGAGGAACGAAAAGATGAATCTCCTGCTTCCTGGCGATTAGGGTTACGTAAAACCGGAAGTTATGGTGCGTTGTCAGAGATTACTGCTTCCAAAGAAGGTCAAAAGGAAAAAGATTTCACTGGTGTCATGCGTTCCGCTTCAAGTCCCAGACTTTCGTCTACTTTAGACAACAAAGAGAAGGTAACAACAAATCAACTGGTTGTAGCATTATTTTTATTGCCGAATCAGCCCAGTTGTGCTGTAAATAATGTAGATATTAAAGCTTTACTGCTGGGATCTCACGCAATATAAAATAAAGTGACACTGGGATAATAGGTAGAGGGGAAGAGGAATATGGTGCACATTGATACTTTCAGCCATTGAATGTCATTTAAATTTGATAGAATATCAGTATACCCAACAAGGGCATGAGCAAGGGGACCCTTTGGTTTGTGTCAAATTGCTCCAACAGGGTCACACTGACACCATAACCACTACAGTAGAGTACTTAGAGTACCCCGTCAAATAAATCTCATGGATGCCTATTTTGTGCTGCATGTTAAGAATATACAAAAATGTCAGGATTGCATGCATGTAGTTTAAATTATTTTATTCACATTTACATCCATGTAAACCTGGAAATTATATAAATATCAGAATATGGTTTATCTATAGCTTTTGATAGAACTTAACAGTTGAATGAGTTTTGTTTTGCTTTTTTAGTTCCAACACCAGGAATGATTTTGTTTTCATTTCAGGATAAAGATGGTAGAGGAACAAGATTTGCATATGTTGCTCCAACCATACCAAGGCGTCTTGCAAGTACTTCTGATATTGAAGAGAAAGAAAACAGGTAATATAAATATAAAAAATGTGGAAGGTCCAATGTACTAAGACAAGAATGCATGTCGTTTGTCACCAAGAATAGCAAATGGTCTGTTTAACATGTCGTCAACATCTACCACCAACAAACATGCAAAAGTAATGGGGGCCGGGGGACAAAGGAACTGTATAAAGCTAAACCCACCACAATATCTGTTGGCTTTATACAGCTGAGATTGGCAGTAAGCTTTACTGGGTAATATGCAGAAAAACACAGATATATTAAGGTTGAGGTATTTTATTTATTTTGTGTGTGGTATTTTTTTATTATTTATTTATTTTGTCAATGCATTATGTATATAATGGACTGGACATTGTATAACTTCCAGCATGGAATGTTCCTGTAGCTTACATTATATTACTATATATATAGCATTTTAGAGACCGTCTTAACATTGTGCCTTTATTTTGCACTTTAGGGATTCTACTTTTGGTTTGTCACGTAGTGGTGGGTCCTATACAAGAAGGAAATGGGACGAAGACCCCAAAAAGAATAGTTCTGTAAATGAATTATTGAATACAAGTTACCAACGAAGGTGAATCATTCTTAAGAATAACTATTGTATTGTTCTTCACAAAAATAATCCTTCCATTACAAGCAAGAAAATTGTCCAGTAAAAACAAATCAGAACGATATTCTAAATTATATTCTCGTTATATTGGATATAATGTGTATCCTTTTCCTGCTAACCTGTAACTTTAAGCCTATGATTTCACTAAGTATTTTGGTCCATACCGTTTCCTAGGTTTTCTACCCATCCTTTAAAGAAGACAGCTATTTCATACAAGGCATTTGAGTTGCCATTGCAACACCAGATGTTTCTGTACTAATTTCCATAATGCAAGTTAACCATCCTAATCTAGATTCATACTGCAAAGGTCTTTGACTTTCACGTCACCTAACAACTTGGGGCTCTGAAGGCTAATACAGCAAACTGATTTTTGGTCTACTATCAATTAATTTGGAGGACATCATACATTTTTAAATGCTTGATCTTTTCTACTAGCTTTCAGTTACATCATACAATCTTATTCGAATAATAAAGATAGGCTTATGTCGTCACACTTGTCTAGCAGCTTTACATGTTTATTACAAAAGAAAGGTAGCAATTTCTAGTAATTTCCGTTTGTTTTATCTGTACGCCTCAAAAGCCTAACTGAGCAGGCTACAGCAGATTGAAAAAAAAGTGTACTGTCCAAGCAAATATACTGCATGTCTAGCTGTAACTTGTGGTTTTTCTTTTCTTTTAGTAGCTCATTTGGTAGACGACAAGATGATCTCATTAGCTCGAGTGTTCCAAGTACTACTTCTGGATCTACACCACCCATTACCTCTTCTGGACTCACAAGGAGTCTTTCTAGCACTATTAGTACTGCCAGGTCTACAACGGGCTCTTCAGGCTTACAAAGCAGGTATGCAATAAAACTTTACTATTTGCATGTTTGTTTTTTAATCAATCGTTTTCTTTCTCTAAAAGGTGATAATGTTTTTTTTTTGTTTTGTTTTTTGGCAAATAAGTTTATTTATAGAGTCACTTATAATTATGTGGGAACCAACTCTTTCTGCCAGTGCTAAGTTTGACAAGCCATGTCACAGTGGATAAATCAACAGATGAAAATAATTGGCGTAATTAGAAATTCACCTTGCTTGTATTGCCATGAGAGCAGTCCCTAGAAGGACTCTGCGTCCACAAAATATGTGGCTGGTGCGGTCCAAGCAATCTATACATTGTGCCTGCAGTTATATAATTTGGAATATATATTTGTATCCTGTGTATGCCTTCTCCAAGATGGCTGCTAAATGTGGAAGTGAATGGCTGTGCACCGTGCTTCTCTTCCTCAAATAATGAGCACGACATCCCAAAAAGCATGGGCCACGTGTCGTTTGATGGACCAGAACAGTATTTGCCATTTTAACAGCATGGAACTTTAACACTGGAAGTGTAATATTGAATAATTCTTTACATTTGCTAATCTTTTGGCTAGCAGCGTTTGATACTTTTTAGCAGAACTTCATAACGGAATCTGTCATGGTTGTCATGTCAGTCTTCCATTGATTCCTTGAGTTAAGTACCATGGATTGCACCTCCTTGTGTGAAATATCTGACTCTTTAAAACTGGTGGATTAAAGGGAAACCACAGTGCCCCCCATGTAGAATGCTTTCCTATAGTGTATAGCATGAGGACGTCCAGGGTCAGGTGACCAAATGTAGCTTAACGACCTGGAAGTCCCTCTAGTGGCTGTCTGGTAGACAGCCACTAAAGGTGGAGATAATCCTCAAAGGTAATTATTACAGTTGATTAAAATCTGTAATTACCATTGCTGGGTTAAGGGACCTAGGATTATGCACCCAGACCACTTCAATGAGCTGAAGTGGTCTGCGTGCCTATAGTGTCCCTTTAAGGAGAAACTCAAATGAGTTTAGAGAAGGAATTGAACAGGTATACATCCCTGCCGCACCTATTGCCACTGCTTGGGACTTCAACTCTATCTAATCCCAGACAGTAAGGTATGTTTGTCCCTCTGCTTCCATTACTGCAAAGTCCTCCCTTAACCCTTAGATTATATTAGCACACTACACTTAACCGTAACCACTACAGTAGCAATTAACTGCCTGTGCCACAATAACAATAAATATTCTTACCCTACACACTAACCATTAACTCCTATAGCAGGGCTTACAATTTGATATGCTGCTAGCTAAATCTTAATTACTCACAATTGCATACACACCAGAGATACATTTTAATTCGCCAATAGCTAGTGCCAAGTGGGAATTATGAGCCCTGTCTATGGTTATTAAGCCATAATCTAAACATATCCTAAAGATATCACGGATACATATAGGTGAAGCATGTTTTAGGGGGGTTACATCTTGTGGTTTTTGCAGTATTTATAGATCACTTGACCTTGGATCTTGTGATATGTGTATAAACTCTTCATCATTTGCATTACACACTTCCTACAATTGAAACCGCAACAAGCTCTGTGTGTGTGCGTGCGCACACACAAGGCCCAACTTAATCTTTGCCCCTCTTACATCTTAAAAATCAAGGTTATCACAGGAATTGTGCAGTACTGCAGTGTCATTGTTCTGTGCTACATCAGTAAGATCTATGTGTAATACAGCTTATCTTGTCCTGTAACTTAACATTGTGTCTTTAACTGCTTATGTTCCTCTGACTGAAGACTATTTAGTCATGTCAACTTTTAAACAAAGCCTTAGATTGAAATGCACTGTAATGTTTCCCAGTTTGCTTCAAATACTAGAATCTGATCAGGCTTAACATAATTACCTCCCCTCCATATCTCATACTTGTTTCATTAAATAAATGAAGTTATTTTTTATTTCCTTTATCATTAAAAATTGCACGAACTCTTATAATGCAGTTGTGATACATTAGTAAGCTACATACTATCCTTTGTATGCCCTATCTGTTAATCATTTTGTGTCCAGGAAAAAAAATGGCACTGCGCCTCTTAACTGCAAATATATATATATTTAATTTTTATGTAACTGCATGTGTTCCTGCACAATTTATATTTATATATATATTCTATATTATTTCATATATTTTGCAACCCTTAACAAAATGTGTTAGACTATTTCATGTTTTTATTTCAAAATACTTGCTATTCTGTAGTTTGGAAAAAACGCTTTCCTGTGTGTAGCTTCAGGCCATCACACAATAGCAGAACATGTATAATGTTTCTCTTCTGCAAAGCTTCCATATTTATCCACTATATAAAGCAATAGTTTAAACCAGGTCGACATGAAGACCAAGCAACTCTAAATATTAGTTTAGTTCAATTTCAGTACATGCTGTTTAAGCATGCTTGAATAGAAAATGTTAAAGTATAGTTATTCATATTAATCCAACATACTCCAGATTTAAATTAAAGAGAACTTTTTTTCCATCCAAATTTACAAATATAGGGGCTTTGTATTTTATATGCAGTTTTATGTTGCTGTCCTACTGCTAAAGCAGCTTCTTTTATTTTGTTGCTCTCTATAGGTTTACTTTAAAGTAGAGCTTCTTAGAAAAAAAAATGCTTTTATTGTTTGCTCTTCCCTTTTCTATGTTGCTGCTTGTAATGTTTTTAGTACCTCAAACCGTTTGTGGGCAGACGATAGTTCTGAAAAAGACAAGGACACTGTCCCTACGGCAGTCACCATTCCTGTTGCAAATACCGCCACCACTTTACCGTCTGTGACCACAACTTCCTCTGGCACTGTTCCTTCCACAGCGGAGGTCAGGGAAAGACGCAGGTGTGTACTTTTGAATTTTAATTTTTTGGCAGCTTTCATTTTCCAAAGGTCCCGCATTTTGTTTCTCAAATCTTGAAATGTCTGGTGTAATTTCATTGGTATAAAACGATAGTAGTAATATTCTGCATCTTTCATATAGATTTGGAAAACCAAAATATTAAAAAGGAAAGGATATTTTGTTTTATGTATGAATCACCGATTGTGCATATATTAAGATTGCATAGCTGGGTGTAAATGTATCTTTAGCTATATTTGCATGGATTTTCATTTGCAGAAGAAGGCATTTGATCTGTGGTCTTTGGCTGAAGATTTCAAGAGTACAGTTTAACAGCATAAAACTACTGTAGAAAGGTTTACAATTAACATATTACTCCGTTGATATCTTTTGACGTTACATTGCTGCGGAATACCTCCAGTATCTGAGTGAACGTCTTGGTGTCCAGACTTGTTTAAACATAGACGAAACCAAAAACTGACAGTTCTGCAAATTCCTTTCTTTTCTCACGAAACTGTTGGCAATTTCTGAATATATTATACTCAGACCTGCAAATGTAAACAAGGGTCAAATTCCAGACTCTTATATTGGCAGCCATGACTGACAAAGGCGATACATTGATAATCAATTGTTGAGGCTTCTGTTCACTTCTATGGAAGCTCCAACAGCACAATCTTGGGATAAAGTTATAGGTCTTGACACATTTCTCAAACTTAGGAGCAAGCAAGAAACCTTAGACAATTTAACATTTTTAAGGAGCCATTTAATGTTTTGTATTTATGTAGAAAAATCAAAAAGCATGGGAGCCAGATATACAACTCTGTGTCTGAGGTCCTAGAACAGGCATAGGCAACCTTCGGCACTCCAGATGTTGTGGACTACATCCCCCATAATGCTTTTACACCCATAATGCTGGCAAAGCACAATAGAAGGTGTAGTCCAAAACATCTATGCCTGTCCTAGAATTTTCATGCCCTGCTCTAATATAACCATTTTTTTCTGTAGATGCAATGGAACAAGTATTTATTTAAAATAAAGTGTGAACCTATACATCATTTACTGTCTCTGTCCTGTAGAGGAATGTTTGTTTTGGTCAATTTACATACGTAAACCCAATGCAGTTTTCAGTGGGTGTTTGCTGTATATTTTGGATGGTAGAATCTGTTTGTTAAACTTTTCGATTTTATACTTCAGATGCTTGATTTACCTTCCCTCTTCTTTTTTTCATACCTTGCCACTACCAGCGCTACATACTTTCACTTAAAGTGCAACCATCACCTCAAAACTACTTCTCAAGTTTTAAAAGGATTTTTTAAATGAAGTATTTGTGTTAAAATGATCAAAACCTCACTCACCCCTCCTTTTGTGTATGACGATATCCTTTTGCCGTATACATGCATCTTGGGTCAGACAATGCTTGAAAACTTAAAGTCCATAAGGTCTTCCCAGTTTTACTCCCAGCACAGAACAAGGGACGCCTATATAGAATTTTTTTTTTTTTTGCGCAAACATGATCAGACACAAGGTGTATTTATGTGGGTGATCCTGTAATATACTGAAGATGGGGAGGGATTTATTTATTTTTGCATAAACTTGATGAAATAATTGTTAGAAAATAGTTTTGATATGACAGTCGTCCCTTAACTGTTATCCTTTCTTAATGCATGCCTATCTAGAGGCCTCTAACCACATCCTCTTTTAAACAGGCAACCTCTCCTTTCACTAAGTCCTATCCAAACTGTTCTCTGCTCCCTTTAAAGCCTGCACTTTTTTCTAAGAATAGGTCGTTCAATAATATATTTGTATTTTGTCACCTCCCATTGAAATTAGATTTATACTTTCTCACACTATATATTTGGGTCATCATACTTCGTTAAGTGTTAACATAACCCAAAGAATAGAGCATTTTCAATGTACATTTTATTCCTTACCTAAAGCTAGTTTAGAAACGTGTTTGGACAGCACTAGATACTTCCAAATGACCTTTTAAGAATCTGAGGAATTGTCACTTTTGCCAGATGGTGTCTAAAATAGTTTCCCCTGGCTTACAATAAAGCTAAATGTGATGTTTCAAGCCCTTTAGCATTTTAGTTTATGAATCTAGTTAATAATTGATTTCTACAGTTGAACACTTTGATTACTTTTGCCTGAATACTTGATTCTACTTCTTGAAAACTAATTTTGTTTTGCTAAGAAATTGAATTGCACGTCTTCATTGACTTAAAGATATTTCAAAATTGCTGGTATTTGTTTACACAAGCCTTGGGAAAGCCATTTATCTTTTGACTCTTCCTATTCCAGCTATGTTTTACAGCAGTGTCATGCCCCCAACACATTCTTGTGTGTGCCGATTGAAAGTATTTTACTCCTGTTTTGTCCAATGACTCAGTTTTATGTGCCTTGTTCTCTCAACCTGTTTATTACAAATGGTTTGTTTTTGTGGAAGTCCTGTTAATGTGTATCTGCTTACATGGCAAAATAAAAGAAATGTAAGCAGTAAGTTAAACGGTGACTAAACATTTATAAAACAAATATTTTTAACCCTTATGAGGTAGAGCTATATCCATCTCTCTAACTCTGCATCACACACGCCAAGTTTTATCTTGGGCCTAGTATTCCCAAGAAATTATGTTCCAACAACAATCCCAGAATTCCCAGCTCATCATGCAAAGAAGCTCAGACAGGTGTCACTTCATCCTGCAATTTGGATTACTTCAAATTTCTGTGCCGAACAAACACTATTCCATGGTCCAACTTGAGATACGCAGCTCATGCACAGTGGTCATTTTTATTTTGCACCAAATTGTGGAGCAGTTTTATCTCGTTTGCTCTCACCACCTCTTATTTTGCATGCAAATTGTTAGGTCTGCCAGAGTATCAATATGTTTATACAGTAAAATACAATCTGATTGGCAGTGCTCTCTATTTATAGTGCTAGTTTCAAGGGATTGTGGAGAACTGGCAACCAGCACTCTCACACAAACAAGAACTGGCAAGATCACTGAACATATAATTTGACCTTTGTGCAAGTTTACAATAGTTCAAATTAAAACAGTTATAGTTTAGATAACTGTTTCTTGGACTGCGTGAAAGGCACCCACAGGAGTTTAATTTGTATATTAAGCAACTTGCCTTACAAGTGTTGTTGCCCTTATTTAACAGAGCACAGATTTTTATACATTTAGTAACTTAAAGGACCACTATAGGCACCCAGACCACTTCAGCTCAATGAAGTGGTCTGGGTGCCAGGTCCCTCTAGTTTTAACCCTGCCATTAAAAACATAGTTTAGAGAAACTGCTATGTTTACATTGAGGGTTAATCCCGCCTCTAGTGGCTGTCTCATTGACAGCCACTACAGGCCGCTTCCACGATTCTCTGTGAAAATCACAGTGAGAAGACGCTGACGTCCATAGGAAAGCATTGAGTAATGCTTTCCTATGGGCGTTTTGAATGTGCGCGCGGGTCTTGTCGGCGCATGCGCGTTCGGCGCTGACGTCGGCAGGAGGAGGAGAGTTCCTCGGCGCTGAAGAATGGTAAGTGGCTGAAGGGGTTTTAACCCCATCAGCCCAGCGAGAGGGGGGGGCCATGAGCGTGGGGGGGACCTAAGGACTACATAGTGCCAGGAAAACAAGTTTGTTTTCCTGGCACTATAGTGCTCCTTTAAACTTTTCCTTCTACATAGCCTGTTTTTACACATCCTGATTTATTTCTATCTAAACTACATACTTTTGTTGCTAGATGGGAACATAACAAATGACCCAAAACATTACATCCCTGACAACTTCCTTATTAGAAGGCCAAGTTTATTTTCCTCTAAAACGTTTACAACTACTGTATCTGTTTTTAATAAAGGTAGTCCTCAACATTTGATTATATGCAGTGTTCCAAATACAAGACTAAATGTTGTTTGGCCTCTTTGTTTAATTTGCACTCGTTTTTAGGAAAGCACAGAGCAATACTAAGATGCAATATTTGGTTAAGCATAATAGTTCAGGGTGGCCAAAAGAAATTGCTACCGCAATGGTTCTTTGTTGTCCTGAAGACCGTTGTGTAGCAGCTGGGGATTTCTCTTTTTCCCACCCCTGCTCTTAGCCAACAATGTTGTTATAGTTGGTAGAATAACACCATTTTTACTTGGTAAGTTTTATTCTCACTCTGGGTGGGATATTTTTAGGTTTTAGGACTCTGTGAGCCTTATTTTGCAAATATTGTTTATAAGTGATACTTCCTAATTTGGTCTTAGAACAGCAAACTTTCACCCAGTATCTTAGTTGTCAGTTTTATGGCAGTGGACAGCAGACTTTCATGATTTTAAGCAACAGTCTTTGTCAACCCTTATCACGGCAGGAATTCTTTCCTGTAAGCATGGCTCTGATCCATATTTAGATGCCTCAGCATTACTGTTGACAAATAGTTAGTCCCCCCCCAACTACATATTAACTATGAATTTTCAGAATATTATGGAAAAAAAATACAAATACAGTGTACAAAGGTCCTCTGCATGCAAACGAAAAAAAGAGTCTCTAAGATCGCTGCTAACAAGACTAGCAACACTGACTGTGGAAAGAGAGGTGATGTAAAGAGAGGAAAGAAAGGTTAGCAGAATGGCTAGTAGTATTGAAGGATTCAAAGTCTAGGAATACAGTCAGCAAAGTCAACAACTATTTTTCATAGTAATGATTTCCCACAATTAGTTCTCAACTAATAAGCGACTAGAATAAGCAGGAATTGCTTTTTTTTTTCTTTTTTTTTTTCTTTTTTTTTAAAGTATCTTTCAGTCGCCACTTTAGGTGCCATGAATACACTGAAGACTAACTTATTAGCCATTTGGGTAACTTTAGGCACCTGAATCACTCGGTTAACTTTTCACTCTAGAGGAGTGGCCTGATTACACCTTCCAAATTAAAATGTAAGTTCCAACACCATAATAGTTTGGGTAGAGGCCATTTCCACCACATATGGATATTCCTTTCAGTTCACAAAAATGAGGTAAGGAAAGTTATAATCTACAAACATATTTTAGCGTCTCTTGTTGCATCACTTGTTAACTCCCTTTGCTTGGAACAGGTACATTACAATTGTAAAACCCCGAGCAACTACTCACAGTGAGTGGTAGACTGTTGCTCTACCTTATCCATGTATTGGAGATCACCTAGACACTGGCAGTCAATGAGACTCATGTAGCCATCTTATGTCATTTAATCAAGCTGGGACACTGAAAATAGCACCACTGTCCTAGATGAAAGTATTGAAATACATTTCAAGACCATTTTAGAGCTTGTTCTTTCAAAAATTCATTGCGGTTATGCATGACTCTGGTTAATAGATTGCTATGCATTTTATGTATTTGTGCTTTTCAGTGCTTGTAGTTTGCGGACACCTTTGGTAGTTCACCCTTGATCTCTGGGGTGATGCATTGTTGTGTGTTCTACAATATGCTAGAGTATAACCAAATAATCAAAATAAAATTCTCATTTGTATTGTGATACTTTTGGGAATGTTATAAAATCTAGTTGTAAAGAAAAAGTGGAGAGCTTACTTGCAAATAGCATTGAATTGTGTTTTTGAGTTCCAAGTCTATTAATAGAAGTAGATGAACTATAGATAGATATATAGAGATATAGAGATATATATATATATATATATATAAATTATTTATTTATTTTTTTGCCAACTCCAGGTCATATCTTACGCCAGTTCGTGATGAAGAATCGGAGTCCCAAAGAAAAGCTAGATCCCGACAAGCCAGACAGTCCAGAAGATCAACACAGGTATGAGAATCTCATTTTGTGCACGGTTTGCTTTCCATTTTTGCACACTTACAAAATTTGTTGCCAATTTAAAGTGTTTTTTGTGGACTTGCTATAATAATAAAACCTTAATGGAATCAGTCAATCTTCTACTGCTTGCATGAAAGTATAACGCTGTCTAAGCAAGAACATGTGAGAACACAGGGTCCTCCATAGATGGAGCCCCAACCAGCTGTTGCTAGTGGTAACTCTGCCATTTTGTCAAGCATAGGAAAAATGTGTAAAACAAATTAGTCCCTACTTTGCTTTATGACATCAAACTGTCTTTGAGCATTACATAATTTTATTTTATTGAAATGCTTATTTCTGGGGAGGGGGGCAGAGGTGACAGAGCTGCTTTCAACTTTCTTTAGGGCTGCTGGGCTAGAATATTTAAATAAAATATATTTATAACAGACAAACTTTGTGGATGTATCCTGTCAACATGCATGTTGTTAGAATGGGATCATAATGTTGGACTCTACAGGGCAGGTACATTTTAGAGTGCTGTGTGCACTGGTGGGAAGCAGCGAATCAAAGAAGAAAGAAAGTGTTTAGGCAAATAGAGGTTTTTGGTTTTTTTGTGAGAAAAGAGTTAGTGTAACAAAGAACTTTGAACTATTGAGTAGCCAGTGGATTGCAGAATGCAATTACATCTAGATAGACTATAGTTTTATTCCATGAGTTGCATACATTTACTCATAGCGGGCACTTAAAAAAAAAAAAAATCTCCACGTTTAGGGTGTAACTTTAACGGATCTTCAAGAAGCTGAAAAAACAATTGGTAGAAGTCGCACGTCTCAAACTAGAGAGCAAGAAACTGAAGAAAAAGAGAAGCAAGATAAAGAAAAACAAGAAGATAAAAAAGAATCCGAAATTAAAAATGAGGACTATAGACCAAGATATTCCCGAACTATAGAAGAGGTAAAAAAAATGTTGTCTGTCTTTACCTATAAATTGTGCTAAAAGGTTAGTTTAAAGACATAAAAACATCGAGAGTTACATACAAAAAGTGTAATGATTTGAATGTGACAAACATGGAAACGGGGCAGAGTCACAAATGAGTCACCGTGAATAGAATATTCATTTTAATATATTATCAGGGCACTATGGGGCATTTTTCATTTACTCTTCCTACAGTCTCTGGGGGTCTCTCTCAAATCTTTATCAACTGGTTGTTATTTGGTTTCATGCATAGTTATGAATTAATTTTTAGAATGTTACACACTGACATGGCACCTTATTTGCACTATCCTACACAGACTTGATTTTTCCTATTACAAAAAGCCAAATCAAAACCAGCACCAGGTGTTTATGGACTTTGTGGCCATGATTTTTCCAGCCTTTTCATAAGAAGCATTATTAAGTACTCGTGTTGCCTCAGTAGTACAATCCCTTTAGTTTTAGAATAGAATAGTTTCTTGATCTATCTATATAGCTCTTTTTTAATATATGCTTAATTTTTTGTTTCTATATTTTGTACTTCAGTCATCACGATACAGTAGACCACTGTCGTCAACCAGTACTACTTCTTCATCCACACCATTGTTGTCGTCCTCCAGTAGTTCTCTATACACATCAAGTCAACTGAACCGGCCAAATAGCCTAACTGGTATATCATCATCCTACTTAAACTTTTCAAGGATTTCAAAAGATTCTGAAAGAGGTAATAAGCAGAAAGGAATTATAAAATAACTTGTTCTGGTGTTTTTATTTAAGGTTCTTGACTGTCTCATGGTATAATATAGTGCCTCTATCTGCTATGCTTTAATGCTCATGATTAAATAGTTTATTTTGCAACATCCCTATTCATTCTGTGATAACATACTTTCTTAAATATTGACAACTAGGCAAAGCAGATGTTAGGACAAGATAATCAGACCTAAATGGGAATAAGGAGAGCAAATTAGTTTTAACGGAGAGGGCCTGATGAGGTCTGTCTGAAAGGAGCCTTTCCAAATAGTATTAAGTCCCATAATTTTCTGTACATACATTTTTGGGGGTTTTTTGCCTCAAAAAAGAACCCCAAACATTGATGTAGATGTGTTTTTTTTTGTTTTTGTTTTTTTTTTCAAGTTTTATTACAAAAGTTCTGATTAAAGAGGCGTTATAGGGTCAGGAACATAAACATGTATTCCTGACCCTATAGGGTTAAAACCACCATCTCCGAAAAGACAGTGTTTACAACAAAAAGCCTGAAGGTAATGATTCTACTCACCAGAACAAATTCAATAAACTGTAGTTGTTCTGGTGACTATAGTGTCCCTTGAAGATATGTATTAATGTTGGGAAGTGCATTTACTAAATATTCAGAGTCTCTTCTGTATTTCATTGCTTGTCTTTTCTAATGCTAATAATAGATGGCGAAAAACAAGAAGATGAAAGAGACTCTGAAGATAAATCTCAGTCCAAATCCATACGAGAAAGACGGCGACCTAGAGAAAAAAGGAGATCTACGGGAGTGTCTTATTGGACCCAGGATGTGAGTGTTGGATATATATCTTAATCGTTTTTATGCTACTGTGCAAATTGTTATACAACGCCCACGTTTTAATGGAATGTTGTTCATTCTATGCATTATTTCACCTGTATCTCAGGAATGATGTCATCACATAATTATAAGGGTTATCATCCCCACAGCAACTACCCTCTTGCCACCGCCTTTCTGCAATGGTAGAGGCAGCATCATGGGTGACTTTCCGTACTTGTTCCATATTCCCACCACCAGGGCCATTGTAGATGTAAATTATGTATAGTGATACATTGAAGACTTATCTTATTTTAAACATGCGCGTCTTGTAAATAAAGTTTTACAAAGTATGTCTGCTACTGTTATCCTTGGTAGATTGAATCCTCAGTTTCAACTTGTGTTTTCTGTTTTATAGAGTGATGAAAACGAGCAAGATCATCAATCTGACACAGATGAGGGTACAAATAAAAAAGACAGTCAAGTAAGTGTGTGTGTTTTATTTATTTTTTATTTGATGTAGTGGGATTTTTAACTCCACATAATTGCAAAGTCCATATACTGCTTTTTCACTTCCTGCATAACAGGGCGACTCCATGATAAATTTACTGTGCATCCAAAATTATATTTCTGAGATTTTAACAAGATGTTTCAGAACATAGCTTTTACAAGCACCAATGAGGTAGATCTTTAGATTTAGAAGCTACCCATAGTGATTGATTTGGAACGTTGTAGTAGCTGAAACAAAAAGAGCCAGCACTGTAGTGTTAGGAATAGATATTTGTATTCTTAACACTGTAGTGTTCCTTTAGTATTTGGTAGTCCAGAACCCATATATGTCAGATGGAAGACTTTGACAATTGTAGGACATGGCATAATCAATGAGTCTAGTGTTTTCCTGATTTACAATCTACATCCAAGGTTCTCCTACATGCTAGCAAACTCCTTTTTAATAAGACATTGTGAAATTCCAGTCTTATTGCACATAGCCATCACTCAGTCAAACCAGAGAGGAGACCCAAAAGAATTTCCATGCCACATTTATTATGAAATTTTAAAAACTGCTTGAAACTCTCATGCAATTCTGTGCAAATATAGGAAGTGTATAATATGAAGTTTTACAATGATGAGGAGCCACAGACTCACATTCATATTTTTTACTGTTCGGTCAAGTTGTGTGTTTGTGTTTGTAATTATGTAACTTTTCTCCTCTTTCTAGGTGGATAGCTTTATATCAAGGTAAGCCATAACTTGTATATTACCCATTGTCCACTATTGTTTTTCTCTAGTTTTTAAGTTAACTTTAAAGCTTAGAATAACTTAAAAGGATTCTAAGCAAAATGTCTTCTACGGCAAATGATCTGCTGTAATCCAACAAGGTTAAAAATGTGACCGGCTCCCATTGTATGTTGTGTCCACTACCAAACTTCATTCTTCACATAGAGATGATTAATGGGCTCATGTAAATTCATGGTACGGAGCCCCTGTCTAAACCATTGGCTTTATGGTTAATCCTGCTCTGGGTATAGCAGGTAGTTTTGCGGTCTTGTTAAATTTAAGGTGTTGTTTTTTATGTACAGGTTCACCAGTGGGTCTTCAAGTTCCATTAGTGACCGCTATGACTCAATCATTGGCCAATCAGGACCTTCTAGTTACTTAGAATCCAGAAGACTTTATCATAGTAGACCAGAGAAGGAAGACTCCACAGATTTTAAAAAGGTAAAACTGACTTGATTTTTATGTTTCATAGTAACTGTAGTTTTTCATAACAAGCAAGACTCTAAATTTGAATACAATTTGCGGTCGGATGACACACTGCTTACTTTCATGCGTTATAAGCAAATAAGAATGGATGGTTGGGAGAGGAGGATTCAGTTAATATTTTGACTTTAATATTTCCAGTAGATTTTGAGCAGTTTTTTGAGGTGCAGTGCATTTTGTAAACTGTTATTTTGTCCCCCAATAGCTCTATGAACAAATCATAGCAGAAAATGAAAAATTAAAGGCCCAGTTGCATGACACCAACTTGGAACTGACGGAGCTCAAGTTACAGCTAGAAAAAGCAACTCAGGTTTGATCATTTCCACCTATTTTCAATTTATGGATACATTAATTTATTTGTCACTGTATATGGACCGGCATCTGGTTTTCTAATGTTTCTCATTGTTGTTTAGGTTGAAAGACTAGAGTCCAAGTTAAACCTCGCAACCCATTATTTTATGATGTTGATGCAAAAGGTTACTCAGGAGGGTGTTTCTCTCGCACATCTTCCATTGCACTCTATTAAATCATTTGTGCTAGTTATTTTAAAGGGGAACATCCCTCTCCAACTTTCATGCATTGTATTTTTTTCTTTTCATTGTTTTAAATGCCTTTGAAAATAAACATTTTAAATGTCTATAGGTAAATTTGCATTTGTATTAAAGACATTGAAGGATGAAGCCGCTCACTCAAGCAACCCGAAAACACTCAATGTCATGATGCACTAATAGCATCATTAAGGTTTTTGTAACTAATGCAAACAGACACCAGGTCTGCTATTTGCTCAAAGTGCAGTGTGTGGCACTCAAAATGTCTACTACTCCTAATCTACTAGACAGGTTACTTGCCACTGCAAACATGAAGGGTTCATTGCACAGTCATCCATGGTGAATTTCTACTCGTCAGTGCTAAATTTTTACTTGCCAATGGCTAGTCGCAAGTGTAAATTTTGAGCCCTGAAGAGGGCATCCCATGTCACAAGTTATAGGTGTTGTTCAAGGTTTTATATAAGGGTGTAATTTCCAGGGATGGACAGTTCCACTTTAAGCGCAATATTTCCCTCATGACAAAATGCGACGTGTCTGTCTGTAAATCGTGGCGTGCAAGCACCAGGATGGCAGGTTGCTCGATAGGACAGCAAATTAGGGGATGTGGGTGTGTATGTATGTATGTATGTATATTATTTTTAAGATATATATATATATATATATATATCTCAAAAATAATCAGCACTCCCAGGATTTGTTGAAAAAAAACTTTACTCCAATCGTCAACGTTTCATCAGGACCGCAAACAACAGAGTGATACAAAACTGTGCTTAAATAAGATCAACAATCAAAACAGACTTACAGATCAGCTGTATACAGGGGGCCGGCCATCCCAATTTCCGGACGGACGGGCAGAAATCAGCGTCTCAATAGCCACGCTTGCTATCTCCGTACGTGGGCTGGTTGCCATAGTGATTATGGATATAGAAGAACGTAAAGTTGGATATCCAAAAGGGAAACAACTAGGTGTGTGTCTGGGGCGACCAATAAGGGATAACCCTCACATCCCAAGCGCCAGCATTCCTCGTAACCAAGGAGATTTCCGCGCATGCGCATTCAACAAGTGGCTCTGGTCTAGTGTCTGCTCCCTGAACGGGAACAGAATGTTGCCGGTTATCCCTGCTAGATACATATCTAGCAAAAGTAAACAAAACAGGATAAATACATTGTTACATTTTACTCCCTCTAATCATATCGCTTTTCTATGATAAATCCACAAAGCCTAAGATTAATATCAATTTCACAGTGGACTCTGTATAATATCCAGAATATGGCTCAAAAAATTCATGGCCTGAAGTTGGTCCTAATATGAAAGTGCAAAATTCCCAAATAATTCATACTTGTTGTGTTAACATATAAAATATGACTTAAATAAACAGGCTGAAAAAGCCATAGTGTAAAAAAAAAATCAATCTCTAGTGATGATTGCAACTTTCTAACTTCTCAACCTGTGCTTAAACTTATTGCAATAGTTCATGTAAAAAAAATAATAAATCCATAAAAAATATGGTAAAGTGTCAGTGCTTATGAAAGTGCAATATGGTGTCTATAACCTAAAACACTAATGTGATTATGGGCAACCTAGCCCTCAAAAGACTTATATAAGGAATGTGAATATAAATATGGAAATAACATATATTCGTATGAGCCAAAATAATGGATATAACGAAAGAAAAGAGGGAGAGGAGGGTCCAATATACCCTCATTTGCTATACTGACAATAAAGAGTAATAATAAGCATCTGTATTTGTAGTCTTTAATGAAAAAAAAGTGTAAAAATATCTTAAACCCAAAAATAATTAATTTAAAAAAAAAATATTTAAAAAGGGCCTGGCACATAAGCTAAATAATAAATATAATGAGGTCACTAGAGATTCCATATATTTGATCATACAATTTAACACTTGTCTATCACAGAAAAGAAATGTATGATAATTTCTCGTTAAGTCCATTAGGAGCAAGTGTCCCCAATTTTTTGATCCACCATGTCTCTTTATGCAGTAGCTGTTCTTGCCTATTGCCACCGCTTCTTGAGACTGGAAGATGATCTATCGCCACGCATTTCAATGATGTCAAGGGGTGGCCTTTATCCAAAAAGTGACGTGCCACTGGTTTATCCGACTTTTTGTCTCTATAAGCCAGCCGAATGCTGGACCTATGTCTCCTTATTCTTTCACAAAGAGCAGTTTGTCTTGCCGACTTAATTAAGCCCACATGGACAGGACAATTTAGAAATGACAGTCAGTCCGACAACTGATCCGATGTTGAATTCTGAATAACTGTCCCGTGTGTGGATGATTAAAGCTCTTGCACGGAATAAGGTGTCCACAAGTGACACACCCTAAACATCTCACACAGCCGTTGTTTGTTACATTCTTATTTACCGGCATATAGCTTTGAACAGGGTCCATGTGGACTAGAAGGTCTCTCAGACTCTTGCTATTCTTGTAAGAAAACATTGGTTTGTTATGGAGACTATATGGAAGGCTGTTATCCTTTTCTACAATATGCCAATTCTTGGTAACGGTTTAGCAGAGTCTGGTGGTAGATGTATTGTATGTCATTGGAAAAGGATTTCTCGATTTTATATCACGAGGCGGCTGCATTCATACACACAAAAATTCGAATTATTTTCCAAGTTAATGAACTTTCTTTTGTATATGATTTCCACAAAGAATTAAAAACTATTTATATTTAATTCATGCTTTGAAAAAACATATTTGCTTTTTTATTTTTATTTTAGAGACAAGAGCGGTTTGCAGATAGATCTCTATTAGAAATTGAGAAAAGGGTAAGTTAACTGACATTGAAATGTAACCCTTTAGTTTTATGGATGTATTGCCTGTGTGTGTTGATTTTGTCCTCTCAGTATGATTTCATACTTTCAACATCTCAAATATGTTTAAACCAACCTTTCGAAATTATGAATGACATGTATGCAGCCAACAATTACTATAATGTGTGGCTTCTATTTATTTCAGATAGACACACTCTAAGCACTAAGACCACTTTAAAGGGAAGGATGCATATTCTAAATGAATACATGAATGCTCTAAAAATTTTTATATATATATATATAATTTTTATTTTTTTTTTACCTTAGATTGTTAAAGGCACAGTGAAGTTAAAGAATTTGAATGTCCATATAAAATTTTCTTTGTAAAAGTCTCCATGCACATCCATGAAGCAACATTAAAGGGACATGCATCACTTTGAGACAACTGTCTCATTCAAAAGCTTTTGTTTTAAATTAGGCAGTTGCCCCATTCTGCAAGGTTAAAGGGGCACTGTAGGCACCCAGACCACTTGTGCTAATTGAAGTGGTCTGGGTGCATTGTCCCTTTTGCACTTAGATCTGCAATGTATAACATTGCAGTTCTAGAGAACATTACATTGCAGCTCTAGGTCTGCCCACAGTGTCTGTCTACTAGACAGCCACTAGAGGGCTTCCTGAATCGTAACAGACCTTTGGTCCAGTAAATGATGCTGTACATCCTCAAGCTCTGTCCATGCTTTCCTAATGGGAGGTCTAAAGCGTGCAGAAAATTTGATGCGCATTAGAGCCCGCTCGTCAGGGGCCATCGAGGGGGCAGGGCCAGGACCCAGTGCTGAGGTACATCGGCCCTGGGAATATGTGAGTAAAGGGTTTTTAACCCTTTATTCACCCAAGCGGGAGGGGGAGAGAGAGCTATATTGCCAAGAATACAGCTTTGTATTTATGGCACTATAGTATCCCTTTAAAATATGTTATATTTATTAATTTTTATTTTTTATATTTGCCTGCTTCTTCCTTATGCTATCCACACACTCGGTGATCAGTGAGATGGGCTTCCCTGACAGACACCTGTGAGGTTGAAAGGTCTATTTACCTTGCAACATCCTGACAGGGGGAAGAGAGTCTGATTTATGTGATAAATGCAGAGCAGGCACCAGTGTCTGTTTTCTCTCTGCTGCTGTAGAATGATGCTGTTTTTGTCATTAGTGTACTGGTCTGTGAAATGGTTTGGTGAGGCTGAAGAAGCTACTCCAGCTGAGAATCGTTCCCAATAATGCAATCTGACCAAGTTCGTGTATTACATCATTTTCAAAGTTTTTCTATGCTCTGATTCCTGCTAGTCAAGTGATGCATGTCCTTTTAAATCACCTCTGCTAATTACGTAGTTTATTTTATGCTGCCTGTAAATTGTTTTCCACCTGCTGGCAACATAAAAAGGTGAAACAAAAGGTTTCAACCACAATCTAAACATATTAAATGTTGATTCAGATTGTGCTCTATTCTAGTACTACACTGAAATATTTTCTTTGATTTAAGAATTTTGTTTGTTTCTAGAGTGTATGTTTTATTTATTTTTTAAGTATGATTGTGTTGCTCTCTGCGGATGCAGTCTTTCTGGGTGGTTACCTTTTTTTTCTCTCTCTAATATTTTGGCAAAATATGCAGAATCTCTTCTTCCAAAAGACTGATGTTGTGGTTCCCATGTTGTTGTATGGGAAAAGTATTTAACTAGATTTCTTCTAGACACAGCCCTGATAAAAACTTTATTTTATTTTTTGTACGCTACTTACATAGTTACATAGCTGAAAAGAGACTTGCGTCCATCAAGTTCAGCCTACCTCACATTTGTTTTTTGCTGTTGATCCAAAAGAAGGCAAAAAAACCCAGTTTGAAGCACAATTTTGCAACAAGCTAGGAAAAAAATTCCTTCTTGACCCCAGAATGGCAGTCAGATTTATCCTTGGATCAAGCAGTTATTACCCTACATTGAAAGATTATATCCTTGAATATTCTGTTCTTGCAAGTATGCATCTAGTAGCCGTTTGAACATCTGTATGGACTCTGATAAAACCACTTCTTCAGGCAGAGAATTCCACATCCTGATTGTTCTTACAGTAAAAATTCTAATTCTTTTTAAGTAACACTCATTCTATAAATTTTTATCTTCTATAATTTTTGCTATTAACAAGTGTTAAGATTGCATCTAGATTTCAGTATAGAATCCTGCTTTCTGGCACGGTAAATACTCTTGTAGTTTAACAATTAATATATAATATATCATAACTGCTTTGTATCTGAAAGGTAACCTGCGAGACCCAGTACCTTCCTACTGGTATGACTGACTGACACTCTTCAGTGCAGTTTGCTGTGTATAACCTCACATTCTCTCCATAGAGCATGCAATGTAACACATACATGAGCTGCTATACTGATCACCATTAACAAACCAATGCAGAAGAAGTCTGCATTCGTTTACTTTTCTACTGCAAACTGGTTGAACGTATTCTAGGTCTTTCCTTGTTAGATTTGGTTTAGGTTTTTCCACATTAATGCTTTGCTGCTCACTATCTGCATTTGGTAGCATATAGCTTGAGCTGCACAAAAATTTTCAATCATCACGTTTATTAAAAGTATCTTTAAGTATGCGTTCAAATAATCTATATAGCTATAGTCAGTTTTACATACCACGTGTGCTGTCTGTATAGAATGTTTACAGTACTGCGGAATGTTGGCTCTACAAAAAGGGCTTATTTCTGATATTTGTTCCAAATATGCTTGTTGAGTAGAGAATCACATGCTGCCACAGCTTTTAAGATGAGTTTTTATTGGCAAATTAGGTTTTCTGCACAGACTTCACAAATTGAAGCAAAATTATGTGCAATATTATATGCAATAATTGGTATTCTTCTTAAATTTAGGAAAGACGAGCCCTGGAGAGACGGATATCTGAAATGGAAGAAGAACTTAAAGTGAGTAGTCCCCAATTTTATCAGTCATTCTCTGGCATCTAAGTAATATAGTTCAAATCATGGCAATTGGTGTAGGCGTGAAAAATTTATATTTTAGAGTACATTATTTGTGTGCATTGAACTACAGGTTTGTTACATAAAATGAATATTCCGAGCTGGATATAAAAGTTGTATGTAGGTCAATGTGTGCTTTATGTTTCACATGTGATGATTTTAATCCATCCAGTTATATACATGCTGTATTATTTTAACACACATACACAGATAAGTGGTAAAATGTTAAAGAATAAAATAAATTACAGACGTACTATTAACAAGCATTGGCTGTTGAAAAGTCTTCTCAGTTTAGGAAGCCTCCTGATCTATGGTGTATAAAGAACACTATGTCTAAACAAATGTAACCGATGAAGAGCTGGAGATAAGTGACTCTAGAACATATACTGGGAGTAGAACTGCTTTCTAAGACTGCCAAACAATGCATTCTGACTTGCTAGAAGATTTAAAAGTTCCATATTGTTGTGTCTGTGGACTTGCTGTCAGACTCTAAAAGGTTTTTGCACATCAGCTTCCTAAAGTACGGAATATACGGACTTGTCTTTAACACGCTAGTGATATTACTCTTCAGTGTCCATGTGTTTACTTCAGTAATAACTTTGCTTTTTTTTTTCTCAGCTAAATGCAGACATTGAAAATAGTTTACATCGCTTTGAGCAAGTTTTACATAGTAAAAGTTTCAATAAACTGTTAAGAATTACAAGTTATGCCTGCTTACAGTTGACCATAGGCTTATTCTAAATAGAAGGCAAAATGTTGTTTTTATTTCTTTAACAAATCTTTTACTGCACACTCAAACTACGGTTTTTGGATTGGTCACAGTGGCCAAAAACCTTAAACAGTATAATATATGTGTGTATTTAATATTTCTAATGGAACTACTAAAGACTAGGGGAATGAATAAACTACAATTAAATCTTTCTGAAGACCTAACAAATAGTTTGAATTCATCGGTAGCTATACTTTTCTCTGGTAAGGTATACATTTAATGATGCATTAGTAGTGAGTGTATCTGGAAAGCTCAATTTATGTGCATTTGACAGTTTTTTAGCCTATGTTAATGCAGTATTTTTCTCCACATTTAAATCTCTCATTTTTGATCAGTAAAATAAAAAAAGTTGAGCTGCTGAAACAATATCCTCTTATTTCCTCCCCCCCTTTCCTCTACCACAAGTTTGAAATACAATACAGATAATGAGTGTTGAGCAGGACTCGACAAATCCTAGGCGCCATGGCGACTAGAAATTTTCGCCTAGCGTTTGGAATTTGTCAGCCTTTTACCTAAAGTCCAAAGTGGCCCGCTGGGCAAACAATGGAGCCGGCCGGCTGCTCGCCCACGGAAACATAGAGGCGGCCAGCCACCCTGGGCTGTATGGAGTCAGCCCGCTCAGGGAGCTTTGTAGCCAGCCACTCTGGGCTGTAAGGAGGCGGCTCAGGCAGCATGTTGCCGACCGCCCTGGAGAGCATAGAGGCGGCAGGCTGGGGCAGCACACAAGTGAGCAGTGATCTTCCTGCAGCTCCTCTCTGCTCCCTCGCGCTGTGATGCCGGGAGCTGGAATATGATGTCATTCCGGCCCCGGCATCACTGCAGACAGTGCGAGGGAGTAGAGAGGAGCTGCAGGAATATCACTGCTCCCTCGCACGCAGGAATTGCAGCCCCACTGGACCCTAGGTAAAGTCCACTTAGCTCTCCCAAAGGTAGGGAGGCTGGGTGGATTAGAATTAAAAATATACATTTGTGAGTGTTAGAGAAAGTGTGTGTGTCTGTGTGTTTAGGTACCTGCCCGCCTCCGATCACATGATTGGTGTTTTTACTCACCCTTTTCCCCACGCCGTGCTTGTTTTCCCGTGGTTTGTCCCGCCTCAAAGATCTTAATGATCTCCGCTAAGCCAATGCTTTCCCATCGGAAAGCATTGGGGGAGGATATTACATATGTTCTCTATGGGTAACATTCAGCGCCTCCATGCAGAACACTGACACAGGACTCTCTAGTGGCCATCTGAGTGACTGTCACTAGAGGTCTTAGTAGGCAGCAATGTAAACCCTGAATTTTATCTGAAAAGGCTAAAGGGACAGGCTATACAGACCAGAACCACTACGTTAATCTGTAGTGGCTCTGGTGACTATAGTGTCCCTTTGAAAATCTGGCTCCTAACTTTTTTAGCTGGCTCCTAGATTCCAAACAAATTTGTCAAGCCCTGGTGTAGTCTCACGCCAGCAGATCTGATCCCACTAATCTCTGATTAGCTGAGTTACAGTGCCTACTTTCCAATCAGGGAAACATTCTGTGAATAGAAAGGTTGACTAAGGGTGTGATTTATGCTGTGGAAAGCAGATATCTGAATGTGGAAGAAAAACATGCATGTTAGACTAAAAACAATCAAATGCACTTATATTAATGACTACAGTGTTCTTTTAAAGAGTTATTCCAAGCATCATAGCCTCAACTGTAATGTTTAATGCTAATAGTAGCCTGGCTGGGATCTGCGATAATGGGGCAAACTGTTTTTAGCCACAGGTCCCCACCAGGCTCCGAGGCTGTTATCCAGCTGTGTGTCTCTCGGCAGGAGATGTAAGCTGATCTAGTCTCCATCCACTGGCCGAGAGCATCAGCTGACCACTCTCAGCCGGTGGCTGCAATTCCGTGCATTTGTATATGCACATAATTGGCATAAGCAAGCCTAGGCTAGTTCTGTGCTGTCTTATGACTCCCCTATGTTATGAGGTTACACCTCTGGGTGCAGAGAGTTTAAACTCTGTATGTGCGGCGTTTCAGTAAGAAGCGCACGTAAAGGCTCCATGACCACTTCAAATCACTGAATTGGTCATTGTGCTTGGAGAATCCCGTAATTACAAAAAAAAGTGTTTGCTCTTAGTACTTTTAACCAAACCGCAACTAGATATATCTTGTGTACATATACACCACTTCTGGCAGCTTCTAAGATATGCCATGTTTGTTAAATTTGCTTTTGCCATTTGTATCATGTGAATGTGCTGCAACAATTCATTCTTAAAACATATTGTAGAAATGGTTACTATTTTCCTTCATTCATGCACTGTTCCTGTTGCTTTCTCCCATACGTAATGGCAATAACTACAGAGATACAAAACGTCACACTCCAAACGGGTTATTCTACTAGATTTGTTTGTGGTGCAGAGTCAGTGTCTCTCTCCATCGTTTGTATTCCAGAATTAACCCATTTAGCAGAACTTTGGTAGGCATATCTCCCATTATATATTTAGCCCTCATAAGTTTTGCCGTTCAGATGTTTTAGTTGATCATGTTTTCTTCAAGGTAATTTAGTAGTAATGTGGACAGATATTGGCCTGTGAAGAGTGCGAAATTGTTTATTTTAATGTTTTTACCCCAAACACAAAAAAAAATTTGCAGCTGGAAAAATTGGTCACTTTTTGGCATTGCACCTAGTTTTAAAATTTTTCCAATGATCCAGGTATTAACCTTTAGGATGGTTTGGGGATCACCGTTTTAGACAACTAGGCATATCGAATTGTGCTAAAAGTACAAACCCTCCAGAACAATCATTCAGACAGTGTTTTGTTTTTTGTTTCAACAAAAAAATTGTCACCTTTTTATACTTAGTCTAGATTTACATATCAGGGCAGTATATCAGCATAGTGCTTCATTGGTCTTCCAATAACAAAAGACCTTGATGTGTGAATTTAGTGAGTGGTTAATTTACTTTTTTTTGTTCTAGTTTCTGGATAAAGTTAAAAATAATGCTTTTCTGAACCATTTATTTATTTTTTGGAGGAAGGGTGGAGGCGGGG
The DNA here is from genome assembly GCA_933207985.1 of Pelobates cultripes. Taxonomy (NCBI): domain Eukaryota; kingdom Metazoa; phylum Chordata; class Amphibia; order Anura; family Pelobatidae; genus Pelobates; species Pelobates cultripes. Next base: position 327,186,083 of record OW240914.1, on the reverse strand, counting down.
GGAGGGGGAGTGGCGTAGTTTTCATGTGCCGGGTTACAACTGAAGTAAAGTATTTTTTGTGTGTTTTTAAATTTGATTTGTTCTGTGTTTAAACTGCTTTCTTTCCACCTTAAATCGGTTTTATCCATTTGTCTGTTCTGGTCCTTGCAGAACCTACATCAAGTAAAGCAGATACAAACTTTGACACAGTTAAATGAGCGGCTGATTGCTGAGAATAGGGCTTTGACCAGAGTTGTTGGCAAACTCTCAGAGTCCTGTAGACAACTACCGTCTGTGGACTTTTAATTTCCTCTCCGCTTCTTCTTCTCTGACTAGACAGGCAGGTGTTTTGATTTTAGCAAGTGTTTTGGTATGAACTTTGCTATTTTTGCATCTGCAGCCTGGGGATTTGCTTGTCAATTAAAGTGTGGCTTTGCATGCGGTGCTTAATGTTTCAAATAGTGATCCCTAGTGCAAACGCCTGTCCGATAAGGAGGTGCTTTCCAGTGCTGCAGTAATTCGGAATGCAGCTTGTTCTTACGATTAGAAGGGAGCACCATTCATTCTGCTAGCCAGAGATTTTTCCTTATTTAGTATCCTTTTCAACAGTGTGCCATGCTGACGACTCAGTTGTAGGATCATCGCCCATATTTTCATTTTATTTCATTTTTCTGACTTCAGAAATCAGTCACTACATTAGATAGTTTATAATAAATTCCTAAAGGCATTAATTTGAAAAAAACATATTTTATATTTTATGTTTAATACTTTAGCACTTCACTAGCACTAGACCAATGTATTCATTTTTAATCCCCGACATGGGCAAGTTGCTGGTTTGCAGAGGGACTGGGGGTCGCATCATTGAATGGAAAGGGTCTGTGAGGTCTCTGTACAGATAGACTGCTGACTGTGGGAATCGCTAGCACCACATTCAAAGCTGTTCCTGGATCACTTATGCATGGGTATAAAACAGGTTCTATGTAGGATCCCATATAACGGCAGGATTTTACATTGATAATCTCGCATATAAACAACAAGGTGCCATTGGCAATCAGGGTCTGTCTGGGGAGGCTGCATGTCTCCTCCTCTACCATGTCCTCCCTCTCTCCCTCCCTCCCTCACTTGCTAGTTCTGGCTGTCAGAAATACTTGAGTTGGAGATTTTTTTCAGATCTGCAATTTTTCTCCTGTGTTTTGCTTGTTTTGAAATTAATTTGTGAAAATTCAGAGTTTAGAAACTACCTGTGTCAATGCCAAATGTTCCAATTGAGATTATTTTGTCTCTGGGACAGGGAGGTTATTTTATATCCACGCTCCTCATCATCATCATTCCTTTTCTGTGATACTGCATATGCTTTAAATTTTTGAGATTTTTTTTTTTGCTACTTCTGCACTTTTGTACCTTATATGTTTCAGTACACAAGACTTTGATCTGGAACAGGAGTATTATATGTATTATAAACAAAATGCATCTTGGCTTACAATTCTTGAGACTGTCATGATTGAAAGTACTCTGAACGAGATAATTCTTAAGGGTTGGTGGATGTGCAATGTCCCAAGTGAAAACAAAAGAACAAGATTTAGGCATTAATCACCATAGCTATTTAGTTCACTCAGAAAGGCCGTAGTTTACTGCCAGTCCTCGGGGTCATTACTATTTCCATCCAAACCATTTATTATATATGAAATCTGGGCTTCTGCAGCTAATGCTGAGCAGAGCAGACTTTAATGCCGAGCATTGCCCAATCAAATGCATTTGATTGGACTTCTATCTGCACGATAAGTCAGTCAAATCTGCTGGCAAGGCTACATAAAGAGAACACATTGCAAGCACTTAGGCAGTACATATTGGACTCCCTTTACTTGCAGATGAGTCAGTGAAAAGGCTGTGTCACTCTGCTGTCTGTTCGAATGTCTATTGTAAAAATTGCACAAGCCATCTCAGAAATCTCATTCCTTGCTGGATGATTGACAGCTGCCGGAGGTGGAGTTACACACCATCAGAAATATTAAGAGTAACTCTATATGTGGAGAATTCCAATTAGAAACGTATACAGAATCCTTGCCCCATAACGACTTCAACAAGCAGAGTTGATAATTGTGCTTAAAGTAAAACTTTAATTGGGGACCTAATTGAGAGCTGCATCCAGGCTAAGTGCCAGATCTTGGTTTAAAGACACACACACTTTAAAGTATATCTTACCAATATACACATTTGCAATATAGTTCTATAGATATTCTTACAAGTGCATCTGTCAACTGAATATTGATAAGCCATACCGAACAAATCCTGTAACAGCTAAAATTACACTTTTGTCCAATCTAAGCAATTGGCAGAGCACCAAATAAAATCTCTCACTCACTCATTCTTTGCAGCATTTATTAGTGCATATAATTAAATGATTCAAAATGGTTTCATCATCACATATTTTCATTACTGCTCCAAGTTATTGAAAAATGTAACTAACACGTAAGTCTAGAATAGCCTAAAAAGATGGCCTCTTAAAGGGTGAATACGAGGTAAAATTATAATGCCGTAAAGAGCACTTAAAATAAAAAGCCCCAACTTACTGTGTGTATTTGCTGATGTAAAGTTGAACCTTCATTACGTGTCATTAGACCGATTTCATTCAAAATACTGCAAGAGCATATCTTCACAATTGCAGGAACATTTATATTAACAAATGCAACAAAAATTTTTCTGATTCTTGCTAAAACTGCTTTTTGGCTGTTTGCCGTGTTGGTTTTATTTGCTGTAAAGGTATCTAGTACTACCATGTATATTTAAAAGTATGTTGACCGTTTTGGAGCACTTTACAATTTTATTGCTAGTTGTATTGCAAGCTTTGCATGATGTGAGAATCTAATATGAAACATGGAAAATGTAATGTTTGCTATTACTATAAATGCTGAGTGAAAGATGAAATGCCTTTAAGTAGTTATTTATAAATGTACCCACTCTATCCGTCTAGTTTGTAAGGTATATATGTGTTCTATATTTTACCGAGGAATGTCATTTAGATGAATATAAAAAATGCTTAAACACTCAAAGTACAATTTTCAGTTCCCACAAATTCTAGGCATTGGCAATAGATAGCAGGATCTTAGTCTTAATCTTAAATCCTAAAGTAAGGTCTTTATTGTTACAAGGCTAGAATAACTGCACATCTTTAATAGCAAGATCCCATTTTATCAAATGACATAGTTCAGTATTTATTCATTATTTGCCAATCTTCGTACTTTGCTATTGACGATGTCTTCAGTAACTTATTTGACAGAAAAAAAAATACAAGCTGCTCTAGAGAAATTAACCCATTCACTACCAAGCACTTTTTTGTTGACAAAATATTAGCATAACCTTTATTTTAAGCAAGGAATTCATAGCTAGCATATAAAAACATCATGATAAAGCACTTTTGTGTATATATTTTGTTGCAGACAAATATAAAAATGATGTAAAATGTAATTGTTTTCTTCCTCTTATTCGTTCAGCCTCTAGAAAAATAATTTGGAAATTAAGAGTTTGACAGTATGCAGTGTCATTTATTTTGCAATATTTTACACAGGCTTTGAAATGTTAGTATAAAGGCAAACATTCCTTTTTCTTCCTCATAGTAAGTAGATAAATAATAGATAAATTAAAACTGGTCAAATACCTTTAATACGTATTTGCAATGTCTTTCAAGATATTGACTAGCAGTCCAGTCTAAAAAAATGGCAACGGAATGTAAAAAGAATGTCTGCATTTGAGCATAATGCTCACAGACACCTTTAACTCATGATTTTAAAATAAAGGGGGAATACAAATAGTGAAATGGTAAATAAAATCCATTCACTCCTCTCCCCTCCCTGATTGTAGTGATATGACCCACTGAAACTTCCTGTACTGTTTGAAAGCATGGGAGGAGCTTATATTTTCAGCACAGTTGCAGGCATTTCACCAGTGACTTATGGCAGATCCATTTGTTCCTCTACAAGCTTGGTAACCATTCCTTCAGTATAAATGAGGGTGAGTGAGGTTTTATGGACTAACTTCTATTCTTTAAAATACATAGTAAAGTAAGTAAAAATGTTTATACTCTTATGTTACTAAAGTGGTTCAGTAGGATTACAAATTACTATACTCCCCTGTAGGTGCAGACTTTACTTGCCCATCTAGATTGCTGCAATGCTGGTCTCAACCTTTAGGGTACAAACTTTATCGATGAAAGAAGTTTGCAACACATGGTTAAAAAAAAATTAAAAATGAACACATTTTGTTCACACTGACAAACTTGAATTTGTACTGCACAAGTATACTGTGGTTGTGCTTTGCGGCAGGACCGGTTCTACTTCTTAATGTAGTTTAGATCAAAGTGTGATTATTCTTTAACTTGTAAAACTATTTCAGTGTTCATAAAATTACTGCAAAGGGTGTATTTTAAATTGCAAAACATGCACATCTGAGAAATTAAAATGTAAAAGCATATTGTATACATATATCAATAATGCAAGCTTCAATTCAAATCTTTCATAATTCTCTCTTGTTTCCACAGATGCTACCTGACCTTAAAGCAGACAACCAGAGGCTTAAGGATGAAAATGGGGCCTTAATCAGAGTTATCAGCAAACTTTCCAAATAATCTGAGGTTTTACTGCAGCAGCGATTTTTATTGGCATTGCACATTGTAACTCCAGTGGAACACAGTGTGGCTGACACTGGATGTTGAAACTTAGGGGCATGAGATTGGATGTTGAGGCATAAGGGGGGATTATTCCATGGCAAGTGTAACTATCAGAAAATCCTGCCAAACAACCTCTTACCTGCCCCCTTCCTCCCTGTTTTTGTACAAAAAGACAAAAAACAAATTTTGTATTAAAGTGCAGCTGATGAGGAGAGAAAATGACTATGAATTCTTGTTTACAGTTATAAGGTGCAAGGAAAGTGTTCAAGGCCAGACGCCTCCGATATTTAACCAGTAAGCCTTAGTTGTACATACGCCTTTTGCAATCAGAGAGCTTTCTGCTACCACAGAAGACAGTTACAACACAGATTTTGTTGTGCCACACACATCCATTTCCTTCCCACTTTTAGATCTTTATTTTTTTTTTTTTGTTCGTATTTTAACTTTGAGTGTGCCAGTGTTGTTTTTTGGGGGGGGTTTTCTTTTTCTTTTTTAATAAATACACTGCAGATACTGCTTACTGATTTATTGTTGCGCTCCATAGACATTTTGCTTGCTTTAACACCAGCTCCTCATTGTGACCTTTGGCTGCCCAGAGCATAACCCGGGGGGCATTTGCATTCATTGTTTGTGCAAAATGCATTTATATCATGAAACTGAAAGCTAGCACTGGTTTTTTTTTTTTGTTTGTTTGTTTTGTTTTGTTTTTCCTCCTTGCCATCACTTTTTCTTTAAAACAAAAAGCAAAGTTTATACAATATGCTATAGTTTCCACACACATTTTTTTTTTTTTTTTTAGCAGGTACTGACTGTGTGTATGTATATATTATATATGTGTGCTTGTATATATAAATATATATAGATAATCTAGTCTGTGTCTATATATAAATATATATATGCTGATCCTGTATTGTTTCCAGACCACTGTGTGGCATGCTCAAATCATCCCTTTCTGCAACGTCTGTTACTTCAGGTTAGATTGTTCCTAAATAGTGATCTTAATAAAGCTCAGTAATTTTTATGGTATAATGTCTATTTTATGGAGGCGTGACTTTAGAGATCTAATTGTAAAATATTCTGATTTTCGTTTTTAAGTCACAATTATTAAAACGTATGTTACCGTTTCACTACATTTCATATTTCTTTTGAGTGCTGTCAAAAAAAAGAAATTGTGCTAGCTGTAGAGTGATGTCACTATGCTTGCTCCCAGCGCACTCTATAATGTATATGCACTGTTGCCATGTCAGAAGGCATGTAAATGAACACACCATCATATGTTTTCTACATTTCAGTGGCCTTTTTTTGCAGAAAGTAACCAATATTATAAATGTATGAGTATACAGCTAAGTCAGGATTGTTTTTGTTATAGAACGCTTTTTATATTTTCACTGATCCATGAAGACGATGGCTTATTTACTGGCACATAAACTATCTAATCCACTGAAACAGCTCAACCGTTAAAACAAAACTGTAAATTGTAAAGCTTGCAGCAGCTATTGTATTGTTGATTATAATGTATACTATATTAAATGTGAATTTTTACCCCTTCCATTTACAAAAAAAAGGTCATTGTGATCAACTGCCTATTTTTATTTTATTTTTTTGTGGGTTTTTATTTTTTTTCCCCCTCTTTTGGCAATCCAAACTTGATGTTGTCATTCTTTTGGTTTATTAGTTTTCTGAAGATACAGTCTTGCTCGTACTGCCAAGCTCAGGATTTCTTGATAATTTTATTAAAGGTACAAAGATAGTCATTATGTTCTTTTGATTATGTATGTGGGGTGTCGGGGGGTTTCAGTCAAAACTGTACTGCAAAATGAATTGCAGGTTTGTGGGTCTGCAAGATACTGTGTGACGAAGAGAAATATTCTATGGATAATATTTGGAAAAGCATGGGTGTCTGTGAAGAAAGATTAAATATTTCTAATTTAGTATTTTATATCTAGGTTATTTATTCTTTATCGAAAACAGATTGGCTGCTGTGCTACATTGGTTTTTATTGGTAGTACAGAGCAGGCTTTGTATCTGCATGAAACTAGTTTAACCAAATTCTTTTTTTTGTTTTCCAAAAAAAAATGTATTTTGACATATACAAATAAAAATGAATAAAACTATTTTCAATGTGTGCATCGCCATGTCAAGGGGTAATTGTATTGCAGCCTTTTCAACGTATGCATTGTTGGGCATTAAATATTGTTAGTAATCTGAAACGTTTCAGAAAAGGATGTCTGTACACATTGCATTTGCATGTGTTTAGTTTGGGTGAAATTTTCCTATATTTACACTGCTTGTGAAATAAAGAAAATGGTGCAAAATAACTTTGAATTTTCCCATGCTCTTAACATAAGATGGACAACGCTATAAAATTACAACTTTCAGGACTTGAATATGAAGAGTGATTGATTACTTAATTCTGCATATAATCAGATATTAGACATTACAAAATCACAGCGCTTTTCTTAAAAAAAAATAAAAAAAAAAAAAAAAGGTATTGAAACTACTGTTAGTAACAAAAGTTAGATTTTAAATCTGAAAGGAACATTATAGTCACCAGAACAACTACAGCTTATTGAATTTGTTCTGGTGAGTATAATCATTCCTTCAAGCTTTCTTCTGTAAACACTGTCTTTTCAGAGAAAATGCAGTGTTTACATTACAGCCTAGGGATCCTCCACTGGCCACTCCTCGTGGCTACTGAAGGTGCTTCCTGGCATTTAGCATTTTCACTCTCTGCATGGAGACACTAAACTTTCCTCATGGGGATGCATCGATCCAATGCATCTCTGAGGAGATGCTGATTGGCCAGGGCTATGTTTGGCTTGTGCTGGCTCTGTCCCTGATCTGTCTCCTTGGCAGTATCAGCCAATCCAATGTTTTCCTGTGAGAAAGCATTCTGATTGTCTTTGAATAACACTTCTGATGATGTCAGCCAAGCAGGCATATCAGGAGCAGAGCCAGTAGCAGCAGACTGGAATAAAAATAAGATTTTACTATGTTTAGTGGGGCAAGGGGTGAGGGTCAGATAGTGATATTAAAACTACAGTTTCAGTAATACAGGTTTGTGACTTTATAGCAGGCTTACCCAAACTCCAGCCCTCCAGATGTTGCTGAACTACAAGTCCCATTATTCTCCGCCTATCTATTTAATTCATAGAATCATGGGAGTTGTAGTTCAGCAACATCTGGAGGGCCAGAGTGTGGGGAAGCCTGCTTTATAGTATTCCTTTAAAGTGACCAGGTCTTGGCAGGTTCACTTTAACATGTAACAACTCATGACAGTAAGTATATAATTTATTATTCCACTTGTAGACACTTCCTCACATTGTGAAATGTTTGCTGATGAGGACAGCATGCATCGTTACTAGCACATTGGCATCAGAGGATCCTATTACTCCCTCTGCAAGCATGAGAAATGTGTGATGGAGAGCAGCTAAGATGCTTCTCCTGCTTTTCCTATCCGTCACCTGGTTACACCTGTATGCTGCTAGCTTATAGAGGTCCATGCAGAGAACTAATGGGAGATTGGCCAAATATTTAAAGTGTTATAATAGTATCTTTACTTTTGCTCTCATCATGTGGAAGTGACGTTTAATGCCTTTTTTAATATTTGCCTTAGTTGTGTGTAACATTACTTTAAAACATTATGAGGTTCACAATAGTGTGCATTCTTTATTGGGTATTATTTATTTACCTGAATATCTATATACCCAAGAGATAAAAATGTAGCAGACCACAGGCAGTGAACTGACATGCAAGGAAAATATATGCTGGGAATCAAAATGAAACCCTTCATCACCTAGATCCATTAACCCAGGATTTAGCTGTGAAGCTTTGTATCTATCTGCCTCAGGCACTAACCTGTGACCTTAGGTGGCATGTGCTCAATGCTTAAGTGTTCTTCTACTACCAAGTGAATAGATGGGACTATTTTATGGTCTAACGAGGTCAGCTCAGAGTGGAGATCTATTGAAAACTGGTCAGTAATTTTCACAGAGGAGATTCAACTTGGTGCATGTCCTCCAACTCCTTATTTTTTCCCAGCATGCATTTGGTGTGCGTTTTTATATTGTTTGTGTGCTACCATTTAAATATAATAACTTTTGAAATATAACAAACATTTACTATTGACCTTAAAAGGTTACGCCACGCACCATGACCTCTTCAGTAATGACTTTCCCCTCAACCTGTCCTTCAGGATGTTACTCCATTTGCAGCTAAGGGGAATGACGACACTGGTGGAGGATGAGACTGCAGTTTTTGCTTTCTTTTCTTTTGTTTTACAGGGGTGCATGGTACCATTCCACCAAGGCTTACTCCATCCAAAAACTAAGTTTTATTAAGCATTTAATGGTGATCAGCTGTGCAGTAACATAATTTTAAAAGGTTACTCAAACCACCATAACCAATTCTGCTCTTTAAAATGGTCATGGTGGAAGGAAGCTGCATGTGTATTGTATTAAGTAGGAATAAGAGTTTCACACTCAGCGATACTAGCACTTTTGTGCCCAAAGGCTAGTTACATCACTGGCATATTTGACATAGACACCCCTGAAGACCGTTATGGACTGCCTAATTATGTACAAAATAAATCCACATGCTGCCTGCAAGGGGAAGTCTTGATCTCACCCTCATTTTCATATGAGCTCTTTGCCATCCACGTATTCATATAGTGCTATTTCTTTTTTTTTTATTATGCAGATCACTGTAAGAGTGCCCTCATGACTTCAGCACTCTGAATTATCAACGAGCGCCAGGAGATCTTGCGGTGGGAGCTAAAAAGTGACCTGTGTCTGATATTGGTACAAGCCACCATGCTCCCTCTGTAAAGTGAAGAAGCTCCAAGTCTAGACAGGGACCCTAGGTGTAATAATGTCACTTAAAACGTAACCTGGCTCTTAGTAGTAATGGTGCTTGGAGTGACCCTTTAAATGCAATGGATAGCTGGAGAATTATGGGAGTTATAGTTAAGAAACAGCTGAGGAGATGTCTGCACTATAACATTAAAGTGGTTGTCACACCTCGAGTCCCTCGATGCCATTCCTCCATTCAGTGTTAAACCATACTGTAATGGATTACCATTCAGTGTGGGGTTTGTACAACCACAGCTTGGTCGCTTTATGCTGCTTGGGCTAATGCTTCTCCTTTAGCATGAACAGCCATGGGTGGTAGTGATTGACTGAGAGCATCAGCTGTTTTCTTTAAGCCTAGCCCAGCCACCCATAGTTCAAATTGGTATGGCTAAAGCAGAGTGTAGTTTGTGCCTTAGCCATACCCACCAGTGGTATCTGAGCTGCTGTCCGCAGAGGACCCTCATTCAGCATTTGAAAATGATTAAGCATTGCATGGAATGTTGACATTAGGCATTATAACCACTTAAATGAGACCATTTATAGTGCCTAGATGTCCCTTTAAGTCTGCTCAGTTGGAAGGGGCATGTGAAAGTTTTAAACATTGGAGGCCAGTTTACCGTTACTGATAATCATCGGACATGGTTGCATCTACTCCCATTTAATGACTTCTGGCAATACACAGAATAAAGGGCCAGAGAACAAAACATACATCAGAACATTCAACACCTGATAACACAATGATGATTGATAAAGCAAAAGCCTGAAACAGTAATTACCAACTGTCCATCCTTTGGTTGAAGTGAACCTATTGTGTTACTACTGGTTCATCAAAGGTTATTGAACTCTAACCCCCTGGGTGATTACTTTAATTGGTGGGATGATTACCCTGAAGATGTCTGTGCTGATACTTGGTACTAGGATGTATGATCTTAATCTGGAACATGCATTAAAATGCAGTAAAAGAAAGTTTCTGCATTTGCTGCAAACACCAAGCTTTACAGCATTTGTAATAGTTCTGATTGTAAAGTAGCTCAGTAACTGAATGTGCTGGTAACTTTTGATCCCCTTTCGCACACACAACACACATTTCTGTGTGAATGGTACAATTCACTTGGTACATGTGATATAGTTTGACAGATGAGGTGTGAAAATAGATCCTTGCAACCTCCATCAGTACCTTCATCAGTTGACCTACACAGTATAGGGAAATATATATATATATGATTCTGTCATCACCAATAACAACCTGTGTGATTAATACCTTGCAAAGTTCTGTCTTGTCTCATCCCCCAACAACAATACAAACATACTTCTTGCAGTCTGGCTGCCTGGTTAAACAGATAATGTAATATGCCCATAGCTGGAGGCAGTGGGCTAGAACCCCAAGCACAAACACACAGTTCTAGCAAACACCATGCACTACTCCAGCTTGGTGCCTTAATGCTCTGTCACAAGACCTCTCCACTCACTCAGAAAAATAGGGCTGTGAGACTTGTGATGTCATTTACTAAAAGGTCTTCTCTTCTTCAACCATATTCTTGCCAGACCCCCAGAAACGGCCATCCAGTTCGACAGAGCAGCAAGGCCCAGAAATCTACCCCCAGACAGGCCACGAGACATATGCAGAATACATAACTTACCTCTGAAAGAGGAGCTCTTTCATAAAGCCTGCCAAAATAAAGAACTGTCGACGGCCATCAGGTGACCGTGTTCCAAGACTTATCACCGTCCACTCTGCAGGCAAGAAGGGCCTTACGACCTATCACACAGGCTCTAATGGAAAGACAAATCAAGATCAGGTGGAACTTCCCATTTGCTTTAACAGTGACCTATAAGGATAAGACCCACACCATTACTACGCCAGCGGATATACCCGACTTCCAGAGGGACTTGAATCTGCCACCATCCGAGGTGGAGGACTGGACCGGCCTGTCAGGTCCCCCACCAAAGCAGACGCAGCAACGACCTAAATGGCAGAGAACCCTGAGGAAGAGACCCAAAAAGGAACCGATGCCCATGCCTCGCCTGGAGACAAAGCAACCTAAGCACCGGCATGGTCAAACAAGCATATCCTTTGTGTTAATTCTAAACTCTGTGCCTTAAATTTGCACTAAACTGTGTATAAGATTAAGATGTTATACTATCCTATTGCCAATGTTATGTTATGTTTATAGAATGTAGAATATGCCGCTACCAGGCCCCTCTGGCCCTAGACACCAGCAGCACGGTTATAAGTGAGTTAAAAGGGCCCACAGGGACCTGGCCTACAGGGTGAAGACAGGCCTATAACCTGTCCCCCACTCCCTTACTAGCTAGAGGAGTGGGGGGCATAGCATAAAATTGTCAATCACCCTAAGGGAACCCCTGCTGGCCCTCGGTCAGGCCACCTTGGTCACCACCCCCAGAGAGGCGCCCCGACACAACTTGTGGAAATGAGAAAGTTACCCACAAGTGGACCGCAAAACTCACTCCAGATATGAAATCCTCATATACTGTACAAAGTTCAAGTTCCCCAGTTTACCCCATTCACACCACTCCTGCCTACATAATCATGAACTGCGCTACAATAGAAGGCGCACTCCTAGGGTCCCAAGCTAAAACAAGAGGTCGCGCATCCCGTTATCATGGCCCAAACTAAACTCATGTCCCTGAATGTACGGGGACTAAACTCCCCCATGAAGAGAACGATGCTAGCACACGAAATAGACAGGCAGGGAGCTGACTTAGTCTTCCTGCAGGAAACCCATTACAGGGGAGAGTTTAAACCGAAACTTAGATCAAAACGTATTCAAGTGTCCTACTATAGCAACAATGTTAAACAGAAATCTAGGGGTGTGGCGATTTTGATTGCATCCACCGCAGCCTTTACCGAGATCAGCGTCAAAACTGACCAAGGGGTAGGTTTGTGTTTGTGATGGGGATATACAATGGAGTTCTTACAACACTGGTGAGTGTTTATGCTCCAAACTCAGACCAAGTACCCTATATACGCTCTTGCCTAGCCAAGTTAGAAGGTTTTGTTGAGGGAGCTGTAATTGTAGCGGGAGACTGGAACATGGTGCTAGACCACTCAATAGACAGTTCATCTAAGACTACAGACCCTCGACACCGCCAGCGGACACTGTTCTCCAACGTGCTCCACGCCCATCAATTAATGGACAGCTGGCGCATATTACGCCCTCAAGAGAGGGACTACTCCTATTACTCCCGGGTAGCGAACAGCTACTCCAGAATTGACATGTTTTTCCTCAGCCATAGACACCTTCCCCTACTGAGCGAAGCATCAATAGGCAACATCACGTGGTCGGACCATGCCCCAGTTTTCTTATGTCGCCCTTCAGAGAGATCCCAAATATACCACACACTGGCAACTGAACGAGACCCTGCTAGATGACCTGAGACAGACAATAGGCAACTACTTCACAGACAACGACACAGGAGTGGTATCCTACCAATGGGTCTGAGAAGCACACAAGGGACCTGCGAGAGGCACCCTAATTAATAGGATCAAGAATTAAGAAAGAACGCACACATAAACTTAACTCCCTTACAACGGCCATACACCTCGCTGAATCCCTGCACAAACAGGACCCTACAACCGAGAACTTCCAGAAACTCACGGCCCTCCGAATAGAAATGCGATCATTATTAGCCCTTAAAGCACACAGATCGGTCCAGGTGACCAGGGGCTCCTTTTATACCCAGGGTAATAAATTCGGGAAACTATTGGCCCGAGCCCTAAAAACTAAACATCAGAGGTCATTTATCGCCAAAATTACCGACAAAACAGGGAAACAATGCAATACCACAGACGACATAGCTACAGCATATAGTACCTTTTATGAAGACCTCTACAATCTAGACCCACCAAGTAAGCGACCTAACAACCTGAGGGAATATATTACCTCAAACCTTCCACATACTATCCCCAACGACACAGCGCTCACACTCGATGAGCCATTCTCCCCAGCAGAACTATCACTAGCTATTAGGACTCTACCAAAAGGTAAGAGCCCAGTCCCGGACGGAATGACTGCAAGATACTACCAAACACTTGCACAGGAGTTAATCCCTCACTTTCTTAAGTCACTAAACTGCCTGGCCCAGGACAACCCACTACCACCCCCGATGTTGCGTGCATCGATCACTATTATTCCCAAGCCGGGCAAAGACCCCACAAAGTATGGGAGCTACAGACCCATCTCATTGATAAACTTGGATCTAAAACTAATGGCGAAAATGATCGCTAACCGACTTAAACCCTTATTACCGGGACTAATCCACCCTGATCAGGCCGGCTTTGTGCCTGGACGCGAAGCCAGGGACAATACCACAAAAATCCTAAACATCATACATGGGGCAACTGTAACGGACACACCGACACTGCTCATGGCAATAGACGCTGAAAAGGCATTCGACAGGGTGGATTGGTCCTATCTCTTCACGGTCCTGGAGGTCCTGGGGACTGGTCCGAGACTAAGGAATTGGATACAAAACTTACACAGGGGACCGTCCGCCAATGTCAGGGTCAACGGCCACTTATCCACACCCTTTCAGATAAATAATGGTACACGCCAAGGATGCCCCATTTCCCCCCTCCTATTTGTCCTAGCTATGGAACCCTTCCTTACGGCTATCAGGAATAACAACAACATACGGGGGCTCCGGTACCGTGGGGGAGAGACGAAGGTATCCGCATTTGCGGACGACGTCCTCTTCACGATCACTGATCCAATCAACACCCTCCCACAGATCCAAACGGAGATTGGAACTAGTGATGTCGCAAACCGTTCGCGGCAAGTTCGCGGACGGTTCGCGACATCACTAATTGGAACCTTTGGGACATGATCTAATTTTAAGATAAATGCGGACAAATGCGAAATCCTGGGGATTTCTGTATCCCCTTCCCTACAAACACGGATACAATGCACGCACACCTTCCCTTGGACTCGAACCGGACTAACCTACCTGGGAGTTAAGCTAACCACATCGCCCAAGGGCCTATACAAACTTAACTATCCCCCCTTATAAGCAGCATTAAACAGGACCTCCACAAGTGGGATCTTCCCCACTTCTCCCTAATGGGTCGGATCAACATCTTGAAAATGATGGTCCTACCGAGAATACTTAACCTGTTCCAGGCACTGCCAATTCCCCTCCCTAGGGACTTTTTCAGACAAATGCGAACCTTATTTATAACATACACCTGGGGCAACAAACCGGCCAGAATAGCCTACTCCACACTGACATCCAACATAGGCAGAGGAGACCTGGGTCTCCCCCACATATACAAATATTATGTAGCAGTATTATTTACCCGCATAAAGGAATGGACAAACACAAGCGAGAAAAAAATCATGGTATTAATTGGAACAGAGCTTTGTACGGGCTCCTCTCCATACATTACCATGGCAAACTTGTCAACTCAAGGAACTCTCCCCAATGCATCACCCACTCACACACAATGTCCTCACAACATGGAGACGATACAAAGACAAATGGGGACTATCCCCGGGACTATCTAAGTTTTTCCCCTTAGCAGGCAACCTAGACTTCCAGAGAGGACAGGGGAGCTCTACCCTAGTAAGGCTTACAGGATCGCCGAACCCAGACATCACTGAGGTTCTGACAGCCGGGGACCCACCCACATTAAAAGCTCTCCCTAGACAGAACAGACAGGATACACTCCTCGATATTATGGGCAGAACACAACTTAAGAACTTTTTAAATAGGTCGGTCATCCCCTTTTGGCGTCCAAGAGATACTACTCCCTTTGAAAACCTATGTGGCCCAAAGAGCGACTCAAAACGACCCCTATCAAAAATATATCGCATTATTCAGACAACTGAAGTCGAGCATACACCACCTACATTCCAACAGAAATGGATGAGAGACTTCCATATACATATGACGGACAGGGACTGGACAGACAGACATGGAAACAGGGATTAGAACCCCTATCAGTGTAGCCCGTAAAGAGACCTTTTACAAAAGAGTCACTAGATGGTACAGAACGCCAGCTATACTCCACACATTCTGGCCCACCGTCAGCGACACATGCTGGAGATGCGCTGGGGGTCAGGGAGACATGGAACACATCTGGTATAATAAAAAGCATAAAAGCATACTGGCAGTACATACTGGATGACATAGCGGAAATTCTCGCACTGCAAACCCGTCTGACCCCATCCCAGGTACTACTGGGCTGGCCTCGCTCCTTTAAGGAGCCACACAAACAGCAACTCCTACAGATTCTGCTCGGGGAAGCCAATGCTCTCGTGCCAACGCACTGGCGCCGACTCAGTGTGCTATCCAGGGAGCAGTGGGTACGGCGGGTAGAATGTGAGAGAGAAATGGAAGAAATACACTGGTCAGTACTAGGGAGACGGCACAAATACCTTAAAACATGGGAGCCCTGGATTGAGTTTTGGAGGAGCCCCCCAGGGATGGCCTCACCCACACCCCCCTAGCCAAAGGGCGATCACCCCTACTTAGACCGGGACTGTCAAAATAGGACCATTGGAGTACCGACAAGGACCGAATTAAGCATCACCAGGCAGGACAAATATTCCCCCCCACCCTTCCCCCACTACCCTTCCACCCATCCAGGTTTACTCCCCTATAGGACACCCACGCCATAGTAATACATCCTCATAATGGAAACGAGATAAGCTGTAAACACCTTGCACTCTAGAACCATATCCGGTACGCCGGAACCTCACAATGAAGGTCGCCCACGCAGCCGAATAGGACGAATAGAGTTATCATTGGTATTTAACTATGTGCAATTGTACTACAATACCCTACTATGTTACATCTAAACGATCCTTCTTTTTTTTTCTGTACCCCGTGACCTTTACGCTTTTGAAAATAAAGAAAAATGTATATTTAAAAAAAAAAAGTCTTCTAGCTCCTTTTTGTTTGCAAATTATTTTATTACATAGACAAATAGAATGTGACGGCAGCTAAGAACCATTCGGCCCATCTAGTCTGCCCAATTTTTTAAATACCTCCATTAGTCCCTGGCCTTATCTTATAGTTAGGATAGCTTTATGTATATCCCACGCATCCTTAAACTCCTTTACTGTGTTAACCTCTACCACTTCAGCGGGAAGGCTATTCCATGCATCCACTACCCTCTCAGTAAAGTATTACTTCCGGATATTATTTTTAAACCTTTGCCCCTCTAATTTAAGACTGTCTTCGTGTTATGGTAGTTTTTCTTATTTTAAATATAGTCTCCTCCTTTACTGTGTTGATTCCCTTTATGTATTTAAATGTTTCTATCATATCCCCTCGTCTTTCCTCCAAGCTACACATGTTAAGATCCTTTAACCTTTCCTTATAGTTTTATCCTGCAATCCGTGAACCAGTTTAGTAGCCCTTCTCTGAACTCTCTCTAAAGTATCAATATCCTTCTGGAGATACGGTCTCCAGTACTGCGTGCAGTACTCCAAGTGAGGTCTCACCAGTGTTCTGTACAATGGCATGAGCCCTCTTTCTACTGCCATTACCTCTCCCTATACAACCAAGCATTTTGCTAGCATTTCCTGCTACTCTATTACATTGTCTGTCTAACTTTAAGTCATCTGAAATTATTACCCCTAACTCCCTTTTCTCAGAAGGGTATCAAATATTCTGTACTATGCCCTTGAGTTTTTACGCCCAAGATGCATTATCTTGCACTTATCCACATTAAATGTCAGTTGCCACAACTCTGACCATTTTTCTAGTTTACCTAAATCATTTGCCATTTGGCTTATTCCTCCTGGAACATCAACCCTGTTACATATCTTAATTTCATCAGCAAAAAGACATACCTTACCACAAAAGCAAAAACAAATTCACCCACCTCTTAGTACCACTTCTTCATACTTTGGTCCTGGTGGAACATCAAAGCCAAATGCCCTGAAGTAACCGACAAACAAGAAGATCCTAACCCACAGGTGTCTCTTGCAGCAGTACATGAGCCACCGATATGGCTGACCGAACAACATTAATCAAGCGAGAAGAGAGACAAAAGAAAATTCTGCACAGAGGAAACAGGCAGTAAAGGGATCGAGACCCCATCCTGTGCACCAACCGGACCAAAATTGTCAAGCGGAGAAGTATCATCATCTCGTCTCTGGCCAGGAGTCCCACAGAAGATCCCTAGCTGCCTGTGCTAATTAACTAACTCACAAGGAACCCCTGAAAGAGTTCAAACAGCCAGGGCGATGCGTCCGAATTCGGCTCCCTGAATCCGTTAGTAGGAGAGGATCCTCGCAAGGTAGGGACAGACGATTAGGGAACCAGAGTTGATTTGGCCACAGCTGAGCAAGAAGACTCACAGTTAACCTTTGCAAACAAATCTGATGGGGGCAGAAAGGTGTGCGCTCCCCTGCTTGGCCATGTTTGCAGGAATGTGTCTACTGCCGTACTCTCCAAATCAGGTAGCCAACAGTAAAAGTCTGGGGATCTGACAATTGTTGTGAGAGACAAACCCGTCTAGGTGAAACGGACCCTTCCAATAATCCAAGGCAGTAAATACTTGAGAATCCAATTGCCAGTTGCTGCCATTCCTCCAGTGGCCAGAGATAGCGAGGTTGTTCTTCCCCAGCCTCCATCAGTGCTGGGAAGACAATAGTTGAGGTCCGAAAGTGCCCCGATGTTCTAGATGTAACGCACCATCTAAAGCAGAATACAACAATTGTATCTCCTCATCGCTAGGCTGTGAATTGCGAACGAGCCTGCCAGAAGCCTCAGACAGTTAATGTGCATGGAGAGTTCTTGAGCCACCCATACTTCTCCAGTGGAGGAATTGCCATCGGTGGCTCCCTAGCCCACAGACTGGTGTCCAACTCCAGAACGAAATCCAGCCAATTGCAAAAAAACTGCCCAACCATTCAATGCTTGCATGCTGTCCAGCCACCAATGAAGTTCTGACACTGGGACTAGTTGTGGAGTTGTGGAGTTCTTCCTTAGAAATCAAGCTTTGAGGAGGGCAGGATCTGTGCAAGTAAGCGGAGCGGTATAGATTTGCGCCATAGCACCCTATGAATCTCCTTGTAAATAGCGGAAACCTTTGAAGAAGGACGTTGCAGAGTACAAGACTTTGAATCTGTTTTGAAAACCAGGATGAAACCCAGGATCTTAACTGTCTGCAAGAGGATCAGGGCACATTTGGCTCGGCTGACCACAAAGCTGTATAATCTATGTGATTATGTAATTTTGCCCTGTCGCATCAGAAGATCAGAATATCGTCTAGATAAAGGATATACTTTATTCCATGATATACCTTATTCTTATGCCTCTGGAGTACTGGTAACCTTGACAGCTTCACATTTCTTGATATCAGGGCTGCGGCTGCGTAGTGCGGATGCCCAATGGCAGAAGCGTAAAATAATCTAAGTGAAAATCAACTGGAGCTCACCTAGAAAACCCAGAATCTTGCAAGTACAGGTTTGTCTCAGCAGCACAAATAATGTGAATAATGGGGACTCGCACCTTGCCAGTACAACAGTATAACCCAGCTGGGAAACACAAACCTCACTGTGTGCAGTGCAACAACCTGAACTTTGTCACTTAGTATCCAAGTAGCTTAAGGAGGAGCAAAATTATAAATCCAGCAGACACTGCAGCTATGGGTAAAAGGGGATCCTTCCCATGTTCTGGAGAGTCCACAAACATGGAGGAAAGGAAATGGCCATCTTGGCTCTTACTAATGCAAGATGGCCATGGCTGTTTCCCACATGATATTTGTGGGAACAGGCCTGCACCGAACGAATAATGCTCAGCGAATGAGCGCATTCAGCTTTCGCTGCTAAATAAGATACAGCCACGTGGGCAAAAATTAGTAAGATGTTGCAAATCTGAAGGAGGCATTCAGCCACTTGTGGCTGAAACAAATGTTAGAAGCATAGTACACAGGCGCCAAGCATTTGGTGAGCTGAACTGAAGTTGCTCCGGTTGTGGGGAGACTGCCTGCAGCCCAGACAGTCTGCCCACACTGAATTAGGACCCCTGTGGCCATATGATCGCTTAACACGGCGATCACATGGTCACAATAGGTGTCCATGTGTCTGCCTGCAGGGGGACTGTCTGTGCTGACAGGCAGTCTCCCTGCATGTGTAAAATCAGAAAATAAAATAAAGTTAATGTTAATTAAAAAAATAATAATAATTATATATGTGTATATATGATATATAGACATATATTATATCTATATAATATGTCTATATATCATATATATATAATGCCATACTAAGTGTATTTTTATATTAATATGTACTTATATTAATATAAAAATACACTTATAATTAAATTACACACGTATATATATATATATAATATATATAACTATATATATTGTGTATATATATATTATTATAAAATATAAATAATAAGTAATTTAAATTAAATTTTTTTTAAATAATAATAAAAATGTAAAAAAAATTATATATCTATATGAAATTTTATTCTAACTGTATTTTAAAATGAATATATATTTATATCAAAATACACTTAGAATGAATTTGCATATATATCTATGTATATATAAATAAATAAAAATAATACGAAATATACATATGTCCATATACAAAATTACATAAATAATTATATAAATATACACGTAGACTTAAACTATATAAATATGTATATATATTTAAATTCTACGTGCGTATTTATGTAATATTTTTACATAATTCAGTAATTATATTGATTGCAATTTGAGGGACCTGCCTGCCAACCCAGGCCGAAATTCCAGAGAATTTAATTTGCTAGCATTGTATTTTACCCTGTAACGTTCTACGACACCCTAAAACCTGTACATGGGGGGTACTGTTTTACTCGGGAGACTTCGCTGAACACAAATATTAGTGATTCAAAACAGTAAAACATATCACAGCGATGATATTGTCAGTGAAAGTTACTTTTTTTGCATTTTTCACACACAAACAGCACTTTTACTGATGTTATAATTGTTGTGATACGTTTTCCAGTTTTTAAACACTAATATTTGTGTTCAGCGATGTCTCCCGAGTAAAACAGTACCCCCCATGTACAGGTTTTATAGCATTTTTGAAAGTTACAAGGTCAAATATATGGGTCAAATATTTTTACATTGAAAATGGCCAGGTTGGTTACGTTGCCTTTGAGAGCGTATGGTAGCCCAGGAATGAGAATTACCCCCATGATGGCATACCATTTGCAAAAGAAGACAACCCAAGGTATTGCAAATGGGGTATGTCCAGTCTTTTTTAGTAACCACTTGGTCACAAACACTGGCCAAAATTAGCGTTCAATTTAGTTTTTTTACTTTTTCACACACAAACAAATATGAATGCTTACTTTGGCCAGTGTTTTCGACTAAGTGGCTACTAAAAAAGACTGGACATACCCCATATTGAATACCCTGGGTTGTCTACTTTAAAAAAAATATGTACATGTGGGGTGTTATTCAGAGATTTATGACAGATAATAGTGTTACAATGTCACTATTGATAAATTTTAAAAATGTATGTTTTGAAACCGCAATATCCTACTTGTACCTATAGCCAGTGGCGGCTCTAGACTGTATGAGGCCTTAGGCGAAACTCAAACAAGAGGCCCCCCCACTAATACTCATAGTAAAAACCATATAGGGGTTGCATCGTGTGTATAATGAGCTGTTGTTATATTGAATGGCTTGCAGCGCTGGATACAGAGAGCTAGTCTCTGCATTCAGTGTTGGGGTGAGTGTGGCACGGTTGAAGGAGAAAGTGAGACAGGGCCAGGGGAGGTGAGAGTGACAGGGTGAGTGTGGCATGGCAGGATGAGTGACAGGATAGAAGTTAATGTGATAGGGTGAAGGGGGATGAGTTTGACAGGGTTGGGGTTATGTGTTACACGGCTGGAGGAGGAAGTGTGACAAGGCGAGGGAAAGTGAGTCGGACAGGATTATGTGACAGGGTGAGTGTGGCATGGTTGGGCACAAGTGAAAGGGTTAATGTGAAAGGGTTGGGGGTGAGTGTGACAGTATGAGAGAAGATGAGTTTGATAGGGTGAGTGTGGAAGAGAGAGGGCTGGTAATTGGGGTATGGATGGAGGGGGTGAGAGCGACAAGATTAGGAGAGGTTAATGTGAAGGAGGCATGACAGCATGTGGGGGGTGACAGTATGTGTGTGGAATTGTGATGGTGGGTAGGTGAGAGTGTGGGAGGCAGTGTTGGAAATGGTGACAGTGTGTTCAGGGGCAGTGTGTGGGAGGGGTGACTGT